>JAXQQM020066409.1:0-677034 GCA_034641835.2 Pinus albicaulis | reverse complement strand
CAAGCTCCCTCATCTTCCCATATTTTTTTTGGTTGCATCAATGAGAGTTCATCCAAATCATCTTGGCACCTTCCTGATACAACATACTTATTCAGGATTCACACTGGTAAATGAGCAGTCTTACTCTCGTGAACAAAAAAAAAACATCTCGTGAACAAAAAAAACAACGACTGTGATATACAAATTTGAAATTTATTCCATAACATCCCTCCTAATCCTTAATGGAAAATGAACACACATTTCAGTGATATCCAGAAAATCCACCCATAACGAAAATTGGTGGAAAGGAGATTCAATGTTTAGCATGTACTTCCTATTGAGACAAAAAAAGGTTTATTTGGTCTGGTGTTTTCTTTATGTGATATTACACATGCCTTCCAGCAGAGCAAGCATGGAAAAGATTACTCGGCAGTTCTAGCATCTCCCATTACTTCTCAGTTTAGGGATATTGTTGATTCTGAAATGCTGTTGTCGATCCTAGTTGAATTGCACATAGGTCTAGTATTAAATGGTGTTAAAATCCCCAAATGGTTTAAAATCCTCAAATTCAGACCGGGGAAATTTCTTTAAGATATATTGTGACTTTACTGGGGAAATTTCTTTAAGATACGAAGTCTATCGTGACTTGTCTGCAAATTTTGTTTCAGAGCATTCTGGGATTACATAATATGGTTTTTATCTATTCCGCCTTTAGCTAATGGATAGCCTCCTAAGGGCAACGGGCTGATGTTGTCTGTCACTTAATTATGGGGGATATTTGTAAATCTGGAGCATTATCGTTTATTACCCAAGTCAGTTATCATGTTTGGGCAGAGTGTACTTTGATTATTATAGCAGCATAGTAGATCTTAGCTGTCAGATGGCCTGTACTAACCAGTGACATGTGGATTGTTATGCACATAATACATACTGAAGGGAAATAAAGAGGAATGCTTGTAGTTGTGCTCATCCAATTAGGTTACGCCTTCATGGTACGTTTTGTGCATTAGACATCATGTTTTACCTAATCCTCTTTAAAATTTTGAGCAAAGTTGCTAACAAAAAAACATATTTTGCCACCTCCGAAACAGTATTATGTCAAAGCAATTTATGAAACTCTACTTATTCTGATTACTAGAGCAGTCTTAGCAGGGATGCGTCCAGACTCCATAACCATTTTGACTAAGGCATAATTGAAAGGTGGATAGTGTTTGAGAGTTACTAAGACACTCCAGCGGTTATCTGGTTGTTATTAATGAAAGCATCTTGCATGTTTCTGGGATTTGTTTCTACTTCAATTCAATCCAAATGAAGAAACCTTATTAATGGGATCTTTCTTATTTGAGAAAGCTTTGAGGATGAGCGAAGATGGAGTTTTAGGAAAAGAGTTGTACAACACAGGGTACCCGAGCACCACTGTGGAAATTGAACAATCATCCTCAAGTAAAGATAAACACGAAAAGGATCACAAACAGATCCATTTTCATGTTTATGTTTACTTGAGGTCCTGAGGATGATTGTTCAATTAAATTGAACAAAGCTTCCGAGAACGAGCAGAAATGGAGTTTTAGGAAAAGAGCTGCATAACACAGGGTGCCCAGACACCACTGTGGAAATTGAACAATCATCCTCACAGGGTGCCCAGACACCACTGTGGAAATTGAACAATCATCCTCAAGTAAAGATAAACATGAAAAGGATGATTGTTCAATTTCCACAGTGGTGTCTGGGCACCCTGTGTTATGCAGCTCTTTTCATGTTTATCTTTACTTGAGGATGATTGTTCAATTTCCATAGTGGTGTCTGGGCACCCTGTGTTATGCAGCTCTTTTCCTAAAGCTCCATTTCTGCTCGTTCTCAGAAGCTTTCTCCTAGTTGTACAGAAGAAAAACACCATAAAGTAGAATTCTTCTTTAGGATTGAATTGAAGTAGAACCAAATACTAGAAGATTAACAATCAGACAAGATGCTTTCATCACCGATTCATATCCAAGTCTGAAGCAGCTATCAGGGCCTTATTGGTATCTAAACTGTCACTTTACGATCTGAAAATTCTGCTGCTTCTCATTTTTATCTGTTAGAACATAATTATTTGAATTCCTGGAGTTCCTTTTCTCTCCTATATTACATTTTCTGTCATAGGCTTAATACAATAGGATAATACTACTGTATACATTTATACATTTTAAGGCAATTTTGGCAGAGCTTGATTGAACTAGCAAATTGGGGTTTTAAAATTTTCGCAGGCGTGCATAGAATTCTGTTGCCTTAAACGTATTGTAAGTTTATAAGCCCATATTCATGGACACTTAATAAAGTAGTCTGCAAGAACTTTGCATTGTGTACGAGCAATTTCCAGATTGCAAGATCTGATTCATGCTCCTCGAGTGCGGTCGTCAGAAGAAGGATTGGCTATTCAAGAGAAGCTTGAATACATACGACGGCAGAATGGTTCAAAAGGAAGTGGCCTGGTAATAATATATAACCATTTTGTTTTGACTTGAACGAGGAAAACATTTGCATCAGCTTGTATGTGACTGTTTAAAACTCGTATGGCATGTTGTACTCATTCTCATTCAATGTTTGATGTTGGGTATACGACCAAAGTCCCACATTGACTAGAAGTGGGGAGCATCATGGGTATATAAGGATGGACAAATATCTCCATTGGTATGAGGCCTTTTGGGGTAAAGCCCATAAGCAAAGCCATGAGGGCTTAGGCCCAAAGTGGACAATATCATACCATTGTGGAGATATGTGGTGTCCAGAATCCTAACAAGTGGTATCGGAGCCATGCCTCGAAGTTAGCGAAGTGGATGAATCCTCGAATGCCGAACGAAGGTGGTGGGCCCCGGTAATATCACGATGGGATCCATGGATGAGCTCGGTTAGACAGGCGATATGCTCCGGATTCTTCATGGACGTGTCCTGGTCCCAACACGGTGAAGAGGAGTTGACCTGGGATAGAGCAAGCTCTCGAGGCAGGTGGTGCTCCATAATATCACGATGGGATCCATGGATGAGCTCGGTTAGATAGGCGGGTATGCTCCGGATTCTTCATGGACGTGTCCTGGTCCCAACACGGTGAAGAGGAGTTGACCTGGGATAGAGCAAGCTCTCGAGGCAGGTGGTGCTCCATGTAAGGCGTGTGCTTCCAACGCATTGGAGCGGAGAGCCCTGGTTGGTAGAGAGTGGACGAATGGATAATCGTTTGAGGGGAGGCTCGATGGTCCTTTGTTCGAGGGGAGGATTGTTGGGTATACGACCAAAGTCCCACATTGACTAGAAGTGGGGAGGATCATGGGTATATAAGGATGGACAAATATCTCCATTGGTATGAGGCTTTTTGGGGTAAAGCCCATAAGCAAAGCCATGAGGGCTTAGGCCCAAAGTGGACAATATCATACCATTGTGGAGATATGTGGTGTCCAGAATCCTTACATTTGACAGATTCTTTTGGATGGTTTCAGGAGAAAAATGGTTCAAAAGCTTCAATGAGCAAGGATAGTTTTCTATTAGGGTAGCTGTTCTCAAATGGATTTGCTAATCAAGTAAATCTGCAACTCGAGTATCTGAACCAATGCATTCCAGTTTTAGCATACCAGGAAACCTAACATGCAAAAAAAAAATTAGTAATTTATAAGATTGATATTTAATTCTACATTTTTCTGTCTTTTTGAAGCTTTTAAAAGCGATACCAAGCACAGATTCTTTACGTATGTAGTATGATCCAGACCACTGAAATTCTGAAGCGAAAGGTTGGAATGTTGGATGGCTGCTTCTCCTCGGGAGTCTGATTCTGGTTGTCAGCTCAGGCAAATAATACTGCAAAAGCCCTCAAATAAAAGTGAGCATGCACACATCATAGAAGTTTGAACTGAAAATCCAAAGCAGAAGTGATAAAAAAAAGTCAAATTGAATGATATATCAAGGAAAATTTTGAGCATGGAAATTTATTATAAAGTTTAGAAATTTGATGAATTTAACTGCAAATTATATATTTTTATTTTTAGCAGTTTTTTTAAATATTCAAATTTATAATGAAATTTGATTATCATATAAAGTTTGAACCAAGATTTTTTGAAAAAAAAATAAAAATTAGTGAATTCTTTTTCAGAACCAGCATGAAAAGTTAGTCCATTTAAAAATAAATATTAGCCCAAAATTTTTCCATGCTGGACAAAGGAATCCTATTCAACATAACACCTGATTCTGTCTGGGATAAGCACCCTAGCATAAAAAGGTTGTCGAATTCAATATTGGATTCTCTTCCAGAACGGCTGAGCGAAGAGTTGAAACAAGTGTAACTATGGTTTTGATTAAGAACAATGTTGAAGCTGTGGATTGCGTGAAACAAACAATAAGAAGGGCAATGATAGCTTGAAAAATATGGAATCTTCAAATTATGACTCTATTTCTAAATTCTAATGAGTCTTGCATCTTGATCAGAAGTACGCCAGGTCCAACTTTGGATTCTGTTCCCCGCTACTCTAACACTCAACCTGATAATCCCTAGTTTATCTTATGAAAAATAACAAATTCAACAATGAAGTCTCTTTCTAATCAGCCTAAGATTGACGCTGAGAACCACATTGGTCATTAAAGAAAAGTGTCAAACTCCACTTTTGATTCTGTTGCATCCCAGATTAAACCTGTGGTTGAAAATTCCATGCATTTGAGAAGGGTGTCAAATTCAACATTGGATTCTGTTTCAGGGCAGCCGAGCATCGAGATAAGAGATACCTCAAGTTCAAAAATGAATTCTTTGGATCAGTCAAAGGATGAAGATGAAATTTTTTCGTGTAGCTTGAGCAAGATGTCTAGCACAAGAAGGGACTCTGTTTTGGGTCAGCATAGGATTGAAGCTGAGAACCCCAATCTAACTTGAGTATTGTTTCAAATCCAGTAAAGAATTTAGTACTGGATCAGACTGAAGCTCAATGTTGAAAATTCCAATTGTACCCAGAGAAGGCTTGGAATGTGGCATTTGGTTCTGTTTCAGTTCAGCCACGAAATGCATCGAGTTCCAGAAGCCGAAGTACATTTGGCTCTAGGAAAGCTCGTCATTCAGCAAGTGATTCACAAAGAATCCCATCTCTTCCAAACTACATGGGTGCCACAGTGTCCACCAAAGCCAAACCCCGGGCTGTGAATTCTCAAGGTTCAAGCCCAAATGTCCAAGAGTACAGTACAACAAGAAGAACAGACAGCTTTTAATGAGAATCATTTCCTTCGATGGAAACCATGGTTCCTAGTCAATTTTGTTATTTCAATCCACACATGGGTTATTTGAATTCATATTTAGTGATTATTCTGGTTGGATACCAAAGGTGACTTTGTAATTTGAAAGCATAGTGATTAATTATTATCTAATTCTAAGGTCATGGTTAAGCTAGACACCAAATTGGTGTATGAGATCTCCTTGTTTGTGGGACAAGGGACCCATCTAGGCGCAGCGATTTGACTGCTAAGTCTACTCTTCTCTTCCCCTCTGATTTTGAACCCATGACATTTTAGGAGGTAACACATGCTCTTAACCATTACGCCCACTCAAAATGTATCATTAGATCCACTCAAACTGAACTCAAATTGTATCTCTTCAAAAGATACAACTATCTCAAAAGCCAAAAGCTAAAGCTATCTCTTCAAGATGCTACGCCAGTTTCTAATTGAATCAGGTTCTCAATCCAATTATAATTAGGAAAATAAATTTCTGAAGTAATATAATGGACTAGATGAAAACATTGTTTTGTATCATGAAAAAAGGTAGTATCATTAAAAATAAAAATAAAAATAAATAATGATTGGCTCACATGATGCTTAATTTTTAACAAACTTAACTTAGTTGAATCAAATGTTTAGCTTATGATTTAAAAAAAAACTTATAAAACAGCTTTTATCTTGATATGTTTAGTATATAATAATAAAAATAATAAAATAAATAAATAAATAAAACTCATAAAGTATTTTTAATTAGAAATATGTGGCTTGTTACAAGAAAACTAAGTTCAAAAGACATTTTGGATTGGGATGTAAGATGTTTGGCCTACTAAAAGAGAAAGACATGTTTATACTTGTGTATACATATTTTCTTTTATATTTCTTAACAAAAACTTGAGTTGTCTTATTATTTTCTAAAATACATAGAATGATTTTTCACTAATCAAATACATACATAAGTGTATCTTTCAAGCAAATATTGAGTTATGTTAATTTTCTCAAAAGATCTATCGATGAAAAGATTATCAAGAAAGAAGGAGAGGACCAACAAAGATCTAATCCTCAAATGAAAGAAAGCAACACCAGGTAAGGAAGTGAACAGCAGCTGAGACCCATGAATGGATTTAGAAGAACAATTTCCCCAAGAAGGCCTTTTATTTCTAGGTATCAAAATTTCTTTGATGGCTATTGCTTCTCATGTAATAAATTCAGTGATAAGACAATAGATTGTAGAGCATATCTAAGAAATGACTATATGAGGAATAGGAGTAGAGGATCATATAAGATCTCGAGGTATAGTTGCGTGAGAAACAATCATAGAAGTTTTGATGAGAATGATGTCATTCATTTGCCCCCTTATCAAATCATATTGAATGTTTCAAGTGCAATAATTTTGGTCACAAAGCTCGGGATTGTAGAAGCAATACATTGAGGCCTCTAAATCAAAACATAAAAGAAGATGTCAGAAATGGAAATAGAAAAACAAAGGTATGGATAAGGAAGCATGAGAAGTAAGAAGAATGTGCTCTAGCTCTGTGTGTTCAAAACACAGATAGAAAATTGTATATAAATAGTGGATGTTCAAGACATTTGACAAGAGATAAAAGTAATTGTTTCTCTCTAAAAGAAGTCAAAGGAGACAACATCACCGTTGGAAGTAATGATTCAAGAAGGACCATTGGAAAAGACACAATCAATCTTGATGATGGAAGGACAAAAACTCAAAAATTTATGTTGGTTGAAGGTCTAAAGCACAATCTACTCAGTGTAAGTTAAATGGTTGTTCAAGGATACAATCTCACATTCCATTCTAAAGGATGCGAAATAATAAAAGTAGGTTCAATAAGACTGGTAGCAAATGCAATCCAGCCACCAAACAATGTATTGTCCTCAATTAAATTAAAAGAAAGAAAAACTACTCTATGGGAGTAATATCCCTAATAGCTTATCAATAAAGCATAAATATAAGAGAAGTGAGATTGCAACACCTCATGACACATTAAGAATATGGAACTTTTGAGAGTGAGTTTCAAGAGAAGGATGATGAAATGGAAAATTTGTAGGACACAAATTAGTAGTTGAAAGTGAAGTGAGTGGTGAAATTCAATTGGAAAGAAAATAAGAAGGAGAAGAGTTGCAAATAAGGATAAACATCAATTTAGGGGGAGAAACCCTTTGATGTTTAAAAAGTTAAGTTGTAGATGAAAGGAAGCATAAACCCAGGGGGAGCAATCCCCCCAAAAAGAGAAGTAAAAGGAAGTTTAAGCACATGGAGAGTAGTCTTAAGAGAAAAACTATAGAATAGGAAATTTTACATGCAGAGACAAATAAACACGACCTTGACTTGGGTAGGCTAGTTGTAGACAAATGAGAAGTAATAAATTAATGGAACTAATTTTTTGTTGTTAAGATATCATGAGGAGAAATTGCATCCATAAGTAAAAATAGTCATTTGCAATTGACGTCAAAGGGGGAGAATATGCAGAGAACTATAGTTATGTTCTAATCCAAGGTTATGGATTATGGTTTATTAATGCTTTGACATGTATATATATGTGTTGTAACATTGAAAGGAACATAATGAAAAATCAATATGGAAGTCTCAATTTTGGGATCCAAGGGAAAACCTCTATGTATATTTATTTTATGTTCTCACCATTGTTTATTTTTCTACTTTTTAAGAATTCATTTGCAGGTAATTTATGTACGGGGTTAAAACTTACAATATGGAATGTTCTATAGCATTCTTCATCATGATCACAGGGCTAGCCCCTTTTCTATGAATAATGGGGACTGACGTGACATCCACTCGAAAAATAATATCGTGATCCAAGAATCAACCGTTCACTTTAAATGATGCAACCAACCCTACGAAGACCATTGTAGTTGTCCACTGATGCAAAGGATGCATCCTTGTTGAGGATTTGGATAATTACATCCTTAATCCCCACATAGTCAAAACTTTAAAATAACATGAATCACATCATTAAATATAAATATTTAAATACTATTTAGCTGATTGATCAGTTGTGGCTTTGTTACATGGGTTGCATTAAAATTAACCAAAATTATCAATCATTGTAGGCAAAACTAACTATCATTCTTGAAATCCAAATGGATTAAATGGTATTATGCTAGAAATCCATAGGCATTTACATTAGAAAATCCTTGAAATTGTCATGAGAATTCACACTATCATTTCATCTTGATTGAACATGTTGTACTATGGAGAAGTTTGCTTTGTCTATTGCAAATGCAATGCAAACACACATTGTCTTATTAAATTTAAAATCTTAATATGTTTAATTATTGATAATCTTCCTACAAAGTTGCAATAACTAGCAATAATTTTCTTACTCCAAAGCATGTATTATCAAAGTGTCAAATAATGCTAAAAAGAAGCTATAATACAAAGTAAATGTGTTTAAACACAATGCAATGAAAATTGATTTAACTTGATAATAATGTTTTCTCCATAGTTTTGTTTGATAGCACACATGGCTCTTGAGGAAAGTCATAATATTTATACGAATCATAGAAACAAATCATTAGATACAAGGTATTTTTTCTAGAGAACTAAAGTAAATAAACTAAACAATCACTCGGTCATTTAAATAGAATAAAACCTAGATAGTAATGTATTTTTGTTGTAGAACCATACAAATATCATTTAAAATCAATCATTGAAAAACTTTTCATTGTTGATCCCAAATCAACTATTATTGAACATACCAATAGAGTAGACAAGAGAATAGAATATAAGATAATTCATTGACTACAAGGCATAAGATACATGGAATAGTGGGTCAGAAAACCTTTTCCTATTAGTGACACACATTCACCATGGAATAATAATGAAGGATCTTTAAATTATCTAACATACAAGTTGCTTAACAAAATAAACTATTATAAAAATAATGAATATACCTATTATCCAAATGCAATATCGGTAAAGGTTTCTAATCGCAGAAATTGGCATATGTCTAGACCGTAAACTATAGACTCTTATGTTATAACTAATGAAGGATGAACAACGCCAAGGGTGATGTACAGAGTTAATTTCCCAAAAAGTATGCCCATACCTTGTTAGTAATCACAACACGTGTCCAGTAGACAGTACAAGCATCAAATAAATATAAAATGGATGAAAGATACAAGGAAAAGCAAACACCATGCCCATACCTTGTTAGCAATCACAACATGTGTCGAGTAGATAGTACAAACATCAAATAAATATAAAACAAATGAAAGATACAAGAAAAGCAAACACCATAGTTAAAATATTCGGGATTTAATGGGTATAAATAGGTTATAATAGAAATAACAAATAGGTAGAAAATGGAGAAAGATGTAAATAAAACAAACATCCGGAAAATTAAAATGATAAAAACTAAATTCACACAATTTTTTCTGACATTCTTTTTTCTATTACTTGTATCCCTTCACATATACATAGAAAAATGGGAAAAATGAATAGTAAAAAGAAATAAAAGACAAACATGGAATGAGTTTCTTAGCAACAAGCATTAAAATGCATAGCAACATTTATTTTGCATTAAAACCATTGAAAATGCAGGAAAAAATAATGTTGATATACAAATAGAGGACCCTAACTTAAAATGAGAACACCAAATGGACACATATGATAGTTTTTATGCTTTTTTTTATATATAAGTGTCTTCTCTCCAAACTTGTCATGAAGATGGACATTATGGGGATCTCTTGGTAGCATGGACAAAACACTTAGTTTATGTTAGGATATTTCGACACATAGGAAATAATTAAGTATAACTTGGTCTAGTGTAGTGTTAGGTAAAGTGTGTTTCTTTACTATGTACATTTGTAACTTATAATCTGACAGTCACGATTTGTAGCGATCCAACGGTTCACTCTCTCCTCGGTATTAAGGACACTTGATTCGTGGCTTAACACCCGATTGGTCCATGATCTCTATTTAAGGAGCATGGAGGGTCATTTGTCCGATAACCGTTTATGAGATAAACATATGTAACTTTTCTTTTTATATTAATAAATTGCCTGAAGTGGCCGTGGACTGTTTCCCTTTTCGAGGGTTTTAACCACGTGATATCCTAGTGTACTGATTTGTGATCTGTTTGTGAGTGGTGACCTTTGGTGTTTGATCTAAGGAACTTACCCTGTAAATTCCTACATGGTATCAGAGTTATTTTGAGGGCTGCATCCTTTGTTGATCCAAATCCGAAGCCGGTTTGACTGCATGCGACTGTCGTTTTCTAGATCTACTATTTCTGAACTTTTTCGGGCCTAGAGAACTGCTATGTTGTGTTCGGAGCATCTGTTACAGTGAGGAACCCCTTTCGTTTCATGCGAAAATGTTTCCAGTTGCCCAAATTATGTCAGTTTAGATATGGAGGTATAAAGTATCTTCTTTGCAGTTATATTTGTTAATCGTTTTGCTTATTTCAGTTCCCTCTGTTTATTACATTTTATATTTTTTATTTATTTGTTGGATCTATACCTGCTTCTCTATGTATTCTCTTTGGTCTGCACTGTGCGCGATCTCGACAAATCAGAAATAGGAAGAAAGGATTTTTTTTGCTACGTATGCTCTTTCCCCGCGTCTTTGTGCGATTTCGGGAAATCAGAAATAGCGGAAAAAAGGATAGTTGTCGGTAAGGCTAACTGAAAATCTAAAAAAAAAAAACAACCTATGAATTTTGGGGGGATCGTGGGGATCGAAGAAAACACTATGAATTTTGGTGGAAACAGATCCCTGTGCAACATAAATATATAAGCATTTTGTTTTGAATTGAACTGGGAAAAGTACATTTTCATAAGCTTATATGTGATTGTTTAGAACTTGTATGGCACGTTGTACTCATTCTTATTCAATGTTTGACAGATTCTTTTGGAAAGTTTTAGGAGAAAAATGGTTCAAAGGCTTCAATGAACAATGATAGTTTTTCTATCAGGGAAGTTGTTCTCAAATGGATTTTCTAATCAAGTAAATCTACAACTTGAGTATCTGAACCAATACATTCTATTTTTAGCATACCATGAAGCCTAATATGCTAAAAAAGTACTAATGCTTAAGATTGATGTTTAATTCTACATTTTTCTGTATTTTTGAAGCTTTTAAAAACTGTACCAAGCACAAATTCTCCATGCATTGAATATGATCCAGACCACTGCTATTCTAGATCAAAATGGTTGGAATGTTGGATGGATGCTTCTCCTTGGGATTCTAGTTGTCATTTCAAGGAAATAATATTGCAAAGTGCTTAAATAAAAGTTAGCCAAAAGCCAGAATTGAAAATCTTGGGCATATCTTGACAAATGATTCAAATTCAATGTTAGATCCTCTTCTTGAAACTAGTTTTCAGCTTGACAAAGGGATTTTATTTAACATCAACACCTGATTTTGTTTCAGATCAACGCCAAAGTGTTCACCAAAGCCAAAACCCTAGCTGTTAATTCTCAAAATTTAGGTCCAAATGTACAATAATGAGAGGAAACTCTTTTCTAGCTTTTAATGGGAATCTTTCAATGGAAACCATGGTTCCAAGTCAAGTTTGTTATGTCGGTTATTTCAATCCACACACATGGTTTATTTTAATTCATATTTAGTAATTAATTTGAGATCCTCGTTGTATGGATACCAAAGGTGACTTTGTCATTGAGCTTTGAAGATGACAGTAGAATGACTTAATATCTAGTAATTAATTTGAGATCCTGGTTGTATGGCTACCAAAGGTGACTCAGCTAATGGAAAACTCAATGATGAGGAATTGATAGAATCAGAGAACACGACAATCGAATGAAGAAGAGTCACCAATTCCATTCGAGTATCATACCAATGAAGTAAAAAAAAATCGTACAAGTCCGTGTAAACTCCACAATAATAACTTCGATACTTTATTGATGAAAGAAACAAATATTTATACAATGACAATATCGATACTGAAAAGTTATGTCTGGATGGTAATAAAACATAATCTAAAACTAATTTACGTTAATAATCCCGAAGGATTAGTTAACATTCCCCCTTTAATCCGAAGGGACATCTGACATGCCAAGTAACATTATGAAAATTTCAAACTTTTCATGTCCCAGTGCCTTTGTAAATATGTCTACAATCTGCTCTGAAGTAGGACAATGTGTCAGATGAATAATTTTGGTCTCTACATAGTGTCGAATCAAGTGATATTTGGTGTTAATATGCTTGCTTCGATCATGAAACTTGGGATTCTTGGCCAACTGAATTGCAAAATATTTGTCAATAAGTAGTGGAGTTAAAGCCATTTGTTTTTCCTGCAATTATTCAAGTATTTTGTGAAGCAAAATGATTTCTTTTGTAGCTTGAGTTGCTGCAACATATTCGGATTTGGTGGTAGAATCAGCAGGAACAGATTGCTTGCGTGATCTCCAACTGATGGCTACTAATCCAAGACTCATCAAATAACTAGAAGTAGAGACTCCATTCTCTTTATCTCCATCAAAATAAAAATATGAATAGTCAGTGAGATGGAGATTTATAACTTTGGAATATATGATGCCATATGTTCGAGTGCCTTTCAAATAATTGAGCACTCGCTTTGTTGCATTCCAATGACCTTCACATGACTGGTGCATGAACCTGGAAAGTATCCCTACAAAAAAATCTATGTCAGGTCCAATAGTAGTTAAAAAATTCAAACTTCCAACAAGTTGTCTGTACTTTGTTGGAAGTAAGCTTCAAATTCTGCTCCATAGGAGTAGCGACATGATTACAAACCTGCATCCCAAATATGTCCAATAGTTGTTCAATATAATTTTTATGATAAATGAAAATGTAATTTTGGTTTATAAGCAACTTCAATCCATAAATAATAATGTAATAAACCCAATATGGCAGGTCAAAAAAATTCATCAACTCTCTTTTGAAAAACGCTATATAGTCATCATTATTTCCTATAATCATCAAATCATCTACATATACAACCAAATTTACAACCGCCTTTCCAATATTCTTAACAAAAAGAGTTGCATCTTTTAGATAAAATAACTTATAATTCAACTTGAGAATGTATTAAGTTAACTTTTCATACCATTCACGAGATGCATGTTTTAGTCCATAAAAAGCATTCACTAACTTATATACAATTTTATCTTTGTCTTTGACGACACAACCTTATAGCTGAAACATATAAACATCCTCCTTCAAATTTTTAATCAAAAAGGCTGTTTTAACGTCCGTATAGTGTATCATCGATCTATTTTGATATGCAAGAGAAAACGAAGTTCTAATTATGCCCCATTTTGTTGTAGGAGAAAATGTCTCTCTGTAGTCAATACCTTCCTTCTAAGCATAACCATTTTCTACAAGCCTTGTCTTGTATTTATCAAGTGAACCATCTTCTTTGTACTTGATCTTCTACACCCATTTTCAACCAATAGTTTTGACACCTACAAGAGGATGCACTAACCTCCAAGTTCCATTCTTAATAAGTGCATCGTACTCATTTTTCATCACATCTTTCCATTCATCACAATTAGTAGCTTCTTCAAAACAACTGGGTTCACTAATTGTATAATGATTGAATTCACAGTCATGAGAAACATTACCTGAATCGTTTTTAGAAGACTTTCCTGTTTCAAAATCATCATACTTGCTTAGAACTATTCGAGCATGTGTAGATCTTCGTAAAGGTTGTTGAAGTGGCTGTGATGGTTGTTCATCCTGAAGTACAGGTTCTTCAGAAATACTTTCTGACCCTGCAGAAACAACACTATCCTCCAAGTTTTCTTCAGCATAAATGTCCTCATGAGTCAAAGATGGAAAAACCATAGATTTATCTAGAATGGGAACCCCTCCTCCAATATGTGGAACATCATTATTAGATTCAAAATAGAACTTTTTAGATGCAAATGTCTCAAAATGAGGTAGTTGCATGTCAATAGTTGAATTATATTTATCTGATTCAAGAAAAATAACATTTATGGAAATAATGAACTTCTTATTTTCTTCATCATACAACCTGTATTCTTTGTAAGTATTAGAATAACCCAAAAATATACATTTTCGACTTCTTCCTCCTAATTTATTTCGTTGTTTCTTAAGATTCAGAGCATAACATTTTGATCCAAAAACTCCGAAATGTTGAACAGTTGGGAGTCTATCATACCAAATTTCATAAGGAGTTTTGTTGTTAATAATAGAAGAAGGAAAACGATTTCTAACATAAGGTGCACAAAGAATTGCTTCTCCCCAAAACATCAACTTTACATTCTTAAAAAAAATCATAGTTCTAATCATATTAAGCAAAGTTCTATTTATATGTTTTGCAACGCCATTCTATTGTGGATTATAAGGTATGGCAGTTTGATGTTTGATTCCATTGTCCTTCAAATATTGTTCAAAGGCATGAGAAGTATACTCGTCACCATTATCAGTTATGAGAATGCCTATATTCTGTTGAATTTCATTTTTAATCCTCAAATGAAAAGTTTTAAAAACTTCAAACACTTGTGACTTATCTTTCAAAAAATACACCCAACACATTCTCTAGTAATCATCAATAAATGTCAACACATATTTATTTCCATTTTCAGTTGCAATAGGCATAGGTACACATAAATATGAATTTATGAGACCTAATTTTCGTGAAGATCTGAAGGAAGAACTATGAAAAGGTTGTTTACAATGTTTTCCCAAAATACAAGCATCACAAGGTGTAATATTTCTTGGAACTGTAGGAAGACCTTTGACACCTTGTTTTTTCATAATTCGGATGTTGTCATAATTGATGTAACCAAATCAAGCATGCCACAACAAACTCAGAGACAAGATATCACTTTCATGTGCTAAAAGAACATAACTCTCATGAAAATTAGTAGACGAAGTACTATTCAATTTTAAAAGCGTATGTTCTTCAACACCGGTCATAATAATTGCATGATCATATGCTCTTTGTATTTTTATGATGCCATATGAATGAAATTCCCCTGCTACCGAATATGGATAAGAGGTATCAAATTTAGTTGAAACTGTGGAATATAAAGTACATCATGTAGAACATAATATGAAAGATTCAATACCTTCAAATGAATAGACCCAATGTCAGATGGTTTAATTTGATACTTGTGAGAAAAGTAAATAACACCATCAATACCATCATTGAAAGTTTCAAAAAAATCTCGCCTAAATTTCATATGACAAGTGGCTCCTGGATCCAAAATTCAACTATCCATCCATGAAGAAAATGCAGTGTTGAAAACATCATTAATATTAAAATTACATTGAGAAACAACGTAATGTTCAGACTCTGTTGATTTTACCTTATTTGGTGGTGGTTGATCTTTCTTTTCATTCAATTTTTCTCTCCTTTCATTGACTTTCTCCCAAGGGAATTTTTATTTAGCAACAATATGACCAATTTTACCACATCTAAAACATTTGATATTTGTTCTATCATTAAATTTCCTTTGTTTTCTATCTCCCTAATTGTCCCCCCCCCCCCCGCGCTCACGTCTCTATAATTTCTCCAACCATAGTCTCTACTTCTTTTTTCACAACTAGAAGTTTCAACATGAGACTTATGATCTTTTTGTGCAAGGCACAAAGTTTCTACATTAGAGTTAGGTGGGGCCTCTTTCTTCCCAAATACATTTTCTCTCTCAACTATTTTGTTCTTAAGTTTATCAAATGTAATGTATTTTAACTACCCACTAGCTTGCAAAGATTCCAAATAGTGTGAATAAACATGGTGAAGGATTTTTATAAAAGATGTAAGTTATAAATCTACTTCAATTCTAATAGCTGCTATATAATGAAACATGGCATATATTTAAGAAGCACTCTTCGATGGATCTTTATCTTTCATCTCCAAATTGAACAATTTCAACAACAACTGAATAGTTTTTAGTTCTTCAATGGATTATTATCTTTCATCTCCAAATTGAACAATTTCAACAACCCCTGAATAATTTTGAGTTCTGAGTGGGAATTGTTATCACACATAAATTTTTAATTTTGATTGATAGGGCCACTCACCTAGGTTTCAATTTGTCTTAATATGTTGGTTCATAAAATTAAGAAAAATCCATGGAATAAACCTTTATCCTAAGTCTAAAACACTCCATTAGTCATGTCATGTCAGTCATATCCACCAAATTCCATTTTAGGTTCACATGCATGGTTTCAAATCAAAGTAATGCCACCTGTCTGTTTTTTCACGTTTATGCAGCGAATATAACTGCAAATTGGTAGATTTCGTTATGGAATCACTTGACCAGTCCGTAGCGAATCTGTCAGGTTTATAACTATTTTCGTTGTGGAATCATGTTTTTCTGCATAAAAACAGAGGAATTTTTCAAATTTCTAATGGTTAGGGATAAAGGTGATGTCATCAAATTCGTTATCACGAACACCCAAGCATGCAAAAACGTAAATACCCTCATCAATATTTTCACTCCCAAATTTGGCATCATGTTCTCCACTTTCAAATTCCATTTTTTAAATGTTGAGATTCAATAAGATGATTCAGCGCCCACGCCTAGTGCATTAAGCACCCAGACTAGGGTGGGGCCCACAATGCTATTTTTTGGTGCATGTCTATTTTTATTATCCCTTAATTTAGATGGACATTAAATTGTAATCTATTCTCAATGTGGACTTGAATGAGTTAACTAAAAGTGATAAATTCAGTTAGCTAGAGGATTCCGAGTTAGAGGTTGGTTGGTGGGACATGTAGAGTAATTCTAGTTGTAACAGAGTTTGAAGTGCAGTGGTGCATGAGTTGGTGCAAGTTGTAAATAGTTTAACTCAGTTAAGTGAGCTAAATTGAGATGTGCTAGTTGTATCTGAAGATACACTAGTGAGAGATATGCAGCTGGTGAGGCCCTTGCCTCACAATTTGAGCTTGCCTTCTCATCGATCGCATGCATGGTGTCTAGTGCATTGGGATCTGTGTGGTATTTGGATAGTGGTGCTTCCTTTCACATGACAGGGGATAAGGAACTTTTCAGTGACTTGGACGAGAACGATCTCCATATGCATATTGAGATGGGCGACAACAGACGGTACAATGCTACCAAGATTGGTACCATTACCTTTCAAAGGGAGTCAGGTAAACCATTTCAATTAAAAGATGTAATGCATGTACCAGGTCTGAAGAAAAAATTGGTCTCAGTCGCAATGTTGGAGGATAGAGGCTATGCCATTATTTTTAGTGATGGAAAACCTTTCTTGCAACATAAAACAATGGGTCAAGCCAAGAGGATAGGGATTCGAGTTAATAATCTCTACAAGATCGAGGTAAATGTCCATGCAGTAATGATGGGCAAGGCGGATCAAGTGCGGGATGAGGGCGAATTATGGCACAGGTGATTGGGCCATCTTCACCATGGAGCCTTGAAAGTCATGCAACAGATTTCTACTGGTCTTTGCAGGGGTACACTTGCACAATCAGACACATGCAAGGGATGTACTATGGGAAAATATGTAAAGGCCACCTTTCATGAGAAGGAAAAATGAGCTTCGGGGATCCTTGAGATAGTTCACACAGACGTGTGTGGTCCTTTCTTGGTTGCTTCAACAACAAAAAAATAAGTAATATGTAATATTTTTTGATGAATTTTCTCGTAAGTGTTGGATCTTCTTCATGTAGAAGAAAGATCAAACATTATTTAAGTTCTGTGAGTTTAAAACTCTGGTGGAGAAATAATCGGGGATGCAAGTGAAGGCTCTTAGGAGCGATAATGGTGGAGAATTCATCTCTAACGAATTCAAGAACTTCTGCAGCAAAGAAGGAATTTGAAGAGAACTCATAGCGCCTCATAACCCACAGCAGAATGGGGTCTCAAAGAGGAAGAAAAAAACTATTGTGGGTGTAGGACAAGTGATGTTGCATGATCAAGGCCTACCGATGCTTCTATAGGAGGAAGCATGCAATACATCCGTACATGTGAAAAACCATTGTCCTCATAGAGTACTTGGCATGAGTACACCTGAAGAGGCTTTCACTGGTAAGAAATTTGATGTTTCACACTTTAAGATTTTTGGCTCATCTATTTATATACATGTGACCAAGGATGCTAGGAAGAAGCTGGAACCGACTGCTAAGGTTGGGATTTTTGTGGGGTACATTGAAACAACCCATAATTATCGTGTGTATTTTCCAAAAAGCAGAATGAATGTTATGCGACGGGATATCAATTTGATGAGGAGAAATCCATGCGATTGTCCCTTGAGAGGGATATGGACTTGCATGCAGAGGAGGAACTGTTGGTTCCCAAAGATGAGTCTTAAGATGTGGATCAACCACATGAGGAGGTTCATGGAGTGGAGAAAATCAATCATTTAGAGCCATCCATCAGAAATGGCAGAAGGCACACCACAGAAGCTGATAGGTTGAGACTTGATGTTGCACAGAATGTAGGAGCCCCTACTTCAAAACGTAGACAAAGACAGTCTCCTGACCGATTTACCAGATACATGGATCTTATGAGCAAATGTATTGTGACTGAACCATCTTCCTTTCAAGAGGTAGTGCAACAACCTACTTGGGTTGATGAAATGGTGGAGGAGTATGAATCCATTGTCAAGAATAGCGCACGGGAGATATTCCCAAGACTGGTTAATAAATAAATGGTTGGATCGAGATGGATCTATAAGGTAAAGCAAGCTACTGATGGGAGTGTGGAGAAATACAAGGCCAAATTTGTGGCCCAAGGATTCTCATAGATCAAGGGGATAGATTATGATGATACTTTTTCTCCTGTCACAAGGTGCTCTTCCATAAGATCCATCCTCGCACTGTCAGCGCAGATGAGTTGGCACATTCATCAGATGGATGTGAAAATTGCGTTTCTCAATGGATCATTGAAGAAGAGGTGTACATAGAGCAGCTTGAAGGTTTTGAAATCTTCAACAGTGAGTCGCATGTTTTCAGACTCAAAAGAGCGTTGTATGGGTTGAAGCAAGCACCCTGTGCTTGGTACACTTGGATAGACATCTATTTCACCGGACTGGGCTTCACCAAAAGTGAAGCAGATGTAAACCTGTATCAGATTGTGGTTGAGGGTAAGCTTTTGAAAATTTTTCTTTATGTTGATGATCTAATTTTGATTGGTGATGAGTAGGTGATGCACTTATGTAAGGAGGATCTTTCAAGGGAGTTCGAAATGAAGGACATGAGACTCCTTCATTATTTCCTTGGATTGGAAATATGGCAGTGGGATGGTGAAATTTTTGTGTCTCAAGGAAAGTATGCAAAGGAGATACAGGGTAAGTTTAACATGGAGAGCTGCAAACCCATGGATACTCCTATTTTGGGAAACTGGAGGAAAGAGGATGCTACTTATGGAGAGGTACTAGATGCTACTGTCAATCGACAGTTAGTGGGTTCACTAATGTATCTAGTGAACACGAGACCAGACATTTGCTACGCAGTTAAACAAATGAGTCAAGCTATGGTTAAGCCTACGAAGATATTTTGGAAGGCGAGGAAGCATGTCCTGAGATACTTGAGGGACACATCAGAGTATGGTCTATGGTACAGACGGACAGATGGAGTGAATTTGCATGGATTCACGGATGCAGATTGGGATGGAAGTCCATCGGACAGAAAGAGCACATCAGGGGGATCTTTAGCATTATATCGACAACAGTTTCCTGGTACAGTAGGAAACAATGATCTGTGGCACTCAGTTCAGCAGAAGCGGAATACATGGTAGTAAGTCAAGCTACATGTGAGGCTACTTGAATGAGAAAGATCTTGGTTTGTTTGTTTGATTCTCAGATGGATCCAACAATGATTCATTGTGATAATTAGAGTTGCATTAAACTCTCGACTAATCTTGTGTTTCGTGATAGGTCCAAGCATATAGATGTCTGGTACCATAAGCTCAGAGGTTGTGTGCATAGGAGGATCGTGTTGCTTCAGTACATTCCCATGGAATATAAGGATGTAGATATTCCGACGAAGGCGCTCACCAGGAGCAAATTCGAATACCATAAAGATAGGATCGGGGTGAAGGATAATCCCTTTCTTGTTGAGAGGGAGTGTTGAGATTCAACACCCATGCCTAGTGCATTAAGCACCTGGTTGCATTAAGCACCCAGACTAAGGTGGGGCCCACAATGCTATTTTTGGGTGCATGTCTATTTTTACTATCCCTTAATTTAGATGGACATTAAACTATAATATATTATCAATGTGGACTTGAATGAGTTAATTGAAAGTGATAAATTCAGTTAGCTAGCAGATTTCGAGTTAGATGTTGGTTGGTGGGACATGTAGAGTAATTCTAGTTGTAACAGAGTTCGAAGTGCAGTGGTGCATGAGTTGGTGCAAGTTGTAAATAGTTTCTCAGTTAAGTGAGTTAAACTCAGATGTGCTAGTTGTAACTGAAGATACACTAGTGAGAGATCCAGTGAATTAAATATTAATTAATTCACAATTAGCGATCTCACATGCAACTGAGGATTTACTATTATTAGCTGCATGCATGTTAGATCCAGTGGAGACCCAGTTGAGTTCTAGGTGAAAGGGAGGTTGACTATCAGTTGTAGGATTATCTGCTTGCACACATGCAGGCAAACACCCATTGGAGTGCCCATGATACTTGCGCAGTCAAAGCAGGCAAGAATTCCTATCTGTTAAGGGATATTTACCATTAGGGATTGCGTAATCAAGACATGCTGTTTGGAGGCTGAGAATTGGCTATGTGTTGGTCAATTTTGCATATGACAATGTGAGGAAATTAGTTGATGTACTGAGGGATCTTATGAGAAGAGTTTTGTATGTAATGATTTCATGATCCATGCTTAATATACAATAGAAAATAGTGGGGTTTTTAGCTGTAAGATTTCCTCGACAAATTATCTGTGTTGGGTCTGATTGATCTTTCTTCATGTTCATGTGATTAGCGATTGTGTTTTTTTAATTCCGCAAAAAGATATGTAGAAGCGATTCAATATTTAACTTTAGTACATTGTTAGATCAGATGAATCCAAGATATACATTCTTGTTGTATAATTTATACATTAAACCCATCTCAAAGCACCTCTTTGTCATTTTTTGTTTGATTTTTTCATGCAGCAGTCCACTATCATCTTTGAGAAGCTGACTCCCACCGCAAGCATCTTGTTGTTTAGTGTTTCTCTCTGCAGGTGTCACAGTTAAGGAGACGACATTGTTATAAAGGAGGATGGCTATGAAGAAGAAAGTAAACAAGGGAGGCTCTTGTGTGAGATACGAGCCCATGGACCTCAATTTATTAAATGAAGACCCCAGTTTTGTGGAAGCATTCAACAATGTCGGATGCCTGAAATTATGTCAAAAGCTCCAAGGATTTCATGCTCAAATATCAAAGGAATTTGTAGTAAAATTTACAGGAACATCTTCGAAGGTAGGGGTTTTAAATTTTACAGTGTCTCCTGATACCATTTCTCAGGCCACATAGATACCAAGAGAGGGTGAAGAGTGGTTAAAGGCCACTAAATTCAAGATGTAGAGTTGTGATGAATTTGTTAAACCATAACACATTGGAGCTCACATGGAATCCGAGATTCCAAGGATTTATATGAAAGAGAATTATTCTAATGTGATCCAAAAGTAATTTACTTGTTAGCGGAGGTTTCATATGGTTTACTTGTACCATTTCATGCTTCTATTGCACTTCACTGGTAAGCAGTCCCTTGATCTTCCTTTATTTTTGTTTAAGAGCTTAGGGAAGATGTTTGATAAGGTTCAAGCCAGGGTTGAAGGTAGTGAGACATCATTCTTTCATCATGGTTTGATTAAACTCTTAGTTTTGGAGGAATTGAAGAAATTAAATAGAGATTGGGTTACTTTCCTTTTTCTAAGTGGTTATGAAGTTGATTCAATGACACCTAAGAAAACCCCAAAACCAAAAGCTACTCCATCAAATAAAAATGATAAATCTACAGTTGTGACAAAAGGTGTAAATTAAAAAGAGGTGGAGTCTATCCTAGAGCCAATGGATGTCGAAACAAAACTCATACAAGAGGAAGACATCCCTCAACCTTCACCTACAAGCAACAAACAAAAAATTAGTAAACATGGTAGTAGGGGGATACCTAGAAGTCGAACAATTGGAAAGGGAGAAGACATCCTTCAAGATATAGATATTGAGGAGACTCCAGTTGTCAGAGCTAAAGACATTGAAGGTGAAAAAAAAATAAAAAGAAAGGTAAGACTGTTAAAAAGCTTGATTTTGCAGGAGAAGATGCAGGTTTCTTATTTCAGCCAAAGAAACCACTTACTAGGCTGCAACTTGAAAAGGGTGTCATGGAAAACAAGAAGACAAAAGATGTTGACAAAGGAAAGAATCCTATCATAGAAGACATTATAGACTTGTCTCCAGCAACAGAAGAGGTCTTTGTGCAAAGGAAAGGAAAAGAGAAGATGGAGGAAAAAACTGAAGTGCAAGTATTAAAGGAACAATTAAGAGAGGTCAGAGAAGAGGTCATTGAGATCAAGTTAGAATTACAGGAGGCCAAGGTAGACAGAAAGCTAATGGAAGATTTCAAGGAAGAAGTAAATGATCAACTAAATTAATATGATCAATCACTAACCAATGCTAAGAAGTTGCTGAAAATAACACTTCCTTTGAGAAGGGTAATGAAAAACACCAGGAAGAGAAACTTATGGTTACAATTTGGAAGAAAGAGACTCAAAAGCTAGGTTAGGAAATTAGAAGATCAAATGGAGATGATTCAGTCAAAATTGAAGAAAAGAGGACTTAAAATCAAAGTGATAATTGAGCCTGAAGAGATGCAACCTTCTACTGCTAAAGATGAAGTTACCAAAGCTTGAAGAGTTGGCCTACAACATTTTTTACAATTTTGCAGCATTCAAGAATCTACATTTCCAGACTTGAAAGTGAAATTTTGGAGGAAAGGGAATTTTTTTGTGTTTTTCTACCAATTAGTCAATTTCATAGCGAATCCCAGGCTCGAAGCCCACATTTCGCTACGAAATCCTTGTAGGTGAATTTTTGTAAAAAACCATAGTTTTGGGCAAAATCAAAGATGGAGAAAAGTTGTATTTAGTTCATTTTGTATAACCAACACATCCAAATCAAAGAAGAAGGCTGAAAATTGGTATATATGGGTGAAATGGAGTTGCTACAAAACCATGCTACAAAACTGCATGTTTTACTCTATTTTTGCAGCGAGCAGCATTTGGTAGCATTTTGGTAGTTTGAAAGTGTATTGAAGGTCAACCAGCCACATGGAGGCATTAAAGGGTATCAGTGGAACACTCCAGCAGAGATTTTCTCCTCGACAAAGTTGTCATCTGTTCCAGCCCAACATAAAGACAGTGACCAAATATCATAATGATCTTTTCTTTAAAAGTAGGGTGACTGGTTTCTAAATCTAGTGGGTGTATTTATGTATTGATGATGGTTAGTGACACTCGAGTAGTTGGCTTTTATCGATGTAATTACCAGTTCCACAGTTAGTGAATGTAATAAATAGGAGGTAGAGTCCTAATAGGATTTTAAGTCTAAAGTCATTAGGTGTCTGTTTTATTTCCAAGTATCTAGTTTATTGTCAAGTGAGGTGTTAAAACAAATGGTTCAATGATCTAGCCATGTGGGCAGATCCTATGTAAATTACTAAAGCCTATTAATAGGCAATACTTTGAAGAATACAAGGTTGGAGAATGCTACTTGACACTACCACTTTGTAAAGTTTTTGAAGATCAGTAATATACAATCATTGTGTTTTTCTTCTTCATCTGAGATTCTTTTGGTGTTTTAATGAGCTTTTGTCCTATGTGCCTTAATATTTTGCTTTCAATATCTTGATGTTTTATTACTCAGAATTCATGTTCTTCATGCTCTAAATTCATTTGAACATTAAGTTATTGAGTATTTCCGTGTGTATGTTGTCCTATCATTGAAACATTACAAGCCTCAACTTCCACAAGGAGAACCATTTTCATTGAATTTCCTAACACTGACTCCATAAGCCCAATGGTAGTGAACCCTATACATTTTTCACTTGCAATCAATCACATCCAAGATAATATCACAGAGTTAGCCATCTGATTAAATCATAATTGAAAAATCATAGTTACTATGAGAGAGCCCTCTCAGGCTGAAGAAGCTAATTTTCAGTCAAAAGCTGGTTTGAAGTAGTTACTCTAGGTTGTCTGGTGGAGCAACCCATCTATACCAATTTAGAGATAACACGGATCATACAGTTCTTTCAACTTCTTTAATTCTTTGAATGGAGTATCAAAAGAAATAATATATCGGCTTATCTCTTGTATCATCAATGTAGTTATTAATGCACGTGCCTTGTTATCTTTTGTCTCCCAAATTGCACGTTGCTTCTCATTATCAAATGGCTCCGGTGCAATTTATTTTCCGTCTCTATCTTTCTCTCGTTCACAAAATTCCCACGAATCATTAAAAACAAGGGCAATTTGAAGCTTTCTAAACCACTCTTGATAATTCTCCTTGTGAAAATTCTACTGCAGTGTATTGGTTTATTTTCTCCTACTTGATTTAATTAAATACAAGTTATTTCCAAAATTTAGATTCAGAAAATATCAAAAATAAACACAACTACAACCTACACATGCAGATCATTTACTGAATAATACACTCATTCAACAAAGTGACACATGGATTTTTGGACTTACGTCCTTGGAAAAACCCAAAGCGGGAAAACCGGTGCAACAGATATGAGGGTTTATTATTAATTAGTTCTAAGTACAACAAATCTGAGTTCGAAGCTTGGAAAACCCGATAGAGAATAAAATATATCAAATCTGCAACTAATCTGAAGATCTAGTGCCAAGTATCTCACTGATCCACACCCTCAAACGAGATTTACAGGACTTAGCCCGGATCTAACCGTAGAAACCCTCAATGCAGCTTCTGAAGCCCTAGCATTGCCCTAGAGGGCCTGCATCAGCCTCTACGTGGCCCTAGGAGGGCCTGCGTCAGCCTTGAAGGGTCTACGTTGCCCCCGCGCTGCCTTTACTAGGCCATCGTCAGCCCTGCGTGGCCCTAGCTGCCTCTACGCTGCCCCTGCTGCTCTGCGTGGCTATGAAGCCCCTTTGTGCTATCCTTATTGCTGCTCCTCTGCCTCTTGCTGCCTCTTGGCCCTGGAATCAGATAATTCCCTTGACCAATACTATGGTCCCTCACTACAGGAAATTCCTCCAGAAATTCTTAGCAAACCCGCCCTAGAATTCCAGATCTATTCCTTTGTCCTACCAAAATTGTGTGTCTTCAACTAACCCTCAAGCCTTTCTCTTATACTTTTTTGTTGAACCCTTCAACGACCGAGATTAAATCATCCATCAACGGTTGAGATTACAAGATTTCTTGATCCATGTGACTTAAGACAATTTCAACACATGTGTTAATTAATTCACTTTAATTATTTTATTTTCCTAAGTTAGAATTAAGAAGTCCATTAAAAATAATTAATTATTTGAATAACTTGAACACCAATTGAAATTTCTCAAGTCCATTTCTGGGTCTTGTAGATCAAGTGTACTCTAGTCCCTCCACAAAATTTGGGAGCTAGAGCACAACTGATGCTACCCCAAATACACAAAATCTCAACATTCCCTCTTAGCACCAGGAGTGTGCTCTAGCAATACATCACACCATGTATCAAAAGATATTGAGTACTGGATCTATGCTATTGATGCTTTGCATACTACCCTCCATCTACTACAATGCTACTCTCTGTACTGTTGCCCATGCCACTGCCACTGACACTGATACATCTGTAGTGCAGCTCCCTCAAATTGATGCATCATGCTGCCCATAGCACTGCCACTGCTAACTGCTGCATTGCAACTCAGTTGATGAGAAGTAAGCAACTGAATAAATATGCCCAAATGCTTGACAGAAAAGTCAAGTTTCCTTCTACCATTGAAGCTCCATGGATGCTGAATCATGATGCCCCCCTGGAGACACTGTCATGCTGCAACACTGCACTACGTGAGCCCAGCTTCTCTACGTTCTTGAAGGCCCATAAGCCTCTCTACGCTGCTGCCTCTGTATCACGCTGCTCACTCTTCAGCTCTTCAGCTCCCTCTTGCTCTTCAATGTGGTCATATGCAACCATCTCTCGACTCATCCTGCTACCATATTAAGGCTCCCGTAGCTCGTATGTGATCCAATAGTAGGGCTGACTCAAGGATCCCGCCAAAAAATATGGATACTCTATATATCCATGTCACCCCACCTCTTCTCTCGAGATGCATGAGTACTCATGGCTACATCATCATCAAAGCTATCGTCATTTTGCTGCTACAACCTTGGAATCAGAAGCTCCTTTGTCCTTCTTCTTAGGATAACTGCTGGCGAAATGACTAAGATCAACACAGTTAAAGCACCGGACCTTGGAGAGGTCCTTCTTCTTCTTCCCTTGATGCAAGGGCTGCATCCTCCTCCTCTTCTTTCTTCACTCTGGCTGATCCGCTTCCTCTAGTGATAGACTGCTTCTTGGTGATCCTCCTGATCTCCTCTTGGTGGAGAATAGCTCACATATCTGCCCATGATGGTAACGTTGCCCTTCCCAGAATGCTCTGGACAAATGTTCCCCATTCTTCAAAGACAACATTTAGGGTCGTCCTCACTAGGAGCCCTTCATTTGGATTAGCACCCATGCCAATCAGCTGGTCTCAGATAGCTTGAAATCTGAAGAGGAATGGAATTATCTCTTCACCCTTCATCATTTGGAACATCTGCATCTGATTCTCAAGAAGCATTCTTCTTTGCACAAAGCCTGCTTGGTACATTGTCTCCAAGGCTGCCCACATGTCATTTGTTGTATTCTTACAAAAAATATGAGGAATCACATGGTCCTTGACTCTTTCTATGATCAAATGCTTTGTCCGCGCTTGATTTTATTCATACTTCTTCAGTGGATCTACATCGGTTGGTACAACAAGCATCTTCTCTGCATGATCTTTGAGACCATACTCATCCAAAACTGAGAGGATTCTGGCCTTCTAGATAACAAAGTTGGATATGTCGTCTAATCTATCTTGATCCCTCAATCTATATCGAGCTATCTTTGCTCAGATCTGAAAGAAACATTGCTTCTCCCTCTGGATCTGGGTTTCTTGGTGACTAGAAACCTTCTAGTAACTGCTTCTACTGAAAACTGACTTCCCTCCTGGAAATATTCCACCAAAACTCAAACGAACAGTATCCTATGATCCTCCTGATCGAATCTGAGATATGTTTGGCTCAGATCTGCTGAATGACTGTCTTCCTCCCGCCTTTGTTGCCTTAGCTAGACATAATTCTGCACCTGCAAAATCTCTACCCCACTAGCACTACTGAAGATCTGAAGCACTACTTCCGAATCTTGGAAAATTTTTCTGCAATAAGAGAAGTGACTGACAACGTCTTCCTGGCTGGCCCAACGCAGTTCTAGCGCTGCTCAGAAGTGAACTGCGTAACCCCAGACTGGGTGACACAGTCCTTACGCTGCCCTGGGAAGGGTCTGCATAAGCCTAAAGGCCTTCTGCAACTTTAGCACTGTCTCATGGATCTGCTTTCCCTTGCTGTCAAGATGCCCTTTCTGGATCTGCTGCTTCTTTTGCTACCCTGCAGAAAAGATATTTCTTCAACTGATTGTTGGAGATTCAGCTTGATCTGCTATCACTCTGATACCATGTGAAAATTCTACTGCAGTGTATTGGTTTATTTTCTCCTACTTGATTTAATTAATACAAGTTATTTCCAGAATTTAGATCCAGAAAATATCGAAAATAAACACAACTACAACCTACACATGCAGATCATTTACTGAATAATACACTCATGCAACAAAGTGACACATGGATTTTTCGACATAATTCCCCGCAAAAACCCAACGCGGGAAACCGGTGCAATATATATGAGGGTTTATTATTAAGTAGTTATGAGTACAAAAAATTTGGGTTCCAAGCTTGGAAAACCCGACAAAGAATAAAAGATATCAAATCTGCAACTAATCTAAAGATCTGGTGCCAAGTATCGGACTGATCCACACCCTCAAATGGGATTTACAGGACTCAGCTCGGATCTGACCCTAGAAACCCTCAGCGCTGCTTCTAAAGCCTCAGAGTTGCCCTAGACAGCCCGCGTTAGCCTCTGCGTGGCCCTAGGAGGGCTTGCGTCACCCGTTGAGGGTTTATGCTGCCCCTGCACTGCCTTTACTAGGCTAGCGTTAGCCCTGCGTGGCCCTAGCTGCCTTTGCACTGCCTCTGCTGCTCTGCGTGGCTCTAAAGCCCCTCTGTGTTGTCCTTGTTGCTGCTCCTCTGCCTCTTGCTGCCTTGGCCTTGGAATCAGATCATTCCCTTGGCCAATACTACCCTCACTACAGGAAATTGCTCCGGAAATTCTTAGCAAACCCGCCCTAGAATTCCAAATCTATTCCTCAGCTCTACCAAAATTGTGTGTCTTCAACTAACCCTCAAGCCTTTCTCTTATAATTTTTCGTTGAACCTTTCAACGACCGAGATTAAATCATCCATCAACGATTGAGATTAAAATATTGCTTGATCCATGTGACTTAAGACAATTTCAGCACGTGTTAATTAATTCACTTTAATTATTTTATTTTCCTAAGTTAGACTTAGGAAATCCATTAAAAATAATTAATTATTTGAATAACTTGAACACTAATTGAAATTTCTCAAATCCATTTCTGGGTCTTGTAGATCAAGTGTACTCTAGCCCCTCCACAAAATTTGGGAGCTAGAGCACAACTGATGCTACCCCAAATACACAAAATCTCAACACTCCTTTCTTCTAAGCACAATCCCAACTATGGAGTCTATTGAAGTCATGATTGTTTGTAGCCAAAAATACTCTTCAAACAAATCCTTTTCAAATATATACAGTACTCCTAAAAAATATAAATTATTTTCTCGTGTTCTTTAAATAAAAAAATGGCTTAGTGGTTCGATGGTGTGTATCAAAAATAACCTTGAGGAGGGTTAAGTTCAAACCTCACTGGTTGTTGACCATTTCAACATACCTTCTCATCAGGTGGAAACCTTTGAGCACATGTCAGAAAAATTATACCCTTCGCCATACAAATATGATTGTAGAGTGGATTATCTATTGTCAGCGACACAAATGTTGACCTTCCAGTAGTCCTCGACTTTCGTTGTGTTGTATTTCAAGCTCTATGCCACTGTTGATGGCCACCACTTCCTCTATTTTGTACCTCTTTTATATATTCACCTTGGAGTTGTCCCTCTTTAATGTTGGAATTGCACATTGCACGCTCATGACACCAGTCATGGAAACAAATGCTTCCTCACTCTATTTCACCAACTACACCCGGTCAAGCAACCCTTAGCCAATAAAATCTTCTTTTTAATTCTTCGGCCCTTTCAATTCTTGTCCTTTCACAACGTGCACCTTCATTGACTCTTTCACCCAAATCGATCATGGAGTTTATGAATAATCGACACTCTGATACGACTGTACAGGCCCATGTAAGCTCCACAATAATAATTTCAATATTTTATTGTTAAAAGGAACAAATATTTATATAATGAGAATCTTGGTATGGTAATAAAATGAAATCTAAAACTAAATATTTATATTAGTAATCCCAAAAAATTAGTTAACATTCCCAAAATTTTCAAGCCAAGAAATTTTTTTTTTTCATAGCATTATGAGAATTGCACTATTGTATAATGAAAGGGAAATACCATAAAATCAATGATTTCCTCATTATATGGTGTTTTAATTTTCCATTCAAATTAATTGAAATGTCCTCCCTAATTAAATCAAATTCCCAACACATTAATGGAAAAAACTCGTGAAACAACTTTGACTTGAGGTTTATGGCCTACTAGAAGAGAAAAACATGTTTATAAATCTCTTGTTTTATATTTCTTTAACAAAATTGTTTTATATTTCACCTTGTCTTGAGGATGAACCACATTAGATGGTTCAAAACGTCAATGCTGGATTGAAGCGAATTTGCAGAAGACACCCTTCTGGAAATTGAAATCACGGAGGAGAGTGATCGAATACGATTGTGGGTTTGAGTCACGCTAGATACTGAACGAAGTGCCTACATCGGTGGCCACACCCTCCACGGTTGCGGGTAGTTCATGCCCGCCGAAGATGATGCATTGAAGTGTGCAACGCTGATTGATGATTATAGCATTGCTATGCCCATCAAAGGGTTTCTAGATTTAAAAACAAAAAAAATTGCAAACTAGACCTACGATGGTGAATATATGATTGAATATGTCTGCAAGATTCTAGGTTCGGAGGTGATATCATTAATAAATTGAAGAGCCTTAGCCTTATGCTTGTGAAATCCAATAATTGCAAGGATTATGAAGAGGTTTTGTAAGAGCATCTAGTTATAAGAGCAAACTTGAGATAATGAGATAGTTGTCTCACAAGGTTGAATGTAGCATTTTGAATATTTGCAAGGGTTATGAAGAAGTTTTGTAAGAGCATCTAGTTATAAGAGCAAACTTGAGATAGTGAGACAGTTGTCTCACAAGGTTGAATGTTGCATTTTGAAAGCAGCCGTTCAAGTTGCTTCAAGTTGTGTGGAAGTTGTTAAGTGTGGCAAAATGAGATAATACTGATTTAAGGTAGGATAGCAACCAAAAAAAAGTTGTATTTTATTTTTTATATGTAAATGGGCATATGACTGGTTCAAGTTGTGTGGAAGTTGTTAAGTGTGGCAAAATGAGAGAATAGTGATTTAAGGTAGGATAGTAACAAAAAAAAATTGTATTTTATTTTTATATGTAAATGGGTATATGACTGTAAGACCTGATAAGACATCTGTACCTTGGTAAAGTCTGGATATAGACCGAGGTGATACAGGGGTGCATGTGGAAACATGTTGAGCTAGGACAACATGTGAAATTCTTAAATACCTTGACATTGACTTGGTAGGGCCTAGAGGTGAGTGGTGGCTGCTATCTCACTTGGCTGTTTGGCAAGATAAACCAAAGTCAAGTTTAAAGGGGGATTGTTATATAAACTTGACCTTGTGAGAGTTGTGGTTTTTGGGCACCTAGTTTTAGTGACTCATGGTATTACATGTAGTTGACGCAGTTAAAAAGTTTGTGCATTCTCTATTGTATTGAGCCATGGTTGAGTGGTGAAAGCTCAGAGTGTTGGCCTGGTGTTTTAGCCAAAGACAATAATAAATCTATTGCTAATTGGTTCTTTCCCAATTGAAATTTTCCAAATAAATCATGGTGTATATGATTTGAATGTTGTTTCTATATGTATTTATTTCTCTCTTATTATTCTTTAAATGAATAACATTTCATTATATGGATATGCCATTAATAATGATGGATATGCTATTTTCCTTCGGCTTTTGCTTCATTTCCTTATCAGCTAGTAACTAGATTCTTTCTTCTTTGCCAAGGAAATCAAAGTATGATTTTAAGAAAGAATATGCACATATAAGGCCAAAAGTGACAAATCATTTCTGACACCATACTAGCTAATCTTTATGACTTCAATATCGAGTTTATCTTGATAGTACTTCGTGGTTATGCTGGCCGAGTCGTGACCTCATCCCAAACTCGAATTCTTCTTGCTATGAACATTCAAGTTGTCATGTCTTTAATTGCACTGTTTAAATAATTCCCATTGAAATGAATTTGTGGTGAGTATCCACTGGCTATGATGATCAGAACTCCTAATTTGATTTCGCTCACAATTTAATCGTTATCTGGTAGATGTCTAACTTTACTGGGGAAAAGGTTGTGGCTTTCTCCTTGTACAGCGTAATTCTAAGGTTCCTTTTTGGAATTATTTACCTTACAATTTCGTGAACAAAAAACAACTGTGGGATACTAATATGCAATTTATTCCCTAACAACCCTCCTGAAAATAAACAAATGTTTTCCATATAAATTTGTGTGGCAAGTTGTCAGTGATATGCAGAAAATCCACCTGTAACAAAAATTGATGGAAAGGAGATGCAACGTTTAACGTGTAACTCTTATTGAGACACAGAAAAGTTATTTGGTTCGGTGTTTTCTTACTCTGCCTGCAAGCAGAGTAAGCATGGAAAAGATTAGTCGGCGGTTCTAGTATCTCCTATTGCCTCAGTTTAGGGATATTGTTGATTCTGAAATGCTATTGTCTATCCTAGTGGAATTGCACATAGATCTCTAATCTAGTATTATATGATTTTAAAATCCCCAAATTCAAACTTGGGAAATTTCTTTAAGATATGAAGTATATCGTGACTTGTCTGCAAATCTTATTTCAAAACAATATGGGATTACATAATATGGTTTTTATCTATCCGGACTTTAGCAATTGGATCGCTTGCTTGATGTGGTCTGTCAGTTAATTATAGGGAAAATTTGTAAATCTGGACCATTACCATTTATTACTCAAGTCAGCTTTCATGTTCGGGCAGAATGTACTTTGATTATCGTAGCAGCGTAATAGCTTTTAGGTGTCATAGCCTGTGCTGACCAGTGATAGCCTGGATTGTTATGGACCTAATACATAGTGAAGGGCAATAAAGAAGAATACTTGTAGCTAGTTGTGGTCATCCAATCAGGTTAAGCCTTCATGGTACGTTCTGTGCATTAGATATCATGTTTTACCTAATAGTCCTTAAAATCTTGAGAAAGTTGCAAACAAAAAGCATATTTTTCCACCTAAGAAGCAGGAGTATCTCAAAGCGATTTATGAAACTCCACAATAGCAGTTTTAGAAGGGATGTGTCCAGATTCCATCCCCATTTTGAGTAGGCCATAATTGAAACGTGGATAGTGTTTGAGAGTTATCAAAGACGAAGACACTCTGGCGATTATCTTGTTATTATTGTATGGTTCTGGCATTTGTATCCACTTCAGTTCAATCCTAATGAATGAATGAATGAAGAAACCCTATTTATGGGATACTTCTTATTTATTTACAACTAGGAGAAAGCTTTTGAGGAATAGCGAAGATGGAGTTTTAGGAAAATAGCTGTACAACACAGGGTGCCCAGACACCACTGTGGAAATTCAACAATCATCCTCAGGTAAAGATAAACATGAAAAGGGGTCTGTTTGTGATCAGAACAAACAGATAATGCATGCAGATCACTTTTCATGTTTATCTTTACTTGAGGATGATTGTTCAATTTCCACAGTGGTGTCTGGGCACCCTGTGTCATGCAGCTCTTTTCCTAAAACTCCATCTCTGCTCCTTATCAAAAGCTTTCTCCTAGTTGCACATAAAAAAATACAATAAAGTTGGTCTCTTAGGATTGAATTGAAGTGAAGGAAATCCAAGAAGATTCACAAACACACAAGATGATTTCATCAGCCATTCATATCCAAGGCTCAAGCAGCTATCAGGGCCTTATTGGTATCTAAACTGGCACTTTTATGATCTGAAAATTCTCCTTTCAAGAGCTTTCAGTATTTTTTGTGATTGAGCTTTTTCTCCTTTTTATCTGTTAGAACATAATCATTTGAATTCCTGCAGTTCCTTTTCTTTCCCATGTTACAATTTCTGTTATAGGCTTAATACAATAGGATAATACCACTGTATACATTTATGCATTTTAAGGCAGTTTTGGCAGGGCTTGAGCTAATTGGGGTTTTAAAAAAGTTTGCAGGCCTGCAGAGAATTATGTTGCCCTAAACGTATTGTAAGTTTACAAGTCCATGTTCATAGACACTTAATTGGAAAGTAGTCCGCCAGAACTTTGCATTGTGTGTGAGCAATTGTCAGATTGCAACCTCTGGTTCATCCTCCTCGAGTGCGATAGTCAGAAGAAGGATCGGCTATTCAAAACAAGCTTGAATACGTACCACAGCAGAATGGTTCAAAAGGAAGTGGCCTGGTAACAATATATAACCATTGTGTTTTGACTTGAACTAGGAAAACATTTGCATCAGCTTGTATGCGACTGTTTAAAACTGGTATGGCATGTTGTACCCATTCTTATTCAATGTTTGACAGATTCTTTTGGACAATTTTAGGAGAAAAATGGTTCAAAGGCTTCAATGAGCAATGATAGTTTTCTGTCAGGGAAGTTGTTGTCAAATGGATTTGCTAATCAAGTAAATCCGCAACTCGAGTATCTGAACCAATACATTCCAGTTTTAGCATACCATGAAGCCTAACATGCAAAAATAAGTAGTAATGCAGAGCATTGGTATTCATTTCTACCTTTTTCTTTGCCTTCTTCAAGCTTTTAAAAACTGTACCAAACACAGATTCTCTATGTTTAGAGTATGATCCAGACCACTGCAATTCTGGATCGAAATGGTTGGAACGTTGGATGGCTGCTTCTCCTTGTGAGTCTGGTTGTCAGTTCAAGCAAATAATACTGCGAAGTGCTAAAACAAAAGTGGGCTTGCACACATCCTAGGAGCCGGAACTGAAAATCCTGGGCATATCTTCATAAATGAGTCAAATTCAATGTCAGACCCTGTTCTTGAAACCAACTTTCAGCTTGACAAAGGGATCCGATTCAGCATCAACATCTGATTCTGTTTCAGATCAGCACCATAGCATAAAAGGGTTGTCGAATTCATTACTAGATTCTCTTCCAGAACGGCTGAGCAAACAGTTGAAACAAGAGTCAACTTTGGTCTTGACTAAGCACAATGTTGAAGCTGTGGATTGCATGGGAGCTGTAGAAATATGGAATCTTCAAATTATGATTCCATTTCTAATGAGTCAAGCATGTTGGTAAAAAATAAGCCATGTCGAACTCTGTGTTAGAGAGTTAATTTTTGGGATTAAGGTTGGATTAGTTTGTATTAGGATAATTGGTTATTAAAGTCTAAGAAGATAAAAAACTGATTTAACGGTTTCTGGTATGTATTTATAGGTACATCATTCATTTTGGTCAATATTTAATATACAGTTGAATTTGGTTTCCAATATTATTATATAACCATGGTATCAGAACTAGTTGTTTATTGGTTTTGTTGATTGAGTTGAGTAACTAGTTTTGGCCATTGTGGCCAAGGAGAGCGCATTTGTCACTGAGGCAGAAGTATGTGTGATAGGCTCTTTTGTACAACAGCAAGGGTTGCAGTAAAAGTGTTCACAGCGGGAGTGTAATTAATGTAGTAAAGCCGTAGGAGCGCATTGCAAAAAAAGATCGTGGCTGCTAGATCGAACATGTCTCCTATTTTTTCTGTACAGCAAATTCTAATCTGACATTTATCTTGGTGAAGTGCCCATCTCATAAACTTAATGATAAAAAAACAAAAGACTTGGTAGACTTATGCATCGATTGGAGAAATTAAATGGTATAAGGTAAATAAAAATGTCATATGATCGTTGTTTATCATTGTGGAATTTATTTTTTAATAAACATATGGTTGGAAGCTTGGGATTTAGTAGAATGCCAACAGGGATGGACTGATTGGTGGTATGTAAAGAATAAAGGTTTTTTTAAAGTCTATAAAGTTAAAAATCGTTTATTAGACAGATTGTGTTTTTATTTGGTTATTGTATTTTTTTTTTTTGGAATTTTATAATAAACGTTTCTAGCTTCTTGACAGATTTTTGACTGAATCACAATCATAAAAAGAAGCCACCCGGAAAACATGAGTGTTTTAAGCTGCAGTCTTGACCATAAATTCACCTTGATTTTAAATCAAAATTTCATTTTTTTAAGTTGCAGTCTTGACCATAAATTCGCCTGATTTTAATGCTACCCAAATATTGCAATCTTGTGTGTTTCCAAATCAGCCCATTCGCCGCCCATGCATCTTCCTTGTCTCGATACATCTTATTGAGGCTACACTAAAATAAACCCCAAAGGCAGCAAAGAGAAACGAAGCTTTTCAGTGTCAACATTATTCCTTTCGATTACAGTTTATCTGTGATTTTCTTTCAGAGACAGCCAGCTCAGTATTCCAAGCAAGTCACTGTTCTGCGCAACAAATTTTACCACCAATATACCGGAACTCTGTTGTCTGCCTGTTGTTCCTGTGAGGAGGAGATATCTTAACAGACCTGTGCGTGTGCCGTTTTTTTTAGTCATTCATTTGTTTTGACCATATTTTGAGCGGTGGCGTTTATAATTATTAGCAACTAAAACGATTGTGAACAAGCTGAAAGGTTAGGTTGACTGATAAGCCACTCTTAATAGCTGTAATATATTGAAACTTGTGTTTGGAAAATTAATCACAACCATTAGGGCAATGAATGAAGACATAAGAGCAATAGAAAAGAATGACATATGAGAGTTAGTGGACCGACATATGGGAGTTAGTGGATTTTCAACAAGGTAAATAAGTTATTGGAGTGAAGTGGGTCTATAAGACTAAGAGTAACATTGAAGACAAGATTGAAAGGCATAAAGCAAGGCTGCTTGTCAAAGGCTACAAGCAGCAACATGGAAGAGACTATGCGGAAACATTCGCACCAGTCGTGAGGATGGAGACAGTACATACGGTGTTGTCAATTGTAGCACAACATAAATGGAAAGTGTTTCAAATGGACGTAAAGATAGCGTTCTTGAATGGAGTGCTGAAAGAGGAAGTATATGTTGCGCAACCTCCTGGTTATGAGGTAGAAGGCCAAGAAGACAAGGTGTGTAGGTTGCGGAAAGCTCTCTATGGGTTGAAGCAAGGATCGCGTGCATGGTATAACATGATATATGCTTACTTGATGGATAATGGGTTCGACAAATGTGATCGTGAACCTACTGTTTACATCAAAGAAAGTGACTGTAAGCTTCTTATTGTCGTTTTGTATGTAGATGATTTGATTTTTACAGGGAGTGATGATTTCCTCATCGTTGATTTCAAAGCAGTGATGAATAGTGAGTTTGAAATGACTGACTTGGGGTTGTTAAGATATTTTTTGGGCATATAAGTGAAGCAAACATAAAATGGAATTTTTATCTCTTAAGCAAAGTATGTTGCAAAATTTTAGAGAGGTTTAATATGCAAAACAACAAGCTAGGACCAACTCCAACTCTCATGGGGTTGAAGTTGAGCAAGGAAGATTGCCACAACAATGTCAATCCAACACTATACAAAAGTATAGTGGGCAGCCTAATGTATTTGACCGCAACTAGGCTTGACATAATGTATGCAGTAAGTTCGGTGTCGAGGTTCATGGAGACACCCAAGGAGACACATTGGCAAGCATCAAAAATAATTTTAAAGTATGTCAATGGGACAAAGGAGTATGGCGTTTTGTACTCTGCAACTGATGATTTTAGGCTAGTTTGTTAAACTAACAGTGATTGGCAGGAAGTGTTGATGACAAAAAGAGCACGTCAAGATATGTTTTTCATTTGGGTTCGGGAGCCATTTCTTGGGCTTCCAAAAAGCAACCGATAGTATGATTGTCAACAACAAAAGCTGAATATGTCACCGCAACAGCAACAACGTGTCAAACAGTTTGGATGAGAAGGATGTTACGAGATTTATGTCATGAACAAGATGGAGCAGCCACTATTTTCCATGATAACAATTCAACAATTGCACTATAAAAGAATTTTGTTTTTCACAAGAGGAAAAAGCACATTGATGCTAAATATCATTTCATAAGAGAATTAGTTAACAATGTTGAAATTGTGTTGCAACATTGCAGGTCAGAGGAAAAATATGCAGACATCTTCACAAAGCCATTGGCAGGTGAATTTTTTTTTTTCAATCTCAGAGATTGTTTGGGATTGGTCAATGGTGGCAGTTGCAATTAAGGGGGAGTGTTGGAAAATTAAACGCGGGAAAATTAATCACAACCACCGCGTTTAATTTTCTGACAACCACCATACCCCAGTAAATGTTTTGTAGGCTGTGGATTGAGTTTGCAGAGAAGGAAAAGTTCTGAACAGAGTACATAACTCATTCCTCAACATAAATTTAATGCATGGTTATTAAAAGTGTATGGGCAAACATTTAATCTGCAAGTGTTGTTTACTTCACGTAACTTCTGTGAAATTCAAAAAGTCATGTTTGTCCATCCTTTGTATTAATTTTGGTCTGTCATGAATTAAATGTATTAGATATATATGTGTTTTGTTTTTTACATGTAAGCATAGAGTGGAATGTAATGTGGAGGATGTAATTCTGTAAAGGCAAGAAGAAGAAAATCATGGAGTGAATTTTGGTGGGTGCATGAAAACAGGTTTTACTGTGTATTACTCCGCAACCCCAGTTAATGTAAATCTCAGTAAGAAGTCTTTTTTTTACTGATGAAGGAGTTGCAACCTCATATGTGAATGTATTTCATGTTTTAAACTTATAATATAAAGTTTGGTTAGTCGCGATATAGTTTTGGAATTTTTCACGTATCGTATTTACTGCAACAAGTTTGTTTTACTTTGTTTGTAAAATTGTTTGAAGTTTATTTGCTCCTTATAGTTTCGATTTTAATCTCCGCTGCTCTGTATTGAAAAGATGATTCATATGATTTGATTTCCGCAACTGTATGGTTTAGATTAAGTGAGTTCCGTAACTCTGTGTAAACCAATTGTGTTGTCTTGGTTAAAGTCAATTCTGCAACTATGTGTGAACTCCTTGTGTTGAGGGAAAATAATTCCCCCCGCCTTTAATTTTTTTTAACAAATTACAAGAAAAGGAATTGTAAGCACTCTTTATGCTCTTTTGGACTCGACGTTCTTGTAGAATGCCACGATAGATGCCGGGATGAGATCTTCCAAGCGACCATAGTCATAGTGAAAAGGGTCATGCATAAGTTTAAATGCCATGAGTCAGCATGTTATATAACCTTTGAATTATAATTTCAAGTTACAATTTGTGATTTTTGTGTGATTTTGAATGCCGCCTGGTAATTGGAGTTTTGGTCCTCCTTGTGTAATTGTTAATTTTGATGTTTTGAAAGTTTAAAACTCGTTGTAGACGTCAGCTCTGGAATTCATGTCTGATTTTGGACCTACTTCTGCATTTGTTTATATAGGTGTTGTTGCAATTTGAAAAGAAAGCTTGGATAGATGGTAGTCCTGTCTGTCACAGGTTGCCACAGATCTGGACATAACATGCCAATATACACTCTATTGAGGATTCGGTTGTGAATTGTAACATGGTAAAGCTAGGGTGATTTCAAAGGACTGTTTAAGGAGAAAATAAGTCTGATTTGCATCAATCGATTCATTTCTTCCAGGCTATAACCATTCCACGTTCTTGTGAACTGATGGTGCTGGAATATGGATGGAAAACACAGAAGGTTTTACATTTTCTTAATGTTGTTATGAATGGAGTACGATGTGTTTTCTAACATGATGTGTCCTCTAATAGGTACCGTAAAAAGAGACTGGTCGATTCTTATTTTCATTAAATCAAGTAATTTTGATTTGTGGCAAGTGGAAAAAAATAGCTTCAAGTGATTTTTGCATTGTAGAGCAAGCTACCATCAAGTTTTGATTTTTGTTGAATATTGATTTTGATTGGGTTAAATTGAAGAAAACATGAGTGTAAAATCAAGAAAGTAAAAGGGGTATTGTGGTTAGAAGAGCTTGTTAAAGATGACAAGGATACAACTTCAAATATTTGTCTTCAATAATTTTTTTTGTGTTCGATAAATTTTATGTATACAAAACAAAAGAGAAGTTAATTTTGGAAGTTGTGATACTGATCGTACTAATTGGGCAACAAGAAGAGGACATTTAGGTCACTATTTTTTATCCGATGAATTTTTGTTTTTATCTTACATTGTAAAATAAGTGCATTTTTAGTCGAACCTGACAATAGAGATTGACAAAAATGGCTCAAATTAAAAATGTATTAGAAATTTTAAGCAAACTCATTATTTTCACTGTTGATGAAATTGCAATTTCAGCAAAGTAAGTTTTGTTGATATTAAAATACATTTACGTGCTGCATTGGAGATAGTTAAATTTCTCCAGATTGAGCCACAATCACAGCGAGACGAACTTTAGAAGAAAAATTGTGATTTTGAACTAGTGTTTGTTCAGAACAACACTTTGTTTGAGCCCTATTCTAATCTACAGTTAGGGATGGATTAGATTATTTCAAGAGAAAATTTGGATGCAACCGAAAGTCCTGATGAGAATCCTGTCGTTCTCAAGACCTTTATAAAATCGTGGGAAGAAATTACACATAAAAAAAAAACAGAACTGGTTTGGTGTATAACAAGGATGTCTTGGATGTATCTTCTCATAATGATTTGGTTCTTTAGGGTATCAGTGGAACATTCCAGCAGAGATTTTCTCCTCGATAAAGTTTTCATCTGTTCCAGCTCAGCATAGAGACAGTGACCAAATATCATAATTATCTTTTCCTTAAAAGTAGGGTGATTGGTTTCTAAATCTAGTGGGTGTATTTATGTCTTGATGATGGTTAGTGACACTCGAGTAGTTGGCTTTTATCGATGTAATTATCTAGTTCCACAATTAGTGAATGTAATAAATAGGAGGTAGAGTCTTAATAGGCTTCTAAGTCTAAAGTCATTAGGTGTTTGTTTTATTTCCAGGTATCTAGTTTATTGTTAAGTGAGGTGTCAAAACAGATGGTTCAATGATCTAGCCATGTGGGCAGATCCTATGTAAATGACTAAAACCTATTAATAGGCAATACTTTGAAGAATACAAGGTTGGAGAATTCTACTTGACACTACCAATTTGTAAAGTTTTTGAAGATCAGTAATATACAGTGACTGTGTTTTTCTCCTTCACCTGAGATTCTTTTGGTATTTTAATAAGCTTTTGTCCTATGTGTCTTAATATTTTGCTTTCAATATCTTGATGTTTAATTACTCAGAATTCATATTCTTCATTCTATGACTTCGTTTGAACATTAAGTTATTGAGTATTTTCGTGTGTATGTTGTCGTATCATTGAAACATTACAACCCTCAGCTTCCACAATGAGAGCCATTTTCATTGAATTTCCTAACACTGACTCCTGTTGATGAGAAAATTTGTCCGGCCAACAGTAGGGGATCTCCCTGGTAAAAAGTCCCATTTAGACTTTGAACCGTTTGTGATAGGGATCCCGTCCGGGGTGTGGGTCCGACTACCGTTGAATACTCCTTCTCCTAGACACAAATGAGCCCTGCAGAGTTATAGGCATATAGTTATCGGATGATACAAGACACAATATCGATGATTGTCAACGCGCATAAATACTACAAATAGCAAGATAAAAAGGAAACACACAGCTGAAGGAGATGCTGTTAGCAGCATATCATTAAGGTCATGTTTGTAAAAGTTGTTCAAACCATAGAAGAAATAGTTTTGCCTGGCAAGAACAACTTATGCGTACTTGGGTGTTTTCGTGAATAAGATAGATGTCAATAATAAAGTTACAAACATCTCCTATGTAAACAACATACCATCATTAACACATTCAGTGACCTGAAATGGATAAAGAGTATAAGCAGAAAACACAGATCAATTAATCATAAAATATCATAAATATACGAAAAAAAATACTCATAGTATTGACACATTGATTCTCATCAGACCCAATCGTGGATTTAAGACAAATGCTTGTATTCATTCATAAGGGGTTGTTCAAAGCTTTAAAACTCTCCTCTCTCCTTTGGAGTCCAAAAAAAGATAATTTTACAAGTCCCCAAAGGGAGTATATATAAGACAAAAATGACCCTTGGGTGTCTTGACTCTTCGCCTTCCCGCCTGCTGGTATGCTTTGCGACCTGGATAGAAGGTGCGACTTGCGACCTGACCGTGGAGGATGCGACCTGCGACCTGACCATGTAAGATGCAACCTGCGACCCTTTCTGTAGGTTGTACCTTGGGATTTGATCATGGGAGCGTGTGTGTGATTGCAAGGTCGGGAACATCTACTTGTTGCTCTTTGAGGAAATTTTGCCATGCACGATAATACACAGCAACTGGGAGATAAGAGGAGTATATTCTTTTAACCTGTGCAGGAATTATAGGGCATTCAGGATCAGAGTTTCTCTCTTGATTGTGACCTGGTTGGATAAGGAAGCCAGTTTGGTGTAAATCCAAACTGGCATCACAACGAACTTAACCAAGTTCTCCTGTGATGCCGGAAGATCAGGTGTAGTGGTGGCTTGTCTAATAGGTTGCAGGAATGCCTGAATTTCCTGATTTACCTGCTCCCATGTCTTATATTCACCCAATGTACCTAGAGAAGGAATATGATGTAGCTCAGACATCAATTCAATGCCGCTGATCAAATGCTCATAGGCCATCATCACCTTCTCTAGGTCTTTGAATAACTTCTCCTTGGATTGCACCTTCATAAGGATTTGGACCTTGTCGTTCTGAGTGTGAATCCAATCTTTATTGGGCAGAGTTTCTGGAGCTTGCGGATATCTGTTTGTCCACTCTATCATTCTATCCAAGGCGGTGGAGGCCTCTTTCAGTTGCTCTTTCCTATTCTTAGTTTCCACTTGAGCTCTAAGTAGAGGTGCGACTGTTTGCTTTATGGTGAAAATTTCTTCATATACCTACCTCATGGTGGCTTCAAGTGTCACCAACTCTCTTTGGACGGTGAGTGCTACCTCGTTAATAAGGGTGTTCTTATCTTGGAGCTGTTGGATTTCTTCCCTTAGTGCTTTCTTTTCTTGCTCCGACCTAGCTTCCCTTTGTTCGGAGTCTTGTAATCTATTTTGTAGGGAGAAGATTTCCCTACTCATCCAGCTCATGTTTTCTTCTATGGCTGCGGCGAGAGTAGTGCCAGCTGATGCTATGATTACTGGATTGGTTCTAATGTCCAACATTATATCCTTTTCCGTCGTGACCGTGATTGGCACGGCAGGGTTCTGTGCTAGGAATCTCCTCTTTTCTTGCCTAATTTTGAATGTGAATTGGTCATAAGTGAGTCTCGTCAAATTGAAAACCTCCTCCTCCTGTCCTTCGGAGGTACCTGGTTCTGAGAGTGCAAAACATGTGTTAATTGCAGGTACTTCGATGGGCGTCAGCTCTGTTTGTACCCCTGTTACTGGAAGAGGTGTCTCGGCGTCTTTGGAAGAATTGTCTTTTAATATTTGATCCTCTTCCTCTTTTCTCTTATGTTCTGCTTCTTCTTTCAATAGCCGCTCTGCCTCTGCCTTATCCTGTTCTTCCTTTTGTCTGCGCTCAGCTTCTACTTTTGTTTCCTCTTCTTCCTTCCTTTTGAGTTCAACTTCTGCTTTTGTTTCCTCTTCTTCCTTCCTTTTGCGTTCAGCTTCCACCTGATCTAATTCTTTCTTGAGCTGCCGCTTAGCTTCTGCTTTCGCCTCCTGCTCTTCCTTTATTTTGCGGGCATCCTCCGCCTGTTTCTTTCTCTACTTTGCCTTTAGGTGTTTCTTACGTTTATCTTCATCCTCTTTTGCTTTCTTTTCAGCTTCTCGCTGAGCTTTTGCTTCCTTTTCTTTCTGTTGGGCGGAAAAGCTATGGCCTGTGTTAGTTTAGGCTTCTTGGCCTGGGAAGACGAGGCTCCTCCCAATTCATGGATTCTCTCCTCCAGAGTTTGATCATCTTGGTCCTCCCGATCGGTCAATACTTTCGGGGTGAGTTCCATATCCTTGTTGTACCAGTTTCTTACCCCATCTTCAGCTGGGCGTTCAATATGTTGGTAGCTCCATTTGAACTTGGATTGTTTGCAATGGGTAGGGACTATCCTCTCAGGGTCGTACGTCTGGTAATCCAAAGGAGCCAGGAAGAATCCTCTAATTTGCTCAGCTTCCTTCTCCACCTCTCTGAAATCCTTGAATTTATAAGCACCAATGGTGAGTAGCAGTGTGGGCCATGGCTTCTTCATACCTTTAGTAAGGACCTTCAAGAAGTCGGAAGTCATCTGATAACGTACTTTCTGAAGTAGCATCCTGTCGACGAATCAGGGCAGAGCATGGGGAGTCTTGAATGAACCGAAGACTCAAATGAAGGTGCCTTCTGCAAATGGAAACCAATGTACTACCTTAACTATCATTTCCATGGCTCGCCAAGACATGCATGGGGTATCCTGACCGAACAATTTCCCGTAGAGTGTAGGGATGAAACTGTGTGCGATTGGCTCTATATTCTGCTGATATTTGGAGTCCTAGAATACCTTCAATTTCTTGTGAATTGGGAGTGCTCACTCCTGATCCCAGTTGTGAGCCCATCCGTCAAAGTGGCACCTGGAACAAACTGCATCCAATAGATAGGAGACCATGTAAAATTTAGACGAGTATCCCTCCTCGGGTGCTAGTGCTGTAGATATGTTGGTTTTGAGGGCCGCTATTAGTAAGTTGGCCCAATTGAAATGGGTGCCATACATGGTAACAAAGTGCATCAGGGATACCCAAGAACTGCTGAAAGTGGTGGCATCAAGACGACCATACATTCTACAAAGCATAACTGCTACGAGCTTATAGACCTTTCTGAGGCCTGCTACTTGATACTCCTGGTCCTTCTTGACTTTGAACTTCTCCGTTTCTTCCCACCATTCTCTTAGGGTGTCTATTATGGGAACCGCATGGGTAGTGGCCCATTCCTCTGTGAACGTCTGTTCCCGCTCTGGAAGTGCGTAATAGTAATCCGCATTTTGGCCTTTTATATTTGCAAAATATTTTCCCTCGTGATCCCGAATCACCCACATCTTGGGGTCGATCTTTTGCATGATCCATTCAATAATTTCAGCGCATGGGAAGATAGATGGGTGGGCCCCTGCGTAGTGAATCTTCAACCTCTTAACTTGCACATATACTTGCCGGTCTGGGTGGTCTTCTGGGAACTCAGGTTGTGCGAACTCTTGGTATACTTGATACCAACTCATGCTTTCTCCTCTGCTGAATACACATGTGGTGTCCCCATAGATAGGGGGAGGAGACATAAGTACTTCACTTTCTGTGATATCTATCTCTGGGCTCTTGTTTTTCCTGCGAACCACCGGGGGCCCCATGTCACTTGAGGCTGAAGATACGGAGACACACTCTAACTCTGCTTCGAGGTTCCTTGGCATATTCATAAAACAGTCCCAGGATAAGACAGATGCCATATTAATGAATGCTCAATACTGCTTTTAACTCTGCCCAACTAAGTTCAAGGAATGGTGGAAACTACGACTTAGCGACCCATTGCCTGGATCGCCGGGTCGCGCTGGCTTAAAACTTCAGAGGAAAGCGACCCTGCGACTTGGCGACTTGTGACTATGCCGCGGGGTCATTGAGTTGCACTGGTCTAAAAATTCATGAAGAGGTGACCTTGCGACTTAGCGACTTGCGATTGGGTCGCTAAATTGCAAGGTCGCAAAAAGTTCAGTTTTGAGCGAGGTGCGACTTAGCGACTTAGCGACTTAGCGACTAGGGACCGAGGTCGCTGGGTTGCGGGGGTCGCAAGGTCGCGGGGTCGGAGGTCGCGCTAGGGCTGGGCGGATGATTTCGATGGAGGCGCTGTCTTTTTCTTAATTTTTAACTTAAATCAATAAAGGGATACAGTGAGGAAAAACCATAAATTGAAGATGAAATGGTCATTAGAGGAAGAGACAGAGACAGGGGAGGCTGGTTATCTTCATCTACAAGTCTGCATAAGAATGGCAGGGTTTGGAGGTTTAGAGAAGAATCAGGTTCAAAGAGGATCTGAAATGGAGGATAGCTGGTGGCTTAAAAAGGGGTAAGATAAGGGGAAAGGGGCAACAAATATAAAAAATAGAAACATCAGGAGGATTAGGCAACTTACTCGAGAAAATCGTGCTCCAGTTGGCATGTCAGAAGCATTTTTTCTCTCTGTCGTGTAAGTGAAATGCGACCTATGCGACCTTTCTATTTATAAAGGGGTCGCGTGTGCTGGCAATAAATGAGGTCGTTGCGTCGCAATAAGTCTGCGTTGATGATATGTGCGACCTCACGACCCTGCGACCTTGCGACCTGGGGGTCGCAGGGTCGTAGGGTTGCTGGGTCGCAATTGTTTAAATTTGAAAGCGATGCGCGACTTAGCGACTTGGCGACCTGATAGGTCGCAAGGTCGCTAGGTCGCTGATTGGAGACAAAGAACTATTTTGGCGACTTAGCGACTTAAGTCTTTTGAAAAGACTTGAACTTAAGGTTTTGACTTTGCTTTTCAATGCTTGGGGCTCAAAAAAATTTAGAGGGTGAAATTTTTGGAGGGTGTTGTAGCGGCGACAACAAATGGCGATTCACTGGTAGGGCCCATAATCTCTGCCGGTGTTTTATATTGATGGGGGTGGGAGGGCATAGCTACTGTTCCTTTCACCCCGTGGGTCCCACTTCTTCCGTCTTCGAGCCTTGCGCACTTGCTCTCCCTATCTGCCTGCCCCTGGGTCCTGGTTTACTGCGTTTTCATTCTTGGAGATCAGATGGAAAAGTTCGGAGTAACCTCAGGGATTTTCAGATCCAGTATAGTTTATTTGGTCCTCATCGTGTTGCTCTGCTGCCAGTGAACCAGATAGTCCCGGCGGAGTCACTGCCTAGGAATCATGAGTGTTGCTCTACTGCCAGTGAGCCTGGTCAGTACCCCGATGGAGTCGTCATATCGCCTCTCTGCGCAGGTAGCCTTTCTCAATCCTTTACCCTTTATTCATGTGCTTAATGCACTTATTAAAATGTGCTCAGGGCACTTATTTTATTTGGCAATTATTTCCTGGGCGGATGAGGGATCCTGACTTATTTTACTTGCAAGAGCGGTTGCTCCTAGTCTATATGAGGACTTGGGGTTTTTCTGGATTTTCATTCGTCAATGGAGGCTGAATCCTCCCTTTTCCATCTAGTAACCGATTTAACCGAACATTTCCTTTTGCACAGCAGTCCCTTGGGCCAGCATACTAGGTAAGCTACCATGTCTTAGTCCGAAGGCCTTAGTCATGTTCTCGCCATTGAGTGCCCATCATATTTATGCTTGGATTTTTTACACTCTGGGAAGAGATAATATACTAGCATAGATCCCGATTCAGTATGCCACTTGGGTAGCTTATATGTCCTCTTTCAAAAATTTGGATGCCAAAGGAAAGAAACGGTTAACGGGAGGTTGTGTAGAACAAGCGATTTATTGTAAACAAGAAAGGTGAAGAATGACAAAAACAAGACAAACTATGGTACATGGTGTAGCGAGAGCCCCTAGGGGCTGTCAGGTGAAGTAGTGCTTAAGGTCATGTCCATTCACATGGAGGACCTCAACCCTCCCTTCAAGAGTTTGTAACCTGTAAGTGTGGGAACCGACCTTCTCTCTAATCTGGAAAGGGCCTATCCATAATGCCTGGAACTTGGAGTGTTTCCCTTTATCTTCATGAGCTTTATCCCATTTGAGGACAAAGTCACCTACTTCGAAAACCTTGTTCCCGGCTGACTTCTTGTCAAACCATCGTTTTATCCATCCTTGGTGGATGGCAAATTTTGCACAAGTTTTTTGCCTTTCCTCCTCAAGTTTCAATAGTGTGTCTATTCGGGCTTTTAAAGCAGGGCAAGGAGTGCCATGAGTCTCCTGAGATAATCGGAGGGCTGGGAGAGACAAGCTGGGAGGAAGGATAGCTTATTTTCCGTATACGAGGAAAAATGGGGAGGTGCCTATGGAAGGTTTGGGTGTGACTCGATCTACCCAGAGGGCATTGTGGAGTGCCCTATGCCAATTTAATTGTTGGGAAAATAGAGTCTTTTTGATGATACAGATTAGGTTCTTTTTGGTTGACTCGGCTAACCCGTTTCCTTGAGGGTACTAGTTGGCAGAATGTTTAAGTATGATACCATTTTCTAGAGCAAAATCATATAATTTCAATGATGAGAAATATGCTGCATTATAAAAAACAAGGGAGGTTGGAACGCCAAACCTGATCATGATGTATTGGGTGATGAAGGCTATTACCTCTTGATCATTGAATTGACATAACGGTACCGCCTCAACCCACCTTGTGAAGTCGTCTGTGGCGGTAAGGATGTACCTATGTTGCTTGGAAGAGTCTGGCAAGATTTCCCCAATCACGTCTAGCCCCCATTGTTGAAACGGTTCTTCCACTACGACAGACTGTAACGGGGCCGAAGGCCGTATATCTATATTTACAAACTTTTGGCATTGCTGGCATTTCCGGACATATGCGTGTGCATATTTAAACAAAGTAGGCCAATAGAAACCGGCACACATGATCTTGTGAGTAGTGGTGTCTCCTGCATAGTGCCCCCCTGCGGGGCCATCGTGAAGTTCTGCTAATACTTTTTGTGCCTCATCCCATTCCAAACAACGTAGCAGGACACCATTGTGATGTTTGCGAAACAACTTACCCTGCACTAGCTGGTAGGATACGACTTTCAATCTCAACTCAAGCTTCTTCTTGGTAGTTAAAGCGAGGCCCATGGTGCCGTGTTTCAGATATTGTAGGAGATCTACGTACCAAGAGGATGTATCCTGCGGGGTTGTGCTATCAGTTTGATACATATCAATCTTATGTTCCCAATCTTCTTCCTCGTTGCCCTATGAGTCTACTGCCTCTGCGGCCATGCGACACAATCCTTGGCCCTTTACAGTGTGTGCTGGCTTGAATTCCAGGTCATATTCTTGAAGGCATGTTATCCAGTTGCCTCGTTGCTCACCCAACTCCTGTTGTACGAATAGTGAGGGAACAACTGGGTGAGGCACGAAGACTGTGACATGATTCTTCAAAATGTACGAACCGAAATGTTTAACTGCCTTGTATACCGCGTAACCTTGTTTGTCAATATCTGGATAATTCAGCTCGGTGCCTTGTAATCCAGTGCTCATAAATGATATAGGCCGCTCATCATTGCTATCATATTTATGAGTGAGGACGGTGGCCAAAGATGAATTTGAGGCAAAGGTGTACAAGATAAAGCCTTTGTTGAAATCCGGACTGTAAAGAGCAGGAGCTTCCGCGATGGCTCGTTTGATGTTGTTGAACACTTCATTCTCGGGAGGATTCCATTTAAAGTTAGCGTTTTTCTTAATCATGCCTTGTAATGGTTTCACAATCTGAGCGAAATCTGATATGAATTTTCGGACGAAGTTGATTTTGCCAAGGAAAGACTGCATAGCTTTCCTACCACTTGGGGGCGTTATTTGAGCGATGACTTTCGCACGTTCCAGATCCACCACTATGTCGTCTTGAGTTATTATGTGTTCGAACAAGTTTCCTTCGGCAACGATGAACACGCTTTTCTTTGGGTTCAGTGAGATCCCGTATTTCAGACACCTTTAAAAAATTTGCTTGAGGTGGTGTATGTGATCAGATCTGTGCTTCGAAAACATGGCGACGTCGTCAAGGTATACTGCCACGCTTTTCCCAATAAGTCCTCTGAAAGCGATGTCCATAGCTCTTTGGAAGGTGGCGCCGGCATTAATCAGCCCAAAGGGCATGTGTCTGAAAGCAAATGTTCCCTACTTAGTTATGAATGTGGTTTTGAGCCGATCGGGCTCATCCACTAGTACTTGATTATACCCTGAAAACCCATCCAATAGAGAGAATATTTCTGACCTTGATACATCTTGAAGGATTTACTCCATAGGAGGGACCAGATAGTTTTCTTTGTCGGAGGCTCTGTTCAAATTCCTGAAGTCTACGCACAAATGGATTTTGCTAGATTTCTTGCGAACAGGGACCAAGTTGGACACCCAGGTAGAATGTCTAACTTTGAAAATTATCCGCGCATCCAAGAGCTTCTTTAGTTCCTTTTGGATCATCGGTTCTAGAGCTGGGTGTACTTTTCTCAGTTTTTTTTGGAACGACTTCACTCCTTCCTTAATGGGTATGATGTGTTGGATGATCCGCGTATCATAAGTCCGAAGGTCTTCATACGTCCAGGAAAACACGTCTCGGTATTTCTTAAATAGTTTGGTGAATGCTTGTTTCTCCTGAGGGGTGCACTCATTACCTAAATTTACAAGCTTGGGATCCTTGTTTGTCCTGAGGTTAATTTTTCGGTGTGCTAACGTGGAACTTTGCACCTTCGTATTTGGGGGTCCTTGGAAACGGTTCTGTAAGTCGAACAAATTTTCAAGTGACACGACCCCTTTGGGTATGAGACTTTCTTTCCGATTTCTTAGTTCCTCCTGCAAAGCCCGATCATGATCCTCTTCTTCCATAACTGCATCTTTGAATGTATCTGTATTGAGCATGAAATCCAGTACCTGTTGGTCATCATTGAAAACACGTAAATTAGTAACATTGTCCGGTATGGATGGCTTGTATATAACTTCAATAGAAAACCCATCTCTAAGTGGGGTGAACCTAGCAGCAGCGTTGGCAAGTGTATTGGCTGCTGCATTATGCATTCTAAGTACCAATTTTATACCAAAAGCATCAAAAGCTGAAATTAAATGCCATACCTCTTGCTGGTAACCTTTCAGATGCAGAGACAAGCAATGGATGGTGTTGCGTACCTGATGAGTGATATTCTTGGAATCGCCAATTACCTTCAAACAACGGACTTTTAGATCTATGGCCTTTTGGAGTGCTAGTAACAATACCTCATACTCGGCTGTATTATTGGTGCACTGGAACTCTAACCGGTAGGAAATTAGAAACTTGTTCTTATGAGGGTCTAGCAAGATGCAACCTGCGCCAGCCCCGTCTTGGGTTTTGGAGCCGTCATAGTATAAGGTCCATGTTTCATCCTCTAGTTGGACAAGGCTATCCGAACCTGTTGAGGATGTTCTAGGGGTATCAGTTTCTAAAGAATCTTTGTTGGATGGGGAGGATTTTTCCGCAACCAGAAGCAACGCAGACTGAACGTATTGGGTGATCGGGGATTGGTGAGTTTGATAACACCCAAGATGGACTCTAAGAAACACATACCGAGCTCTTCTTGCGCGAAACTGATTGGTTCGATAGTTGCATCCAGGTCAGTCATAGTATTTTTCATGTATGGTTCACTCTCAACCCAGATTTGGTTGTTCCTGCCTTTGTACGGGAGCCAAAGGTGGGACCAATCAGTGGCAAAGTATCCCTGGAGCTTACTGGACCATTCTCTGCTCAATAGAAGGCCATAGGCCTCGGGGATATCCACGATTACTATGTCGATGCACTGATGCACTATGGAGTCGGAAGATAAGCGGATAATGACGTTGTTTAGTTTGCCCATTTTGGGGACTTGAGATCTGTCGAGCTGGATGATTCTGGCGTCGATTTTCTTAGGGCGGATGTTTAACTTCTTGCACACGGATAAGGGCATAGCATTTGTGGATGCACCAGAATCGATGAGGCAGTTGTGGACATTGAAGTTAAAGATCTCGAAGGAGAGGAGGAAAGGTGGCGTGGTTTCCCTGGAGTTGGCGTGCACGGCATTCACAATGGATTGGGGACTAGCAGCAGTTTGGGCAGACGTGATGCTTACGGGTTTGGTCGCCGGTAGATTGGAAAAGGCTTTGAGGATGAGGTCTCATTGGTTGGCAATTTGAGCAAGCTCATAGAGAGAGATATTGGCCCAGGTCTTCTTCATATCCTCAATAATGTTATACCCAGAATCTGTGTGTGAGGCAAGCTCGACGGTGTTTTTAGAGGAAGCTGATTAATCTTTATCGTTGGGGCCTTCTTGGGGATTAGTTGGACTAAATTTTTCAGGAGTCTTGTTTTGGTTCTCTGTGGTTGGGGGTAATATTTTCCGTAAGAAGGCTTTCCTTTTCTCCTCGAAATACTGCTCTGGGACAGGACCTTTGCTCCTCAAATTGTAGTTTCCAGGAGGTTTGGTTTTGGGATCGTTTGCTAGGTTTATCAATGATGTGGGAAGGGAGATTTCCCCGCGGTTTGCTTCAAAGGCAAGGATAGCAGAACCTGCGTTTTCGTCCGGGGGAGAGACTTCCTCGTCCCCTGAATCATTTTCTTCTTCTAAATCCCCAGGGGTATGATCTTCTAACAACTGATTGACAACGGCGACCATACTATTTATCCACTGGGGACATTTTTTCTCCGAGTGCGAGGCCTGATGAAAAGAGCAAAAATTATCTCTCCCTATTTCCTCAATGTTGAGGCCAGCACTAGAGTTGGACGGGGCCGGTTCACGGTGGGATTATTCTTTCTGAAGAAAGGTTTTCGCATTTTAGCAGCTGGGATAGGCTCATTGTTCTTCCTCTTCAGATTGGAGACTTCGTTGGTCAGCTACTTAAGGGATTTTGTGATACTTTCGAAATCAAAGGGGTCCTTATCTTTGTCCCCAGTTTTATGACTTGAGGATTGGGTTCTTTTCTTGGTTGGTTTTTGATCATCCCGACGTTCGTGGTCAATGGCACCTATGGACATCATGTCCTTTTAGACTGCAAGGGCGGTGGTATAGTTTGCTGCTAGGGTGGTCCTGGCCTCACGCTTCACAAACACGACAATATCCCATGGGAGGGCTCTTGTGTAGTAACCAATGGTAATGGAATCATCCAAAGCCATGTTTGGGGGGAATTTGTTCAATATGGTGGCGAAACGTTGATTGAAATCCTTGACCTTATCCTTCTTCTAACACTTCAGTGTGCTGAGCTCTGTGAGGAGCATCGAGGGGGTTTTATCTTTTGAGAATTTTGCCAGGAAGGTACGACGGAAGTGTTCCCAAGAAGGGATAGAATTAACGGGGAGCGACCGATACCATGTTGCAGCTTTATTTTCTAGAGTATGAGGAAAAATGCGACATGCTACGTCGTCATACTGCACTCTCATCATCTGTAAAGACAGGTATAAGTTGCTAATGTGATATTCGGCCAAAGTACCTTTCTCGGGGTCAAACTTAGGGAGATGTTTTTCAGGGTGTCAGGGCATGTCATGGAGGGGACCCTGGATACCTAAGGGGGAATAAGCCATCCAAGCCAAAGGTTGTACACGTTTGGCTCGTTGGTGGCATGGTATGTATACACGTCCCCTCTCACTTTCGGATTTTGTACTCGTGCCAGACCCGGAGGCTTCGCCCTCATGGTGGGACTGCATGTCTTGGCTTTCCCCGCGGTTTGGTTTATTTCTGATGTTTATCCAATTGTAAAGAAAAGGAAACCTGTTCTGGTTTCGTTGGGGTTGGTGATCGACATTTCGGCCTTGCCCATGGCCTCTGTCTCCCCTACCTCTATTACCTCGACCCCTCCCAGCTCCTTCCCCGCGTGGGTCGTTGGCTTGCATGTTATCATGCAAATTCTGGTCTGGTTGGGGGCCGATGTTGGGTTGAGGTTCAGTGATTTCGATGCCATCTTCTTCCCCCTCCCTAGGGCTATCTGGGGGGGGCTTCGGAATTCCGCTCAACTGTGTCTACATAATCCTCGATAATAAGACCCACAAGCTGAGGAAGGGAGTTGACAAGGGTTTCTTAGCGTGTATGATTAGCTACAGGAGTTCTAGGATTTGCCATGGAAATAGTGACCGGGGCTCGCTGTAAACCCCTAACAAGGTCGCGAGCGATAGGGCGCAGGGCCCTTAGTTGGGCTAAAGTAACCTCATAGAAATGGGGTTCCTCCTCCTAGGATTTTTCCGAAGGGGGAGGACCGGTATTGTCATGTATGGACTCCCCTTGGGGATTTTGTAACGGGATGTTACTTGTGTGCTGGGAGGCTGCCATCAGGCCCTCCTTCTAGTGCCAAATCTGTTGATGGGAAAATTTGTTCAGCCAACAGTAGGGGATCTCCCAGTTAAAAGTCCCAATTAGACTCTGAATCGTTTGTGATAGGGATCCCATCCGGGGTGTGGGTCCGGCTACCATTGAATACTCCTTCTCCTGGACACAAATGAGCCCTGCAAAGTTATAGGCATACAATTATTGGATGATACAAGACACAATATCGATGATTTTCAACGAGCATAAATACTACAAATAGCAAGATAAAAAGGAAACACACAGTTGAAGGAGATGCTGTTAGCAGCATATCATTAAGGTCGTGTTTGTAAAAGTTGCTCAAACCATAGAAGAAACAGTTCTTCCTAGCAAGGGCATTTTCGTGAATAAGATATATGTCAATAATAAATTTACAAACATCTCCTATGTAAACAAAATACCATCATTAACACATTCAGTGAGTTGAAATGCATAAAGATTATAAGCAGAAAACACAGATCAATTAATCATAAGATATCAGACATATACGAAAAAAAATACTCATAGTATTGACACATTGATTTTCATCAGATCCAATAGTGGATTTAAGACAAATGCTTGTATTCATTCATAAGGGGCTGTTCAATTCTTTACAACTCTCCTCTCTCCTTTGGAGTCCAAAAAAAATCCTTTTACAAGTCCTCGAAGGGAGTATATATAAGACAAAAATGACCCTTGGGAGTCTTCAATCTTCGCCTTCCCGCCTGTTGGTATGCTTTGCGACCTGGATGGAAGGTGCGACCTGTGACCTGACCATGGAGGATGCGACCTATGACCTGACCATGTAAGATGTGACCTGCGACCCTTTTTGTAGGTTGTACCTTACGATCTGATCATGGGAGCGTGTGTGTGATTGTGAGTTCGGGAACATCTACTTATTGCTCTTTGAGGAAATTTTTCCATGCAAGATAATACGCAGCAACTGGGGAGATCAGAGGAGTATCTTCCCTTAACCTGTGCAGGCATTCTAGGGCATTCGGGATCAGAGTTTCTCTCTTGATTGTGACTTGGTTGGATAAGGAAGCCAGTTTGGTGTAAATCCAAACTGGCGTCACGACGAACTTAACCAAGTTCTCCTGTGATGCCGGAAGATCAGGTGTAGCGGCGGCTTGTCTAATAGGTTGCAGGAATGCCTGAATTTCCTGATTTACTTGTTCCCATGTCTTAACTTTTCCCAATGTATCTAGAGAAGGAATATGGTGCAGCTCAGCCATCGAGTCAATGCAACTAATCAAATGCTCATAGGCGGTCATCACCTTCTCTAGGTCTTTGAATAACTTCTCCTTGGATGGCACCTTCATAAGGATTTGGACCTTTTCGTTCTGAGTGTGAATCCAATCTTTCTTGGGAAGAGTTTCTAGAGCTTGCAGATATCTATTTTTCCACTCTATCATTCTATCCAAGGCGGTGGAGGCCTCTTTCAGTTGCTCGTTCCTATTCTTAGTTTCCGCTTGAGCTCTAAGTAGAGGTGTGACTGTTTGCTTTATGTGAACATTTCTTCGTATACCTGCCTCATGGTGGCTTCCAATGTCACCAACTCTCTTTGGATGGTGAGTGGTACCTCGTTAATAAGGGTGTCCTTATCTTGGAGCTGTTGGATTTCTTCCCTTAGTGCTTTCTTTTCTTACTCTTACCTAGCTTCCCTTTGTTTGTAGTCTTGTAATCTATTTTGTAGGGAGAAGATTTCCCTACTCATCCGGCTCACGTTTTCTTCTGTGGCTGCGGGGAAAGCAGTGCCGACTGATGATATCATTACTGGATTGGTCCTAGTGTCTAGGACTATATCCTTTTCCGTCGTGGCCGTGAATGGCGCGGCAGGGTTCCATGCTAGGCATCTCCTCTTTTTTTGCCTGATTTTGAATGTGAATTGGTCATAAGTGAGTCTCGTCAGATTGAACACCTCCTCCTCCTGTCCTTCGGAGGTACTTGGTTCTGAGAGTGCAAAACATGTGTTAATTGCAGGTACTTCGATGGGCGGCAGCTCTGTCTATACCCCTATTATTGGAGGAGGTGTCTCGGCGTCTTTGGAAGAATTGTCTTTCGATCTTCGATCCTCTTCCTCTTTTCTCTTTTGTTCTGCTTCTTCTTTCAATAGCCGCTCTGCATTTGCCTTATCCTATTCTTCCTTTTGTCTGCGCTCAGCTTCTTCTTTTGTTTCCTCTTCTTCCTTCCTTTTGCATTCAACTTCTACTTTTGTTTCCTCTTCTTCCTTCCTTTTACGTTCAACTTCCACATGATCTAATTCTTTCTTGAGTTGCCGCTCAGATTATGCTTTCACCTCCTGCTCTTCCTTTATTTTTCGGGCATCCTCCGCCTGTTTCTTTTTCTGCTTTTCCTTCAGGTGTTTCTTACGTTTATCTTCATCCTCTTTTGCTTTCTTTTTAGCTTCTTGCTGAGCTTTTTCTTCCTTTTCTTTCTGTTGGGCGGAAGAGTTATGGCCTGTGTCAGTTAGAGGCTTCTTGGCCTGGGAAGACGAGGTTCCTCCCAATTCATGGATTCTCTCCTCCAGAGTTTTATCTTCTTGGTCCTCCCGATCGGTTAATGCTTCTAGGGTGAGTTCCCTATCCTTGTTGTACCAGTTTATTACCCCATATTCAGCTGGGCGTTCAGTATGTTGGTAGCTCCATTTGAACTTGGCCCATTTGCAATGGGAAGGGACTATCCTCTTAGGGTAGTATGTCCAGTAATCCAAAGGCTCCAGGAAGAATCCTCTGATTTTCTCAGCTTTCGCCTCCACCTCTCTAAAATCCTTGACTGTATAAGCATAGATGGTGAGCGGCAGTGTGGGCCATGGCTTCTTCTTACCTTTAGTCAGGACCTTCGAGAAGCCGAAAGTCATCTGATAACATACTTCCTGAAGTAGCATCTTGTCAGTGATGAATCAGGGCAGAGCATGGGGAGTCTTGAATGAACCGAAGAATCAGATGAAGGTGCCTTCTGCAAATGGAAACCAATGTACTACCTTGACTATCATTTCCATGGCTCGACAGGACATGCATGGGGTATCCTGACTGAAAAATTTCCCGTAGAGTGCAGGGATGAAACTATGTGCGATTGGCTCTATATTGTGCTTATACTTGGAGTCCCAGAATACCTGCAATTCCTTGTGAATTAGGTGTGCTCGCTCCTGATCCCAGTTGTGAGCCCATCCCTCAAAGTGGCACCTGGAACAAACCACATCCAATAGATAGGAGGCCATGTAAAATTCAGACGAGTTTCCCTCCTCGGGTGCTAGTGCTGCAGATATGTTGGTTTTGAGGGCCGCTATTAGTAAGTTGGCCCAATTGAAATGGGTGGCATCCACGGTAACAAAGTGCATCAGGGATACCCAAGAACCTCTGAAAGTGGTGGCATTGGGACGACCATACATTCTACAAAGAATAGCTGCTACGAGCTTATAGACCTTTTTGAGGCCTGCTACTTGATACTCCTGGTCCTTCTTGACTTTGAACTTCTCTAGTTCTTCCCACCATCCTCTCAGGGTGTCTACTATGGGAACCGCATGGGTAGTGGCCCATTCCTCTGTGAACATCTGTTCCCACTCTGGAAGTGTGTAATAGTACTTCGCATCCTGGTCTTTTATATTTGCAAAAGCTTTGCCCTTGTGATCCCGAATCACCCACATCCCGGGGTCGATCTTTTGCATGATCCATTCAATAATTTCGACGCATGGGAAGATAGATGGGTGGGTCCCTGCGTAGTGAATCTTCGACCTCTTAACTTGCACATATACTTGCCGGTCTGGGAGGTCTTCTGGGAACTCAGGTTGTGCGAACTCTTGGTATACTTGGTAACAACTCATGCTTTCTCCTCTGCTGAATACACATGTGGTGTCCCCATAGATAGGGGGAGGAGACATAAGTACTTCACTTTCTGTGATCTCTATCTCTGGGCTCTTGTTTTTCCTGCGAACCGCTGGGGGCCCCATGTCACTTGAGGCTGAAGAGACGGAGACACACTCTAACTCTGCTTCGAGGTTCCCTGGCATATTCATAAAACAGTCCCAGGATAAGACATATGCCATATTAATGAATGCTCAATACTGCTTTTAAATCTGCCCAAATAAGGTCAAGGAAGGGGGGAAACTGCGATTTAGTGACCCATTGGCTGGGTCGCCGGGTCGTGCTGGCTTAAAACTTCAGAGGAAAGCGACCCTGTGACTAGGTCGCGGGGTCGCTGAGTCGCATTGGTCTAAAAATTCATGAAGATGCGACCTTGCGACTTAGCGACTTGCGATCGGGTCGCTGGGTCGCAAGGTCGCAAAAAGTTCAATTTTGAGCGAGGTGCGACTTAGCGACTTAGCGACTTAGCAACCAGGGACCAAAGTCGCTAGGTCGCAAGGTCACGGGGTCGGAGGTCGCGCTAGGGCTGGGCGGATGATTTCGACGGCGCCGCGGTATTTTTCTTAATTTTTTACTTAAATCAATAAAGGGAGACAGTGAGGAAAAACCATAAATTGAAGATTAAGTGGTCATTAGAGGAAGAGACAGACATAGGGTAGGCTAGTTGGCTTCATCTACAAGTCTGCATAAGAATGGCAGGGTTTGGAGGTTTAGAGAAGAATCAGGTTCAAAGAGGATCCGAAATGGAGGATAGTTGGTGGCTTAGAAAGGGCTATGATAAGGGAAAAGGGGCAACAAATAGAAAAAACGGAAACATCAGGAGGATTAGGCAACTTACCCGAGAATATCGCGCTCCAGTTGGCCTGTCAGAAGCGTTTTTTCTCTCCATCGTGTGATTGAAATGCGACCTATGCGACCTTTCTATTTATAAAGGGGTCACGCGTGCGGGAAATAAATGAGGTCGCTGGGTCGCAATAAGTCTGCGTTGATGATATGTGTGACCTCGCAACGCTGCGACTTGGGGGTCGCGGGGTTGCAGGGTCGGTAGGTCGCAATTGTTTAAATTTGAAAGTGATGCGCAACTTAGCGACTTGGCGACCTGATAGGTCGTAAGGTCGCTGATTTGAGACAAAGACCTATTTTGGCGACTTAGTGACTTAAGGCTTTTGAAAAGACTTGAACTTAAGGTTTTGACTTCGCTTTTCGATGCTTGGGGCTCAAAAAATTTTAGGGGGTGAAATTTTTGGAGGGTTTTGTAGCGGCTACAACAACTCCATAAGCCCAATGGTAGTGAACCCTATACATTTTTCACCTGCAATCAATCACATCCAAGATAATATCACAGAGTTAGCCATCTTATTAAATCATAATTGACAAATCATAGTTACTATGAGAGAGCCCTCTTAGGTTGAAGAGGCTAATTTTCAGTCAAAATATGGTTTGAAGTAGTTACTCTAGGTTGTCTGGTGGAGCAGCCCATCTATACCAATTTAGAGATAACACGAATCATACAATTCTTTCAACTTCTTTAATGCTTTGAATGGAGTATCAAAAGAAATAATATATCAGCTTAGCTCTTGTATCATAAATGAAATTACTAATGCATGTGCCTTGTTATCTTTTCTCTCCCAAATTGCACGTTGCTTCTCTTTATCAAACGGCTCTGGTGCAATTTATTTTCTGTCTCTATCCTTCTCTCGTTCACAAAATTCCCACGAATCATTAAAAACAAGGGAAATTTTAAGCTTTCTAAACCACTCTTGATAATTCTCCTTGTGAAAATTCTACTGCAGTGCATTGGTTTATTTTCTCCTACTTGATTTAATTAAATACAAGTTGTTTCCAGAATTTAGATTCAGAAAATATCAAAAATAAACACAACTACATCCTACACATGCAGGTCATTTACTGAATAATACACTCATTGAACAAAGTGACACATGGATTTTTGGACTTACGTCCCTGGAAAAACCCAAAGTGGGAAAACCGGTGCAACATATATGAGGGTTTATCATTAAGTAGTTATGAGTACAACAAATCTGGGTTCCAAGCTTGGAAAACCCGACAAAGAATAAAAGATATCAAATCTACAACTAACCTGAAGATCTAATGCCAAGTATCTGACTAATCGACACCCTCAAACGGGATTTACAAGACTTAGCCTGGATCTGACCCTAGAAACCCTCAATGCTACTTCTGAAGCCCCAGCATTGCCCTAGAGTGCCTGCGTCAGCCTCTGCGTGGCCCTAGGAGGGCTTGCGTCACCCCTGGAGGGTCTACGCTGCCTTTACTAGGCCAGTGACAGCCCTGCGTGGCCCTAGCTGCCTCTACGCTGCCCCTGCCGCTTTGCGTGGCTATGAAGCCCCTCTGTGCTGTCCTTGTTGCTACTGCCCTGCCTCTTGCTGCCTCTTGGCCCTGGAATTAGAACATTCCCTTGACCAATACTAAGGTCCTTCACTGCACGAAATTCCTCCGGAAATTCTTAGCAAACCCGCCCTAGAATTCAAGATCTATTCCTTAGTCCTACAAAAATTGCGTGTCTTCAACTAACCCTCAAGCCTTTCTCTTATAATTTTTCGTTGAACCCTTCAACGACCGAGATTAAATCATCCATCAACGACTGAGATTAAAAGACTGCTTGATCCATGTGACTTAAGACAATTTCAACACATGTGTTAATTAATTCACTTTAATTATTTTATTTTCCTAAGTTAGAATTAGGAAATCCATTAAAAATAATTAATTATTTGAATAACTTGAACACCAACTGAAATTTCTCAAATCCATTTCTGGGTCTTGTAGATCAAGTGTACTTTAGTCCCTCCACAAAATTTTGGAGCTAGAGCACAACTGATGCTACCCCAAATACACAAAATCTCAACACTCATTTCTTCTAAGCACAATTCCAACTATGGAGTCTATTGAAGTCATGATTGTTTGTAGCCAAAAATACTCTTCAAACAAATCCTTTTCAAATATATACAGTACTCCTAAAAAATATAAATTATTTTCTCGTGTTCTTTAAATAAAAAAATGGCCTACTGGTTCGATGGTGTGTATCAAAAATAACCTTGAGGAGGGTTAAGTTCAAACCTCACTGGTTGTTGACCATTTCAACATACCTTCTCATTAGGTGGAAACCTTTGAGCACGTGTCAGAACAATTATACCCTTCTCCATACAAATATGATTGTAGAGTGGATTATCTGTTGTCGGCGACACAAATGTCAACCTTCAAGTAGTCCTCAACTTTTGTTGTGTTGTATTTCAAGCTCTACGACACTGTTGATGGCCACCACTTCCTCTATTTTGTACCTCTTTTATGTATTCACCTCGGAGCCGCCCCTCTTTAACCTTGAAACTGCACATTGCACACTCACCACACCAGTGATGGAAACAAATGCTTCCTCGCTCTATTTCACCAACTACACCTGGTCAAGCAACCCTTAGCCAATAAAATCTTCTTTTTAATTCTTCGGCCCTTTCACTTCTTGTCCTTTCACAACGTGCACCTTCAATGACTCTTTCACCCAAATCGATCATGGAGTTTATGAATAATCGACACTCTAATACGATTGTACAGGCCCATGTAAACTCCACAATAGTAATATTTTATTGTTGAAAGAAACAAATATTTATATAATGACAATCTCGATATAGTAATAAAACTAAATATTTATATTAATAATTCCAAAAAATTAGTTAACATTCCCAAAATTTTCCAGCCAAGAAAAACAAAATTTCCTAACATTATGAGAATTTCACTATTGTATAATGAAAAGGAAATACCATAAAATCAATGATTTCCTCATTATATGGTGTTTTAATCTTCCATTCAAATTAATTTGAAATGTCCTCCTTAATTAAATCAAATTCCCAACACATTAATGGAAAAAACTCGTGAAACAACTTTGACTTGAGATTTATGGCTCACTAGAAGAGAAAAACATGTTTATAAATCTCTTGTTTTACATTTATTTAACAAAATTGTTATTGTACTTGCCGCCAGCAGGTATTATGCATTGGGTTTTTTGTGATGTTGACATTAATTTCTCTATTTGCAAATTTTTCTATTATAATTTTCTATAGTTAAACATTAAATTTTTTTATTGTTTATTTATTTAAATTATTTAAATTTATTTTTCTGATTTCTTATTGGTCCATACTTTCAACATGTTATTGGAAAATGCTTTGTCAAATGTGCTAAAAGTACAATGCAAAATTAACAAACATTTAATAACCCAAATATGCTGATAATGCGTTGGATCTCTATTAATGGACCAATTGCCTAAAAATTAAGAAACAATTCATAATGTTAACTTTATAGTTGAAATTAATTAATTAATTTTAATATTTTAATTTTAATTTTTAATTTCCTAGTATTGGAATATGTAATTCCTACTTGTCTTTGGTTGTGACTTTCTATGTATAGAATATGTTCCTATTTCCTAGGTTAGCTAAAACTAGTTTCCTTGTTTGGTGTGAGGTTGAGATATTCCCTCAACCAACTTATTGTAAGTCCAAGATAGATTTCCTATCTTGAGACTAATTCATGTATAAATGTGTGTAATCTCTTTGATTAATGAGATAGTTTTGCATATTGAGATTTTATCTTGGTATCAGAGCCTTAAGGGCCTGGACCTCGGCCCCTCCCGGGCTGAGGGAGATAAGAGAATATATTTCGTTTGTTTGTCCATTGGTTTGGGCAGACTAGTGGATCGGTGAAGAGCCTTCTGCGACTGCGTGGAGGAACTTTGTCAACAACGAGCATTCTAAATCAAGATTTTTGAGAATACAGCAAGAGGAAGAGGGGAAAGCCAGAGTGCGACGGTGGCAAGGATCCAGAACAGCCCATCACCGGAAACTTGAGTTGTCAGGATTGGCCTCGGAGCTATAAAGTAGTAAAATGCATGTTTCGATGTCATGGGCGACTAGTTATTTCTTTAGCGTTGTTATTGTCGAAGTTAACAGTCGTTGAACCACTGGTTGCTTCTGTAGCATTATGATCATCGGCGTTAACCGTGATGGTGAACCTGACGTGAAAATATGCATGCTTAGAAAATAAAATATGGAGTCTGCCTACGGAGCATTACACAGTGGTGATTAGAGACCTGTAGAAATGTCAATTGCTAAATTTCCTCTGCGTTCGTTCGTTCGTTTGTCCTTACCATGGAGATACCTTGATTTGTGGAGCCGAGAGTGTGGATCTACTCATAGATCTACCCACAATTTTATTAGTTGTCCGAAATCGCGGGGATAGCTGAATTTTGGAGTTGATTGGTGGATGTGATTTGAGCGGATCTAATTTGGTCATTCTCTTGCTGAGAAGATTTATTCGCTGTTGGAGTTTCACTCAGCTTCCAGTAGTTGAGATTTGTTTTGACTGCTAGATTGGTGGAACGTTTGTTGTGATCTTTGGAGGTTGTATCGACTTGTAGATCTGCACATCCAGTTCAGCGAGTCTTGACCTCCTCAATCGACACTTCTGCTACTAGAGTGCACGGCTTTAATACGACTATACCCTAAACTGTCAGCACTGTGGGAAGTTGCAACCTGCTGTGCCTGATATGACTTCATTCAATAGCACAGCTTCGTTGTTCCGCAATTGAAAGCTGCTTTCGTCTCGGCCTTTGTGGCCCAACTTCCATGCAGCAACGAAATGTATTGCGCTACTTCTTCTGGCCATGGCGGTGGGAGGCACCCACGCCGTGGACTTCGAGATCATAATTGCAGCCAATGGTAGCGATGGCGGGAAGAGATTTGAGAAAAACATAGGGAGTAAATATGCAAATGTGATGTTTACATTCTAGATTCTGCTGATAATGCAGGTTTGGAACTTCCATACTCTTGTAGTGCTCATGCAAATCGAAAGTCGTGTAGCACGGTTGTTTATGATGCAAGTATTTTGGAATTAAAATCAATATACATATTGAGATTAGCCATCTCAATATGAAGTTACTTTGTTAGAATTGGCTACTCTAACAAATGATAGGTGAAACGTGAAGTTCCAAGTTTCAATTGAGAAAGAGAAAGATGCCCAAGATGTGAGCAACGATAAGAGGAGGTAATGAAGCAAAAAAAATTATTATGATGGAAATCAATCGAGTTTGTGTGAGGCTTTTATGAGTTTCTTGGAATAGACTCAATAGCATGTTGTATTATGAGTCACACATTTTAAATTGTATGCAAGTCTAGGATGTTTTTTTATAATGGTCTTTGTAAAGTATGTACCTGATAACTCCAAGAGTTGGAGTATGTAAGCCTAGCAAAGGCATGTGTATCCCCGTAAAAGTTCATGGTAATCTCAAAACCACTTTGTAACTACAGGTTCGTGGTCAGCCAAAAACCATTTTGCAGTGTCAGTTTGTGGTTAGCCAGAAACCACATGTAATAGTGAAGTGGACTGGAAACAGGTCCGTGCTAGTGTTTACCCACTGATGAATAAATCCAGTGCAAGGTTGCCAATGAAGAGATCTCCTAAAAGTTTGCCGAAGAGATCTAAGACAGATCTACTGTCGATGAGAGTTCACCGATGAAGGAAGAGCATGGTTACGGGTCATCCGATAAAACCCACGTTGGAGGGGGATCTGTAGATACAGGTACATGTATGCAGTGATAATAGTTGACGGAACCATGTATACGAAGGAAATCCTACGAGACCAGCGGTTGCAGCGGTTGGTACCCATGCATTCCGGAGGATGGTTGCTCCTTTATATGGACATTGATATATCCTTTTTTGTTATGTTTGACCACAACTAGATTTTGCGAAGTGATATCGAGACAAGTAGTCATTAAGGGGGTGTGTTAGAATGTGTAATTCCTACTTGTCCAGTTGTGACTCTCTATAGAGTCTGTTCCTATTCAATAGGAGTTAGCTAAAACTAGTTTCCTTGTTTGGTGTGAGGTTGAGATATTCCCTCAACCAACTTATTGCACGTCCAAAATAGATTTCCTATCTTGAGACTGATTCATATATAAATGTGTGTAATCTCTTTGATTAATGATATAGTTTTTCATATTTAGATTTTATCTGATTTCTTATTGGTCCATACTTTCAACATGTTATTGGAAAATGCTTTGTAAAATGTGCTAAAAGTACAATGCATAATTAACAAACATTTAATAACCCAAATACGCTGATAATGTGTTGAATCTCTATTAATGGACCAATTGCCTAAAAATTAAAAAACAATTCATAATGTTAACTTTATAGTTGAAATTAATTAATTAATTTTAATATTTAATTTCCTAATTGGTTTAGACCACTCGACTCTATTTTTCAATCATTGTTTCCGTCGACATCTTTCATTTACCATGCTGTTCTAGAACACTATACGTCTGTTGGAGATAATGCTTACATTCCATATTTGAGAAGTTGGTTTGATGGTTGAGAAATTCTCTCAACCTCTCTCTGTCTAATTTAGGAATAAGTTGGATCTCAGAAACTCTATTTAATAGAGTAATCTGAATGTAAATCTGTGTGTGAGTGTGTTTACACATACACCGTTTGTGCATAATATATAATTGTGTTTCTGTAATTGTGTGATTTTAGTAATTTCTATCATGGTATCGGAGCACAGGATGAGAGGCCTGTGTGTAATTGAACTTTATTGAGTGATTGTGACCTGTTTGTGAATCTAGCATGTGTGATTTTGCAGAATTCGTGAGTTTGCCGAGAGGATTAGTCTATGTGATTTGTATAAATAACTCTCATAACTCTTCAGTCACAAGCAATGTGCAGATGTGCTCGGTCAGTTTCTGTTGTTGGAACTTCCAGATAACACGATGCAGCTGATCGGTATATATAGTTGGCCCAAGAAGCACTAGATCTGGTTTGATTTTGCAGTGGGGATCACTTTTTCAAGATATTTTTGGGAAAATAGCGGTCGATAAGCATGGTCGTTAGGATAAGCAGGCATCATCGTCGCTGTGTTTTAAAGGGACAGTGATTATCTTTGTTGGGGTTTGTATTCTTGCTGTATGGATGATGAACTCATCTTCACCTGTGCCAACAGAAAGACAAAGCTTTAATGGCATTAGGAAAATCACCCCAGAGATCCAGGGGAAACCGAGGCATGCGCCTTACATCTTGAATCACTGAAGGCATCGAGAGGCAATTCCAGATCCTCCTATTTCTGTATTCAATAAAATCGTCACCGTCTCCTTTATCAGTGCATACGTGGTGGATACAGATGTAACGGTTGCAGAGGATACGGTTATGGTTTCTCATACCGATGCGAACCCTGTGGCTTCAATCTTTATGAGTCCTGCGCTCGGGCTCCCGAATCTCTTCATGATAATCATTTTCATCAGCAACATACCCTAATCATCAAAAGAGAACGAGAACTACATTTACCCTTTCCAAAATGTGAGCACATCCTTCGACTACCGGAAACTCCAAAGAATTTACGCATGAATTGTGGTATTTTTTCATGAAGAATGTAAATTTCCTACGTGGCAGAGATATGTATGTGAACAATGCAGTTAGAAAGTGAAGGTCAATATGAGCAAACCAGTGTGGTTGTGATTTAGTAATATTATTATTTGTAAATTAAGTGAAGATGAATTTTCAAACTAAAAGGTCATTTTGTAACACTGATTCTAGATACATTTTGTATTTAGACGACTTTTCTAGATAACTGGCGAGTACAGCGGTTGGCACCCATGTATTTCGGTGGATGGGAGCTTGTCCATAGAATGACTAGAAATTCAGTGATTGCAATCAATTATTTTCGAAGAGATCAAGTGGCAGTAAGGCTCAATATGGATGGTTGTCCAGATAGTATGGCAGTTGCGGATCTAGGGAAGGATCCCTCATTAGTGGTAGACATGGAAGTGGTTTCCTAATGAGGTTATGCGATAGATTGGGATGCTGTTCGGTAATTGACTTCGGGAGGTCCTTGATTCGGGAGTTGAGGAAGGGAACTCGGGAATCCAACTTGCCAACTACACCTTTCCGAGGGTTATGAGGCAACTTGATGGAGCATCTACTGATAAGCTTGACTATTTTGTTATTTTTATGTAATGTAATCATTAAGGGGGGATGTTGGAGATAATGCTTACATTCCATTTTTGAGAAGTTGTTTTGATGGTTGAGAAATTCTCTCAACCTCTCTCTGTCTAATTTAGGAATAAGTTGGATCTCAGAAACTCTATTTAATAGAGTAATCTGAATGTAAATCTGTGTGTGAGTGTGTTTACACATACACCGTTTGTGCATAATATATAATTGTGTTTCTGTAATTGTGTGATTTTAGTAATTTCTATCAACGTCGCTACGTAATAAAAAATAAAGAAAAAACTTTTTTTTTTTTTCTGCCACGTATATGTGCTATATTCCTTATTCATTGTACACTAAATCTTGAATTTCAATGCCGGAAAAATAGGGTGCTACAGAAAGATCTAAGTCGTCGGGATTATTTTACTGTTTTCAGGGTTATTTCAGTTTCATTAAAGTTACTTTCGTGTAGTTATTGTTTAAAAACTCCTCAAATTTAATACCTGGACCGCGAAGGATATTAATTTAATTTTTATATAGTGTAGATTGTAAAAAGCTATATTTATATGTCATATTTATTTTTAGTATTTAGTTTTGTCTATATATAACGTAGTTAATGTAAAGTGTCATTGTAGTTTTGAAATATTTTTTTAATTGTACTTACTATCAATTTAATATTAAAGTATCTTGGTATAAATAAAAGTATATTTTTTATTAATAGAGTACAAATTATTTAAGTAGTTAATTTTTGGGAGAGAATGTTTTAAATTTCTCAAATATAAATATGTTGAGAGTTAAATTTAAATTATTTATAATATATTTGATAATTTAAATTATTTTTAATATATTAGATAAGTGTAATTTTTTAATATTTTTTTTGGGTAAGATAAAATTACATTTATATAATTTATTAAGGTATTTAAAATTTCATTATTTAGATTATACTATTATGTTTATTTATTATTTTATACTATTAAATATTGAATTGCAATTGCAAAATACTCTTAATTTTAAAATAATTTTTTAGAACATGACTGAGTTGAAATAAATAAATAAGTTAAATATTAATTACATTTAACCAATACTAATTACATAATAACAATACAAAATAAATTAGTAATTAAATTAAACTAAGTAGCAAGAACTAAAAATTAAATTAAATATTTATTTAAAAATAAAAATAAATTTGTATAGTATAGGATATATATAAATATTATGCAAATTAAATTTATAAGAAATTCATCATACCTAAATATTATAAAAAAATTATTAATAATAAGAATTTAAGTGGAAATTTATTTAAAAAAATATTTTATTATATTTATTTATCATAATTTACTAAATTTACATTAATAAAAATTACATAAATTAAGAGTATTTTGCAATTGCAGTTCAATATTTAATAGTATAAAATAATAAATAAACATAATAGTATAAAGTAATAAATAAACAAACTATTAGCACAAATAATTTAAAGAGAAGTGGCAGATTGAACAAAATAAATATCTACTATACATATTTATTAAGTATTAAATTATAATTAACATAAATAAAACTTATTTTTTTAACTATAATATATTTATAATTAGTTAATTTATGATTGAGTATTTTAAACGTGATAGATTCTAATCTTAAAGTGTTATCCATATATTCTTACTAAGTGAATTAACAAGGCACTGAAAACAATTACTCATAAATATACTCAAACTTAAATTGTAACATTTCTATATTTACATTAAGGAGCAGGTAATAGCTACCTTGAAGCCTTGTTTTTTTTTAATATATAAAATGATCTTTTACAAAGTAGATACATATTCTAATTTTAAAAGTAAAATTTCTTTAAAATATATATTGCGATATATTAAATTAATCCTCTTGCCTTAATCGTGAATTAGGGGAAATGATTAAAAAATAAAAAATTGATGCAATTGATGAAAAAGAGTCGGTGAAGATTCAAGGGTCAGCAGAGTTCCAGTTCGTAGACACCGAGTATTGAAGGGACCGGATTGTAGGAGCGGATTGCATCGAAAATGCGAACTCGACCTACAATGGTGAATATATGATTGAATATGTCTGCAAGATTCTAGGTTCAGAGGTGATATCATTAATAAATTGAAGAGCCTTAGCCTTATGCTAGTGAAATCCAATAATTGCAAGGGTTATGAAGAAGTTTTGTAAGAGCATCTAGTTATAAGAGCAAACTTGAGATAGTGAGATAGTTGTCTCACAAGGTTGAATGTAGCATTTTGAATAATTGCAAGGGTTATGAAGAAGTTTTGTAAGAGCATCTTAGTTATAAGAGCAAACTTGAGATAGTGAGATAGTTGTCTTACAAGGTTGAATGTAGCATTTTGAAAGCAGCGGTTCAAGTTGGTTTAAGTTGTGTGGAAGTTGCTAAGTGTGGCAAAATGAGAGAATAGTGATTTAAGGTAGGATAGTAACAAAAAAAAAAGTTGTATTTTATTTTTTATATGTAAATGGGCATATCATTGGTTCAAGTTGGTTCAAGTTGTGTGGAAGTTGTTAAGTGTGGCAAAATGAGAGAATAGTGATTTAAGGTAGGATAGTAACAAAAAAAAATTGTATTTTATTTTTATATGTAAATGGGTATATCACTGTAAGACTTGATAAGACATCTGTACCTCGGTAAATAATCACTGGTAAAGTCTGGATATAGACAAAGGTGATACAGGGTGCATGTGGAAACATGTTGAGCTAGGACAACATGTGAAATTCTTAAATACCTTGACATTGACTTGGTAGGGCCTAGAGGTGAGTGGTGGCTGCTAGCTCACTTAGTTGTTTGGCAAGATAAACCAAAGTCAAGTTTAAAGGGGGATTGTTATATAAACTTGATCTTGTGAGAGTTGAGGTTGTGTTAATAGTTATGGTTAACAGTTGTGGTTTTTGGGCACCTAGTTTTGGTGACTCATGGTATTACATGTAGTTGAAGCAGTTAAAATTTTTGTGCATTCTCTATTGTATTGAGCCATGGTTGAGCAGTGAAAGCTCGGAGTGTTGGCCTGCTTGGCTGTGTTTTAGCGAAGGAAAATAATAAATCTATTGTTAGTTGGTTTTTTTCCAATTGAGATTTTCCAAATAAATCATGGTGTATATGGTTTGAATGCTATTTCTATATGTATTTATTTCTCTCTTATTATTCTTTAAATGAATAACATTTCATTCTATGGATATGCCATTAATCATAATGGATATGCTATTTTCCTTCGGCTTTTGCTTCATTTCCTTATCAACTAGTAACTAGATTCTTTCTTCTTTGCCAAAGAAATCAAAGTATGATTTTAAGAAAGAATATACACATATAAAGGCCAGAAGTGACAAACCATTTCTGGTCAGAAATGGCACCATACTAGCCAATCTTCATGACTTCAATATCGAGTTTTCTTGATAGTACTTGGTTATGCTGGTCGAGTTGTGACCTCATCCCAAACTCGAATTCTTCTTGCTATGAACATTCAAGTTGTCATTTCTTTAATTGCACTGTTTGAATAATTCCCATTGAAATGAATTTGTGGTGAGTATCCATTGGCTATGATGATCAGAACTCCTTTTAAGTTGATTTCGCTCACTATTTAATCGTTATCTGGTAAATGTTTAAAAGGTTTATAACTTTATTGGGAAAAGGTTGTGGCTTTCTCCTTGTACATCCTTATTCTAAGGTTCCTTTTTGGAATTATTTACCTTACAATCTTGTGAACAAAAAAAACAACTGTGGGATACTAATTTGAAATTTATTCCCTAACAACCCTCCTGAAAATAAACAAATTTTTTCCATATAAATTTGTGTGGCAAGTTGTCAGTGATATGCAGAAATTCCTGAGGAGATGCAACGTTTAGCGTGTAACAGATAAAATATCACAATGCAAACTCTATTCAAATTCTATATTCTCATACATAGATATTACACACATATATATACATGAACTAGTCTCAAGATAGGAAATCTATCTTGGACGTACAGTAATGTGGTTGAGAGATTCTCTCAACCACACACTAAACTAGAAAAAATATAGTTCTAGCTACTTCTTATTATGTAGGAACAAACTCCTCAAATAGGGAATTACAACCATAGACAAGTAGGAATTAAATATTTCTAACTCCCCCACTTAATGACTACTTGTCATGATGTTAAGTCACAAAGTCTGGTTGTGGTCAAACATAACAAAGAATATATCGATGTCCATATAAAGGAGCAACCATCCACCAGAATGCATGGGTACCAACCGTTGCAACCGCTAGTCCTGTAGGATGTCCTTCGCATACATGATTTTTTCAACCATTATCACTGCATATATGTACCTACAAATCCACCACCATTGGGCGAATTGCATGTGCAGAACCTCCAAAACAAAGAGAGATCAACGCCTTTCTAAGCCAAATATTCAAGTCCAAATAACAATCCCTAACAGTTGCGCTGATTGCGCCTTTCGACGCAACTGTTAGATAGAAAAGTGCGCTGACCCTCTTATGCTCAGACACACCAATATCTGAGACCGCGAGCCAGGTGTTATTGCAGTCCACCTGCTCTTACGAGCACAAAGCTCCCGTGTACATGTAGCCACAAAGGCGATTTAGCCATAAAGGCGATCCAGCCACTAAGGCTCTATATGTGGTTTCTGGCTCACCACCAACCAGCCACAAAGGCGATATATGTGGTTTCTGGCTCACCACCAACCAGCCACAAAGGCAATATATGTGGTTTCTGGCTCACCACAAACCATCACTTTACAGTGACAAAAGATGGTTTCAGGCTGACCATAAACCATTACAAAGTGGTTTTAAGATCACCACGAACTTTCAAATGCCTTTACAAGGCTTACATTCCATACTTCAACATTTTGGAGTTTTTGAGTACATATAATGACCATTACAACAACCAACTAAACTTGCTTATAACATGCTAGGGAGTCTATTCCACAAACCACACTAACTCAAACAAACATCTACTTTGTTGTCCACCATAAACGTTGTTGCTGCTTCATTACCTCCTCTTTCGTTGCTCACATCTTGGGCATCTTTCACATTGTCAATTAAAACTTGGAACTTCACGTTTCACCTGTCATTTGTTAGAGTGGCAAATTCTAACAAAGTAACTTTACCTACATTGAGTTAGCTAGGCTTAATAGGGCTCAATAATCTTTAAACATGATTTCAAGAAACTAAATAAAACGTAAACTCTTCAAATTAGCAAGAACATCAAATTTCTCTATCTTCGCCCAAGGATAACTATTTCCCATAACAAAAACCATTCTTCCTTCTTCGAAACCTGTGAGTGGTCCATTGATAGAGAAACCAGATTGACGACTTTTCAATTGGACTCAATGCAGTGCATTCCAGCACTGATGATCCAGACATAGGCACTCACAGCCACACAAAGAGAAGCAATTTTCTCTTCTCAAAAACAGTAATCCAGGACTCCACGGTCCAATCCTTAGTCGCGTTTCAGTATCCAATCCCTTGGCATCTCAACATAATGCCACTCCCCATGTTCACGGTATCAAGGCTAGTAACTGCTTCCAAGCATGCCTCCACATGCCTGCTGACACGCTCTTCTAACACCTGCAGAAGTCCCAACAAACTATCGACCTCTTTTCTACACAAGGCCACCTTTACGACACCAATAATCGGCTTTCTCACTTGAATATTTCTGTCATAGATTTTGTACTTTTTAGTTATGGATATAATGGTCTTGAATCTCCATGCTTTACCTGTCATTAGTTAGAGTCGTGAATTCTAACAAAAAAATGACTACACATTGAGGTCATGAATCTCAATATGTATACAAACTTCCAAAACATAATCCCTTCAGAGCAATATGAACAATAACAATACAATATATATGACTATCATTTTATTCATCAAAGCAAAATCACCAACCACAGTCCCCTCATTCGACTTCTTCTGTAAATTTCTGACACTCATTTTCGGATGCAGATTGCCAATACTACTAAACCACATTTTTTTTTTTCAATAATGCATCGAATATACCACAGAGAAGTGATACCGACAGTCACTCTTACAATCCCATTCTTTCCAACGCAAGTACATAGGTTCTTGCATAAATTAGCTTACAAAATATCACATTACTGCTTGGACAGTCTGAGCTTCTTCTTACTACAACACTGTTCTTCTAAATAGCTGAGTACCTTTGACTGAACTCTCTCATTCTCTAATTCATCAGGAGCAAACAACTTTCTGTTGAAGTCCATGTCGTGACCACTGGCTGGATTCATCATGTTTGAATATATTGTGTTGTTCGACGATGATGACACATTAATGGCGACCGAGGCTCCGTTGTTCCAAGAAGACGCAGACAATTTGTCGACATCAAATTCCCTTGCCACAGATACTGGACGGATTCCAGCGTTTGTTTCTTCTTTTGATCCGTCGCCGCCACCATATATACTGGGTGATGTCTTGTCCCTTGGCAAAGTTCCGGATGAGGAACGAAAATCCATGGAACCTGGGACTTTCGGCCGTACTGAAGCTATTGGAGAAAAAAAAATAAAATCTAATTGCACAGGAGTCCTATTCACAGGTATTCCAGAAACAAATGGGTATGGATCGCCATTGCCGGAACCCTCCACATGCTTCTCATTCATGTTCCTCTTATCTGATCCAAGCGCCAGCCAGATCTGGACAAACCAGCGTCCACAACCCAGCCTCTGGTGTTACCAGCTGCAATCGTGGAGAAATCGTTATAAACAATATACAATGTCACGTTACAACGATTAGCACTCCCGATAATTCTCAAGTCTTACAAAACTATCCGTCCGCTCATGATCTGCATTTGGGAAACAATAGACTCCATCCCACGGCTTTGCAACTTAGCAACACTGCTCTGCAATTGGCCCTCACAGTCTTCCATCGCGGTCACGGTTCAACGCTCATATTCACGAATATTTAAACATCCGACAGGTTCAAACCAGGACGCTTGTCGAGGCCTCCCAGGGATCGAGCCGTGACCACGACTCGGCAATTGCAGTGAGCTCTTCACTGAGCTACTTCCGATCACCTCAATCTTCAGTATCTCTCTGAGCCATTCTTCCACAAATATAATATGAATAACGGATCTTCACTGAGAGCAAACATTGCACATTGTCAAATATTTGACACGACGCAAGTCCACATTAGGCTGCCACAACGTTCCTCTACCGGCCTTCCCCACGAAGTTCAGCATAGTCACCGTCCGTCCACGCTGCTGCACCAAGCTCCCGCAGCAGGTCTTCGACACAACTTTCATGCCACAACTTTCACTCTTCCGCTGCAGGTCCCTGATCTTTCGTAGTCCAAGCAGTACTCTGCTGGTTCAGATCAAAATAATCGGCCTTTACTGACAGATCTTGGTTGAGCTGGCCTCGTTGTATACCTCGTTTCTGACTCTCGATGATGTTATCAAGGCCACCAATCGCCTCGGCGTTCCTTAGCAATCACGCAATGCTATGATCTTAAATCTTCGACAGCTCAGAATGCAGGTCAAACGACCTTCTGCCTCAGCCTTCACGCAAGCTCGCTTGGGCGGCGTGGTAACGGGAGACTTTTCTCAGAACACACAGCAACTTAAAAGCAAATGCAACATTCGAGCAACTGCTCACGCACAAGCAGACTCCACGGCTGGTGCAGAACATGCTTCAATTCCAGCGAAGAAGATCTTTGATCGGAGAGACACATCACAATCACATTTGCAAATTCAGTAAACAAATCACCAGAGGCTCGATCACCCAGGATCCGAATTCTGCCTCTCGGCCCTCCTTACGCAGCAGCAGCAACAACTCAAATTCGATTTGTTGGCGTCACTTCATCCTCACTGTCCAAACAAGCGATGCTGGTTTCACTACACTCAGATCTGTAGCACAGATATACCAAAACCACCTAGCTTCACGTTGGATTCACCAAAGCGGCCAACATGTTTTCGATCAACGCACTCACCCAACACAATTCTCTAGCAAAATAAATGTTCTGTTACAATTGAATTATGACGGACACACAACCAAAAAAAAAAAAATACTGTTATTTCCCTCAGCCCAGGAGGGGCCGAGGTCCAGGCCCTTATGGCTCTGATACCAAGATAAAATATCACACTGCAAACTCTATTCAAATTCTATATTCTCATACGGAGATATTACACACATATATATACATGAACTAGTCTCAAAATAGGAAATCTATCTTGGACATACAATAATGTCGTTGAGAGATTCTCTCAACCACACACTATTCTAGTATCTCCTATTGCCTCAGATTAGGGATATTGTTGATTCTAAAATGCTATTGTCGATCCTAGTGGAATTGCACATAGATCTAGTATTATATGATTTTAAAATCCCCAAATTCAAACTTGGGAAATTTATGAAGTATATCATCTTATTTCAAAACAATATGGGATTACATAATATGGTTTTTATCTATCCAGTCTTTAGCAATTGGATCGCTTCCTGAGGGGAACGAGCTGATGTGGTCTGTCAGTTAATTATAGGGAATATATGTAAATCTAGAGCAGCCTGGTAGCCCTTAGGTGTCATAGCCTGTACTGACCAGTGATAGCCTGGATTGTTATGTACATATTACATAATACATAGTGAAGTGCAGTAAAGAAGAATGCTTGTAGGTAGTTGTGCTCATCCAATCAGGTTACGCCTTCATAGTACGTTCTGTGCATTAGATATCATGTTTTACCTAATAGTCCTTAAAATCTTGAGAAAGTTCCAAACAAAAAGCATATTTTGCCACCTAAGAAGCGGGAGTATCTCAAAGCAATTTATGAAATTCCACTATAGCAGTTTTAGAAGGGATGCGTCCAGATTCCATACCCATTTTGACTAAGCCATAATTGAAACGTGGATAGTGTTTGAGAGTTATCAAAGACGAAGACACTGGCGATTATCTTGTTATTATTGTATGTTTCGGGCATTTGTTTCCACTTCAATTCAATCCTAAGGAATGAATGAAGAAACCTAACCTTATTTATGGGATCTTTCTTATTTATTTACAACTAGGAGAAAGCTTTTGAGGAATAGCGAAGATGTAGTTTTAGGAAAAGAGCTGTACAACACAGGGTGCCCATACACCACTCTGGAAATTGAACAATCATCCTCAAGTAAAGATAAACATGAAAATGGATCTGTTTGAACAATCATCCTCAAGTAAAGATAAACATGAAAAGGGATCTGTTTGTGATCAGAACAAACAGATAATGCATGCAGATCACTTTTCATGTTTATCTTTACTTGAGGATGATTGTTCAATTTCCACAGTGGTGTCTGGGCACCCTGTGTCATGCAACTCTTTTCCTAAAACTCCATCTCTGCTCCTTATCAAAAGCTTTCTCCTAGTTGCACATAAAAAAATACAATAAAGTTGGTCTCTTAGGATTGAATTGAAGTGAAGGAAATCCAAGAAGATTCACAAACACACAAGATGATTTCATCGGCCATTCATATCCAAGGCTCAGCAGCTATCAGGGCCTTATTGGTATCTAAACTGTCACTTTTATGATCTGAAAATTCTCCTTTCAAGAGCTTTCAGTATTTTTTGTAATTGAGCTTTTTCTCCTTTTTATCTTTTAGAACATAATCATTTGAATTCCTGCAGTTCTTTTTCTTTCCCATGTTACAATTTCTGTTATAGGCTTAATACAATAGGATAATACCACTCTGTACATTTATGCATTTTAAGGCAGTTTTGGCAGGGCTTGAGCTAGCAAATTGGGGTTTTAAAATTTTTTGCAGGCCTGTAGAGAATTACGTTGCCCTAAAACGTATTGTAAGTTTACAAGTCCATGTTCATGGACACTTAAAAAAAGTTGTATTTTATTTTTTATATGTAAATGGGCATATCACTGGTTCAAGTTGTGTCGAAGTTTTGAAGTGTAGCAAAATGAGAGAATAGTGATTTAAGGTAGGATAGTAACAAACAAAAATTGTATTTTATTTTTGTATGTAAATGGGTATATCACTGTAAGACTTGATAAGACATCTGTACCTCGGTAAATAATCACTGGTAAAGTCTGGATATAGACCAAGGTGATACAGGGTGCATGTGGAAACATGTTGAGCTAGGACAACATGTGAAATTATTAAATACCTTGACATTGTCTTGGTAGGGCCTAGAGGTGAGTGGTGGCTGCTAGCTCACTTAGCTGATTGGCAAGATAAACCAAAGTCAAGTTTAAAGGGGGATTGTTATATAAACTTGATCTTGTGAGAGTTGAGGTTGTGTTAATAGTTATGGTTTTTGGGCACCTAGTTTTGGTGACTCATGGTATTACATGTAGTTGAAGTAGTTAAAAAGTTGGTGCATTCTCTATTGTATTGAGCCATGTTTGAGCAGTGAAAGCTCAGAGTGTTGGCCTGCTTGGATGTGTTTTAGCGAAGGACAATAATAGTTCTATTGTTAGTCGGTTTTTTTCCAATTGAGATTTTCCAAATAAATCATGGTGTATATGGTTTGAATGTTATTTCTATATGTATTTATTTCTCTCTTATTATTCTTTAAATGAATAACATTTCATTCTATGGATATGCCATTAATCATAATGGATATGCTATTTTCCTTCGGCTTTTGCTTCATTTCCTTATCAGCTAGTAACTAGATTCTTTCTTCTTTGCCAAAGAAATCAAAATATGATTTTAAGAAAGAATATGCACATATAAAGGCCAGAAGTGACAAACCATTTCTGGTCAGAAATGGCACCATACTAGCCAATCTTCATGACTTCAATATCGAGTTTTCTTGATAGTACTTCGTGGTTATGCTGGCTGAGTTGTGGCCTCATCCCAAACTCGAATTCTTCTTGCTATGAACATTCAAGTTGTCATTTCTTTAATTGCACTGTTTGAATAATTCCCGTTGAAATGAATTTGTGGTGAGTATCCATTGGCTATGATGATCAGAACTCCTTTTAATTTGATTTCGCTCACAATTTAATCGTTATCTCGTAAATGTCTAAAAGGTTTCTAACTTTACTGGGAAAACGTTGTGGATTTCTCCTTGTACAACCTTATTCTAAGGTTCCTTTTTGGAATTATTTACCTTACAATCTCGTGAACAAAAAAAAACAACTGTGGGATACAAATTTGCAATTTATTCCCTAACAACCCTCCTGAAAATAAACAAATTTTTTCCATATAAATTTGTGTGGCAAGTTGTCAGTGATATGCATAAATTCCTGAGGAGATGCAACGTTTAACGTGTAACACATAAAATATCACAATGCAAACTCTATTCAAATTCTATATTCTCATACAGAGATAGTACACACATATATATACATGAAATAGTCTCAAGATAGGAAATCTATCTTGGACATACAGTAATGTGGTTGAGAGATTCTCTCAACCACACACTAAACTAGAAAAAATATAGTTCTAGCTACTTCCTATTATGTAGGAACAAACTCCTCAAATAGGGAATTACAACCATAGACAAGTAGGAATTAAATATTTATAACTCCCCCCCTTAATGACTACTTGTCATGATGTTAATTCACAAAGTCTGGTTGTGGTCAAACATAACAAAGAATATGTCAATGTCAATATAAAGGAGCAACCATCCACCAGAATGCATGGGTACCAACCGCTGCAACCACTAGTCTTGTAGGATGTCCTTCGCATACATGATTTTGTCAACCATTATCACTGCATATATGTACCTACAAATCCACCACCATCGGGCGAATTGCATGTGCAAAACCTCCAAAACAAAGAGAGATCAACGCCTTTCTAAGCCAAATATTCATGTCCAAATAACAATCCCTAACAGTTGCGTTGATTGCGCCTTTCGACGCAACTTTCAGATAGAAAAGTGCGCCGACCCTCTTGTGCTTAGAGACACCAATATTTGAGACCGTGAGCCAGGTGTTACTGCAGTCCACCTGCTCTTACGAGCACAAAGCTCCCATGTACAAGTAGCCACAAAGGCGATCCAGCCACTAAGGCTCTATATGTGGTTTCTAGCTCACCACCAACCAGCCACAAAGGCGATATATGTGGTTTTTGGCTCACGACCAACCAGCCACAAAGGCGATATATGTGGTTTCTGGCTCACCACAAAGCATCACTTTAAAGTGACAAAAGATGGTTTCAAGCTGACCATAAACCATTACAAAATGGTTTTAAGATCACCACGAAATTTCAAATGCCTTTACAAGGCTTACATTCCATACTTCAACATTTTGGAGTTTTTGAGTACATATAATGACCATTACAACAACCAACTAGACTTGCTTATAACATGCTAGGGAGTCTATTGCACAAACCACACTAACTCAAACAAACATCTACTTTGTTGTCCACCATAAACGTTGTTGCTGCTTCATTACCTCCTCTTTCGTTGCTCACATCTTGGGCATCTTTCACATTGTCAATTAAAACTTGGAACTTCACGTTTCACCTGTCATTTGTTAGAGTGGCCAATTCTAACAAAGTAACTTTACCTACATTGAGTTAGCTAGGCTCAATAAAGCTCAATAATCTTTAAACATGATTCCAAGAAACTAAATAAAACATAAACTCTTCAAATTAGCAAGAACATCAAATTTCTCTATCTTCGCCTAAGGATAACTATTTCCCATAATAGCAACCATTCTTCCTTCTTCGAAACCTGTGAGGGGTCCATTGATAAAGAAACCGGATTGACGACTTTTCAACTGGACTCAATGCAGTGCATTCCAGCACTGATGATCTAGACATAGGCACTCACAGCCACACGAAGAGAAGCAATTTTCCCTTCTCAAAAACAGTAATCTAGGACTCCACGATCCAATCCTCCTTCACGTTTCAATATCCAATCCCTTGGCATCTCAACATAATGCCACAACCCATGTTCACAGTATCAAGGCTAGTGACTGCTTCCAAGCATGCCTCCACATGCCTGCTGACACACTCTTCTGACACCTGCAGAAGACCCAACAAACTATCGATCTCTTTTCTACACAAGGCCACCTTTACGACACCAATAATCGGCTTTCTCACTTGAATATTTCTGTCATAGATTTTGTACTTTTCAGTTATAGATATAAATGGTCTTGAATCTCCATGCTTTACCTGTCATTAGTTAGAGTCGTGAATTCTAAAAAAAAAATGACTACACATTGAGGTCATGAATCTGAATATCTATACAAACTTCCAAGACATAATCCCTTCAGAGCAATATGAACAATAACAATACAAAATATATGACTATCATTTTATTCATCAAAGGAAAATCACCAACCACAGTCCCCTCATTCGACTTCTTCTACAGATTTCTGACACTCATTTTCAGACGCAGATTGCCAATACTACTAAACCACAAAAAAAAATTTCAATAATGCATCGAATATACCACAAAGAAGTGATACCAACAGTCTCTCTTACAATCCCATTCTTTCCAACGCAAGTACAAAGGTTCTTGCATAAATTAGCTTCCAAAATATCACATTGCTGCTTGGATAGTCTGAGCTTCTTCTTACTACCGCACTGTTCTTCTAAATAGCTGAGTACCTTTGACTGAACTCTCTCATTCTCTAATTCATCAGGAGCAAACAACTTTCTGTTGAAGTCCATGTCGTGACCACTGGCTGGATTCATCGCATTTGAATATATTGTGTTGTTCGGCGATGATGACACATTAATGGCGACCGAGGCTCCGTTGTTCCAAGAAGACGCAGACAATTTGTCGACATCAAATTCCCTTGCCACAGATACTAGACGGATTCCAGCGTTCGTTTCTTCTTCTGATCCGTCGTTGCCACCATCTATACTGGGTGATGTCTTCTCCCTTGGAAAAGTTCCAGATGAGGAACGAAAATCCATGGAACCTGGGACTTTCAGCTGTACTGAAGCTATTGGAGAAAAAAAAAAAATCTAATTGCATAGGAGTCCTATTCACAGGTATTCCAGAAACAAATGGGTATGGATCGCCATTACTGGAACCCTCCACATGCTCCTCATTCATGTTCCTCCTCTCTGATCCAAGCGCCAACCAGATTTGGACAAACTAGCGTCCACAGCCCAGCCTTTGGTGTTACCAGCTGCAATTGTGGAGAAATCGTTATAAACAATATACAATGTCACGTTACAGCGATTAGCACTCCTGATAATTCTCAGGTCTTAAAAAACTATCCGTCCGCTCATGATCTGCATTTGGGAAACAATAGACTCCATCCCACGGCTCTGCAACTCAGCAACACTACTATGCAATCGACCCTCACAGTCTTCCATCGCGGTCACAGTTCAACGCTCATATTCACGAATATTTAAACATCCGATAGGTTCAAACCAGGACGCTTGTCGAGGCCTCCCAGGGATCGAGCCGTGATCACGACTTGGCAATTGCAGCGAGCTCGTCGCTGAGCTACTTCCAATCGCCTCAATCTTCAGTATCTCTCTGAGCCATTCTTCCACAAATGTAATCTGAATAACGGATCTTCACTGAGAGCAAACATTGCACATTGTCAAATATTTGACACGACGCAAGTCCACAGACAACGGCCACAGAGTTCCTTCACCGGCCTTCCCCATGAAGTTCAACACAGTCACCGTTCGTCCACGCTGCTGCACCAAGCTCCCGCAGCAGGTCTTCGACACAGCTTTCACGCCATAGCTTTCACTCTTCCGCTGCAGGTCCCCGATCTTTCGTAGTCCAAGCAGTACTCTGCTGGCTCAGATCAAAACAATCGGCCTTTACTGACAGATCCTGGTTGAGCTGGCCTCGTTGCAGACCTCGTTTCTGACCCTCGACGATGTTATCAAGGCCAGCAATCGCCTCGGCGTTCCTTAGCAATCACGCAATGTTATGATCTTAAATCTTCGGCAGCTTAGAACGCAGGTCAAACGACCTTCTACCTCAGCCTTCACGCAAGCTCGCTTGGGCGGCGTGGTAACAGGAGACTTTGCTCAGAACACACAACAACTTAAAAGCAAATGCAACATTCGAGCAACTGCTCACGCACAAGTGGACTCCACGGCTGGTGCATAACACGCTTCAATTCCAGCAAAGAAGATCTTTGATCGGAGAGACACATCACAATCACGTTTGCAAATTTAGTAAACAAATCACCGGAGGCTCGATCACCCAGGATCCGAATTCTGCCTCTCAGCCCTCCTTACGCAGCAGCAACAACAACTCAAGTTCGATTTGCTGGCGTCACTTCATCCTCACTGTCCAAACAAGCGATGCTGGTTTCACTACACTCAGATCTGTAGCACAGATATACCAACACCACCTAGCTTCATGTTGGATTCACCAAAGCGGCCAACATGTTTCCGATCGACGCACTCACCCAACACAATTCTCCCGCAAAATAAATGTCCTGTTACAATTGAATTATGACGGACACACAACCAAAAAAAATATACTGTTATTTCTCTCAGCCCAGGAGGGGCCGAGGTCCAGGCCCTTATGGCTCTGATACCAAGATAAAATATCACACTGCAAACTCTATTCAAATTCTATATTCTCATACAGAGATATTACACACATTTATATACATGAACTAGTCTCAAGATAGGAAATCTATCTTGGACGTACACTAATGTGGTTGAGAGATTATCTCAACCACACACTAAACTAGAAAAAATATAGTTCTAGCTACTTCCTATTATGTAAGAACAAACTCCTCAAATAGGGAATTACAACCATAGACAAATAGGAATTAAATATTTCTAACTGTAACTCTTATTGAGACACAGAGAAGTTATTTGGTTTGGTGTTTTCTTACTCTGCCTGCCAGCAGATTAAGCGTGGAAATGATTAGTCGGGGATTCTAGTATCTCCTATTGCCTCGGATTAGGGATATTGTTGATTCTGAAATGCTATTGTCGATCCTAGTGGAATTGCACATAGATCTAGTATTATATGATTTTAAAATCCCCAAATTCAAACTTGGGAAATTTATGAAGTATATCATCTTATTTCAAAACAATATGGGATTCATTAATATGGTTTTTATCTATCCGGTCTTTAGCAATTGGATCGCTTCCTGAGGGGAACGAGCTGATGTGGTCTGTCAGTTAATTATAGGGAATATATGTAAATCTGGAGCATTATCATTTATTACTAAAGTCAGCTTTCATGTTTGGGCACAATGTACTTTGATTATCGTAGCAGCATGGTAGCTCTTAGGTGTCATAGCCTGTACTGACCAGTGATAGCCTGGATTAGCCTGGATTGTTATGTACATATTACATAATACATAGTGAAGGGCAGTAAAGAAGAATACTTGTAGGTAGTTGTGCTCATCCAATCAGGTTACGCCTTCATAGTACGTTCTGTGCATTAGATATCTTGTTTTACCCAATAGTCCTTAAAATCTTGAGAAAGTTCCAAACAAAAAGCATATTTTGCCACCTAAGAAGCGGGAGTATCTCAAAGCAATTTATGAAATTTCACTATAGCAGTTTTAGAAGGGATGCGTCCAGATTCCATACCCATTTTGACTAAGCCATAATTGAAACGTGGATAGTGTTTGAGAGTTATCAAAGACGAAGACACTGGCGATTATCTTGTTATTATTGTATGTTTCGGGCATTTGTTTCCACTTCAATTCAATTCTAAAGAATGAATGAAGAAACCTAACCTTATTTATGGGATCTTTCTTATTTATTTACAACTAGGAGAAAGCTTTTGAGGAATAGCGAAGATGTAGTTTTAGGAAAAGAGCTGTACAACACAGGGTGCCCAGACACCACTCTGGAAATTGAACAATCATCCTCAAGTAAAGATAAACATGAAAAGGGATCTGTTTGTGATCAGAACAAGATAATGCATGCAGATAACTTTTCATGTTTACAGATCACTTTTCATGCTTATCTTTACTTGAGGATGATTGTTCAATTTCCACAGTGGTGTCTGGGCACCCTGTGTCATGCAGCTCTTTTCCTAAAACTCCATCTCTGCTCCTTATCAAAAGCTTTCTCCTAGTTGTACATAAAAAAATACAATAAATGGGTCTCTTAGGATTGAATTGAAGTGAAAGAAATCCAAGAAGATTCACAAACACACAAGATGCTTTCATCAGTCATTCATATCCAAGGCTCAAGCAACTATTAGGGTCTTATTGGTATCTAAACTGTCACTTTTATGATCTGAAAATTCTCCTTTCAAGAGCTTTCAGTATTTTTTGTAATTGAGCTTCTTCTCCATTTTATCTGTTAGAACATAATCATTTGAATTCCTGCAGTTCCTTTTCTTTCCCATGTTACAATTTCTGTTATAGGCTTAATACAATAGGATAATACCACTCTATACATTTATGCATTTTAAGGCAGTTTTGGCAGGGCTTGAGCTAATTGGGGTTTTAAAAAAATTTGCAGGCCTGCAGAGAATTATGTTGCCCTAAACGTATTGTAAGTTTACAAATCCATGTTCATAGACACTTAATTGGAAAGTAGTCCGCCAGAACTTTGCATTGTGTGTGAGCAATTGTCAGATTGCAACCTCTGGTTCATCCTCCTCGAGTGCGATAGTCAGAAGAAGGATCGGCTATTCAAAACAAGCTTGAATACATACCACAGCAGAATGGTTCAAAAGGAAGTGGCCTGGTAATAATATATAACCATTGTGTTTTGACTTGAACTAGGAAAACATTTGCATCAGCTTGTATGTGACTGTTTAAAACTTGTATGGCATGTTGTACCCATTCTTATTCAATGTTTGACAGATTCTTTTGGACAATTTTAGGAGAAAAATGGTTCAAAGGCTTCAATGAGCAATGAATCTACACTCATTTTTAAAAGTTACAGTCTTGACCATAAATTCACCTTGATTTTAAATCAAAATTTCATTTTTTTAAAGTTGCAGTCTTGACCATAAATTCGCCTGATTTTAAATTAAAATTTCTTTGCTACCCAAATATTGCAATCTTGTGTGCTTCCAAATCAGCCCATTCGCCGCCCATGCATCTTCCTTGTCTCGATATATCTTATTGAGGCTACACTAAAATAAACCCTAAAGGCAGCAATCCAGTTCCAAAGAGAAACGAAGCTTTTCAGTGTCAACATTATTTTTCGAATACAGTTTATCTGTGATTAACTTTCAGAGACAGCCAGCTCAGTATTCCAAGCAAACCACTGTCCTGTGCAGCAAATTTTACCACCAATATGCCGGAACTCTGTTGTCTGCCGTTTTGTTTAGTCATTCATTTGTTTTGACCATATTTTGAGCGGTGGCGTTTATAATTATCAGCAACTAAAACGATTGTGAACAGGCTGAAAGGTTAGGTTGACTGATGAGTCGCTCTTAATAGCTGTAATATATTGAAAATTGTGTTTGGGAAATGAATCAAAACCACGGTGTTTATTTTTTCTGACAACATCCATATCTCATTAAATGTTCTGACAACAGCCATATCAGTTGAGGATTGAGTTTGCAGAGAAAGACAGGTTATGAGCAGAGTACATAATCCATTCGATTAAATAATTAAAGTCAAATAGGTATTTAATGCATGGTTATTAGAAGTGTATTGTCAAACATTTAATCTGCAAGTGTTGTTTAATTTAAGTAACTTTGTAAAATTAAGAGAGTTATGTTCGCCCATATTTTGTATTAAATTTGGTCTACCATTAATTAAATGTCTTAGATATATATGTGTTATATGTAAGCATAGAGTGGACTATCATGAATTGAATGTAATGTGGTGGATGTAAGTATGGAAAGACAACATTTAATCCGCAAGTGTTGTATAATTTAAGTAACTTTGTAAAATTCAAAAAGTCATGTTCCCCCATACTTTGTATTAAATTTGGTCTGCCATGAATTAAATGTTTTAGATATATATGTGTTATATGTAACCATAGAGTGGGCTGTCATGAATTGAATGTAATGTAGCGGATGTAATTATGGAAAGACAACATTTAATCCACAAGTGTTGTTTAATTTAAGTAACTTTGTAAAATTCAGAAAGTCATGTTCGCCTATACTTTGTATTAGATTTGGTCTGCCATGAATTAAATGTCTTAGATATATATGTGTTATATGTAAGCATAGAGTGCACTGTCATGAATTGAATGTAATGTGGCGGATGTAAGTTTGTAAAGACAACATTTAATCCGCAAGTGTTGTTTAATTTAAGTAACTTTGTAAAATTCAAAAAGTCATGTTTGCCCATACTTTGTATTAAATTTGGCCTGCCATGAATTAAATGTCTTAGATATATATGTGTTATATGTAAGCATAGAGTGGACTGTCATGAATTGAATGTAATGTGGCGGATGTAAGTCTGGAAAGACAAGAAGGAGAAAATCGTGGAGTGAATTTTGGTGGATGATAAAATTAATGAAATGGCTCTCCAGGTGAGAACTTGGAGAGTGTACAAACACACTCACACAATCTAGTACATACAATCAATAAAACAACCTAGTACATATAGGCTTTCTCATAATCGGGTGGTTTGAATAACTCCCTGAATATTAGGATCTGAGATCTAGAATTAGAATTTCAATCTTATCCTAACTTAACTTTTTCCATTAATTTCTAACACTCCCCCTTAATGGAGAAAGGGTACAGAACAATAACATATGATAACATACGCCTGCTGGTCTAGTCTCAGCTAGGCTTACAATGGTAAAAGACACAAAAAACTTGGTAACAAAGTTTTCATCTTAGTTTTTATGCTTCTGAGACCATATTTGTTGATTCGTGGATGAGGCTTCATCTTCACTTTCTTTGCCATGAGATAGTGATGTATCTTCACCTCATTTCTTCTCCTGTGAAGGAAACCTTGATTTCTTGTTCTCATCCTTCTCAGAATTATGGCAGGCTCAATAGGAGACTGTTCCTTCTCATTATTTCCGGTGTCAATCATCTGAACATCAGTGATGATATCTTCACCATTGATTACAACAATTTCTGTATTAATTTCATGAAGACATGGTGTTTCAAGCCATGCTTCAAGAAACTTCAATTCTTCTTCAAAATTTATTGCTAATTCTTGCCTACCAATATTTTCATCTTCCTGCTCCTTCAGAAGAGCTTTCATTTCACCATCTCTCCCTCCTTCATCCTTTTCTGCTGACATAATTATGCCTTCATCCAGTTCTGTTGCTGCAAGCATGTTCTGCATTTGATCTGTATGTGAAGATAGGCCTTCCTTCTCACCAAACAGTAATTTATCAATTTGATGTTTTTCAATCATCAAATTGATCCACTCATTATGAGATATATAAGTCTCATCAAACTTGATTTCTGCATAAGGAAAACTTTCAGGTTTTACATCATGAAAACTTTCAGGTTCTACAATAATGGATGTGCTTTCATCATTACAAGTTTCAATTACAGATACACATGCATCACTCATCATTGCATCTTCAGTTTCACAATCAAATATGGGATCGTTATCAAGAGCAATATTTTCAGCATCATTGCCCTTATTCAGACAGTATTTCATCTCTAAAACATCTCATAAAAGCTTTGTACTAGGAATCTCTCCATATTCATATATTATGCTGAATATGATGTTGTCATCTACTGCAGATGTTATAAGACTTAATGCTATTGTATCTCCACTATCATTAATAACATCTTCAACATAATCCAGTAAGTTTAACTTCCATAGTATTGTTTTTATTTCATTTGTCCAGCTTTCATAATTCATAACTGAAAAAGATGGTAAATCTGGCATTAACCATTTAATAATCTCACCAAATTCCAAATATGCACCTTGATCAACAGCTGGTCCATCACCATCAACCTGAAACAAATCACAAAATTCTGCAACACAATATTTTTCACTTCTCCGTTGATGCTTTCTCTTGAAATTTCTTCGAGACTCTTTCAATTTACTTTGGCGACTCATTTTCTCCTTCTATTTTCTTTCAAACTTTGACAATGTCTGGCAATAGAAAGCAATGACACATTTGATATGTTAATCAATCATGAGAGGTTTATGCTTTCGAGGCTAGCAATCCATTTAAGAGCTACACACCCAACATTAGTAATTCTTGACCCACATTCTGCCAAATTCAGCACTTGTAAATAAGACAATTGTTGCAGAAGACTAACCCCTACTGCTAAGGAGGCCAGTCCCTGATCAGTGATCAATGTACAACCATATAGTATGAGAATTTCCAAGTGCCCAGCAGCGCCAATAGCTTCTAATGCTTGATCCGTTATCTTATTACAGAATTATCCGTTATCCGTGATTCAGAAATAGAATTGTCACACAATCCGATCCGCTCTCTGGATGCACCACAGAATTGTCAGCATTTGCAAATTTGAAAATAAATGCTATTGCTGCCATGCCAGGAAACCGGATTCACCACGACAGTTAACTCAAACTGGATTCACCACGACACGATCTCAAATTAACAGCAACGAAATCAAATCTCCAATAACTCCACAGGGCATATACAGGTCAATTGGCCCACGCAGGTATAGGAATTTAATACACCATGCAAATTGTGGATAGATCCACTCCACAAAGCCGATCCATGGGAAGATCTCCTTAGCCCACACCTTCAGGCTTGCTCTTCCAGCAAAGTTGTCACTCGCCGGCCACATCTCACCGGTCTACTGCTATCACACCACGCGGATTCAACGCTCCTCCTGGCATCTCCACACTGTTTGACCCACGCATAACTCTGCTCCAAAAGCTCAACAGATCCGAACTCTACTCCAAAAGGAGGGCCGAGAAAATGGAAAACGATCTGGTTGATTCGTTGAACTTCGAGCTCCACAATTTTGTTCACACAATTTTGTTGAACTTCGAGTTACTGATCACCACAAAAATTACAACTTGTTAGACAGAGACACTTGGACGTTTTGGGCGCAGGTGCCCAGACGTGTGGCAGGGAAGACTTTCGAGCCGGGTTGTCTCTCTTGCTTCTTGAGAGTGCAAAACTGCAGCTTCAATATTTCACAGAAGCTTCATCCCTTCAAAACTGTAAAAACGCTTTGTACACATTTGCACATCTTTGGTGGCCATTATATGTCTTCAATTCTTTAATAATCGCCTTGATTGCCTTTAGCCTAAATTGTCGAGATGGCAGACTTCTCCAAGCAGCTCACAGGTGTTTCATGGCCACCACGCAGCTCATGGGTATTTCATGGCCATACAGTAGGGAGAGAATGAACGACATGGCTCCTTACACCACGATGAAGATGACGAATAATGAATGGCGTGGCTCCTTACACCATGATGAAGATGTCGATTCTGCCTTCCAAAGAAGAGAACTCGGACGACCAGATCACCGACGACGATATTCTATCTCCAGGCTCGGCCTCCACGCAGGAAGGCACCACCGCCACTGCAACACAATCCCTCTGCCACTTCGGCTACAAATCTTCTTGATGGCGGATCTACTTCAACACTGCCTTCATGGCCTCCACACACACCGCACCAGTGAGAAATCGATCACTATTCTCAGCTCAGCCCACGGCTCTCTGTGCAACGAGCAACCTCCGGCACTTTCAGTGGTCGATTCGACCACCCACAGACTCTACTGTTGAGCACGACCTTCACGGCCTCCACTGCACGATGCCTTATGAACCGGTAGAATAAATGCCTTCACGGCGTTCCAGGAGCAGCTAGCGGCAACGCTCCTCACACAGGCTCTTGGCCTCCCAACGCACAGGTCTCTGATCTTGTGCGCTCTGATACCATGATAAAATTAATGAAATGGCTCTCCAGGTGAGAACCTGGAGAGTGTACAAACACACTTACACAATCTAATACATACAATCAAGAGAACAACTTAGTACATATAGACTTTCTCACAATCGGGTGGTTTGAACCACTCCCTGAATAATAGAATCTGAGATCTAGAATTAGAATCTCAATCATATCCTAACTTAACTTTCTCCATTAATTTCTAACATTGCGTGAAAACATGTTTTACTATGTGTTACTCTGCAACCCTGGTAAATGTAAATCTCATTAAGAAGTCTTATTTTAATGTAAATCTCATTAAAAGTCTTGTACTGATGAAGGAACCCCAACTTCATATGTGAATGTATTTCATGTTTTGAAATTATAATATAAAGTTTAGTTAGTAGCGATATATTTTTGGAAAACAACTCTGTTTTACTCTGTTTCAACGTGAGTAAAATTGTTTGAAGTTTATTTGCTTCGTATAGTTGCGATTTTAATCCAATCTGTATTGAAAAGTCTTGTTTTAATGTAAATCTCATTAAAAGTCTTGTACTGATGAAGGAGCCCCAACTTCATATGTGAATGTATTTCATGTTTTGAACTTATAATGTAAAGTTTAGTTAGTAGCGATATAGTTTTGGAAAACAACTCTGTTTTACTCTGTTTCATCGTGAGTAAAATTGTTTGAAGTTTATTTGCTTCGTATAGTTGCAATTTTAATCCACTCTGTATTGAAAAGATGATTCATATCAGGGAAAATTTAAGGGGCTAATACTAGCAAGTGGGCTAATTTTCCATGTTTTTTCCAAAAAAATTATTAGCTAATTTCCATTTTTTTCAAAAAATATTCGCTCAAATTTTATAGTATAAAATTATTTTACCTTAAAAATCGCCAAAATTTTATACAAAGAAATATAAAATCATTATAAACCTAAACATTTTTATAGAAATATAGCCAAAAGTTTTATACTTTTCATATTAGAAGATAGTGAGATTCGCCATTATTTCTAAACCTTAACATGAATTTCCATCCTTAAAATTTTTCGTGATTCATATGATTTGATTTCCATAATTGTATGGTCTAGATTAAGTGAGTTTCGCAACTCTGTGTAAACGTCTGACTTTTTATAATTTGCATATTAGAATATAGTAGGATTTGCCATTGTTTCTAAACCTTAAGATGAATTTCCATTCTTAAATTTTTCCCTGATTCATATGATTTGATTTTCGTAACTGTATGGTCTAGATTAAGTGAGTTCCGCAACTCTGTGTAAACTTTCACAACTATGGTGTATTGGTTAAAGTCATTTCCGCAACTATATGTTAACTTGTGTTGAGGGAAAATAATTTCCCCTGCCTTTAAAATTTTTTAACATGGTATCAAAGCGGGTTTAAAATCTCAGTAAAAGGAAGTGTTTTTACTGAGGAGTTAAAAGGAGTTTTGAAAATTTTTTCATAGCTTAATCTCCAGCAGTGAGAAAGTTTTCACACAGTGAGAAAATTTTTACACAGTAAGAAAGTGTGTTTATAGAGTAAAAATGGCAGCAACAAGCACAAGCTTGACTAATCCACAAACACCACAATTTAATGGAAAAAATTACAATTATTGGGCTATTACAATGAGGGCTCTGTTTTCTTCCCAAGACATTTGAGAATTGGTGGAGAATGGATTCCAAGAACCAACAGATGCAACATCATACAGTGTTTTGACACAAGCAGAAAGAGATTTGTTGAGAGATAACAAGAAGAAGGACTCCAAAGCCCTCTTCTATATTTTTCAAGCAGTTCATGAAAGTATTTTCCCAAGGATTGCAACAGCAAAAAAGTCCAAACAAGCATGTGATACCCTACAGGGAGCCTACCAAGACATGGCAAAGGTGAAGACAAAAAAACTACAAATGTTGAGAAGAGATTTTGAAACAATTTGTATGAAAGTGTCTGAGTAGACTCATTTTTTACACATGTAATTGGGTTGGTTACCCAAATCAGGTCTCATGGTGAGACACTTGAGGAAAGGAGAATTGTTGCGAAAGTTTTGAGAAGTCTTCCAACAAGGTTTGATGTCATAGTTGTGGCAATAGAAGAGACAAAGGATCTCTCACAATTTTTAGTGGATGAGCTTCATGCATCACTGATGTCTCATGAACATAGATTGAACAGAGAAACAAACTCATCATTGGAGCATGCATTTAAGACACAAGTTTCATTTCGTCAAGGTAGAGGTCGAGAAAGATCAAATTATAGAGGAAGAGGAAGACGCCCACACAGAGGTGGAAGAAGCAGCCCTTCAAGCTAAAGTGGAAGGGGTAGCAATCAAAATCCAAGCCGAGGCCCAAGTCAAAATCAAGCACAAGGTCAGAGGTATGATAAATCTCAAGTTCAATGTCATTATTGTAAGAAGTATGGTCATTATGCAAATAAATGTAGAAAGAAGAAATATGACATAGGTAACAAACCAAGTGAAAATTTCATAAGGGAAAATCAGAACCATGACAACATGTTTTTAGCTTGTAAGATAGCACAAGAAAAACAAGGAGATGTATGGTTCTTAGATTCAGGGTGTAGCAACCACATGAATGGAAACATAGAAATGTTTTCCAATCTAGATGAAAGTGTGAAATCAGAAGTGACATTAGGGACTGATAGCAAGGTCTCGGTCATGGGAAAAGGACAAGTAGACATTCTAACAAAGAAGGGAGAGAAGAAGTTCACGTCAGATGTTTATTTTGTTCATGGTTTGAAGCACAACCTCATAAGCATTGGACAACTCATGCAAAAGGGCTACAATGTATTTTTCAAAAATGATGGATGCACAATCTTGGATAAGCCTCCAAGTAGACAATTGATTGCAAAACTTCATATGACAAACAATAAATTTTTTTCTCTCAAGCTAAGATTAGATTTGAAGGAAGAAGGTGTTGTAGCAACTGTCACACAAGAAAACTTTCAATAAGAAATTGAAGATGAAAATTGGTTATGGCATTCGAGAATTGGTCATCTCAACTTTGGAGGTTTGAATTTGTTGCATAGGAAAGGCATGTTGAAGGGATTTCCACTCAAAGAAAAACCAGACAGCCTATGTGCAGGATTCATCTTAGGAAAACAACATAGAGAATTATTTCTAGAAGGAAAGTCTATAAGGGAAAAAACACCTTTGGAAATTGTCCATTCAAAATTATGTGGACCAATTCAAACACCATCATTTGGTGGCAACCACTATATTTTGACCTTCATCGATGACTACACAAGGAAGACATGGGTCTACTTCTTAAAACATAAAAGTGAAGTGTTTGACCGCTTCCGCCACTACAAAGTTCTTGTTGAGAAGCAAAGTGGACACTACATCAAAGTTTTGAGGACTGACAGAGGTGGAAAATATATATCAAGTGACTTCCTACGTTTTTGTAGGGAGCATGGAACTCACAAGCAGTTTACAACAAGGTATACACCTTAGAAAAATGGTGTCATGGAAAGGAAGAATAGGACCATCATGGAAATGGAAAGGAGTACGTTGAAGGAAAAACATTTTCCAAATGATTATTGGGTTGAAGCTGTCACTTGTGTAGTGTATATTATTAACATGTGTCCAACCAAAAGTGTTATAAACATTTTTCCTGAAAAGGCATGGAGTGGAAGAAAGCAATATGTCACTCACATGAGAGTGTTTTGGTGTGTGGCGTATGCACATGTCCCAGATGAGTTGAGGAAGAAGTTAGACAACAAGGGGGAGAAATGTATATTTGTTGGATACAGTGATCAATCCAAGGCATACAAGCTCTACAATCCATCAACCAATAAGGTAATAATTAGCAGAGATGTTAAATTCATAGAAGAGGATGCATGGGATGGATGTTTAGAGAATACAATCAATGTGAAGACATGTATGTCACATGAAGACAGATAGGAATTGACAGCAGCAAGTAATTCCTCAATGGTGACTCCTCCTCCACCTACACAAGCTCAACAAAGCAGTCAACATGTGACACCACAAACAAATAATAGGACAATGTTGCGCAACCAAGCAAGTGCATCTCCAAGCACACCACAAAGATCTGCAACTCCATATACTTCAAGCGAAACACCAAGCCAATCTTCAACAAGCATAAGAAGACCAACATTCAGAAATTTAAATGAAATTTATGAGCAAGATGAAGCTGATAATAGTGCTGGTCTGAATTATTTATTTGCATTATTTTGTCATGTAGATGATCCAATCCACTTTGAATATGTAGTTAAAGAAGAGAAATGGGTTGCGGCAATGAATGAAGAGATAGGAGCAATAGAAAAGAATGACACATGGGAGTTAGTGGACCTTCCGCAAGGTAAATAAGTCATTGGAGTGAAGTGGGTCTATAAGACCAAGAGAAACATTGAAGGCAAGATTCAAAGGCATAAATCAAGGCTAGTTTTCAAAGGCTACAAGCAGCAACATGGAAGAGACTATGCAGAAACATTTGTGCCAATCGCGAGGATGGAGACAGTACATACAATGTTGTCAATTGCAGCACAACAGAAATGGAAAGTGTATCAAATGGACGTAAATCCAACGTTCTTGAATGGAGTGCTAAAAGAGGAGGTATATGTTGTGCAACCTCCTGGTTATGAGGTAGAAGGCCAAGAAGACAAGGTGCGTAGATTGCGGAAAGCTCTCTATGGGTTGAAGCAAGAAGTGCGTGCATGGTATAACAAGATATATGCTTACTTGATGGATAATGGATTAAAAAATGTGATGGTGAACCTACTCTCTACATCAAAGAAAGTGACAGTAAGCTTCTTATTGTCGTTTTGTATGTAGATGATTTGATTTTTACAGGGAGTGATGATTTCCTCATCGTTGATTTCAAAGCAGTCATGAAAAGTGAGTTTGAAATGATTGAGATGGGGTTGTTAAGATATTTTTTGGGCATAGAAGTGAAGCAAACATCAAATTGAATTTTTATCTCTCAAGCAAAGTATGTTGCAAATTTTTTAGAGAGGTTTAATATACAAAACAACAAGCTAGCACCAACTCCAACTCTCATGGGGTTGAAGTTGAGCAAGGAAGATTGCAGCAGCAATGTCAATCTGACACTATACAAAAGTATAGTGGGAAACCTAATGTATTTGACCGCAGCTAGCAGTAATGTCAATTCGACACTATACAAAAGTATAGTGGGCAACCTAATGTATTTGACCGCAGCTAGGCCTGACATAATGTATGCAATAAGTTTGGTGTCGAGGTTCATGGAGACACCCAAGGAGACACATTGGCAAGCATAAAAAATAATTTTAAAGTATGTCAATGGGACAAAGGAGTATGGCATTTTGTACTCTGAAACTGATGATTTTAGGCTAGTTGGTTACACTGACAATGATTGGGCAAGAAGTGTTGATGACAGAAAGAGCACGTCAAGATATGTTTTTCATTTGGGTTCGGGAGCCATTTCATGGGCTTCCAAGAAGCAACCGATAGTACCATTGTCAACAACAGAAGCTGAATATGTCACCGCAACAACAGCAACATGTCAAGCAGTTTGGATGAGAAGGATGTTGCGAGATTTATGTCATGAACAAGATGGAGCAACCACTATTTTCCGTGATAACAATTCAACAATTTCACTATAAAATAATTTTGTCTTTGACAAGAGGACAAAGCACATTGATGCTAAATATCATTTCATAAGAGAATTAGTTAAAAATGGTGAAATTGTGTTGTAGCATTTGCAGGTTAGAGAAACAATATGCAGACATCTTCACAAAGCCATTGACACGTGAAATTTTTGTTTATCTTAGAGATTGTTTGGGATTGGTCAATGGCAGCAGTTGCGATTAAGGGGGAGTGTTGGAAAATTAATCACAACCACCACGTTTAATTTTTTGACAACAACCATACCCCAGTAAATGTTTTGCAGGTTGTGGACTGAGTTTGTAGAGAAGGAAAAGTTCTGAGCAGAGTACATAACTCATTCCTCAACATATTAAATAATTAAAGTCAAATATGAATTTAATGCATGGTTATTAAAAGTGTATGGGCAAGCATTTAATCTGCAAGTGTTGTTTACTTCACGTAACTTCTGTAAAATTTAGAAAGTCATGTTCGCCCATCCTTTGTATTAATTTTGGTCTGTCATGAATTAAATGTATTAGATATATATGTGTTTTGTTTTTTACATGTAAGAATAGAGTGGAATGTAATGTGGTGGATGTAATTCTGTAAAGGTAATAAGGAGAAAATCAAGGAGCGAATTTTGGTGGGTGCGTGAAAACAGGTTTTACTGTGTATTACTTTGCAACCCCGATGAATGTAAATCTTAGTAACAAGTCTTGTTTTACTGATGAAGGAGTTGCAGCCTCATATGTGAATGTATTTCATGTTTTGAACTCATAATATAAAGTTTGGTTAGTCGCGATATAGTTCAAGATTTTTTCACGTATTGTTTTTACCGCAACAACTATGCTTTACTTTGTTTCACTGTGAGTAACATTGTTTGAAGTTTATTTTCTCCTTATAGTTGCGATTTTAATCTCTGCCACTCTGTATTGAAAAGAGGATTCATATGATTTAATTTCCTCAACTGTATGGTCTATATTAAGTGAGTTCCGCAACTCTGTGTAAACTTCCGCAATTGTGTTGTCTTTGTTAAAGTCATTTCTGCAACTATGTGTGAACTCTTCGTGTTGAGGGAAAATGATTTCCCCTGCCTTTATTTTTTTTTAACAAATTGCAGGAAAAGGAATTGTGATCACTCTTTATGCTCTTTTGGACTCGGCGTTGTTGTAGAATGCCATGATAGATGTCGAAATGAGATCTTCCAAGTGCCCACAATCATAGTGAAAAGGGTCATGCATAAGTTTAAATGCCATGAGTTAGCATGTTATATAACCTCTAAATTATAATTTCAAGTTACAATTCGTGATGTTTGTGTGATTCTGAGTGCCGCCTGGTAATTGGAGTTTTGGTCCTCCTTGTGTAATTGTTAATTTTGATGTCTCGAAAGTTTAAAACCTGCGTAGATGTTTATGTCTTGGAATTCATGTCTGATTTTGGACCTACTTCTGCATTTGTTTATATAGGTGTTGCTACAATTTGAAAAGAAAACTTGGATAGATGGTAGTCCTGTCTATCACAGGTTGCCACAGATCTGGAAAGAGCATGCCAATATACACTCTGTTGCACATTAAGTTGTGAATTGTAACATGGTAAAGCTGGGGTGATTTCAAAGTACTATTTAAGGAGAAAATAAGTATGATTTGCATCAATTGATTCATTTCTTTCAGGCTATAACCATTCCACGTTCTTGTGAACTGAGGGTGTTGGAACATGGATGGAAAACACATAAGGTTTTACATTTTCTTAATGTTGTTATGAATGGAGTACGATGTATTTTCTAACATGATGTGTCCTCTAACAGGTACCGTAAAAAGAGACTGGTCGATTCTTATTTTCATTAAATGAAGTAATTTTGATTCGTTGCAAGTGGAAAAAAATAGCTTCAAATGATTTTTGCATTGCAGAGCAAGTTACCATCAAGTTTTGATTTTTGTTGAACATTGATTTTCATTGGGTTAAATTGAAGAAAACATGAGTGTAAATTCAAGAAAGTAAATGGGGTATTGTGGTTATGTTGACGGGCAAAATTGTACTTCCGACAACAAGGGGGTCTCCCTGGTAAGAGGTCCCAATTAGACCTCACACTGTTTGGGATAGGAGCCCCATCCGGTATGTGGGCCTGGTTGCCGTCATAAGTGTTTCCACTCTTGGTTGTCGGATGAGAAGATGATGGAGCAGAGGCAAAGGTGAAATGAATAATTAGTGAAGCAAAATTAGCCCAAGATTGACGAACCATAAACAAATATACAAGCAAGTCTAAGCAGCAAAATAAAAGGGGGGTATGCCGTGAATGGGATCAGTGAGCCGAAAAACCAGTCAAACATACATGAAAGAAAACACACAAGAATTTAACTGCAAAGTAGTTCACAATAGATCACCGACGTGGTAAGGAACAAATAAACACTGATTCAAGAGCAAACATACATGCAACCACCGTGAATTAGTTCATAATCAATTGCATGCATGAAAGCATCCACACAACATAGTGAAATATTAGACAACTAGTACTATCACCACAAACAAGCGCCTGAATCAGTGTCGGAAAGAGAATATATTATTAATGCTGCTGCAACATCAAATACATGTTTACAACGCGTAAAAACCCAATAGTGGAAGATGTGCTATTCATCTCAATGCATGATACAAAAACCATAGCCTCGCTACCTCTATCTCTACTTGATACCAAGAGCTGAGTGCCTCTAGCTCTCCCGCACCAATTCCTCTGTCATACTGGCTTTAATTGCAGAGCTAAAAGTCCTTGTATCCTTTCCCTAAGTTGTACATATAGGCTGAGATGACTCTTAAGTTGCCCTTGACTCTTGGTCTTCCCGACTGTTGGGCTGGCTTGCGACTTGGGCCATTTGCGACCTGCGACCCAGGGTTATATGCGACCTGCGACCTACGACTTAGGATTACTTGCGACCTGCGATCTTGAGAAATCTGCGACCTGCAACCTGAGGTCATCTGCGACCTGCGACCTTGAGAAATATGCGAACTGCGACTTGGAGTTTTGTCCCTCCTGCATTCTTCTTTCGGTGATCTATCGATTTCACAGCAAGATTCCTTTTCTTGAATCTGAGTCCTGTGCACGTGACTGGGTGCCTTTGAGCTTAAAGTGAGGTTCTTGTGAATTTTGTAAGGATCCACCTTCCTCGCCGGAGCAAACCCCAATTTTTTCCATGCAAGTCACTGACTTATACCTGTAAACAAATAACATGGGTCACATTTACTTAAAATAAGATTGATGTTGGAAACACATGTAATTAGCCAAAAGTGGTTTTAACAAATAGTAAATCTAGACCCCTGTGTGGTCTTGTTTTGCATGCCGAAATGTTGCATGTGCAACTTGAAAATGGTATCATTAGTCCAAATCCTTCTCAGCAGATCTTCGAAGACAAACATTGATGCTTGTTATTTAGGTGCTTTCTTCAGTTTATGACTGCCTCTCGCATTACATGATTAATGATGGCCTTCAGGGCATGCCTAAATCTGCCCGTACCTTCGAAGAACGCGATTCTGTTTTCTACCATCATATGTTTCCTTGTTTATTGTCAAGACTCCTTCTGGGAACTTATGAAAATTCATGGCTAGTGTCAAGTTCAATCCAACACGGGAACCTCTACTTATCCCAAGAAATAGCCATTCCTTTACACGGTTCTCCACATCGTAATGTCTCTTTCCAATTTTATTTGCATAAATAGTGGCGATGAGAACAAAATATGCGGCACCTTTAAGGGGTTGGCCTCTTTACCCGTAAATGGATAAGACATCATCCTAGGGATCACGCTGTGTATTTCGTCACGTATATGGTGCCTTGTAGCCAAAATGTTCTTCCAGAACCATTCATTACAAACTGGAGCAATCTTCTAATGTTGTCTTAAATAGAAAGGGATGCTCTCAAACAAGGCTCACGTGCTCTTGAAATAATCCATCCTTTAGGGATGTGTATAATATCATACCCATTCTCTGACAGGCACTGATTTGGCATGAGGTCACAACCGTGGCGTGGAGGTCGCGTAGTCGGAGAGTTGCGCCGGGTGTGGATTCTCTTGGGTGTGACCCTGCGACTTGGTGACTCAGGAGAGGTCGTAGAGTCATAGTGACGACTAAGTCGCATTCCCTGAGTCCTAAGAAGAGTTGCGACTATGCGACCAAAGAGAGGCTGAGACTTGTGAAAGTCGCATGGCTGTCATTTAGAGGAGTCACATCTTCTGTTCACTTCCCCGAGGACCTGAAATGCGACTTCGAGACTCATATGGAGGTGACCTAGTCGTGACCCAAACTAGTCACATGATGGCAGCATTTAAACATTCCCAAAAATTTTGTTGGTGCAGTGAATAGTTATTCACCCTCTGTCTTTGGAATAACACAGATTCCATCTGTGCTGATTGACTGTGCGAGCTTAGTGGTATTGAATTTGTAAACACTGGGGCAACATCCGCCCCTATGTTCAACATGTGCAGGAGCTCATTCAAAACCCACCTCGACACGAGGCGTTTTCCAATGGCATATCTTATTTTCCTCTTCGGGAATATCAGCGACAAATGAGTATTTTAACATCTTGAGTCCAGTCACACTTCCCATTATTGGTCATATTTCTCAAGTTAGTGTCATTTCCCGTCATGGTTGCGACATGAATGGCCAAAAACCTTTTCTCCACGGCCACACACTCGCGATCACTACCTTCTCATCCAAGGGCTTTTTCATCATTACTGCAATGGGAAAATCATGACTTGCACCAACTGAACCCATAACCTGCACTCGTTTTTCAATGGTAGGAAGAGTGATAAGAAAAAAACTTATCAATGTTATTTCAACATTGATTGAGCTCGAAAAATGTTTTCAATATTTCTCTATTCGAGCAACTGACAATACGAGTTCCTGCTGCTAGATTGATTTGAGCCATCGACAGAAAGTAGAGCAGGTTCAAATATTTTGAAAATTTGACGCTTCCAATGTTGATATTAAAGATGAAATGAATTTCTCACCGAGGCACATATTTTTAGGATGGATCATTCCACCCTCCTTCCCAGACCTACATGACCCTGGACGACATTGCTCCTTTTCTAGAATAGCTTTATATAACTCTGTGCATCTGATTCGGCTTAGTATGGGCGGTTTCTTGTTTGTGCAAGGGCCATTACTAAAACATATGGCTTGAAAAAGCTCTCCTTTTGAGGTGCGCAACTGGCGTTGTGTTCAACTCCATGCACAACGCCCATACACATGTGGCCTCGCTCTTATTTTGCTCATCCCATTCTCATTTGTTCAGCGTTTTGTTCTTTCTTGCATCACCCTCGATTCTATGGCATATTTCGACCCAACCAGGCATGGTTGGACCTGCATGCCATATTTCAAGAAGATATTAGCATCAAAATACAAAATAAAATAAAATAAAATAAAATATTAGCATACCAATCTAAGGTGTCAACATCCAATGTCACTTTATATTTGCAATATAACAGTGAGGTTATTAATTAAATAACATACTTTTAGTCGCACGCTGAGTAGGGCTTTGTCGAGCGTGATCAAGTTAACTGCAACGTAAGTGAACTAGGGATTAGTGAGTGACCTCTCCCAAACCATCATGATTTGTCTCGAATGATAGACATTCCATCCAATACTAACATATGAAATGCAATGTTCTTCCTTGGAGGCTTACTCTCTCACTCATATACAAACCTTAGCTTGGTGAAAAAAATTCCCATGTTCATGTGTATGATGGATATGATTCCTTCAAACCTAGTGAAGAAAAAGAACAGGCTAATATGCGTCAAAATGAAATCTTTGAGAGCAAGGCTTTAACCTTTGATTCATTGCTATGATAACTTAGGGTTTTATAACACGTAGATAGGACCACCGAATTCGAAACCCCAAATTAACAGAGAGCGTGAGGTTTCATGCACCATATGGGTGATGGGAAAACACTCGTGCAAATACAAGCTGATGATGAGATAACTCCCGACGACAACTGCCTGCCCAAACTCTAGCCAGCTTGAGGCGGCAAGACAAGTGGGTGCGACGTGCATCGTATGAATGGGCGCAGTGACGGGGTTTTGGTAGGAATAGCTCAAGGGGATACCAACCGACTGAAGCATGGGTTGAAACCCTAATGGCGGAGCAAGCAGAGGGGACCTGAAAGTTTGGATATAGAAAAATTTTGGGTGGTGTTGTAGCGGCTACAAAGAATGGCAAACCACTGGTATAATCCAACATCTTTGTCAAAATCCCAACAATAATCTGAGTCTGGATAGTGATGCAAGGGAATATTGAACAGGTTCTGCGGGTACCCTCTATATTACTTTGACCGTTACAGAGATGCCCAATCCTTATGCCTCAGCTAAGTCTTGTTAATCAGAAAACGTCAAAGCAGGAGTTCAAGGATGCCAGTAGTTTGATGATGATGTAGAGAGCAAGGAAGCGGGCTTATTATATTCAAAATTTTAAAATAAGTTTCTGGTGTTGCTCTGCTGCCAGCAGGCCTGGACAGTACCTCGATGGAGTCACTTCAAGAAATTAGAAACGTTGCTCCGCTGCCAGCGAGCCTGGTCAGTCCCCGGTGGAGTCGTTGCGTTACCTCTCTGTGCAGGAAGCCTTTCTCAATCCTTTACCATTATTTGTTTCATGTGCTTGTAGCACTTATTTTCATGTGCTCGTGGCACTTATTTTGCATGGGCAGATGAGGGATCCTGACTTATTTTACGGGAAAGAGAGGTTGTTTCTTGTTTGACAGAAACTGAAAGATATTCTGATCTGGGTTTTCCCTCATGCCAAGCCTTCACATCCCATCTACCACCCACAGGCGAAACGTGCAAAACAAATCATTAAGATGTTCGAGACTATGCTGGGCACAAGGCTCAGGTTACGGGTATAGGCCATTCAAACTCATTAGGGTTCCCCACAAGAAACCGGCTCGTATATCCCTGGCTAATGAATTTAAACTCATAGGAATAATGTTGAGAACGTGACTTTGATGACCTGTTCTGAGAGAAGCTTTTTCTTGAGGTAACCACCACAACCTCACACAAAAAATGGAGTTAGGGTTTCAGCAATCAGGGCAAAACAAGTAAGCAAGATCATCAGCGTCACGATGGAGTGGTATGAAATGTATGGAAACTTTCACAACTATCTCAACAACTAGTGAAAATTATGCGAGGAAGAAAGCGTACAATGCGATGCAACAGACGAGGCTTAGGACACAATTCAATGCCATGTGCGAGAAAGATCAACTAGTTGCAGGTGAAAAAAACAAGGCAAAGCACATGTAGTGGTTATCTGAACATTATGCAGCAACAAGTAAACTGAAAGAGAAATGAGTACAAAATAAATGGAAAATTATAATGCATAAAGCTACTGACCGTAAGAGAAGACAACGACCATAATTTTAAACCATAAAGTAAAACTCTCGCAAGTAAACCTAATTAGCAACTTGAACTAACAAAATTTTATTAACAGTTCCTAGCTAGCCTAAACCTAAAACCCTAGTTTAACCAACGAGGTGGTTGGGTTATGTGAAATCAACTTTCCAGTGCAGCCATTGCATTAGTTCCCATCCTGCAAGAACAACCATGTTCACAATCAGAGCCAGCATACAAAATTGTGCACCAACAGCCAGACTTACCTGAAGAGCATGTGCAACAACAAGAAGGTCATGGATACTTACCAGAGAACGTCCCATAATGGATTGTTCAAGATGAATTTCAATTTCCTCCCGATACATAAAAATATGTACTTGAAACCCAAATTTATCTATAAATGACACACATCCATGCATGCACAACCCTAAATCCGTCATAAGCGAGGTAAAACATTGCCTTATTGCAGATATATTCATCGGATAGGATCCGTCAAGCTAGCCAGGAATCTCATCATGATGTTGAGGATGATCAAGTTGATGGAAAGGAAGAAATAAGCATCTGTCAAGAAAATTTGAGGTGATCATGAATCCAAGTGCAGAAAACCTAATTTTGAAAGCCCTAGTTCGGAGTTTTCCCTGGGTTTCGTCGAGGATGTGAGGATCCAAAGTAACTTTCAGCGGAGGCTGAAATGCCTCACCGTCCTGGACAAACTCTGGACCTTCAAGCGGGGGGCTTCCAAACTTCGATGGTTTGGTGAGATCAACTGGTGAATGGATGTGATCATTAATTATGGTGATTGGACAAATGCCAGTGGGCTTATTATCAATTCGACCAAATGTTTGCGAACTGACAGATTGACAATCCAATGTATCAGATTCTTTAGATTTCCCAGGATGGGATGAATTGACCGAAATTTTTTTAGGCAATAGAGAGGTTTGCAAGACATCACATGCTTGTGCCTGAATGCAATTGGTACTGGTTGAGAAATAACCAAAAATATTATAGAAAATGTCAAGTGTTTTCCTTCCAGTGAATAAATTAGGGTATATCGGCTGTTGCATATCAACTATTAGGGGATAATAAGACGTGCTCAGAGCAACATCACTCGGATTGAAGGCTTGCCCAAATGAGGTGACATCCTGCCATGTTATACTGATAGGAGTGTGGTGCGTGGGAATTGTAATTTGAGGGACCCTAATTTGGGAAGCACTAGTTTGACTTGTTTCAGGGGTCTCATAAGGATCGTGCGAGCCTCAGATAATCATCAGCAGGAGCTGAATTGCCTCGACTTCCTAATGGGTCCCTGAATCATCAAAACTTGAATCGTCGAATTTTGGTGGCTTCATAGGGTCGACAGATAGATATGAATGATAGTCCCCAAAGGCGTGAGCGAATATGTTTTTAGATAAATAACAATCATTGGAGCCGTTAATTTGATCAGGTTGGGTATTTGGCATGTTAGGCTCCCATGGGGTTAAGAGTTGGGATGAATTAATAAAAGAAACATCTTGAGGTTGTCGAGACAGGCAGTCACTCCTTTGGCTGTTTAAAGATTGCGGATGAAAATGACTAGATATAAGAGATTCATCAATTTTGTAATGTGATTGTGAAACACCACCTGCGCATTCGTGATTGTCGTCAATACTAGTATAAGACAACTTTGAATGACTTGAAGAAATTACTAGTGTGGCTGACTCATGAAATGAATCAGGGAAAAATGGAACAAATGATTTAGATGCGGATGTATCAACCGTACAAGGACCTTCATCTCACAGATTAGTGTCATCCAGAGAGGCCAATGATTTTGCATGCCCATCATGGTCCAATGATTTTGTAGGGAAATCAACTTTATCTGGGCCAAGACTCAATTTATTATCAGTATGTGAATGAGATTTAGGACTGTACCCAGGTAAACATTCAGTGGATTCGAGATAGGTTTCATTAACAGGGAGATATGTTGGGCCAATATGGTTTTGAATCTCTGATTTGATAGGGTGCGTGAAAGGTTCAGGGGTGGTACAACAAGTTTTATTTTCTCGCACGCGTCTATCATTACTCAGAACTTTTGCGACCACAACTCCATTACACGAAAATTCAAGAGGAAGAATAAGAATGTCACAAATAGTAATACTCTTCTTGGAGGCCTAAATGTGCTTTGGGCTCAGGGAGATAGACAAGGAAACATTAGGGACAAAGTTTGAACGACTGGCAATTTGAGGATCATCATAACAAACACTGGGATCAGGCTTGGTTGCCAATTGAAATTGTTCTAGGGAAAGGAAAACCACCTGTCGAAACTGTTCAATTAAATATGTCCAATCGACATCCCTTTCAGGGAACTCAAAATAAAAATAAACAAATCTAATAGAAAACTCCTCTAGATATTCTTGAGGTTCCAGTCTAATATCATTTAACCTTATTAATACATTTTGAAAATCGTACATGTGAAAAGCTTGTTGTAATTCATCAGCGAGCTGCTGGAACGAATGGATGGAAGCCGCCGGCAATGTGTGACACCATTTCTTAACGCGACCGCCAACTCCTCATCGTCAATTTCGTAACACTCACTCACAGAAATCTGAAAGGTGCTCGGTTATGGAAACTCCATTCTCACCATCGAATTTTAACTGGGATAAGTGATACAAAGGTTCATCGAGGATTGAGCATCGAGAACCAGATAAATCCGATAAACATCTTAGGAGAATGATTTGAGAACGAGCCATTACAGATAAGAGACTAACTGCAGGCTCTAAGGGCTCAAATTTCCATCTGGCCCTCCTTCTAGCGCCAATTTTTTGACGGGAAAAATTGTATTGCCGACAACAAGGGGGTCTCCTCGGTAAGAGGTCCCAATTAGGCCTCTTACCATTTAGTATAGGAGCCCCTAAGTGTTTCCACTCTTGGTTGTTGGATGAGAAGATGATGGAGTAGAGGCAAAGGTGAAATGACCAATTAATGAAGCAAATCAGCCCAAGATTGACGAACCATAAACAAAGATACAAGCAAGTCTACGTAGCAAAATAAAAGGGGGGTATGCCGTGAATGGGATCAGTGAGTAGAAAAAATAGTCAAACATACATGAAAGAAAACATGCGAGAAGTTAACTGCAAAGTAGTTCACAATAGATCACTGAAGTGGCAAGGAAAAAATAAACACTGATTCAAGAGCAAACATACATGCAACCACTGTGAATTAGTTCATAATCAATTGCATGCATGAAAGCATTCGCACAACATAGTGAAATATTAGACAACTAGTACTATCACCACAAACAAGCGCGTGAATAAGTGTCGAAAAGAGAATATATCATTAATGCTGCTACAACGTCAAATACATGTTTACAACTCGTCAAAACCCAATAGTGGAACATGGGATATTCATCTCAATGCATGATATAAAAACCCTAGCCTTGCTACCTCTATCTCTACTTGATACCAAGATATGAGTGCCTCTAGCTCTCTCGCACCAATTCCTCTGTCATACTGGATTTAATTGCAGAGCTAAAAGTCCTTGTATCCTTTCCCGAAGTTGTACATATAGGCTGAGATGACTCTTGGTCTTCCCGATTGTTGGGCTGGCTTGCGACTTGGGCCATTTGCGACCTGTGACCCAGGGTTATATGTGAACTGCGACCTGCGACCTGGGGTTACTTGCGACCTACAATAGCAATATGTGACTTGCGACCTGGAGTTTTGTCCCTCCTGCATTCTTCTTTTGGCGATCTTTGGATTTCGTAGCAAGATTCCTTTTCCTGCATTTGAGTCCTATGTACGTGACTGGGTGCCTTTGAGCTTAAAGTGAGGTTCTTGGGAATTTTGTAAGGATCCACCTTCCTCGCCAGAGCAAACCCCAGTTTTTTCCATGCAAGTCACTGACTTCTACCTGTAAACAAATAACACGGGTCACATTTACTTAAAATAAGGTTGATGTTGGAAACACATGTAATTAGCCAAAAGTGGTTTTAACAAATAGTAAATCTAGAACCCTGTGTGGTCTTGTTTTGCACGCCGAAATGTTACATGTGCAGCTTGTAAATGGTATCATTAGTCCAAATCCTTCTCCGCAGATCTTCGAAGACAAACATTGATGCTCGTTATTTAGTTTCTTTCTTCAGTTTATGACTGCTTCCCGCATTACATGATTAACCTTTGATGGTCTTCGGGGCATGCATAAATTTGCGCGTACCTTTGAAGAACGCGATTCCCTTATCTACCATCTTATGTTTCCTTGTTTATTGTCAAGACTCCTTTTAGGAACTTATGAAAATTCATGGCTAGTGTCAAGTTCAACCCAACACGGGAACCTCTACTTATCCCAAGAAATAACCATTCATTTACATGGTTCTCCCCATCTTAATGTCTCTTTCCACTTTTATTTGCATAAAGAGTGGCGATGAGAACAAAATATGCGGCACCTTTAAGGGGTTGGCCTCTTTACCCATAAATGGATAAGACATCATGATGGGGATAAAGCTGTGCATTTCTTCATGTATATGTCGCGTTGCAGCCAAAACGTTCTTCCAGACCCATTCATTACAAACTAGAGCAATCTTCCAATGCCATCTTAACTAGAAAGGAACGCTCTCAAACAAGGCTCACATGCTCTTGAAATAATCCATCCTTTAGGGATGTGTATAATATCATACCCATTCTCTGACAGGCATTGATTTGGCATGAGGTCGCAACCGTGGCGTGGAGGTTGCGTACTCGGAGAGTCACACCAGGTGTGGATTCTCTTGGGTGCGACCCTATGACTTGCGACTCGGGAGAGGTCGTAGAGTCACAGTGACGAGTAAGTCACATTCCCTGAGTCCTAAGAAGAGTTGCGACTATGTGACCAAAGAAAGGCTGCGACTTTTGAAGGTCGCATGGATGTCATTTAGAGGAGTCACATCTTCTGTTCACTTCCCCGAGGACCTGAAATGCGACTTCGCGACTCATATGGAGGTCACCTGGTCGTGTCCCAAACTAGTCACATGATGGCAGCATTTAAACATTCCCCAAAATTTCGTTGGTGCAGTGAATAGTTATTCACCCTCTATATTTGGAATAGCACAGATTCCATCTATGCTGATTGTCTGCGTGAGCTTACTAGTATTGAATTTGTAAACACTGGGGCAACAGCCGCCCCTATGTTCAACATGTGCAGGAGCTCATTCAAAACCCACCTTGACACGAGGCGTTTTCGAATGGCATCTCTTATCGTCCTCTTCGGGAATATCAATGACAAATGAGTAGTTTAACATCTTGAGTCCAGTCGCACTTCCCATTAATGGTTGTATTTCTCAAGTTAGTGTCATTTCCTGTCATGGCTGTGACAAGAACGACCAAAAACCTTTTCTCCATGACCACAAACTCGCTATCACTACCTTCTCATCCAAGGGCTTCGTCATCATTATTGTAATGGGAAAATTGCGACTTGCACTAACTAAACCCATAACCTGCACTCATTTTTCAACGGTAGGAAGAGTGATAAGAAACAAACTTATCAATGTTATTTCAGCATTTATTGATCTCGAAAAACGTTTTCAATATTTCTCTATTCGAGCAACTGATAGTACAAGTTCCTGCTGCTAGATTGATTTGAGCCGTCAATAGAAAGTAGAGAAGATTCGAATATTTTGGAAATTTGACGCTTCCGATGTTGCTATTCAAGACAAAATGCATTTCTCATCGAGGCACATATTTTTAGGATGGATCATTCCACCCTCCTTCCCAGACCTACATGACCCTAGACGACATTGCTCCTTTTCTAGAATAGCTTTATATAACTTTACGCATATGATCCAGCTTAGTATGGGTGGTTTTGTTGTTTGTGCAAGGGCCATTATTAAAACATATGGCTTGCAAAAGATCTCCTTTTGAGGTGCGCAACTGGCGTTGTGTTCAACTATACGCACAATGCCCATACACATGTGGCCTCACTCTTATTGTGCTCATCCCATTCGCATTTGTCAAGCGTTTTATTATTTCTTGCATCACCCTTCATTCTATGGCATATTTCGACCTGACCAGCTATGGTTGGACCTGCATGCCATATTTCAAGAAGATATGAGAATCAACATACAAAATAAAATAAAATAAAATCAAAGATTAGCATACCAATCTAGGGTGTCAACATCCAATGTCACTTTATATTTACAATATAACGACGAGGTTATTAATTAAATAACATACTTTTAGTGGCATGCTGAGTAGGGCTTTGTCGAGCATGATGAAGTTAACTGCAACTTAAGTGAACTAGGGATTAGTGAGTGACCTCTCCCAAACCATCATGATTTGTCTTGAATGATATACATTCCCTCGAATACTAACATATGAAATGCAATGTTCTTCGTTGGAGGCTTACTCTCTCACTCATAGACAAACGTTAGCTTGGTAAAAAATATGCCCATGTTCATGTGTATGATGGATATGGTTCCTTCAAACCTGGTGAAGAAAAAGAACAGGCTAATATGTGCCAAAGTGAAATCTCTAAGAGCAAGGCTTTAACCTTTGATTCATGGCTATGATAACTTAGGGTTTTATAACATGTAGATAGGACCACCGAATTCAAAACCCCAAATTAACGGAGAGCGTGAGGTTTCATGCACCATATGGGCGATGGGAAAACACTAGTGAAAATACAAGCTGATGATGAGATAAATCCTGATGACAACTGCTTGCCCAAACTCTAGCTAGCCTGAGGTGGCAAGACAAGTGGGTGCGACATGCATCGTATGAATGGGCATAGTGACGGGGTTTTGCAAGGAATAGCTCAAGGTGATACCAACCGATTGAAGCACGAGTCGAAACCCTAATGACGGAGCGAGCAGATGGGACCTGGAATTTTGAATATAACCAAAATTTTGGTTGGTGTTGTAGCGGCTACAACAGGTTAGAAGAGCTTGTTAAAGATCACAAGGGTACAACTTCAAATCTTTGTCTTCAATAAATTTTTTGTGTTCGATAAATTTTATGTATACAAAATAGAAGAGAAGTTAATTTTGGAAGTTGTGATACTGATTGTACTAATTGGGCAGCAAGAAGAGGACATTTAGGTCACTATTTGTTATCTGGTGAATTTTTGTTTTCATTTTACATTGTAAAATAAGTGCATTTTTAGTCGAACCTGACAATAGAGATTGACAAAAATGGCTCAAATTAAAAATGTATTAGAAATTTGAAGCAAAATCATTATTTTCACTGTTGATGAAACTAGAATTTCAACAAAGTAAGTTTTGTTGATATCAAAATACATCTACATGTTGCATTGGAGATAGTTAAATTTCTCCATATTGAGCCACAATCACAACGAGACGAACTTTACAAGAAAAATTGTGGTTCTGAACTAGTGTTTGTTTAGAACAAAACTTTGTTTGAGCTCGATTATAATCTACAATTAGGGATGGATCGGACTATTTCAAGAGAAAATTTGGATGCAACTGAAAGTCCTGATGAGAATCCTGTCGTTCTCAAGACATTTATAAGATCGTGGGAATAAATTACACATAACAAAAAACATAACTGGTTTGGGGTATAACAAGGATGTCTTGGATGTATCTTCTCATACTTTTTATTTTTCTAGACCTATAATATTTTGAAGTGCTGGATTTATAGATGGTGTTGTTCCAAAACAAGTTGATAGATGTCAAGAGTGTGATAGAGTTGGACATGTGAAAGATCAATGTTTTGATCTTCACCCGTGTGAGAATTGTGGAAATAACAATCTCCATTCAAACAGATGTTCCAGAAAGAAGACTACTGCAAGAGAAAAACTACATTTCAGATGGATTTCTTCTTGGGATTGATCGAAAAAAACCAAGAAGGTTTATGGATATTATCACAGGATATGGTCGAGAGTATTGACCGACCTTTCAGTGATGAAGAATACTTCATCTTCTCACTATGTATCTGATAAGGGTGGAATTGTTGATGATATGCTACAATTTTGAAGATTTCTTAAGCAAGCCTGAGTCAGAGATACACAAGTGAGACTGAGCCACAACCTGTACCAGTTAGAGCTAGAGTTGTAGCCAGAGATACTTTAGTTTTTACCGAATGTGTTGTTTGTCAACGAGCACTTCCAGATTCAGAATTGTTTGAGGAACTACATTGATTGTTCCAAAGTTTGTGGCCACTTTAAAACCACATTTTTTGTTCTGAGAACTGCTATGAAGGTTCCAGAGTTGGTGTTGGTTGAGACATTGAGTTGTCCCATATTGGTTTGTCGTCATCCTTTAAAACCATTTCTGAGAGACATTCAACTCTTGGCTGAGATGTATTTTTGCATTTTGAGCTCTCATTCTTGGACTTTGATACATCCCTTAGGATTAAGGGGGGAATGTTAGACATATAATCCTTGAGATTAAGGTAGGGTTAGTTTGTATTAGGATGATTGGTTATTAGAGTCCAAGAAGACCTAGAAATTTATTCAATGGTTTCTTGTATGTATTTATATGTACATAATGTACATCATTCTTTGAGATCAATATTTAATATATAGTTGATTTTGGTTTCCAATCTTGTGTGTCTTACACTCTCTACTCTGTTCCCAGTGAGTCTAACACTCCAATTGATGATCCTTAGCTTAAATTACGAATAATAACAAATTCCACCATGAATTCTCTTTCTAATCAACTCAAACTTGAAGGTGAGAACCACATTTTTAATTAAAGAAAGGCATCAAAGTCCACTTTTGATTATGTTGCATGTCAGATTGAACCTCTAGTTGAAGGGTGTCAAATTCAACATTGGATTTTGTTTTAGGGCAACTGAAATTGGAGATAAGCGATGAATCAAGTTAAAAAATGAACTGTTTGGATCAGTTAAAGGATGAAGATAAAAAAAAAATATTGTGACTTTGAGCAAGGTGTCTAGAACAAAAGGGAATTTGTTTTGGGTGAGCATAGGATTGAAGTTGAGAACCCTCAATCTAAATTGAGTATTGTTTCAAATCCAGTACATAATTTTGTACTGTGTCAAACTAATGTGAATGTTGAAAGTTCCAATTATAACCTAGATAAGGTTTGGAATGTGGGATTTGGTTCTATTTCAGTTTAGCCACGAAATTCATCGAGTTCCAAAAGACAAAGTATAATTGGATTCTGAAAATGATTCACAAGGAAACCCATCACTTGCAAACTACCTGACTGCGAGTGTCCACTAAATCCCCCGGTGTTTAACTCTCAATATTCAAGTCCAAATGTCCAAGAGTACATTATAACAGGGAGAATAAACTCTTTTCCAACTTCTAATGGAATCGTTTCCTTCCATGAAAACCATGGTTTCCAGATAATTTTGTTATATTTGGGTTAATTTGAATTCATATTTGTGCTTTGGAATAATACTTTGAGAGTTTACTTTAATCATAAATAATTATTTATTAGGTGGATGATAAAGTTTTAATCTCCACAAAATATTCTAGAATATTCTTAATAGTTACACAAATCAAAGGTTTAGAGTTATCTCCAAAGTATTTATGCTCATTTTTTCCCTTTTAATTAAATTGGTTAACTAAAAAAAAATGTCATATGAAAAGTGGTGTTCACACTGAGTTATAGTTTTTTGAGCATGTGGTATTGATAAGCAATGATATTGGCCATGGTATTGCAACAAAATTTATTTATAGACTAAGAATCTCCATGGTAAAGTTGAGTAAATCTCCATATAAAGAATCTTGTTCCATGGTTATATATATATATATATATATATATTAACCAACGTAGACCCGTCTTAACTCCAAATCTACCAAGCACTAAGAGGGAACAATTCAAAACACTTTTTGAGTGGAAAAAGATTTGATCCCTCTTGATCCTAGGTATATCGAGAGTTAAGATGGATTTAAGCTGGAATTATATAAATTTTACATCTCTATATATAAAAATATTCTCATTTTTATTTTAATAAAACCTTGAATTAATCTCTATGCAATATCCACCATATATTTTTAATAGTAGTGAGGATAGAGGGTTTAGTTATTCAAAATTATAATTTGTTTTCTTTTAGATTTGATTTAAAAAATATTAAAAAATAAGTTAAAATAAAATTTTATAAAATATTTTGATTGTGAAATGAGTTATGGATTTTTGGCATGTGGTATTGACTTATGGTATTGTAACAAAGCTCATCTACAAGTTAATAAAATCCATAGTAAAGAGGGGGTGACTATCCATGTTTAAGAATCTCTTATACTTTAAGTTGTAAGTATTAATTTTTTATGTGTTTATTAATTAAACTTAAATATGGTTACAAAATCATTATTAGTCTCGCCTCTAGCAATTTGTTTACCTATTGATCATTGTTAGTTAAGTATTGATTAATGCAACTTATCATGTTTAATTTATGGAAGAATTTTTTCTTTCTTTCAATATTAGTAAAAAAACTATTTTTCAAACATGTGATTGGGCCATAAATTGAAGGTCTTATTGTAGTCTTTGCATAATATAATGCCATGTGGATATTTTATGCCATAATTATGGACATGGTTCCAATATTCATGCATGATTTTTAGATATTTGTGTAATGGTTTTTTAATCCAAAAATAAAATCTTTGAAAACAGTTCATACTCATGTAAATAATGTTGGAAGTAATGCTTCCATGTCATTTACAGGTTGTCATTATGAGTCCCATGATGTCAATCTAGAAGTTGTTGATTCCTATGTTATAAGTTAGAGTTGTGGCATGTTTGAGTCATAATTTGTTGAAGTCAAAGATTTATGTCCTATATAAGTGTAATTGTTGTGATCAATAATAATATAGTGAAATGTGTAATTTATGTGTACAATGTCTCTCTGATCTTTGATCTCTCTCTATTTTATATCATGGTATCAGAGCTTGTTCTAGCCTGACTTAGTGATGCAGGAGAATCTAACTCGTAGTAGACGAAAGATGGCTTATTTGTCTCACTGTTACACGTGTTTGTGGACAGGTTATTAAACCTGTATTTCATTTTCTTTTATTATTCGTTATCTGGAAGAGAACAATAGGATTAGGAAAGTAAAATGTTTTTGTAGTTTAATTAGAAGTTTCTTTTTATAAATCTAGCAATGTAGTTAGATAGTGCAGTTGTTAGTTCAACCGAAAAACCATTAGAACAATCACCTACAGTCATATGAATAGCAGAAAGTGACATACTGTAAGTTTCGATTTCCATCAGAAAAAGAAATACAAAAACATAATTTAAGAACCATCTGCAACCAGGAATTACTTTCAGCTAGTTTGTCATTTTACATCAGATTATTGTAACATGAACTTCCATTCCCCTACTGTTATATGTGCAGCATTTTAATTTGAGAAACGCAAACAGAATTAAGTTGAATGCAAACAGAACTGGTTAGGAAAAGAGGCACTGTGTCCAGGTGGAAGAAATCCTTTCATGCTATTAACAGGGTTATGAAGATAGTGGAAAAGTTTACACAAGCAAAAGCGTGGAGTTTTTTTGTCTCATAACAAAATTGAACCAGCAAGCATTCGAAGACAATGTCAGGTAAGTTCGCATACACGGAACAAATTTGAAATTTTTGTTACTAGAAAATTTCCGAAACAGTCATTTAAAAGGTCTGCAAAAGTTCTTGAAAACCGTCTGAAGAGAGACAGAGCATTTGGACATAGAATCAGTCATTTAAAAGGTCTGCAAAAGTTCTTGAAAACTGTCCCGAAGAGAGACAGAGCATTTGGACATAACATCGAACGAGGGTTCAAAACCAGACACAATATTACCACAGCAAAACAACGAAGCCCCAAAGAACATTTGTATCATTAATAATTTATAGTATGAAGTCTAACAACCAACCAGAGTTTGGAAACGAGAACTATAAACCCTAAGCTACAGAAACACAGTGAATGGAGTCGACCCTACCCATAGGGTTTCGTCGTTGAAGAAAGGGCAACTAGACTTGTAAACTGGAAGGGGGCCTGCAACACCCACAACCGTTCGACTATTAGAACTCTACAACATCTTTTTTATTATTATTATATGCGTTCGAATTAACGAGAATGAGTATGCAAATTGAACAATCGAAACACAGAGGAAATTACCAGAGAATTTGAGGGTTGAGCAGAGACGAATACCCCAGATTTTGAACCGATAGATCCTGCTCACAAAGGATCCAGAATGATTAGAGTCTTAGAAAGAAGCAGAAAGGTGTAAAACAGGGAAATAATTAAATACCTGTGTCATCTTCAAGCTGTAGGCGGCCACAGGAGTTCTTGACGGCCCAAACCTGGAGAGAAATTGACCATAAGAAACCATATTATTAGAAGACAGAAATGAGAAAGAGCATACAGCTGTGAAACCCAACTGGATTAGCAAGAAAAACCATCGCCAGAGAGATTACCATACATACAGGTGACGAGTTTCCATTGTAGGGTTTGAAAAAAGAATTGTTTGAAGAAAACCGCGCAACGAAGACAAAATAGGGTCTGTTTGACGGAAGGGAGAACACAATTTCCTTGCACAGAGACGCAGAGAAGCGTTGGTGAAACCCTTGAGAAGTTATGAAGGGTCTGTGGAGGTCGAAAAACCCTCCTCTTAGCTCAGCTAGTGCAAAATACCAAACACAGTCGGAGTGTTGTTACACAGTGCGAGGGTGTGGCGCGGAAGTTGGGGTAAGTCAGTTAATACGCCAGATCACGAGGATAAGAACGTAGTTACGGAGGTGATTTGTCACAACAGCCAAAAAATCCACAAGTAAACCAAATCAATACCATTGAATTCGTTGTATTACATTCACATTTATCCATTTTTAATCACTATCACTGACCTGGCAGATTTTAATATATCACATTTGCAATATTAAAGTTTACATTCGAAAACTATGTTCGCCACTTGTGAACGAGGGCTGGGCCTCATCATTTTTGGTATCAGAGCGTGTTTGTTGAACAATGAACATGGAGGTTGGTAGACGAGGACGAGGAAGGGGAAGAGCTAATCGTAGATTAGAAGAGGAAGGATTGAGGGAGGAAATTCGTATTTTGAATGAGCGATTAGCAACAGTAGAGGCTGGAAGAAGAAGGGACCCTGACGGAGGGGATGACAGTGATGAAGAGGTTGCAGAAGCGACATATGGTTTTGAGGGAGAGGGACCTGAACTTAGATTATTGAGGTCGGTTTTGTAATCAAGTAGCAAGCCAAAACATGAGCTTTCTACTTATGATGGGAATTTATCAACATATGTGCTGTTGGATTGGCTTAGTGAATTGAACAAGTATTTTGACTTTGAAGAAATCAATGAAGATAAGCGGGTAAAATTCGCTGCCACCAAGCTGAAGGGACATGCGTCCTTGTGGTGGGATAGTATTCAGGTGGAGAGGAAGAGGCTAAATAAACCTCCTATAAAGAAGTGGGCCAGGATGGAGGCCAAACTGAAGGATAAATTTTTTCCTAAGGATTATCAGATCATGCTATACAGACAGGTACAAAATCTGAGGCAAAATGGGTTAACTGTTAAAGAATACACGGAGGAATTCTACAGGTTGAATTTGAGAGCGGGGTATATAGAAGACACCCCCGAAAAGACAGCCAGATTTGTAAATGGCTTGAGAGGGGAGATACTGGATGAAATCAGTATTCTCTCACCCAAAACTATCGATGAGGCATATCAGTGTGCCTTGAAAGCAGAAGAAAAAATAACCAGGAAGCAGAATGCCAGAAGAGGAGGAGGATCTGGCAGAGGAAAAGGGAAGGCTTTTGGCAGGGGTAGAGGCACAAATCCCAGTGAAGAAGGTAGTAGTTCCAAACCTTCAGGCACAGCAAAAAGACAGTAACACCAGAGGGTGACGACCATACCAGCGGGGAAGAGGTAATGGTCGGGGCAGAGGAGCTATCCAGTGTTATAGATGCCATAAGTGGGGGCACAAGTCTTATGAGTGTCCTGAAGGGGAACTAGCAGGTGGTAGAGGAACTTATGTTGCCCAAACAGAGGAAGCAGAGGCACCACCCCAAGAGGTAGAAAATGCACCTGAGACAGGGGAAGCTTTGGTGCTGAATAAGGTGTTGTTGAAACCAGCCAAAGAAGTTGCAGAACCGGATCAGCGAAAAGCTTTATTCCGGACAGTTTTCAAATCACAGGGCAAGTGTTGCAAACTGATAATTAACAGTGGGAGTACAAATAATTTGGTGGCCACAGAAAGGGTGGAGAAGTTGGGGCTGAAAAGGTTGAAGCACCCCACTCCCTATAAAGTGTCGTGGTTGCAAAAGGGACATCAACTGTTAGTTAATGAGCAGTGCGAAGTATAATTTCATATTGGCAGGTACAAGGACAAGATTATCTGTGATATTATGCCGATGGATGTATGTCATATACTATTTGGGGGGCCTTGGCAGTATGACAGGAAGGTGGTTCATGATGGAAAGACAAACTGTTACAAGTTTGTCAAGGATGGGATTAAGCACACGCTTGTACCCATCAAGGAGGAAAATATAGCAGAAGCTAGTGAGTTTAAAGCATAACTGATGGGTGGAAACGAATTTTTGAAACAGATCGACGATAATGATGTAAATTTTGTTGTTGTGAGGAGGCCAAAGATGGTGATACTGCATACAAAGATCACAGATTTGCCAGAGGAAATTCAAGATATGTTACAGGACTTTGGCGATATCATAGTGGATGATCTTCCGGACGAATTTCCTCCTAAGAGGAGCATCAGTCATTGCATTGATTTTATACCGGGAGCTAGTTTGCCAAATAAGGCAGCTTATCGTATGAGTCCTAAGGACAACAAGGAGATTAGGAAGCAGGTGCAAGAATTGATAGATAAAGGGCTAATTAGGGAAAGCATGAGCCCCTGTGCAGTTCTGACAGTTTTGGCTCCAAAAAAAGGTGGAGAATGGCGAATGTGCACAGATTCAAGAGCTATTAATAAGATTACTATCAGGTACATGTTTCCATTGCCACGAATGGATGACATGATGGACTATTTGAGCGGAGCAGCATACTTTACGAAGATTGATTTGAAGAGTGGTTACCACCAGATTAGAATCCGGGAAGGGGATGAATGGAAAACAACCTTCAAGATGAATGAAGGGCTGGTGATGCCATTTGGATTGAGTAACGCCCCTAGTACGTTTATGCGCCTAATGAACGAAGTGCTGAAAGAGTTCATTGGGAAGTTTGTAATTGTTTATTTGGATGACATTTTGATTTTTAGCAAGACGAAAGAAGAACACTTCAGGCATGTTCGAAGTGTATTGAGGAAATTGCAGCAGAATAAGATGCTAATAAATCTGAAAAAGTGTACTTTTTTCCAGCAGGAATTAGTGTATCTGGGTTTTGTGATTGCAGAAAATGAGTTGAAGATGGACCCAGAAAAGGTTGTAGCTATAGTTAGCTGGCCATCCCTGAAGAATCTATTTGAAGTCCGAAGATTTCATGGATTGGCAAGTTTTTACAGGAAATTCAGCAGGAATTTCAGTGGAATCTACGCACCCATGTTGGATACGATCAAGAAGGCAAATCAATCTTTTTGTTGGACAGAGGTAGCAGAGAAAATTTTTCAGGCTTTGAAGAGGAAGATCACTGAGAGACCGATATTGAGGTTGCCTGACTTCAACAAAATTTTTCAAGTTCGTTGTGATGCCAGTGGTACAGCCATTGGGGCAGTACTTAGCTAGGAGGACAAGCCGGTCGCTTATTTCAGCGAGAAGCTGAACGAAAGTAGGCAGAAATATTCAACCTATGATAAGGAATTTTATGCGGTCATCCAAGCATTGAAGCACTGGAGACACTACTTATTAGGTAATGAGTTTGTTTTATTCTCTGATAATTCTGCATTACAGTATATTATGCAGCAGCATAAGTTGAACCATAAGCATGTAGAATGGGTTGGGTATCTGCAAAATTTTACGTTTGTGCTGAAACATATTAGTGGGCAGGCCAACAAGGTGGCAGATGCGTTGAGTAGAAGAGCTTTGCTCTTACAGGAAAGCAGAGTGCAAGTCTTGGGTTTTGAGCATTTGAGGGATTTGTACCAGACAGATACAGAATTTAAGGAGGCCTACGAGGCTTGTCAAAACCCTTTGCTGAGAAACAATAGTCCATGGTTGGACTATAATTTGCAGGAAGGATTATTATTTAGGGGAGGACAGTTATGCATTCCTGACTGTTCGATGAGGGAGAACATTATTCGGGAAAAGCACTATGGAGGTCTAGCCGGACATTTCGGCATAGACAAGACATTATCGCAGATTGAGCACTTTTATTACTGGCCAAGGATACGACGGGATGTGCAGAGGTATGTACGCAGATGTAAAATGTGTCAGTTAGCGAAGGGTTGCAGTCAAAATACAGGAATTTATATGCCACTGCCTATTCCGAGTAGACCATGGGACTCAGTCAGTTTGGACTTCGTCTTGGGTCTGCCTAGAACACAACGGGGTTTTGATTCAGTGATGGTGGTAGTGGATCAATTCTCGAAGATGGCACATTTTATACCCTGCAGGAAAATCAGTGATGCCACTCACGTAGCACACTTGTTTTTCACAGATATTGTCAGACTGCATGGCTTGCCGAGGTCCATTATTTCCAACAGGGATGTGAGGTTGACCGGACATTTTTGGCGTACCCTGTGGAAGAATTTGGACACTCAGTTGCAATTCAGCTTCGCTTATCACCAACATAATGATGGCAAACAGAGGTGGTGAACAGGAGCTTAGGAAATTTGCTACGGAGTTTGATAGGTGAAAATTCTCGGATGTGGGATTGCGTACTTGCTCAAGCGAAATTCGCTTATAACGACTCACCGAATCGCAGCACAGGTTATAGTCCCTTCCAGGTCTTGTATGGCATGCATCCTCATGGAGTGCATGAGCTGCGGGATTTAGGAAAACTTGAAAAACGGAGTGTTGATGGAGAAGATTTCACCCAAGCAATGAGCGACTTACATGAGCAGGTGAAAACAAAATTACAGGACAGTAGCCAAAAGTACAAACAACGGGCAGATTTGAAAAGGCGGGAGGTTCAGTTTAATGTCGGAGACGAAGTTCTTGCACACTTGCGCAAGGAACATTTTCCAAAAAGGGAATACAACAAGCTGAAATTTAAAAAGATTGGCCCCTGTAAAATTATTCGCAAGTTTTCCACCAATGCTTACGAATTACAGTTGCCACCAGGGATAGGCATTTCACCCATATTTAATGTGGCAGATCTGTTTCCATATACTGCTAGTATTGAGGACGACACGAAAATATGGCCAGAACGGGACACCCAACTTGACGAAGGTTCTTGGGTGAGACAGATGCCTACGGCGCAACCCCTTGAGATCAAGAGCATTCTCGACACACAGGTAGCCAAGCGCACGCGCATGAAGGAATATCTACGGTATTTGGTCAAGTGGAAGAACCGTCCCATTGAGGATAGTTCATGGCTTGACGCGGTGCAGATACAGAAGGCTGGCTATTCGATTGATGATCTCATGGAACAGAGCCATGACTTTTTGTCACCCCGGGAGCCTGATGCAGGAGCATCTAACTCGGAGTAGACGAAAGATGGCTTATTTGTCTCACTGTTACACGTGTTTGTGGACAGGTTATTAAACTTGTATTTCATTTTCTTTTATTTTTCGTTATCTGGAAGAGAACAGTAGGATTAGGAAAGTAAAATGTTTTTGTAGTTTAATTAGAAGTTTCTTTTTATAAATCTAGCAATGTAGTTAGATAGTGCGGTTGTTAGTTCAACCGAAAAACCAACAGAACAATCACCTATAGTCATATAAATAGCAGAAAGTGACATACTGTAAGTTTCGATTTCCATCAGAAAAATAAATACAAAAACAGAATTTAAGAACCATCTGCAACAAGGAATTACTTTCAGCCAGTTTGTCATTTTACATCAGATTATTGTAACATGAACTTCCATTCCCCTACTGTTACATGTGCAACGTTTTAATTTGAGAAACGCAAACATAATTAAGTTGAATGCAAACATAACTAGTTAGGAAAAGAGGCACTGTGTCCAGGTGGAAGAAACCCTTTCATGCTATTAACATGGTTACGAAGATAGTGGAAAAGTTTACACAAGAAAAAGCGTGGAGTTTTTTTGTCTCATAACAAAACTGAACCAGCAAGCATTCGAAGACAATGCCAGGTAAGTTCGCATACACGGAACAAATTTGAAATTTTTGTTACTAGAAAATTTCCGAAACAGTCATTTAAAAGGTCTGCAAAAGTTCTTGAAAACCGTCTGAAGAGAGACAGAGCATTTGGACATAGAATCAGTCATTTAAAAGGTCTGCAAAAGTTCTTGAAAACTGTCCCGAAGAGAGACAGAGCATCGAACGAGGGTTCAAAACCAGACACAATATTACCACAGTGAAACAGTGAAGCCCCAAAGAACATTCGTATCATTAATAATTTACAGTATGAAGTCTAACAGCCAACCAGAGTTTGGCAATGAGAACTATAAACCCTAAGCTACAGAAACACAGTGAATGGAGTCGACCCTACCCATAGGGTTTCATCGTTGAAGAAAGGGTAGCCAGACTTGTAAACTGGAAAGGGGGCCTGCAACACCCACAACCGTTCAACTATTAGAACTCTACATCATCTTTTTTATTATTATTATATGCGTTCGAATTAACGGGAATGAGTATGCAAAATGAAAAATCGAAACATAGAGGAACTTACTAGAGAATCTGAGGGCTGAGCAGAGACGAACACCCCAGATTTTGAACCGATAGATCCTGCTCACAAAGGAGCCAGAACGATTAGAGTCTCAGACAGAAGTAGAAAGGTGTAAAACAAGGAAAGAATTAAATACCTGTGTCATCTTCAAGCTGTAGGCGGCCACATGAGTTCTCGACGGCCCAAACCTGGAGAGAAATTGACCATAAGTAACCATATTATTAGAAGACAGAAACGAGAAAGAGCATACAGCTGTGAAACCCAACTAGATTAGCAAGAAAAACCACCGCCAGAGAGATTACCATACATACAAGGGACGAGTTGACATTGCAGGGTTTGCAAAAATAAGTGTTTGAAGAAAACTGCGCAACGAAGACAGAATAGGGTCTGTTTGAAGGAAGGGAGAACACAATTTCCTTGCACAGAGACGCAGAGAAGCGTTGATGAAACCATCGAGAAGTTATGAAGGGTATGTGGAGGTCGAAAAACCCTCCTCTTAGCTCAGCTAGTGCAAAATACCAAACACAGTCGGAGTGTTGTTACACAGTGCGAGGGTGTGGCGCAGAAGTCGGGGTAAGTGAGTTAATACGCCAGATCACGAGGATAAGAACGTAGTTACGGAGGTGATTTGTCACGACAGCCAAAAAATCCACAAGTACACCAAATCAATGCCATTGAATTCGTTGTATTACATTCACATTTATCCGTTTTCAATCATTATCACTGACCTGGAAGATTTTAATATATTACATTTGCAATATTAAAGTTTACATTCGAAAACTGTGTTCGCCACTTGTGAACGAGGGCTGGGCCTCATCACTTAGTCAAGGGAAGGCCAGGAAGATGTGAGAGAGCCCTGAGTTTTAGTGCTTTGCAAATAGATTTGGATAGAATGTGTGAAATCATATCAATTTAGTGTGAAATTATTGTGTTTTGTATGTTGGAGTGTTGTGCGTGTCTTGCTGATTTGCAGATATGTTTGTTTCCTTATGGTGAATTTGTTTACAACTTTTGTTTTTTTTGCACACGACATGAATCACACTTGTGATATCTTTATTGATCACAACATTTACACATATATAGGACATAAATCTTTGACTTCCACACTTCTAGATCATGACTACAACTCATACATAGGAAACAACAACTTCTAGATTGACGCTTGAGAATTCTCAATGACAACTCATGAAAACACATGGAAGCATTACTTGCAGATTTGTCTATTTCCTTCTAGTGAATTTGTTTACAACATTTTTTTTATTTCCTATCCTTAGCCTAGAAAATTTTGCGTGCAACAAATAATCGGGTGCATACGGAGACTGACATTTGTGAGGCTTGATCCATATTTGAGTTGTTAAATATCGCACACGTGGTTTTGTTAGAGTGGTTATTTTGTTCGTTTTAAAGAGGCATTTAACTCTTTATCTCCAAATTGTTGTTGTTTGTTGTTGTTGTGAAGGTCAAAGCCCTAAGTGCGCAAATATACATCACACAGGGTCATGGATAATCGTCGCGAGTTGCATTAAACGTTTTGAATCAGTGATTTGAAGAAATTTTTAAAAGATCATGGTTGTATGTGCGTTGTTTGCAGTTTGATTCATTTCCCTAAACATAGGGGTGGCATGAAAATTGTGCCTTCGTATAAAAGATTCATTACAGTGGGTGTGAGAGTGAATGAAATAGTTAAATATTTTATTCACCTCTTATTCTCTTCACGATGCAGTTTTTTTATGGGAAAAATAATTTATGAGGTTGTTTTGTTAAAAGGAATTAAATATTTTTAATAGTGAAAATAAGTTTGTGGGCGGTGAATTTTTTTTAAGGTGCGATGAAATTAAGTTGTGATTATTTTGTATGTATAAAAAAATAACGTTGGAAGTAATGATTCCATGTAATTTACAGGTTGTCATTGTCAGTCTCAAGGTATCAATCTTGAAGTTGTTGATTCATATTTGGGATGTATAAAAAAAATGTTGGAAGTAATGCTTCCATGCCATTTACATGTTGTCATTATGAGTCCCAAGGTGTCACTCTAGAAGTTGTTGATTCATATGTTATGAGTTGGAGTCGTGTCATGTCTGAGTCATAATTTGTCGAAGTCAGCGATTTATGTCCTATATATATGTAATTGTTGTGATCAATAATAATATAGTGAAGTATGTAATTTGTGTGCATAATATCTCTATGCTCTTTCTCTGATCTCTATATATTTTCTAACAAATAACATATTTACCATAAGTTACTTCTCACCATAATTCAAGCGAGTCCTTAAATGAAAACTAGATAGAAATAAGATATAAATGAATATACTTGTCGAGTCACTTACCACCATAATTTATATATTCTTAGGCACTTATGTAGGAGTAAAACTATGAATGTGTATACTTACAAGTGGTTACTACCCACCAAAATTTGTACAAGTCTTTGTGCCTCACCAATCAATTAATTTATCGACTTCACATCTCAATTTATTAGCTGCTTCCAAAGTAAAACTATAGCATTGCAACACTTGTTTTAATTTATATGGTAAAATGGATCTTAATTTATAACTACTATTTATATGTTATATATTTAATGTGATATGTATATTATGATTTTCTTTTATCTAAAAAAATTATTAGTATTTTTTTTTTAAATTACAATATAACAAATTGAGTATTATTATTTTGATTACTTTTAACTTTTTATTAATAATTCTGCCAATATTGAAAATGTTTACACTATTTACAGACACTACAACATTTCTCGCATAGGCTTTATAGTACTTTTAATATTTTATTTTTATTTTTTAATTTAGCTGATATGTAAATGTTAAATGTTTACAAACATTTACATTGCTACAATATCACCCCATATCGGTAGACATTTTTTTCTATACATATGCTTCCCAACATTTAGAAAATGTTAACATGCATACTTAGTTACATTACCTTACACATTCCTCTACACTGGGTTGTAGTGCACCTCTTGACTCAATTATTTTTTTAATTAGTAACAATAATAATTTAAAATAAAGTTATAATTTAATTGATTTTAATGATTTTTCTAGTTTTAGCAATGAGATGTATTATGAACTAAGCATTTTGATGCTTATTATACATTGATATTTATCCACTTTACAGACCATTTAATTTATATAGTTGTGTTACTTAGCAAGTAATTTGAGATCTTAATTGTATACATAGCAAAATCAACCTTGTCATTGGAAAGTTCAATAATGAGGAAAAGACAAAAATGAAGACGACAATGGTAGAATGAAGAAGAGGCACCAAGTCCATTTGGTTATAAAGGGGTTAAGAAGAAGAAGAAAATAAAAGAGTTTAGGCTAGAAAAACAAGTCAACAACTACTATCTCCCTGGAGATGTTAGCCAAATTTCTAATTGAAATAAGTTTTCTTTTCTTGATTGAGAAAACAAATTATAAAATATTTTTTATAATAAATTTTAAAAATGATGTAATAAGTCAATTATTGTTTGTGATCTATACTATGAATGTTGAGAGATATTTCGGTAAAAACTACATACGAAACTTTTAGTAGACGCATTTGGAACCATCTTGTCCTAAAGATGAACCACACTAGATGGTTCTAGACACGTCGATTAAAAGTTTCTTATGTGATTTATACCCAAAGATATCTCAACAAACCACATACGAAACTTTTAGTAGACGCGTTTGGAACCATCTTGTCCTAAAGATGAACCACACTAGATGGTTCTAAACACGTCGATTAAAAGTTTCTTATGTGATTTATACCCAAAGATCTTTCAACAAGTTAATTATTGATTTATTATTTTCTGTATTATTTATCACATTAGAATAATGTGATATTAAATGAACAAAATGGAAAGGAAATATTATATTAAATACCATAACTAACAAGTGTTGCAAGGAAACTTAGTCCCTGCCACTCAAGTTAAAAATTATTTTAGGGGAAACATTGCATAGAAAAATATAACCTACATTGGTCAATGTTAGCTAAATTAATAGTGGCTAATAGGAAATCGAATCCTATAGTCTTGCTTTTGGATCAACTAATAAATTGAGATGTGAAGTAGATATTTGCGACACATGGACTTGCATAAATTTTTGTGGGTCGTAACCCTTAATAACTCTATAAATTTACAATTTTACTCCTACATAAGTGCAAAGGGAAACATAAGTAATGGTGAGAAGTAACTCCTGGTAAGTATGTTATTTACATCTTATTCCAATATATTTTCTATGCAAAACCTTGTTTAAATTATGGTGGCAAATAATTAGTAATGGTGAGAAGTAACTCTTGGTAAGTATATTATTTACATCTTATTCCAATTTATTTTCTATGCAAAACCTTGTTATAAGTTGCATCGTCAACATTAAACTAATAGTGGTCAATAAGAAAATAGGAAATTCATGAAACATACTTGACTTAAGATGTAGGCATTGAGAAGAGAAAAACATGTTTTTATATATTTTCAAATCTCTCGTTTAATATTTTCTTAACAAAAATGTTAATTTTTTTCTTATTTTCAAAAATATATAAAATGTTTTTTTACTAAACAAATATATACATAAGTGAATTTTCATTTTGCATCTAGGTTTCTTAAAACGAACCCAGATCCATCTTAACTTTGAATCTATTAAACTTTGACAATGATATCCCTCAAAGTTCGCACCTCAAAATATTTGATCCCTCTTGGCACTTGATAGATTCATAGTTAAGATGGATCCTTGCTCCATATATATATATATATATATATATATATATATATATATATATATATATATATATATTCTCGAGGATGTGGTCCAATGGTTAGGTGGGGAGGTCTCATCCCCACAAGTCTTGTGGTCCAATCTTGGGCATCACTATTTATGCCTAAGAGCTCCTCCAGGTGTGATTTTCACTTGAAATCTATATATATATATGTGTGTGTGTGTGTGACCAACTAGAACTTCGTAATTAAGTGTGATTTTCAGTTGAAATATGTGTGTGTGTGTGTGATCCCATTAGAGCTTTGTAATTTTGGGCTAGAGTAGTATTGACATGAGTGACTTCTTGGGAAGTTCTAGTGTTGCACCCTCCAATTTTTTTAGCCCAAGGGTTGGCTCAAGTGGTCTAGAGCTAAATGTGAAGTTCTTTGATATTGTTGCTAGTTGTTAACCAAGGTCCATGGTTTACGGTTTACTATCCACGAAATACTCTCTCTCTGTCTCTTTCTCTCTCTGTTTCTCTCTCTGTCTCTCTATCTCTCTGTCTCTGTCTCTCTCTCTCTCTCTCTATATATATATATATATATAATGTAATATTACTAAGTCAAAATGTTTAGATAACATAACATAATAATAAATTACAACATCTCTTCCATATTGAGTTGAAGAGCGTCTCTCAATGAAATTATTTATTTCAATATATTCAATTAAAATCAGCCTAGATCCATCTCAACTTTGGATCTACCAAGAGCCAAGAGGGATCAAATCTCTTGAGGTGAAAATCTCTTTGAGTGAAAAGATAGTTGATCCCTCTTTGTGCTTGGTAGATCTAGAGTTAAGATAGATCTAAGCTGATAAATTCTTAAATATAGCATAAATTATAAAATACTAAACTTCATATATAACATAAATTACAAAAAGTTAAACTTATAATATAATTATTATTTATTTATTTATTTATATTATAAAATACTACACCCAAATTTTTTTTTATTAAAATACTTAATTCTATTTTATAACCCCACAATCAAAATTTGAAAATAATTGAGTTTGATCTTTTACACTTCTTAACTTATTCCTTCCCATCACAGTAATAAAGAGATTATTTAGTTTATATTAAATCAAGTTATATTACGCGGTGATAAATAACAATAAAAAAGGCCAAACAAAGTAAGAGATTATTTAGTTTATATTAAATCGACTTATATTACTTAGTGATAAATAACAATTAAAAAGTCCAAGCAACGAATTTAATAGAAATACTCTTATTATTAGACTTCAAATTGCTTACAAGTGGTCAAAAATCATTCATGGAAGCAATTATTGATACATGCATGGGAAGGGATAAGGTAAGAAAGGAATGGAGTCACGGAGATGTGTTTCTACTTGGGCTACTTGGCCGCACTGATGATAGTCATGTTGTGCTTTTCCAAACCATATATCATTCCCACTAAAATTAATAGTCAAATTATGGAAACTTATATATATTGGTCTTTTGCACTCTGCAAGTGCGTTTTGAATTAAATGTCTTAATTCGTGGCTATCAAGGTCGTGACTTGGGATATTCTCCTTCTCGAAGAGCCTCTCTAGCTTCATTTTAAGTAAATTCCAATAGTAATGATAAAAAAGGAAAGAAAAAGATTTAAGAGAAATATTTTTATTCTTCCTATCACATTAATAAAGAGTCTATTTATTTTATTTTAGATTAAGTTATTTTATAGGCGTAGTCTAACTTATAGACGAAATAGCCTTTTTCACTGGAATTCACCAAAATCCGGTAATACAATTTCAAGATTTTGTTGTTTAAAATACATTTTTGAATGCATAAATAGATTCAACACCCTGAAAAACCCCTGGAGCACTCGAATTATGCAGATTAAACAATTTAAACTCAAATTTTTAAAAATCTCTTCGGATTTTGATTAAAAATAACCAGAAAAAATGTAGTGAAAAGGACCATTTCGTCTATATATACATATCCTAGTAACAAATAACAATAAAGAAACAAAACATAGATTTTAATAGAAATGATTTTATTGTTGAATCTTAAGATGCTTACAAGTGGTTGACAACTAACAATCAAATTTGATCTTGGTACCAAATAAACATGGTATAAATTTTACATAACTCATTTAAGTGTCGATAGAGTAGAGATAAATAGCATTCAAAGCCCTAACCAAATCCTTGTCTTTGGAATAAAGGATAATTCATTGAAATTTTATGCCTTTAAATGGGCTACATTAGAGAGGAATACCATGGGAAGAACCATTGGTTAAGAATACAATGGGAAACAATCATGGGCTGTGAGTCCTCGTAATGTTTTCATGACAATACATTATTTTTTAATTTTATTTTACTTTTGTAAAAAGGATGTTTTTACATCCAAGGGAAAATCCAAGCTGATCAACCCGAAGGGATCCGACCCGTCGACACAACAGCCAGTGCCTAACCCCAAGGGCGTCGAGGAGATTTGACCTTGTGACCTCCCAACATGATCGACCAACTGAGGCAACCCCTGGGGCTACTTTTACTCTTATTTTTATGTATTTTTATCAAGTCAAAATGTTTTAATTAATAATTATAATTATAAATTTTTTAATTTAATTTATTTTTATTTTTTATTTAATTTCAATTTATTTTTATTTTATGTAATTTGACCGAATTAAAATATTTAGATAACATAACATAATAGGACAATACATTAAACATCTCTTCCATACTGAATTAAAGAATGTGTCTCCCAACAATTATTTTACTATTTAATATTTTGCATTTTTTCTAATTATTATAGTTACTGAATTATTTTAAAATTATTTTACTATTTAATATTTTGCATCTTTTTCTAATTATCATATTTATGAAATTTATCAATCCACATATAAACATAAATATTACAACCTTGCCAACATTTTTTAATACACAAAATTTTTCATACTTTTTCTCTTCAATGAAATTATGAGTTAATGTTTCAAGTTATGGATTATTTGAATTAATGGATTCTTTGAATTTAGGCATATGTGATTTATAATGTTTAGATAAAGGCTTTTTCAGATTAATCACATTAGTGTTTTTTAGGTTCACGGGAACCAACCAATGTGGTTCATCCTCATGATATAGATGGAGGACCTTATCTAGCTAGAGAAATAAATAATGGATAGATCAAAATAATACGTTAAGAAGTCAAATTTAATCAAATAAAAACAATCAAAAAATCAATTTCTAATTTATTTAAACCTATCGGATCCTTAAAAAAAAAAAAATTAAAATAGAAAAAAAATTAGTCTTTAAGTGCGACTTTTTGGAAAGTTTTCTGGTTTATTTTCGGATCAAATTTGTCTAAAATATGGCAGGGATTCATTGAAATCACAAGTGCCCCAGCGTTTTTGAAGGTGCCGAATCCATACATGCAGTGAAAAAACCAGTTTAACAATACAAATCAAGATTTGACAACAAATTTATTAGTCAGATTCTCGCCAGGAATTTACCTAAAACTCCAAGCCTACTCCAAAAAAAATTAAAAAAAATAGATAAATTTTAGAATTGAAAGTTAGAAAAGACATAAATATAACTAATTATATATAAAATAAAATAAAAATTAAGCAAGATCTTAAAAGACGCTAAATTATTTTTTGATGTCTACAAAATGCATTTATATTTAAGACTAAATATTATGATGGTATATATAATCTATATTGAGATTTAAATTAGAAAAGGGTTTATTTGTTAGATAAAATTTTATATATTTTTAAGATGTATATATTTGTGTTATATTGATGATGATGATGATTAACGTCCATTAAGACCAATGCGGTCTATCAGACCTCAAGAAAAGAAAAAGAATCTAATTGTGATCCTTCAAAATCTTGTTTTTTTGTGATAAAAAAAGAAGAGAAATAAGTGCTCCAAGATCGCTATAGTTGTGTTGGCTTAATAAGTCAAGAATATTGGAAGTGTGGCATATGTTAGTGAATTGAGAGTGGATGTGAGTAAGACTCAGGCAGTCTAAAAGGAAGTGTTTTTCATCGTCCACCTTCTTAGCATCGCAAGTCTGACAGATTCTATCATCCCAAGGAGTCTTGGGAGTAGACCACTGTTCGGTTTCACTTCGAATCTCATGAGAATTATTTCTTATCCTAGAGATGTTAATTTTTTTCTTAGTGTTATTCAACATAGAGAGATAATTATGGTTATCAAGGCTGGGGTTGATTACCTCCTTATAGTATCTTAGCTTCCTTTTACCCTCCATCTCCTTAACATCCCACAACTTGTCCTTAAAATTGGAGGTAATAGTAAATTTGACACAATCTTTGATTTCCATGATGATCTCCTCCTTAATATTTCAATGTTTGAGCCAGGACTGGGCATCCCTATGCCACCCATGCTTGAGTCAAAGGTGGGGGTTTTGACTAAAATTAGAAGCAATTTTTTGGAGCCTCTTGGATTCCATGTTCTAAAGCTTCTTCTTATGCATCATATATCTAAGCATAGTCATACTTTCAATGGGGAACATACCAGCTTTGATCAAGAGGATAAGATAGGGAGTATTTCCCTTGATCTTTAAGTTGTAGGTTATGAATTACTTCTAAATCATCTCAATACTTTTCTTTTAAAAATGTTTATTAATAAATTCTTATTAATATTTTTAATATATAACTTTCTCCATATTTCACTTTTTCAAAAATTATATATATATATATATAATTATATAATTTTGAATGACTGTTTTTTTAATACCTCTTATTACAAGTATACATTTAATAAGAAATTAAAATATTTTTTACTTAAACTATAAATGTTTTAATATTAATATATGCTATTTAAATATTTCTTATAATGTTATTAATTAAAATTTAATCAATTTATATACTATATAAAGTCTTATAAATATATTTAAAATTTATAATAAGAATAATGCCCAACTCAATTTCCAATTCTACATAAGGATAATGATGTGTAACTCATTTGCTAATTCTATTCATTAATAAAATCTCTAAAATATTTTAAAGACCACATGAAATAAAAATCTCTAAAATATTTTAAAAGACCACATGAATGGAGAACTTTCTCATGTTAAAGGTTTATAATTAAAAAATTATTAATTAGCACAATTATATTAATAAGGTTATTTTTTTTTTTTAATACAACTATTTGTTAGAAATACTTAGGGCTGAATCAATATTTCGAGACTTTTGACAAATTTTCATTTATTTAATCTTGAAACTAAATTCACATCACATAATCAATCATCCACCATGTATGAACACAATGTTAGGTCCCTATATTACTAGTATAGTCCCTTATTGTTATTAGTGTAACCCCCTTATTGTTATTATTATATCCCTGTAACCTCCATATTGTTACTATTGTGCCCTTAAATTATTATTGTTAGGTCGGCTAGGATTACATTGTGGCCCCACTAAGATTACATTGTGGCCCAATGGACTCCTATATATATAAAGGAGGTTTTGTAATTTGTATCATCCAAGAATTGTTCATTCATGTAATGTATTGGAAGTTTCCCCCTTGAAGAGACTTATTTCTAAGGCATTGATATCTCTTTTCTTCTATTTTTGGAGTTGGTTTCACAAAATTTGGTATCAGAGCTTTGGATTCTAGGGTTTCGTTGCTCCAAACAGGTCATCGTGGAATTTTCGCTATAACTTTTTTCTACAAAGGTTCAAAAGCTGAAATTTTTAGAGTGTGAAGCCGAAATCCTAAGGAACATCGTTGTAAAATTTCAGAGCTTGGTTCACTATATTTTAAGAGATATGATCTATTGAAGTTAGGGATTTTTGCAGGCTCCTGAATTTCACTTAAAAAGGTCATCGCAGAATTTTCGCTATAAATTTTGTTCTACAAAGGTTCAGAAGCTGAAATATTTAGAGATCGAAGCCAAAATCCTGAGGAACATCCTCACAAAATTTCAGATCTTAGTTCGCAATATTTTTGGAGATATGATCTGTGGAAGTTAGGTCTTTTTCAGGCTCCCGAATTTCATCTCAAAGAGGTAATTGTGGGAAAATATTCATAACTCTCTCTCTGAGCATCGGATTGGAATTCTGTAAAAAGTGACTAGAAGTACGCGGACTGTAGTGTCCTGTCTATGAATTTTAGAGCCTAAGGATCAAACATTGACACATGGCAAGTCGTACAAGTTCACTTTATTGAACCAGTTGATAATTAGGTCATTATGGGCGATTGGACACAACATTGCCTTGAAGAATCCAAATCAAGTTAGACCTGTGGCATTTGAAAGAAGCTTCAGAGGACTACTACAGGGCCAAATTTCAAATAATTAGGATCTGCAAATATAGAGATAAGTCAATTTCAATATCGAGCTCCTCAAAAGCAAGTAAAAGGTGTGTATTTTTTTTTTTCATATATTTTTATTTATTTATTTTTATTTTTACTTTATTTATTTATTTATTTTTAATTTTTTTAATTAATTAATTAATTTATTTTTTAAATTTTTAAATTTTAAATTTTAAATTTTTTATTATTTTATTATTTATTATTTATTATTTTATTTTATTTTATTATTTATTTTATTATTTTATTATTATTTATTTTTATTGTTATTATTATTTTATTATTATTATTATTATTATTTATTTATTTATATTTTTATATTTTTATTTTATTTTATTTTATTTTTTAATTTTATTTTATTTATTTATTTATTATTATTATTATTATTTTTTAATTTTATTTTATTTTTAAAATTTTTAAATTTTTAAATTTTTTTTTCGAATTGCCTAAGTCTTGTTTGAAGAATCAAGTTGAATTGATTCCAAGGGTATATTGTAGAATATATTTCAGTATTGAATTCTAAAATTCCTCCTAAAAATAATTAACACCCATTAATCCTTTATAATTCTCTACTATGACTCATGAAGACGAAGAATGGCAACATGACATATCAAATTTACAAGAGCAAGTGCAACAAATTTCGCTCTCGCAAAGAGAAACAAAAAATGACATGGAAATTTTGAAGAAATACGTGGAAACTAAGATTGATGGTTTGAAGAAAGGCGTGGAATCTAAGATGGATGGTTTGAAGAATGGCATGGAAGCTAAGATAGATGGCATGGAAGCTAGCATGGAATCTAAGATGGATGACATGGAAGCTAAGATCGATGAAAAAATGGAAAACATGAAGAATGATCTAAAAGCAGACATGGAAGGTTTGACAAAGTTGATACAAAAAATGTTTCCTAATGGTGAAAAGATAGTAGAGGAAACTCATGATGAGAACAAAATAAATGTTAATCGTGATTTCATAAACTCTAATGTTGGTGGGAAGAACCATCATATTCCAAAAATGGATATGAGGAAGTTTGATGGAAAGGATCCTGTAACATGGATACTACAGATGGAGCAATATTTTGATCTCCATAATGTGCGAAACACACAAAAGGTACGCATTGCAACTTTACATTTAGAACAAAATACATTTGTATGGTATCGATGGCTTTGCTCTCGTAAAAAAATTGTCACTTGATCAATTTTTACGGAGGAAATGATAGCACATTATGAGGATACAAAGAGCAACACCTTCTTTAGCCAATTGATAAATCTCAAACAAAAGGGTTTAGTGGGGCAGCACATTGAGGACTTCTAAAAATTGAATATAAGGGTAACTGATATTCCAGAGGAACACAGGATTGATCTCTTCATAGGCACTTTAAAGGATAACATCCAACATGAATTTTGCGTTTTGGAACCTGATTCATTGGAGAAGGCATTCAGGTTGGCAAGAAAAGTTGAATGTAAAATTATGGCGACAAGGAAACCTACCACTCAATTCTATAAAGAAGGAAGTGTTGCTACACCTAGATTTCCACAACCTACAAGGTTGACACCACAACAATTGGAAGAAAAAAGAGCAAAAGGGCTTTGCTACAGTTGCGATAGAAAATACACTAAAGGTCATAAGTGTGCTGAGAAGAAATTATTTTACATAGATTGTGAAGAGGAAGAAGAAAATGAACAAGAAGAGGATATACACCAGGAACCAGCCCTAGAAGAGGAATAAATGAGTCCGACCATATCATGTAATGCATTGGCAGGAATTACCACTCCTCGAACTCTCAAGATAGAAGGACATATCAAGAAGAAAAAGGTAATAGTGTTGATTGATTCAGGTAGCACCCATAATTTTATTCATTGTAAGGTAGCCAAGGAATTAAATTGTTTCCTATACCCAACACCGGAATGTCAAGTGATGGTTGCAAATGGAGGAACTATAAATTGCTCTGGAAAATGCCATAATATCAAGCTAACCATGGGGGAATATGTATTGACTAGTCCAATGCTTTCCATTCCTATGGGAGGTGCTGATGTTGTACTAGGAGTACAATGTTTACAATCTTTGGGGACGGTAGCTTTTAATTTTCAAGAACTTTTCTTGAAATTTTTTTCAGAAGGAAAGGAAGTCGAATTACGGGGTATTGAAGGGAAGCCGGGAAGGATAATAAGCTCTAATGGCATGACAAAGCTTCTAAAGAAAGAACAACGAGGCGTAATTGCACAATTATGCTCACTAGAAGTTTCAACATCAAAATCATCTATTTCTACAGATCTCCAACAAGTCTTGGACAATCATTCCAAGGTGTTTGAAACTCCCAAAGGACTCCCACCTATTCGTGATCATGATCATGCTATTCATTTGATTCCAGGAAGTGTTCCTCCAAACATAAGGCCTTATAGATATCCTTACTTCCAAAAGAGCGAAATTGAATGTATGATTGCAGAAATGTTAGAGGCAGGTATAATTCAACCTAGTCAAAGTTCTTTCTCTGCTCCTGTAGTATTGGTACACAAGAAGGATGGATCATGGCGAATGTGTCCGGATTATAGGGAGCTCGATAAGCTCACCATTAAAGATAAATTTCCCATTCCTGTGATTGATGAATTATTGGATGAATTACATGGAGCAATTTATTTTACCAAGTTGGATCTTCGTTCATGATATCATCAAATTAGAATGAAGATTGAAGATATTCCAAAAACAACATTTCGAACTCATGAGGGTCATTATGAATTTTTGGTCATGCCTTTTGGCCTTACCAATGCACCTTCTACATTTCAAGGGTTGATGAATTCCATTTTCAAACCCTTAGAAAATTTGTGCTAGTATTTTTTGATGATATACAAATCTACAACAGGTCTTGGAAGGATCATGTTCAACATGTTGACAGGGTGCTCAAACTATTGGAGGAGAAACAATTATATGCAAAAACATCCAAATGTTTCTTTGGAGTAAAAGAGGTGGAATATATGGGTCATATTGTATCTCACGAGGGTGTTAAGGTAGACCCTAACAAAATTAAAGCCATTAAAGAATGGAAAGTCCCCACAACCATAAAGTAGTTGCGAGGAATTCTCGGGTTAACAGGGTATTATCGCAAGTTTGTTAAGAATTATGGGAGAATAGTAGCACCTCTAACAACATTATTAAAGAAAGATGGATTTTCATGGACTCCTGAAGCAACTAAGGCATTTGAACATATTAAAGAGTCAATGTGCCTAGCACCGGTCTTAGCTATGCCAGACTTCACAAAAACCTTTATTATGGAATGTGATGCCTTAGGAAATGGAATTGGTGCTGTTTTAATGCAAGAAGGAAGACCCATTGATTTTGAAAGTTGTCTAATCAAAGGAAAGTATTTACAGAAAGCTATTTATGAGAAAGAAATGTTAGCAATGCTGCATGCACTAAAGAAATGGTAAACTTACCTAATGGGAAGACACTTCAAGGTAAAAAATGATCATGATAGTCTTAAACACTTTTTGGAACAAAGACTATCTTCAGAAGAGCAGCAAAAATGGGTCACAAAGATGTTGGGTTATGACTTTGAAATAATCTACAAAAAAGGGAAGCTAAATGTTGTTGCAGATGCACTCTCAAGAAAGAATGAAGAAGTGGAAGCATTGCTTTGTGCCATTTCTATTATCCAACCAGATTGGACAACTGAAGCAATGGATGAATGGAAGAAGGACAAAGAAGTGTGGACACTCATTCAAAAGTTGCAGCAATATCTGAGTACATCTGTACATTTAGTTGGAAAAATGATTCCTTATAGTACAAAGATCGCTTATATCTTTGTAAGAATTCCCAACTAAAACAAAATATTCTTTTGGAATTGCACTCTTCTCCTTTAGGAGGACACTCATTATTTTTAAAAACTGACCACAGGGTGAAGAAATAATTTTTTTGGGATGGACTTAAATCTGATCAAAATTTTGTGGCGGAATGTTTGATTTTCCAGCAGAATAAAGTTGAGACAATTAAGACCTCGGGTCTTCTACAACCTTTATCCATTCCAATTCAACGTTGGGAGGAGATTTCAATGGATTTTATCACAGCTTTACCTAAGTCTGAAGGAAAGAGTGTCATCATGGTGGTAGTTGATAGAATTACCAAGTATGCACACTTTTGTGCATTATCTCATCTATTTAAAGCAAGTACAATTGCTACTACATTTATGGACACAATTCAAAAGCTACATGGAAACCCAAGGGTTATTGTGAGCGACAGAGATCCCATTTTTACTGGAAATTTTTGGATGGAGTTATTTTCTTGTTTGGGTACTCAATTAGCTCATAGCTCATCTTATCATCCTCAATCCGATGGTCAAGCTGAGATAGTAAATAAATGTTTGGAAGGATATCTTCGTTGTTTTGTATCTGATAAACAAACACAATGGGTCAAGTGGTTACCTCTCGTTGAATGGTGGTATAACACTTCCTTCCATACTGCAGCAAAAATGACCCATTTATGGCACTTTATGGATATCATCCACCATCCATCACATCATATTTAAGGGAAAATTCGAAGGTTCAAGCAGTGGAAGATCACATCGAGCATCAGCAAGAAGTTCTCCAACTCTTAAAGGATAACCTGAATTTGGCACAAAATCGAATGAAACAACAGGCATATCAACATCGCAGCGAGAGAAGTTTTTATGTAGGAGATTGGGTATTTTTATGGCTACAACCATACAAACAAATGTCCCTCAAGCAAGCTAAGAAGGATAATAGATTATCACCAAAGTACTATGGTCCTTACAAGGTGTTGCAAAAGATTGGTACTATGGCATACAAATTGGAGCTTACTGCTTCTTCACGAGTGCATCCAGTTTTCCATGTTTCATGCTTAAAGAAGGTTATTGTTGAGATTCAACAAGATGATGAGCTTAGTGAAAAGAGTCACCTTCACTAAGTGGTCCCGCGAGTTATTTTTGGCGCAAAGTCTATTTTTAGACATGTCGATCATATTCTATGAGTTGCAGGATGCTATTTGTGGATGGTTGGTCAAGTTGGAAAAATAGATGGACTTCTATTTTTAGACATATTGGGCAAAATCTATTTTTAGATTGCCAGTCTAAAAATAGATATGTCGAATATTATTAGCTCTTAAGAATATTTGGACTCTAAACATTATCTTATTCTCTTGGAGCACTTTAGTTAAGTGCACGGATGTGGCACAGGAGCTGACAGAAGGAATTACACTATTCCTGAGGGTTTACTGGAGCTAATGCATGAGGAATTCAGTTAGAACTCATGTGACAGAGTTTGGTGGAGTTGTAGAAGTAGTTGGTGGAGTTGTGTTCAGTTTAACTCAGTTAGACACAGTTGAGCTAGTTGTATCTAGTATAACTGATTGATACACTAATGAGAGTGGTGTGAATTAATTATTAATTAATTCACTAAATATTAACTCATTAATCAACTGAAGAATAAATCAGTTAACTACTGTGCATGGACAGTTTCAGTGGAGACTAGTGGAGAGGTAGGTGAAAGAGCAAGTGTGACTATCAGTTTTGACTATAGTGTTACATTGTTTGCACCACACATTCATTGGAGATGCCAATGAGGATTGCGCAGTGCAAGCCAGGTGGATTCGAGTTCATTCAGAGCCATTCTTCAGCAGGGATTGCGCAGTAGAGGTAGGTTAGCAGGTGGCAAAGATTGGTGGATGGATTTGCAAGATCGGACCTGATTAGTGTGTAGTGATTGTATTGTACTGAGAGCTTGATATGATCAACTTTGTATGAGGATTGTTACATGATCTCTATGACATATATTATATACATATAGTTGGGGTTTTTAGCTTTAGGATTTCCCGTTAAAACACTGTGTTAATGTGTGTGAATTTTTTATGGTTTCATGTGTGCTTTGCAATTGATTTAATTTCCGCATATGATGATCAAAAGTGGAATAGATTCTGTATTGTGCATGAAGTTAAAATAGTCTGTGATCAGGAGAATCTTGGATATATAACACATTATTTATATAATTTCTACATGTTATCGGAGCTGTTGATCATTGGAGAAGATTGCAATTATTGAAGCGGTTAAGTTTTGTGCTGGTGGAATTTGAATTTGCTGTAGTGTTTTCTTGGTGTCAAAGTTGAGATGTCTTTCAACAGATTGCAATTGGAGTATGCCCTTGAGGGAAGCTCTAATTATACTGCATGGAAGGACATGATGAAGGAGGTGCTGGAGGATAATGGGTTGAAGGAGTTCATAGATGCAGAAATTCCAAAACCTGCTTTTAGCGATGCAGCTGCACTTGATGCATGGAAAAGGAAGACAGTAAAATGTCGAAGAATTATGTTGGAAGGTGTGAAGGATCACATAGTGTCCAGACTTCATGGTAAATCTTCTCCATTCTTTATGTGGAAATCTTTGACAAACTTGTTCCAAAGAAAAAGCAACCAGAGGAAGTTGGCGCTTAAAGACAAGCTCAGAAAAATAAAAATGGAGAAGGGCGAAAGTATACCCAAGTACCTCACGAAGTTTGTCCAGTGCATGGATGAGTTGGGAAGTGTGGGGGTTACTATAGATGAAGAGGACTTGGTGAGATTGGCTCTCCTTGGGCTTCCGAAGAGTTTGAATTCCTACGAGGACTCTGTCAATGGTCGGGAGAAACTGCTAGGATGGGAGCAACTTTGGTAAGATCTTGTGCAGGAGGAGAGAAGGCAGAGTACCAGGGATGGATCTTCATCGAAGAATGAAGATGAAGAAAATTGTGCTTTGGCTGCCAAAGCAAGGAAAGGGAAGGGAAAGAAAAAATCCTTCTCAATCTGGTGTGAAAGGAAAGAAGAAGGACTTGTCCAAGGTGAAGTGCTTTCACTGTCACCAACACAGACATTACGCCACTAATTGTCCATAGAAGAATAAAAATAAGCAGGTTGCTGGATCTGCAGCTAGAGAGGCCTTAGCCTCGCAGTTTGAGCTGGATTTTTCATTGATCGCATGCTTGGTCTCAAGTGTGATGGGATCAGTGTGGTTTCTTGACAGTGGTGCGTCTTTCCATATGACCGAAGACAAATATTTGTTTACTGATCTAGATGAGAAGGATCTTGGAGTGCACATCGAGATGGGCGATGATGGTAGATACAGTGTGAATGGTATCGGGACCATTTCCTTTGAGAGGGAGTCTGGAAAAACTTTCATCTTGAAGGATGTCATGCATGTTCTAGGATTGAAGAAGAATCTGATCTCTGTGGCGATGTTGGAAGACAAGGGATATGATGTTGTCTTTAGCAAGGGAAAGGCTTTCCTGCGCAGTAAGGAAAATGGTGAAACCCAGAGGATAGGGGTTCGAGTTAAGAACCTTTATCAATTACAGGTAGATGGCTGCATAGAAATGGCAGGAAAAGAAGAAGGAGTGGTGAGCCGGGATGAGGGAAAATTGTGGCACAGGAGATTGGGCCATCTTCACCATGGTGCTTTGAAAATTTTGCAGCAGATTTCTACCGGGCTTCCAAAAGGTACACTTGCGCAGTCAGATTAGTGCAAAGGATGTACTTTGGGAAAATTTGTGAAAGCCACCTTTCATGAGAAGGATAGTCGCGCCACGACAATCCTTGAGAGAATTCACACAGACGTGTGTGGACCTTTCTCAGTAGCTTCGATAGCAAAGCACATGTATTATGTGATATTTGTTGATGACTTTTCTCGTAAGTGCTGGATTTTCTTCATGCAGAAGAAGAGCGAGACATTCTCAAAGTTCTGTGAGTTCAAGGCACTGGTGGAGAAAGAGTCGGGGAAGCAGGTGAAAGATCTAAGGAGTGATAATGGTGGTGAATTCAAAGACTTTTGCAGCGTAGAAGGAATTCGAAGAGAGCTCATAGCGCCTCATAACCCACAGCAGAATGGGGTCGCGGAGCAAAAGAACAAAACGATCATGGGTGCTACACAGGCGATGTTGCATGATCAAGGCCTTCCCATTTACTTGTGGGCCGAAGCATGCAACACTGTTGTTTATGTGAAAAATCATTGTCCTGATAGAGTACTTGGCATGAGTACACTCGAAGAGGAATTTTCTGGTAAGAAGCCCGATATTTCTCATTTGAAGATTTTTGGCTCACCTGTTTACATTCATGTGACGAAGGATGCTAGGAAGAAGTTGGAGCCGATCGTAGAGGTTGGGATATTTGTGGGGTACATAGAAACACCCCACAACTATCGTGTCTATTTGCTAGACAGTCGGAAGACTGTTGTGCGATGGGATATCAAATTTCATGAGGAGAAAGCCATGAAGTTGTCGCTTGAGAGGGAGCTACACTTGCATGCAGATGAGGAGCTATTAGTTCCTAAGGATGAGCCTCTGGATGTGGATCAGCCACAAGAGGAGGTTCATGGAGTGAAAAACTACCTGCGTGGGGCATAAAAGCATTAGAGGGGCGGAAGCGTGGTCAGGCGTGCTTCTGGCGCTGCATCGACCTTGATGCAGCGCAAAATGTAGGAGCACCTACATCACAACGCAGACAGAGGTAGTCACCTGACTGATTTGCTGGATACATGGCTCTGATGAGCAAGTGTATCGTGACAGAGCCATCCTCTTTCGAGGAAGCTATGGAGGATCCTGCATGGCTAGATGCAATGGTGGAAGAGTAGGATTCGATTGTCAGAAACAGTGCATGGGAGATTGTCCCAAGGCCGGAAGGGAAATCGGTGGTAGGTTCAAGATGGCTCTACAAAGTGAAGCAAGTCACCACTGAGCATCGAGAAGCACAAGACAGGATTTGTTGTCGAGGCCGCCAGAGCAGTGTCCCCACGACTATGAAGAAACTCTTGCACCTCGTCGCAAGGTAACGGCCCCTCGGCCCCATATCCTTGCTCTCTCATTGCAGATGGTTACACATTCATCGCATGGATGTGAAGACTCCGTTGCCCTCAATCTGAGTCATCGAGGAGGAGGTGTACATAGAGAAGCCCTTGAAGATTTCGAAATCTTTAGCAGCAGTCGCATGTGTGTGTGCCTGCAAGAGCGCTCGTATAATAAATACACCTACATGCTTGGTACACACGGACAGGACAAATACCACCGGACTTGGTTTTACCAAGAGCGAGGCGGATCTCAACCTATACTAGATAGTGGTTGAGGGTAAGTTGCTGATCATTGTACTTTATGTGGATGATTTGATACTGACCGGTGATGAACAGTTGATACTCTCATGCAAGGATGATCTTGCAAAAGAGTTTGAGATGAAGGACTTGGGCCTCCTTCATTATTTCCTGGGATTGGAAATTTGGCAGTGGAAGGGTGGACTATTTGTGTCTCAAGGCAAGTATGCCCGGGAAATACTGGAGAAGTTCAACATGCAAGGTTGCAAGCCTCTCAACACTCCTCTTCCTGGTGGTTGGAGGAAAGAGGATGCTACATCGGCAGAGGTAGTGGATGCCACTGTTTATCGACAGTTGGTTGGTTCGCTCATGTATCTAGTCAATACATGACCGGACATATGCTATGTTGTTAACCAGCTTTCACAAGCTATGGTTAAGCCTACCAAGCTCTTTTGGAAGGCATGCAAGCATGTCCTGAGGTATCTCAGAGGCACATCGGGATATGGATTATGGTACAGATAGTCGGATGAGGTGAAGCTGCATGGCTTCACGGATGCAGATTGGGCAGGGAGCCCAACAGACAGAAAGAACACATTTGGAGGGATTTTCAGTTTCAGGTCTACAGCAATTTCTTGGTACAGCAGGAAACAAAGATCCGTGGCACTCAGTTCAGCGGAGGCCGAGTACATGGCAGCAAGCTTGGCTGCATGTGAGGCTATATGGATGAGGAAGATCCTGGTCGAGTTGTCCGGTTCACACTTAGATCCTACTGTGATATATTGTGATAATCAGAGTTGCATTAAACTCTCAGTTAATACAGTATTTCATGATAGATCTAAACATATTGACATCCAGTATCATCATATCAGATATTGTGTGCAGCAGAAGATCATGTTGCTATCTTACATTCCTACGGAGGATCAGGATGCTGATATTCTGACGAAGGCGCTCACCAGGAGCAAATTCGAATACCGTAGAGACAGGATTGGGGTGGCAGATAATCCCTATCTTTTTGAGAGGGAGTGTTGAGATTCAACAAGATGACGAGCTTAGTGAAAAGAGCCGCCTTCACTAAGTGGGCCCGTAGGCTATTTGTGGCACAAAGTCTATTTTTCGACTATGTCTATTTTTAGACATGTCGGTCATATTCTATGAGTTTCAAGATGCTATTTGTGGATGGTTGGTCAAGTTGGAAAAATAGATGGACTTCTATTTTTAGACATATTGGGCGGAATCTATTTTTAGATTGCCAGTCTAAAAATAGATATGTCGAATATTATTAGCTCTTAATAATATTTGGACTCTAAACATTATCTTGTTCTCTTGGAGCACTTCAGTTAAGTGCACAGATGTGGCACAGGAGCTGACAAAAGGAATTACGCTATTCCTAAGGGTTAAGTGGAGCTATTGCATGGATACTTCAGTTAGAACTCATGTGAGAGTTTGGTGGAGTTGATTGAGGAAGTTAATGGAGTTGTGTTCAGTTTAACTAATCTAAACATAGTTGAGCTAGTTTTATCTAGTCTAACTGATTGATACACTAGTGAGAGTGGTGTGAATTAATTATTAATTAATTCACTAATTATAAACTCATTAATCAACTAAAGAATACATCAGTTAACTACAGTGCATGGACAGTTTCAGTGGAGACCAGTGGAGAGGTAGGTGAAAGAGAAAGTGTGACTATCAGTTGTGACTATAGTGTTGCATTGTTTGCACCACACATTCATTGGAGATGCCTATTAGGATTATGCAGCGGCAACTGTGTGATTTGAGTCTATTCGTAGCCATTTCGCCAGTGAGCTGCTAGTAGAGGTAGGCTAGAGGTGGCAAAGATTGGTGCATGGATTTGCAAGACTTAATTGATTAGTGTGTAGCGATTAGATACTGGGAGCTGATGGTTGATCAGCTTTGTATGAGGATTACGCGATGATATATGACATATATTATATACAGATAGTTGGGGTTTTTAGCTTCAGGCTTTCTCGTTAAAACACTGTGTTAATGTGTGTGAATTTTTTATGGTTTCATGTGTGCTTTGCAATTGATTTAATTTCTGCATGTGATGATAAAAAATGGAATAGATTCTGTATTGTGCATGAAGTTAAAATAGTGTGTGATCAGGAGAATCTTTGATATATAACGCATTAGTTATATAATTTCTACAACTATAGGTGAAAATATTCCAGTTCAAACAATATTGCCAGAACTTAATGAGGAAGGAAAAATCATATTGGAACCTGAAGCGGTCACGGAAATAAGAACTCGACAACTATGAAATCGTTCAATTTCAGAGTATCTCATCAAGTGAAAGAACTTACCCACTGAAGATTCTACATGGGAGGATGAGAATTTTATACAGAAGCACCTAGAGCTACTTAAGCGTTGAGGAAAACACTTTTTTGAAGGAGAGGGGCATGTTAGGTCCCTATATTACTAGTATAGTCCCTTATTGGTGTTAGTGTAACCCCCTTATTGTTATTATTGTACCCCAGAAACCCCCATATTGTTATTATTGTGCCCTTAAATTATTATTGTTAGGTCGGCTAGGATTACATTGTGGCCCCACTAAGATTACATTGTGGCCCCATGGACTCCTATATATATAAAAAAGGTTTTGTAATTTTTATCATCCAAGAATTGTTCATTCATGTAATGTATTGGAGGATGGCCCCTTGAAGATGCTTATTTCAAAGGCGTTGATATCTCTTTTCTTCTATTTTTGGAGCTGGTTTCACAACACACAAAAATTAAAGAGAAAATTAAAATTTGAAGAAGAAATACCTGAAAACAATATTAATTATTACAATCTCTTATGAGGACATCAATCCTCAGTGAACACCAACTCACCATAATTGCAAGCTCCAATCTGAACTCAACATTCAATACGCTAAAACATGGACTTGAAATTAGACACATGAACTAGATCTTCAAATAGCATAACTCAACCCTAAAATTAGGACATCAAATAACATAACTTGTCCCATGAAACTTTGCCTTCAAACAAAAAAAATTGTCTCCTAAAAATTAGCCTTTAAAACAACAATACTCAACCCTAAAAAAATACCTCAAACATAGAAAAAAATCCTTCCCAAGAGCATTGCCAAGAACCCTTCAAAATATGTGAAAACCCTTCCACAAAAAGCTGCTTCAACTCGGTTTCACTTCACTTCTTCTTAGTTCATGAGGTATGAAATTCAGGCCTTCTCCTTCGCTCTTCTAAACATATAGCTTAATTCTTCAGTTGATTGATTATAAATGCTCCTTCTCACACCTATTTATAGTGCATTTGGACATTGGGGTAGGTCTAACTTGTCCACTGGCTAGGAAAACTAGGGAAATTGGAAGAATATATAATGAATATCAAAAAATAATTTCTCCTCAATCGTGAGGAGTTATAAGGCATGCCATATACCATTGGAAATGTCTTAGAATGATATTTATAACCTCATATCTTATGTTCCAATTCGAGCTAGGTAATTGGAGTAAAAATGTCTTCAACGATAGTGTATCCAAATGGGGTTTTTTTGTACTTTGATTGGATCATCTTGAAAAAAATATTTCATATATCATCATTCCTATGGAATTAGAGGGAGCTTCATATGTGGTTGGAAAGGTCTTAGAATATGTTATTTGACTATGCAATTTCCTCTTTATTTGGAAAAACCTTGAAATCAATAAAAACCATTTGAAAAAATATCCCCCTTTGTTATTGATGGCAATACTTTGATATCTTCTTCTTCCAATGGTTTCTCCTTGTGTTTTCATTCTCTTCATACTTCTTGTCAGTTTCTACCCCTATCTACATTCTCCTCCTCTTTGACATCAATAGCAAAGTGTGTACCCCCTGAGTTTGTGCTTCCTTTACTAAGATAAAGGAGAGATCACTCTCGGTGTCTTCCTATGATATTCAAAAGTTTCTCTACACAAAGGTTTGGTAAAAATGTCAAAAATATCTTATTTGATGCCAATATATTCCATATATACTCAAAAATTTGATCTCTCAGGAAATGATACTTGATTGGAATATGCCTTTTTTTTAGTGCATGACAAGATTTTTTGAGATATTGACTACAATAATGTTGTCGCAAATAATAGCAATGGGTTGATCATATTCCACTTTGATGTCTTGTAAATTTTGTTTCATTCGAAGAACTTGGGTACAACAATCTATTGTTGCTATGTATTCGACTACAACTATAGAAAGAGAAATTGATGATTTCTTTACACTTGACAAAGATACAAGGAAATTTTTTTTTTCTATCAACAATGATACCTACCAAATCAACATTTGTGTATGTTTTTAATGTGAAATATGTACTCTTTAGATACCAAATCCCAAAATTAGGTATGCCATTTAAATATAAAAACATCATTTTTATTTCATATGCGATTCCTTTGGTGTTGATTGACCTCCTGTAACCATTCCAACCACCTGGATAATTGTTGGCCCTCAATTTTGGTCATTTTTTCCTATCCTAAATCCATATATTTACCACCATATTCCATATTATTTCACTCATATATGCCTCATTTTAGTCTTATTTTTCATATTCAAGTTTAAACTAGTTTATCAATCTTAGATTTTTTTTCAAAATCAAAGGTATTAAGAATACTTTAAACTTATAGTACTTTCCTTTCACTTAGTAGCTCATTGTCAATGGTTGTTCTGTTGATGATGACCTTTGCTCTTTTTCCAACACTTGATCTTTCCCAATGATGATAATTCTTTGACTTTAACGATGAATTTTTCTAAATGAATTTGATGGATTGTAGCTATTTGTAGCTGCTTCTCAGATTCATTTGTTGTTGATTATGATGTTTCAGGTTATTTCTGCAATAACATATGACATTGATCTTGTTCAAGTCTCTCATTGATAAATATTGATGTCTCAGGTCCCTTCTGCAATAACACATGACTTTGATCTTGTTCAGGTTCCTCACTGATAAATATTGATGTCTAAGGTCCCTTCTGCAATACAGTTGCTTGTTATTAAACTATTTGCATAGTTTATTGGTTTATTATGAATCTCTCACCTTGCTTATTTTGAGACTTGCTCTCAAGTATTTGAATTTTGGAGGATGATTTCTGCAAGATGAAATTGAGAGAAAAGAAAAGAACAACAAATAATTCATATTGACCAAACAAGTTGGTTTTTCGATATGAATTCGAGTTTGTATTGAGCTAGTTTCCTGGATTTTCACAACCAAACTCCTTTATTTTTTTATTTTTTTTGAAGTAGCGAATGCATATCACTATGCTGTTCCATTATTTCCATATTGTTTTCTACCGAGACTCTTTTCAGAAAGTCTTCTTTATTGGTAGGCTTATTATAAACTTTGAGTCTATGTCCATTAACTAGAAATGAAATTGTTGCTTCATCAATTGTCTTGATCTTAATTGCTCCATTGTCAAAGATTTATTCTATCTCATATGGCCCAAGCCATTGAGTAGTAAACTTACCTTTGAAGTCTTTGTACCTTGAGTCAAAAAGAAGTGCCCAGTCTCCTTTATGAAAATTTTTGTTTTTATAAATATGTCATGCTATTTGATTCTCTGTTGTTGTACTAGTGATGTATGCTCAACTGCTTGTTGTCTAATTTCTTCTATTAATTTAGTTGCATACTCTTTGATGTTGTGCTTCTGACAGGTCCAATCCAAATTCTGCTACAAGTTTAAAAGTATTAATTTGAAATTTGATTTGTAACAAAACTTCCTTACCATATACCAATTGATATGGGCTGAATTTAGTTGTATTTTTCCATGTAATTTTTTATGGCCATAATGCATCTCTTTACTTGTTTGACCAATATTTGCTATTCATTTGCATTTTCTTTGTCATGATGTTTTCCAAAACCTTATTAGTAGATTCCACTTGTCCATCTGCTTGAGGATGATACGGAGTAGACTTTCTATGTTTGATTTTGTATTTTTCCGTAAGATCTTGAACAAGTTTAGAAGTGAACTGTGATCCCTGGTCTGTAACAATATGTCTTGGAACTCCAAATCTTACAAATATTTCTTCAAAGAGGAATGAAACCATTGTTTCTTATGTTGCTCTTTCCACTACTTTCGCTTCTACCCATTTTGTAACATAATCTGTACACACTAAAATGTACTTCTTTCCATTTGAAGGTGGGTTGATAGGTCCCACAAAGTCAAGAGCCAATAAACTCATATGATATTACAAGTCTTCCAGTTCTTACAAGTCTTCCAGTTCTTTGGCAGCTATCACATCTTCTGATATAGGCCTTTGACTCCTTGAAAATTATTGGCCAGTAGTAGCCAAGTTTGAGCACCTTGTATAATGTTCGCTTATCTGCAAAATGGCCACCACATGGCTCATCATGACATGCTTTTAAAAGATCAAGAATTTCATCTTTTTTAAGACACTTTATTATCAAAAGATGAGAACTAGTATAGAATAGGTCACCATTGCCCCAATTATATCTAACACTTTCTGTGATTATTTTTATTTTCTACTTGCTAGTCAAATGAGATGGTAATATTCCGGATGATAAATAATTAGCTACATCTGCAAACCATGGGCTTTTAGCTGTTATATAAAATAAATGTGAAGCAACTTAATATGTTAAAGATATATCACACTGTATCGATTATCACAGGTGAAGTATTTTTGGATAATCAAAACCAACTCTGTCCATGGCTCTCTGAGACAATCTCTTGGAATCCCTCTTGTTCTGTCAAAGGACCCCTTCCTTTGTTTCTCTAAGAAAAAGGTCCATCCATTCTCCTTAAAATGTAGACCCTTGTGATATTCTTATCCTATCAAAGGAAGGTCCAATGCTTGAGAAAGAAAGGTTGGGTTCACCAGTATAGAAAGTTCACGAATTCTGGTTTGTCCATGTTCAAATTGGTCCTTTGGTGAAACAAAGGAAGGGGTCCTTTGACAGAACAATAGGGATTCCAAGAGATTGGTTCAGAGAGCCATGGTCATAGTTGGTTTTTATTATCCAAAAACACTTCACCTGTGATAATCGATACAGTGTGATATATCTTTATCATATTAAGTTGCTTCAACATATGAAGGGATTCATAATCATGGTCTCGAAGTTTTCAAATATAGTAGGCTCATGATAATAGATAAGTAAGTGTTGAATTTATTTCAAGGGATTCATAATCCTTGCTTAACTTGCATCTGGTAAGCATAGGGGTATTAATTGGTGCACATTCTTCCATTCCAAACAACTTGAGCATCTACTAAAAGTATTTGGTTTGGGAAATGAATATTCTTTAGTTGGATTGAAAACCTGTATTCCAAGGAAGAAGGGAAATCTCCAGTCATTGACATTTCAAATTCCTTTGAAACTTCCTGAGCAAATCCATGACCCATATCATCATTATTTCCGAAAAAAATAATATCATCCATATACAGGTGTAATCAATAAGTTGTCCTTTTCCATATCAATGTATATCTTATTGTCAAAAACTCTTCTTTTGAAACTTTGGTGTTGAATATAGTGCTCCAGCCTGGCATACCAGATTCTTAGAGCTTACTTTAACCCATACAGATGTTTCTTCAATTTGCACACATAGTATTTATTTTTGGACAAGTCATGAAAACCTTTTGGTTGTTCGATGCATGCTTCCTCCTTTAAGTCTCCATTTAGAAAGGATGATTTAACATCCATAAGATAAACTTGAAGCCTTTTGAGCATGCAAATTCTAAGAACATTATTATTGCTTCTAATCTTGGAATTGGAGAAAAAGTTTCTTCGAAGTAAATTCCTTTAATTTGTGCATAGCCCTTACAAACAAGTCCTGCTTTATTTGTGAGAGTTTTTCTTTTTCCATTCATGTTTTTCTTTAATACCCACTTAGTCCCAATCACATGTTTACTTTTTTGTCGTGGAACACATTCCGAGGTTTCATTTTTCGTAATCTTATTCAATTATTCTTCCATAGAATTCAACCAATGTTGTTCCTTAATGACTTTTGCAAAATCCTTTGGCTCTATTTTGGATAGAAAAGAAAATTTTCCTTTTTCTGGTGTACTATTCATTCTTCTTCAGGTTTGTGTCCTTGCATCAACATCTCCAATGATTTGGTTCTTTATGTAATGTTTTTGCACAAATTTCAAAGTTGTTTTGGATGGAGATTGTGCTTATTTTTCTTGTTCCTATTTTGTAGTAAACTCTTCTTGTTCCATGTAGATTGTATCTTCTGAATTCTCACTTGTTTTTTCTACTTCTTTCTCTAGCCATGGTTTGTCTTTTCTTACATCAATAATTTCTACAAGTTTGTGTAGTATTTTATTGTAGCACTTTCAAGCTTCACATATTGTTGAGTATCTAAGGAAGATTACGTTGTCTACTCTAAAATAAAATTTTCCTAGTTTATTATCATTTATCTTCATGTAACATTTTCTTCAAATTTTTTTGAAATATTCAACTAAAGTGGGCCAACCTTTCCATAGCTCATATGGTGTCTTTAAATTTTTAAATGGGAGTTGTGCTTTGTTCATGATTTACATTGTTGAAGCAACTACTTATCTCCAAAACCTATCTTCTAATTTGGCCTCTTACAACATGGTCATGCTATTTGTTGCACTAATATGTTCTTTATTTCTACAATTCCATTTTGTTGTGGATTTCTTGCAACTGAAAGTTGTATCTTGATTCAAAACTTCTCACAAAATTCATTAAAACCATTTGTTTTAAATTTACCTCCTATATTTGATCATAGACATTTGATTCTTAGATTAGTTTCATTTTCAACAAAGTCTTTAAATGATTTCAACGTATATAGAGCTTATGATTTTTCTCTAAGAAATAAAATTCAAATCATTCTAGTATAATCATCAATAAACAACATAAAGTACATCTTTCCTTACATGGTTTTTGTTATTATTGGTCCACATAGATATGTGTGAATAAGCTCTAGTGGTCTTGATGTCGAGCACTTCTTTGAATTGAATCTCACTCTTGTCTATTTCCTAGGTTGGCAAGATTCGTAAATGGTGGTTGTTCGTTTTGATATTTTAGACATATCTCTCACTGCTTGTATTCTGTTGATTTTTACCAAACTATCAAAATTCAAGTGTCCTAGCCTTTTATTCCATAACCAACTATCATATGTTTGTCGAATTTAGCATTTTTATCCTTTAATTTCATCAAGACTACATACATTACCTAGAGTCCTTATCGCTCTTCGCACCAATCTTCCTGAAGTAGTATTCCTTATTTCACAATATTTACATGAAAAGTAAGATCATAACCTTGATCACACATCTCGCTAATTATTAAAAGCTTATGTTTGAGTACTTCAACATACAAAACATTTTTTGCTTTAGTTCTACCATTTTCCAGGCTTACCTTACCTCTTCCATTGATTCTTGTAGATCCATTATCTCCAAAAGACACATTTCCTCCTTTCTCTTCTTTTAGAATAATAAATTTCTTTCGATCTTTGGTCATGTGTTTAGAACACTCGCTATCAACGTAACACTGAATTTGATTGTTTCAAGCATGTATGACCAATCTTCATTTTTGTGTTGGTGATTCTCCCTATTTTTTCTTCCAAAACCCTTCTTTTGACTTTGTGAGGCAGTCTCATGCAATATGTCTAAAATTGTTGCATCTATAATACTTTATAATATACTTGGATAATGGAAAAAATGAATTATGATTTCTATTATTGAAGCCATCAATATCTTAAATTTTTTTATTTACAAGATTATTCATAAAGGTTTGGTGAGAACCTCTATCATAATCATTATAAACTTTATACTCTCTTGCTTGAAGTCCAAAATTTTTGTATAAGAAACAATGGCTAAGAAAATTTGTTTGATACATGGTTGTATATAATTGTCGTAATGGAGTAGTTCTTCTAGATTTGATCTGCTTTGAAGAATATTGTTGGTCATTTTCCCTTATTAGGTTGCTACCTATATTTTGAATGGAATTCTTGAGAGAATCAACATAGAATTTTGGTGTTGCAGTGTTTCCAAACTCCTATTGTCTCTTGTCCTTGTTCTTGTTGAGATTGGAGCTTTTAGGTTTTTTCTTCAACTACCTTACTTGTTTATTTGGTGTTTTCATATTCTTTGTATGGAATATCACCCATATAACCAATACCAGTCTTGTCATAAGGTTATATCTGACTATTGAGAATAGCATTCAAGATTGGAGAACTCTTTATGTTTTTATTGAGTTTATCTAGCTCTTTACTTAATGAGACAATTTTTATTTCAAGCTTTTCACAATTTTCTTCATTTTCTTCGAGTTTAATATTCAACACTTATTCCACTCTTTTTTCTTCTTATTTTATCATTCTTTATGCAAATCGTTTCCTTGGATAGTCTCTTATTTTTCTTCCTAAGGTTATCAATTTATTCTAATGCATTGATAAGTTCTACTTCAAGATCCACTATGCCTTCAACACTTTCTCCTTCTGCTTTTTATTTTTTAATCTTATAGTTTGTTTATGTTGGATTCCTCATTTGTGGCTAAAAATAGGATCTCTCTTTTATCACCATTGAAATTGTATTCTTCTTCTTCAGAAAAATCATTATCCTCTTTGGAATATATATTTTTCTTTTTCGAAGATTTTCCTTAAAGACCCTTTTTTGGTTCTTTTTCATCATCACAATATTCCTTATAAGGAAACTTATAGCAAAATGTCCTACCATAGTTAAAACAAATAAGAGGTACCTTACTTTTGAATTTGGATTTTCTCTTTAGTTTTATGACAAGTTTAGCCATTTCTATATCAAATTCATCACTAGAACAATCACCGGACTTGCATTTTCTTGACTTCTTAGATGCTTTAAATGTTGCTTCCTTATGTGATGGGTTTCTTGTCCTCATTTTGTATGCGGTGAGAATTCCATTTTTAGATTCTCCAAATCCCTTAATTTTTCTATTGCAGAGACCTTGGCATCAAAACACAGAGGAAGAGACCTCAAATTTTTTTGAACAACCATTGTTTCTTTAAATTATTCACCAAATCCTTTGAGAGAATTAACCATTTCATCTACTTAAAGAAAATATTCAACAACATATTTTTCATCATCCATTTTAAGGCTTTCAAATTTCCTCTAGAAATTATGAAGTTTTTCCTTCTTTATTTTGTTATCTCCTTCATATTTTCTTACAAGCTTGTCCCACTTATCTTTAGAAAATTCATACTACATTAATTTTAACAAATTTTGAATATGAAAAGCCACTTAAAATGGATCTCATCGATTTTACATTGGAGACACAAGCCTTTCTCCCATATTGATCAATTGGAGTAGACAATGGGAGATTATATCCATCTGTAACATACTACCAAACTTCAACACCAATAGAAATCAAGTGTGTTCTCATTATTATCTTCCAAAATACAAAAATGGTTCCATTAAAGAAAGAAATTTTGATTTATTCTTCTCTACTAGCCATGGCCCCCTTGTTGGACATTGGGTTCAACACTCCCCATGTGTTTCATGACATGGACTAACCACCTCTCATGGATCCTAACTTTGGTGATTGTAGAAGAGACTAATCCATACGAGTTTTGGTCTAATGGAAATCATAATTCCAAAAAGTGGTATCAAAGCCACAGGTCTTGAGTTTGAAACTCACCCGGCTTACGCTAGGGGGGAGATTGTTAGACATGGGGTTCAACGCTCCCCATGTGTTTTGTGACATGGACTAACTGCCTCTTGTGGATCCTAACTCTAACGATCGTAACAGAGACTAATGTGTATGGGTTTTGGTCTAATGGAAATCTTAATTACAACACCCCTATAATATCTTCTTTCGGCTATTGTATTGTTCTTGAATATGCATGCATTTATACTAATTCTTGGAAATATTAAGAGGGGAGATAAATCAATGTTTTGTTACTTTTGATAATTTTTTATTTAGTTAATCTTGAAACTAAATTCATGTAATTCTCTGCTTGATATGATTATCTTACATTATCTTATTAGCCTACCTACGAAGTGATTGAATTTTTGTGCGTGATTCCAAAAAGTAGTATTAGTATGTGTATTCTAGTTATGTGCCCACACCTTGCACGGAAACATTAGTATTTTAAAGATTCAAACGCTAGATGATTAAATAAATGATTAAACTTGATTAATGGATAATCTTGATTAGTGTTTAACTAACCATGTTATCTTCCTAGTAATTCTCAGGTTGTGGGATGGGGATTTTTGTAGTTAAGAATGCCAGGGGTAACCAAGAACCGCTTTGGGAATTCAAGATCTAGCCTTCTTGAATTCTAGAGAGGGATATATCTATATGATTTAGCTTTGTTTTAGTAATAGATATTAGGCTAGCTATGATTGTGTAGTTGGGTTTGATTTTAAAAGATTGGTGGGAAAAAAATTTTTTTCAAGGCAAACCAGAAGGATCTACCAAAATATTGGGCAATGGAGTCAACTTTCTAGGCAAGCAGAACTAAGAAATAAGGCTCAGAGATGCAAAAGTGCTAAGGGCAAGATAGGTGACCTTCTAAGGCTTTGTATAGGTTTGATTTGATGGAGTGGGTGGAATCTGAGCAAAAGGGCACTTAAGAATCCTTAAGCTACAGATAAGAAGATTGAAGAAGGGGATCTAATTGGGACCTAGAGAAATTAAGAATTCTATGGTCCGGTTATCAAGTAGAAAACATTAAAATGCCAACAAGTTTCAAAACAAATCCTGTTTAATTTTTCCTTAGTTGATCATTACAGACTAGAAACACATAATATGAATGAATGTAAACTTTAAAGAAATACACTGAAAACAAGGAAAGAACGAGACTTATCTTGTCACCACGAGAATCCTTAGCTATGATGTCTCTGATCTCTTTCCAGTCTGCTGCTTTCACTAATTGACTCACCAACTTCAATACGACCAGCAAATAAGACTATAGTTGTCTTGAGAAATTTTTATTCACACTGAATACTTCGAATTGTGAAGTATTTATACAAAAAACTGTTTACAAAATATCTCAGAAATTGAGATAATGTTTTAATAAAAAATAGGAAAGAAAACTTAATAAGAGGGACAACTGCAAAATAGTTTGCAAGATGTTACCTTTTTACAAGCAAAAATAGAACTGATTATTCTAATTTGAACTGATTGTTGATGTGCTGTGAGTACTGCTGGCATTAGGTGCAGCTTATCGTGGAAAGTGGTTGAAGAACTTTCCTTCCTTTAACTTTCAACGCTGATACTCTTTATTCATATGTTTTGAGCTGTTTTACTGTGGTAATTAAAAAGTAACCAACAATAACTTTATTTTCACTGATACTCTTTCACCTACTGATACACTTTAACCCTGTATTTTTTACCTTTGAGGTAACAGTAAATATGAATTTCCAAGTGATTTTCCAGTTTTTTATCTATCAAATTCAGAGCAGATTTGTGAATTCTTGCCACTTTTCAGCAGAGGGGATCTTCATAGTTTTCAACTTCATGTAGCTTTCATCTACTTCTGTATACTTGGTTAGGCTTTATAGTGAACATATGTTTGATCTCATTATCCAAAAAGAACAGATTTTCAAAATACTGAAGAAGTATTTTGCCTGTTGGTGATCCTTGTGGCAGTGGTTGTTTGGCTTGATCTTTTGCATGATTTCTGATTTTTAGATCATAATATTTTTGAGGCATCAAATTGTCATTCAATGCATGAATATCAGGCAAACCTGCTTCTGATAATATCTTGTATTTGGCCCAAAATCTTGAGATAGCCAAATTCATGTCTTTACATTTGTCTTCTAAGTTACTCATCATGTTTCTTTTATTTAGGACTTTCTTGATTTGGAGGATGGTCTCTGTCCTATCAGTAATCTTCAATTCTTCCAAATCTTCCCTGTTTTTGCTGTTAAAAAAGGTTATGAGTTGAAGTGTTTGGGCTGGCTTATTCTCAATCTCTCTTTTAGTCTTGTCAATTTCTGCACTAGCAACTTGAAGTAACTCTCTCTGTTCATAAATTATCTGAATTGAAGGCCATTGAGAATGAATGCCTTCAATAATTTTGGTCCATAAATGATTTTTTATATAGGCCACTTGATCTGTAAGGTTTACTTGTGCTTGCAGAACATTCACCTGTTCTTGTAGTCGATCGACCCTTTGCTCATGTCCTTTAGAAGTAATCAAGGCATCATTTTTGGAACTTTCTAGATTTTTAATAATGCCTTTCAAACTAAGAATTTCTTTATCTTTAATAGATATGTCCTCCATGGCTTTGATCATGGCTGCTTGGTCTTGTAGTGTGCTCATCTGTGAGGATGAAGAAGAAGAGGTAGAGATTTCCTGGGAAGTAATTGGCACTGCAGTGGCCATTACTACCTGTGGCGCTAAGTGTTCAGCTAATGTGGATGGAATAGCAGTACTTACAGTAGGAATTACTGTAGGAATGTGAACCTGTTGAGTTTTATTTAGGACTTCATTTTCTCTTATGGAAGCTTCCAATTTACTTTCCATTTCTTTTATTTGAGCATTCATCTCATGAACAAGTTGTTTGAGTTCATCAATTTCAGTTTTCTGCTGAAGAATTTCCTTTGCTTGAGGATTTTCATTTTGGGGCAAATTTAGCTGCTTTCTTAGGGCAGCTATATCCTCATTTTTTTGTTTAATCAATGTTTTTGCAATCTCCATATTAGCAGGATCAACTCCTGCTTCAATCACTAAATCTTCTAGTGCTTTGATCCTCAAATTATTAGCATATAGTGAGGCCTTGTCCAACTTCATTTGATTCTGGAGGTTGAGCACTGTTTTCTCAAGCCTAATTGATTTCATAGTCTTACTGACAATTTTGGAATATAGCATTTCAATATTGCTCCTATGAAATTCAATTTGATCTAATTCATGAATGGCATCTGCATCTCCTTCAAAATCTGTTTTGGAATAATCTGCTACTGATCTTGGATCAGTCACTGCAGGCTTCAAGAATGACATTACTAATTTATTAGATGAATAATCAAATGCTGAAAGAAGCCTGTCTTTGTTTCCAGGCTTTTCCTTAAGAAATATAGAATACGCTTGATTCTTGATCTCTTCATTCTTCTCTTTAATCTGTCTGAATCTGATCTGAATCTCTGACTCTATATTGTCAGTTTCCTTAGAAGAATGAGGCAAATCAATAGTAGCCTGGTTTTCCTTCATGATTGTATCTTTTTGTTGTGTTCCAATTTTTACATTTTGAAGCTCTTTTAATGTTTCAGTGACTATTCTTGTAGCTTCATCATCTGTTTCATTATTTTCAATATTTACAGCCTTATCCCTTTCTTCTTCTGTTATCTTACTTCTCTTACTATAAGGAATTCTGGATTTTTTGTCCTCAATAGTCTCAGCTATGAAACTATCTCCTTCCCTGTCTCTTTTATGTACATTATCAGTGTCTTGGCTTGTGGAAGCCACCTGTGTCTGTTCAATCTGCTTTCCTTTGCCACTGTCTACCTGTATTACCTGTACTACATGTGAATCATCATCAAATAGGGTGTTTGGCTCCCATTCAATTTTATTAGCATATCTTTCAATATGGGGCTTAGGATCATGCAAGTAAACAAGAAACTTGCATTTTACCTTCATTGTACTCAAAATACCTTGTGGGTCATAATTCCATATAAAACCACATGGGAACTTGTACTCTTTAAGTTTGACATTTATTTCATTGGCAACTTCTCTGTTATTCACAATGAATGGCCCAATTTGATTTTTCAGCTTAAATTGGGTCTTTTTCCTAGAAGCTATGAAGTTGATTTCATCTACATTCAATAACTGTCTCAGATATTCCAAAGCAAATATTCTTGTAGTAAAAAATCTCGGTAATTTATATGGGGCCAGGGATGAGCCATACACTCTGATTTCTGTGTGATTTTTATAGCAGGGTTTTGAGTAATGCAAGGGTTTTAAAGTTTAGAACGTATATTAGGATTGATTTCATCAGTGAAACAGACCAGGGTCTGGGAAAAACTGCGAGAAAGAGAAATTAGGGATTCCAGGGAAATTTCGACAGAGTTTCCCATGTAAAATGGACACTTTTATGCAGTTTAATTGTGCAATTTTGGCAATTATTTTGAAAATAACAGGAATTTTGAAGTCTCAGAGGGCAAGCTTGAAGAAAAATACCTGAAAAACCAGCGAAATTCGGTTGAACACGTTCGCAGAGGTGCGCAATCTTCAATTCTTTGAAAATGACTTCTCAGAGGGCAATGTAGTACTTTCGAGGTTGAAATTCAGGGCAAGGAGCATCAAAAAATGACTTTGGTAGGTTGAAAAAGGCTTTGCGCGGTTTCTCAGGGTTTAATGGCACAAACTCGAGGAAAAAAGGTTTATGGATGCTTTCACCAGTTTAAAAGGAAAATAGTGAAAATTTTGAATAAAACTTTAAGTTTTAATGTATTGAACCGATGGTGAAACCATAGTTAAATAATATTAAACTCGGGTTAAACGAGTTGGGTTTAGGGAATACCGCTAGTGGTATTCGCGTTGGTGAAGGGTGGTAAATGGTATTATGCATTTCGAATGTGATACAACGTGGTGGCGACATGTAAGCACGGGGTGGTTTGGAAAAACCACCCATTTCGCGCGGCTTTGTCGAAACATCGAACGTTTATGTTTGGAGCGCAAAAATGAACAATCGTCGTTGGATCGGGCTTTTGGGAGCGAACGGTCCAGATTAAAAGGGAAAGTGTGGGGATAACGTTTTATCGGATTGGACGTGAGCCATCGATCTTGGGAAATGGAAAAGAGATCGAACGGTGGAAATCTTACGCGATGGGATAGGGGTGAATGTATTGAGATCTTTCGCGCAAGTGATTGACCGTAGGATTAAATGGACTTCTGGGGATTGGATGGTCAGAAGTGACTTCGACGGGTTAAGTCATTTACACTGTTTTTGATAGAAAATCAAATGATCGGGAGGGTTAATCAAGGAATTAACCAAGGTTAGGGACTGCGATTAGGCGGAATGTATGCGGGGAAAAAGATAAGGTTAAGGTTTTGAACTTAGGTTAAGGGAATTGGGGCGAGAATTATATAAGGGAAAAGGTTGTTTTTCATTGAAGTTTAGTTTTAACAAAAATTCAGGTAACTTTTGTTTAAAACATGCATAATACATGTTTTAAGTTCTTTTTCTTAATATTTTATTATATGGTTTAATCAAATTGAAAAGATTTAATTACCATAGGGGTCGGATTAAATATACGGATAAACTTTTTAGCCGAAGGGGTTATAAGGGAGGTTTTATTTAAGCATGTGGGAATAAAATACTTTGGTTCAAGTTATAATAAGTGGGTTTTTGGGATTTACTTATAAAAGGAGTTATATAATAGGAAAAGGTCAATTGTAGGGGATTAATACATAAGTTAAAGTTAATATGACAAGGGGACAATGTATATTCAAAAACACATTGATATAACTAAGAAAGTGAAGATTAAAAAGCAAATTTGCATTATAATAAATTCATCACTTAGACTTAGGATAAAATGTGATTTTGAGGGCTTTATGCTTTGAAATGATGTGGGAGGTTAATCAAATGAGGATTAGAGTATCTTTAAGTAAAAATGAAGTTTTACTTAGAATTTTTCAGGGGAATGAGTGTATGTATGGTAAATGATGTGATTAAGGGATTAATATTGACATTTCACACTTTCAACTGATCAGTCATAGAGCCTTGGGTCTGGTCCCAACAAAAGTTAAGGAAATGCCTTGAGTCTTTCTGACTGATAGTCTAGAATGTTTCATGACTATGGGAAGGGGAAGTTAGTTATTCTGAAGCCCATGATGAATGCTATTTACATTGAGACTTTTCACCTTCTTCTACCTACCCATCTTACCATGCTAACATTTTTTCTTCTTTTGTAACAAGGTGCATTTAAGCTAGCAAATTTCACATCATTTATTTTTTTCTGAAAGAAAATAAACTATCTAACTCTACACTTATTTCATCCATGAATCCAGATTAAACTGCTGGATTCACTTTATTTCTCTACCTAACTACTGAATTGTTAGGATTAAACTGTCTAACAACTCATTATTCTCTATCTAAAACAATGGAAATTGAAAAATGATAAGTTAAGATTGAACTGTTTAACTCATCATGGACTAATGGCATTTATTGACACTCTGCCATAGTAAAAAAGTAAAAAGTAGTGGCATTTATTCTTGCTCATTTTCATGTTTTATTCATTTTTTCTTTTGGGGTATCTTATTTTTTCTAAGTCCTTTGATTATTCTTTTAGGACTTTTTACCCTCTTTTTTGATTTTTTTTTTTTTTTTGTTTACAAAATATGTGAATACAACTTGCAGAAGGCAAAGTATATACAAATTTACAAAATTACCAATAGTCAAGTCAAAATTATGACCCCTATATTATAGGTTGCTAACAAACCATAAAATATTGCCTTAAAATTATTAATTTATATTGGTATATACTTATTAATATTAAAGTTATTAAACTCTTCTGAATCTGTAATTTGACAAATATGACTTAATATTATTATTTTATTATTATTTCATTTCTGGTGGATATTGGTGGCCACCTTCCTATTCCACTTGGACCCCCAACACGATTTCCTATCAATTTCCTATTTTTGAGCACAATTTCCTATTTCGACAGTTGTTTTTTTTATAAATATTTTAGGTCTTGAACTTCCAAAGCCATTTTGAGGCCATAAATGACGTTTTTTGAGGAAACGAGAAAAATGAGATGAAAACTCATGTTTTCACTTGAAATTTGTTTTCCTCATATACACCTTTTCAATGGGCTACCGTGCATGCTAAATGGAGATCGTATGCCAAAGTTAAGATTCAAGGAAGTTGGCATTCCAACGAACCTCATCGAGGCCCACAAGCTTTTGACACTTTATCTCCTAGGGTTAGGTTTTTGGATGTTTACGGTTTCTCATTGTTTATTCATGATAAAAATGTCTCAGAGCCTCATTGTAACACAGTTCAGAAGGCATGTAGCCATCACATCTCTCCTCAAATATAAACTACTACTGCCCGACCAAGTTTACTTTCATTATGCATGTAAAACGTTTTCAGTATTTTCTATTTATTAATTGAAGTTTAGTTTCATGTATCTCTGTGTTTTTGCTTTAAATTTGTATTTCATTTTGTTCCTTCATAAATTCAGATCAACACTTCGCATGAATACATTAGTATTCTAACGCTTAAAATGTTAGATGATTAAATAAATGATTAAGCTTGATTAATGGTTAATTTTGATGAGTATTTAATTAAAATATTGGCTTATAATTATTAGTATATATTAATATATATATATATATATATATATATACTTAATATTAATATTAAAGTTATTATATTCTTGTGAATCTATAATTTTACTAATATGACTTAATATAAATAATTTATTATTATTTATTGTTTAATTATTATTTCATTTCAGGGGGATATTGGTGGCCACCCTCTTATTTAACTTGGACCCTCAACACTATTTCCTACCAGTTTCCTATTTATTAGCAAAATTCTTATTTCGACAGTTTTCTATTTTTTTGCAGTTTTTCGGGCCTTGAACTTTTGGAGCCATTTTGAGGCCCTAAAAAAAGTTTTTTTTGGGAAATGGGAAAACATGGGTCATCATCGCATGTGTGCAGTCAAAATTTTATGTCCTTGAATAGACTTTTTTAACAGGCTATCATGCAAGCCAAACGAAGATTATATGCCAAATTTATGACCGTGGGAAGTTGGCATTCCAACTAACCCCATCGGGGCCCACAAGCTTTTGTCGTTGCATCTCTTAGGGTTAGGATTTTGGATGTTTAGGGTTTATCATGGTTTCTTCAAGATAAAAATTCTTGAGAGCCTCATTGTAACATTGTTCAAAATGCTTGTATTTTTCACATCTTTTCTTAGAGATAAGCTACTACCGCCCAAGCTAGTTTTCTTTTGTTCCGCAGGTAAACAATTTTCATTGTTTGTTATTTATTAATTGAAGTCTGGTTTCATTGTATCTCTATGTTTTTTGTTTAAATCTGTATTTAATTTCATTCCTTCATAAATGATCCGGATCAACACCTTGTACGAATATACTAGTATTCTAAAGCTTAAAATGTTAGATGATTAAATAAATGATTAAGCTTGACTAATGGCTAATCTTGCTTATTGTTTAACTAACCATAAAATATTGGCTTATAATTATTAAATTATATTGGTATATACTTATTAATATTATAGTTATTATATTTTTGTGAATTTGTAATTTTAATTAATATTTTAGTATTATTTATTAGTTCATTTCTGAAAGTTTGATAAGTTGTCTCCTAAAATTTATTTCATAATCAAATAGATATTTCATTTCCCAAAGTTTGACAAGTTTTCTCCTCAAATTTATTTTAAAATTAAATATTAACATTTAATTTCCCAAAGTTTGCAAGTGGTCTCCTCAAATTTAATTCTAGATATGATATAGGGGGGAAAGTCAAGGTCATTAAATTAAGATGATGGGGGATATTCATGGCCTTAATGGTAGGTTGTTGAGATGGATGAGTGGGGAAGACATCAAGGGAAGGAGGATGAGAGGAGAAGGGGGGGTCTTTGGTCTTCATTTCTGGCATTTGATGAAGGGATTTGAGGGAGTAAGGAAGGAAAGAGAACTAAGGAAATTATTTTTGAGATTGATTTTGGTTGTGGTTCGAGTGTAGTTGACCTATTTTTTTTTTTACACATTACGATAGTTTTTGTTGGACTTGGGCTTGAAGGGCTAGGGAACCCGTGGATTTTCCTTGGGCTAAGAAGCAAGAGCACCCCAACCGACCCATTGGATCAAGTATTCTTATGTTGTTTGTTTTATTTATATAAATTTCTACAAATCAAATTTTTTACATGTTTAATATGCTGTAAATCCAAATTTATTTATTTGTTATTGTCAAATATTTGTTGTGTTATAAACATGTAATTTTTCCTTTTTGTGAATTTAGTTGATAAATTTATTTTTTATTAGAAAGCCCTAGGTTGGGTGCTCACATGTGGTATTAGAGTCAGGTTCAAATTTGAACCGTGAAAACCCCACATATATGCACTAGACTAATGAAACAAGTATCTCAATATCAAATGAAAAAACTAGACTAATGAAAGTTGATATTGTGAGACTAATGACACGAAAAGTATCCTAATACTAGAACTAGTCTAAAACCTAGATTATACAATCTTCAACATGAAAATTAATTTGAAAAATCTTTAATCTTCGATTTAAAACACTTTTCAAATAATATATATATATATATATATATATATATATATATATATATATTTTACAACAGAGAATACCGTCTATCTTGAAATCGAAGTTGACAACAGAAAATATACACCTATCATGAAATTGAAGTTGATAACCGAGAACCTCAAATCCTTAAAGCATTTGATTACTGTGTAAGGTGACCACTATATTCAAGAAGAAGGTTGTCTACCTTGAAGACAACTTATCCGACCGACATTACCGATATATATCGTTGTAATTTAAGAAACAATCAAAAAAAGAATCTGTGCTTAAGACATTATCTAATTCTGTCACAAATGACTATATTCTGTCTCTGTATTAAAAACCCATAAACATCTATCTTGTAACCATCAAATATCAAACCAATACATGTTTCTGCAATGACATATCCCACTTATGCTGAAATGAATGAATGGAAGAGAACGAGAAGAGGATCTTAAACTGACATGTTGTTTAGAGTAGAATCTACCATTTTAAAACCCAGAAGAATTATGTAAAGATAAAGTTAAAATAGAGGAGCGCATATTAAGGTTTGTTTAACTCTTAAATGCACATGCATAAAGAGACCTGCTACTCAAATTACTCTATTTCATTCACAGACCTAAAAACATTATGTAAATTGGAAAAACCTTCAGTATAAACAGAATGATGGAAACTTGCATACTTCTTTCATTGATTTGCAATTTTTTAGTACAAAATTTTGCTTGCAGGCTCCCAAAACTCGTAACCCTCATCTTTCTTGAAATTTTCTTTAAATACAGTATCACAAGACAGTTTCCAGTAATGAAACTGATTCTAACAGCTCTAACTAGCTCTAACTGCTTAAACTATTGACTGTTATGGAGGCACATGCCTCGAAAAAGTCCTATTACATTTACATAATTTTGAGAAATAACATAATGAGAATTTGAAAACTTCTAGTCTATGAGAACAGTTGGTCCTGAAGTGGTTGTTGAATCAACGACTACTTTTGATTAAGCCGCTGGGACCTCTTTTGTTGAGTCCATTGAAAATGTCTTGCACTTCTTCCATAGCTCATTTTGAGTTGTCGGGGAATTTTTAAAACTTTTATATTCTATCCTGAACGCCACAATTTGACTGTGTGTAGGTTTTCCTGTAAAGAGATTCTTCACCATCCATAGCAAATTGAAATGCCTATGCAAGAAGTTAAACACAGTTTCTCCTTTTAAGATCTGTGTCTTTTCGTGCCTATTATCTGCCTTACTTTTTGCTAATGTTAACTGATCTTCATAAAACTTCCATAACATGATATTTCCTTTCTCAATCCAGCATGAAGATAAACCTTTTCTAGTCAATTTGTCAAATGATATATCAAAATTCTTTATTGTCTCCTTGATTCCCAGTAACCTTCTCTCTGCAACCTTCCGAAGCTCATTCTTAATTATCATCTTATTAACTTCTTCTGCATAAAAATATCTGTCTTGTATTCCAATATCTTCTAATTCTTCGTCTAATTTGGAATTGATAAAATTTATAAACTTGCTAGCCCAATTTGCTCTTTTAATGGCCGTCTTCTTTTCAGATAATATCTCCTCTTCATGTTCTGAGATGAGGCTTTTCTCTTTAGCAACTATATTCAGGGAATTCCAATTTGACTTCACTTCTGAAATAATCTCACCCCAAATGATGTCTTTAGCTTTTATAAGGGAAATATTACCTTTTAAATTCTCCTTAAGATCCTTAATTTCAACCTCAGCATTTTGAAATCTCTGCTTATTCACCTTCACTTCATTTTCTAGTGTTTGTATGACCTTGGTGGCCGTTTCTAACTTTGATTAAGCTCGCTTAAGATCTCCTTCTGCCATATTTATCTCTGTGCTGAGCTGCGCAATCAGTGCTTGAGGATCTGCGTCACCTGTAGGAAAAACAAAAGTACAAGTATGATTTTCAATATGGTTTTGTAATGAAATAGCAGTCTGCTCTACTTTAGTTAATTCTTCATCTTTCTGCAACAATTGCTGACGCAGTTCTTCTTTTTATTTTTCCACCTCTGCTACTTCTGCAACCATTGAATGCTCTGCGGCTGGTAACTTTAGTTTTTTTCTCAATGAGGATATCTCTATTTCTGCACTTTTCATGAGATTTTGAATCGCAGCTTTATCATTAGGATCTACACCAATTTTCATAATGATCTTCTTTAATTCTTCATTTTGAATTGACAAGGCCCTTGAATTAGCCTTCTCCATCTTGAACTGTTTAATAACTTTTGCAAGCATGTTCTCAGCCTTAACTGCTGTGGCATTAGTCTTGGTTAAATAATTTACAATTAACTGCCCAGTCTGCATATGAAGATTCATTTTATCCCACAGTGGGATCTTTTTAACATCCATAGTTATGTTTACCTCATTAAAACTTCTCGAAGATCCAAGGGACATCCCAGTTGGATGTGTCAGAGTCATCCTAAATTGATCCTTTTCAAGGTCCATTACAGTCAATAACCTGGTCTGATCAGCAGCTCTGTGATGCTCTGCTTGAGCTTCTACATTAGCTTTTATCCTCTGATTTCTTTCTTCAATCTGTGTAAATATTTGTTTGTCTAAAGGCATATTCTCTAAGTAAAGTTCATGTCCTCTAGGAGAAGAGGGGACATTTTGTTCTTCATTGATATGAAAGGTAAAACCAGGCGAGTTGGAAGAATGATCTTCAGCCAATTTGGTTCTCTTTTCTTCCCTGGGCTCTTCAACATCTACTTCAACAACATCTTCCCTACCTCTTTTGTTTTCCCTTTCATTAATAATAGGTGTTTGAATGCTCGTTTTTGATGTATTTATTTCGCCTGGGTTTGCCAGCTTCTCCTGATCAGGTCTGCTTACATGAGAAAACGAAAAATATCCATTCTCAATTCTTCTCTGGGAAATTACTCCATGCGGATCATAAGACCATTTTTCTCCAAGTAACAAATGTGTCTCTTCCAACATTTTAGAAACTTCATCAAAAGCTTGCCTCATATTGACCACGAAAGGTCCCACACCCATAGGCAATTTATACATAAAACCTTTCTTCATGGGAAGAAAGTGTACCTGATCCACATTAAGGCTATGTCTTATGAATTCCAAGGTGAAAAGCCGCATGGGTACAAACGTTGGGAGCCTATAGGGCTCGATTCTAGCTCCATACAACCTTATCTCTGAATACTCTTCAAACACAAACCAATCTCCGAATCTGCAACTGGGTCCTAGCTGTAGGAACTCTCGGGCTTCTGGTAAAAAACATGGAGGAGGAACTCCATTCAAAATTCTATAAGAAATAGACATATAATGACTAGAAAACTCAAATATCCCTGCTTCATTTCCTTCTTTTCTAGTCATGTCAGTCCAAAATAAAACTGATTGCTTTTGTTTGTTGACATCAACTATATTCAATCCCGAACTCATAAATTCTTCGACATTCTGATATAAAAATAAATAAACAATCAGAGAAGGGAATCTAAAGAAACTTGTAAGAGGAAAGGCCATCAATTGAGAATTTACAATCTCCTGCCAGAAAGATGGAATGTCAAGAACAACCCTTGGTTTCATCATCAGCGCATACATTCACAATTCTGATTTATCAATTGTCTGGTCATTGTCTTTGCCTAAAATCTCCGCAATGCAACTCAGAATCAGCCTATATTTAGCATCGAACACTTCCAAACTAAAATCTTATCCTTCTAGTTGAGCTTCCTTTGAATTTGACCTCAAGTATGACATACATTGATCAAATTATTCATTTGAAAGGTCCTCAAAATAACGAGCCAATGAATCTTCAGAGAATTGCAGTGGTGACTCATTTTTGGGAAAGCACAATACTTGGCGAATTAATTGCGTCGATACCTGCAGAACGTTTTAACCCTGCGATTTCATTATGAAACACTTACCAAGGTACATTGAAGAGACCAGCCATGAGATGAACTCGGGAAAAAAGTGGGCTTTTGGGATACAGGCAAACAAGACACCGGAATTCTTCATGGCGAAAAATAATGGGGATTTCTTAGCGTTTAGGGTCACTTGGTGATACAATAAGGGATGGTTGACAGAATACAAGGGATCCTGGACATCGTTTTCACTATCCATGAGAGAATTGAGGTTTGACAAACCAGACAGAGAAACTCGCTTTGCCGTGGCATAACGGACAACAGAAGGCGAACGGAAAGGTGGCAGTGAAATAGCTCGAGAGGGGAAAATGACAGCAAGTGGTTTTGAAAACGGGATAAAACCTTTTAAAAGCGACTTAACCAAACATTAAATGACCGAGTTGACGTGTAAAGCAGCTGATGTGGAGTACAGCTATTTTCCACCTCACTTTATGACATCACCGCGGGGGCGCCTGGAGTACGGAAGTGAACTTCGACTTGCACCCCCCGCAATGAATCCCAGCCGTCGATCACAACTCACCCACGGTCAAACCAGTCAACTGTGGGGGCTTAGCATACAGTAATTTACAAGCTTGTTGCATCCCCGCATTGACTCGTCCGGTTTCACTCTTCACCGATCACTACTTCCGCTCGGGAAGTTTTTCGAACCTTAAACATGACGCATACATACCATACATTCAAAAAGAGCTTAGTAATAAACTTTAATTTATAGCGAGATCGTCAACACATTTCATTTTTTTATGATATAGTATAAAAGCATTATACTATAGCATATGCTTTTTTGAAATTTCAGATTTTTTTGCTATTTTTTTATTTTCAAAATAAAACACAAAAGGGATATGCAGATGATCCATAACAAATACCATGGGAAACAAACATGGTGCAATGCACCTTACAAAGGTGTGAAAAACTTCATGAAAAATTGCAGAGAGATCTCGTGGCTTTGACTCTTCCTGCTGAGAGTCAACAAAGCCTTGAAATAGTTACACATTCAATGGGCGAAATTGTAAATGTGTACAAAACTCTTGGGCCAATGACTGATACATTTGTAGAAGTGATGAGAAATAGAAAGAAAACAGTAATGGGTCCAGATAAATGGGAGGATGTAAAACAAAAGCTTACAAAAGATGTGGCCAAGTCAATGTTTAATTTCAAGGAAGGGCCAAAAAGAAAAATGTTGAAGGTGCAATATTTCAAGCACCCAAATATAGCTCGTTATTTGTATAATAGGCACCTTGCGGCCTATGGAAGGCTCCCATGGAACGACAAGGTTCATGTTTATTTTGTACAAATGTTTTATGCAGAATTTTTTTTGGGTATGAAACCCAACTACAATGACCTTCCATCAGAGTTTTTTGGCCTAGGGAAAGGTCAATTATATGACCGTAAGGGACATTAAGTGAGATGTGGAGTTGCCTCGCCCTGAGCCGCCATTGGTGAGTCGACCTTTTCGGGTCGAAACTCTGCGGTCAGAGATGGATGCGACTTCTCAAATAAGTCAAGAAGCAAGGGATGTTATGATCGACAATGTTTACATCAGATTTGGTGGAGTCGATGTTTTTTTAAATTGATAAAGAGCACGTGAAAATGCATGTGCCAATTTTGTGTACTGTACAGATGAAGAGATTGACAACATGAATGTTGAAGATCTATGAATATATGCAAAAATTGTCGCAATGGTTTTCAAGACCTAATTGTTCATGAGGAAGAGGGCACCAGAACGGTATGTGTTAATGACCTTAGGGTTTGAAATTATTTTAACATACATATACATGTGTACAATTTGTAATAAATACATGTGTATGTACATGTATACATTTATTTTTATGTAAATTAATCTAACAAAAATGTATGATTATATGTTAAAACACCATTTGCAGTTCTCACACATGATGCATGATGAAAATGTTAATATCACGTTCAGGACCTCTGGTTCAAAAAATGCATCTGGGTCTGACCATCAAGATATGTTGGAAAATGTTAGTGTTTTTTAAGTGATTTTAAAATAAATAATTGTGCACACATGTACATGTATGTATATATAATTTGATAAAATGTCTTAACAGATACCGATTCTGTCCAATTTTTTTGGGATGGCGGTACCTTCTTCTTCCTTGGGAGATGTACCTTCTACTTCCTTGGGATATGAGCCACAAGTATGGACAATTTTTCACAGGTTTAAAATTTATGTTTAAAAGTTATATATATATATATATATATATATATATATCTATATATATATATATATATATATATATATATATGTATATATGTATATATATATATATATTACACCTCAAAAATTTTCAATTAAAAATTGAGATACATACATACATATATATATATATATGTATATATATGTATATATATATATATATATATATATATATATATATATATATATATATATATATATATATATAGAGAGAGAGAGAGAGAGAGAGAGAGAGAGAGAGAGAGAGAGAGAGAGAGATCTATTTTTGAGTTATTTAAAATTTTTTGAATTTAGGTTCCTATAGAAGATTTCTTTAATCCGCGGACTCTAGCGACGGAGATAGGAACATCCACAACATTTGAACAAGTTGTCTTTAGTTCCTTTTTTTAATATTATTGAAAATAAGTTTATATATGTACATGTGAATTTTCATTTGAAAGTTTTTAATATATATATATATATATATATATATATATATATATATATATATTTAACTGTACATGTATATTGTATAGTTTACTACTGCAGATGTTCCTATGGGGGTAGAACTTGTTCATCAAATGGAGAGGGAACCTCATGAGGTATTGCATGATTTTTTTGTTATATTTTGTTTTTTACATGAAGTTCTAGATATATATATTCTCACTCATTTTTAAAACATCAAATTTTAATGTTCAAGTACATGTGCATTGTGTATGTAGGTTTCCCATGATGCTTCACATGATAGTGCGCAGATTGAGACCCTGATAGGAAAGAAGCTAGATCCATCTCTATTTGATGTACATGATTTTTAGATTTGATTTCAAGATTTAGATGGTCTTAAAATTTGTTAAACTTGATACAGTTTGATACTTGTGAGATCTACAATTTTTGGACATATTTTATTATGTTGTTAATATAATTTGTTTTGTTTCAAAAAGTTATTTTTTGGATGGTTTTAGTAGTTTTGGCATGTGAATGTGAAGTAATGTTGTCATCTATAAATTAATGTTGTCATTTGAACTACATTTAGCATGTTATGTAATGACATTTGTTATAATTTGTTTTGTTTTTTAAATTTAAGTTTTGGATGCTTGGAGTACATTTCGGATGTGAATTAATGTTGTGATCTATAATTTTTTGTTAAATTAAAAGTTAAAAGTTTTGTATGGTTTCAATCTACATTTGGCATGTGATATAATGTTAAATGTGTTTATTGGATAGTTGAATTATAATTGGCATGGCATGTGAAGTTTTTAAAACTCAAGTTTTGGATGGTTTCAATCTACATTTCGCATGCGATATTTAATGTTTTAATGTTGCATGATATATAATAAAAAGGTTTTTAAAACTTAAGTATTGGATGGTTTCAATATACATTTGGCACATGTGGTATATAATGTTAAATGTTTCTATGGGATCTAGTTGAACTATAATTGGCATGGAATGTGAAGTAACATTGCACGATATATATAATCAAAAAGTTCTTAAAACTCAAGTTTTGAATGGTTTCAATCTACATTTCACATGTGATATTTAATGTTTTAAATGTTTAATGTTTTAATGATGCACGATATATTATCAAAAAGTTTTTAAAACTTAAAAGTTTTGGATGGTTTCAATCTACATTTGGCACATGTGGTATATAATGTTAAATGTTTCTATTGGATAGTTGTTCATTATAATTTGCATGGCATGTGAAGTAATGTTGCACAAATCCCTTTTGGATGGTTGAAGTACATTTGGAATCTTAAGATTGCTTTTGATCTCTACATGTAGTCTTGTTTGAATGAAAAATTTCCAATAGGAAGAACATAGCTTTTCAGTGCAACTAACCATGTATCAATTGAGCTCTAATTGAAAAAAGAGTTTAAAGAAGTAGATATATGTAAAAATTATCCCTTTAATTTTGATTGGAAATAGAAGTCTAGTACATATATATGTTTGTTGAATTTGGGTCAATGTCGTTAATGAACTCAAATAGGTAGCCTTGTTGATTTATAATTTGGTAAATTGATGACATTCAGTTAATTGAATTCTAGAGCATAGAACATATATCCGACCATTGGACAGACAAATTTTGTACTAGATTTTCAATCAAGAATAGAGATGTGGGTCAAATCCTACCAAAAGTCAGAGAAGTGCTCTGAGTCTCTTATCTGAAAGGAATCTTCATACAAAAATATATTGTGGATGATTTATTTACATTGCACGGATACTTTTTACCAAAAAAGCTCACAAGAAAAATTGGGCAAATTAAGTTCGTGTATATATCCAATACAATTTTTCATCAATGCACATAGAAAAACTACTTTAAATAGTTAAAATTGTATTCTAGAACATATATATTGAGTACATTTAAATCATTTTTCATCAACGCATATAGTAAAACTACTTGAACAATTAATTTCATTCTAGAATGTATATATATCCAATATGTAAGTAACATTTTTCATCAATGCACATTGAACATATCCGACCATTGGACAAACAAATTTTGTACTAGATTTTCAATCAGGAAGAGAGATGTGGGTCAGATCCCACCAAAAATCGGAGAAGTGCTCCGAGTCTCTTGTTTGAAAGGAATCTTCATACAAAACTATACTGCAGATGATTTATTTACATTGTGGATACTTTTTACCAGAAAATCCAACTAGTTTTTCATCAATGCACAAAGGTAAAAGTACTTGAACAATTAATTGAATTCTAGAACATATATATATATATATATATATATATATATATATATATATATATCCTTAATACATGTAACATTTTTTATCAATGCACTTGTATATATCCTTGATACTTTCAGTTGATACTAGAGCACGTGCACATGTACCAAAACAATTTGTACATGTGAAAACACTTGCAAAAATAACATAAGCATCTCAATTTTTAGTTTCAAGTGTACTGGAAGTTCTAAAACATATTTAATCCAAAGAGAATAAATTTTTGGGCAATTCAATCAAAAAAATTCCAATGGAATGCCATCTTCAATAATCCGTTCATGATCGGATTTTGACATTTTCCATTTCTTAACTTTCGTTTTTCTCTTTGATTGAACCTCTATCAACTTTATGCGTGCTGCACACACCAAGTGACTATATTGACAACTTATGGAATCAGGTTCATAGTCTTCAAAGTAAACAAAGTCCTCACTTTGATTAGTTTGTTTGAAAAAATAACCTTTCAGTATAATAGATCCTCTATCATATTGAAATCCGTGATCATTATAGTTTTCTAATAATTTCATTTTTCGTTCAGTGCAACGCATCAAATAATACTTAATTCATAGTTGTCAATAGGTACAATTACAGCAAAAACATCTCCTGCACAGTAAAACAAACTTTTAAACAAAATTATACATAATTAAATATATTTCTAGATATTTAAATAATTAGAAAGCAATTCAAATGTTACCTTCTCTAACAAGATCAGAAACTCGATCACCATCAGATGATATTGTAGTTTCTCATTACATTTTCTTAGGCTTGTTAGCAGACATTTTCCTTTTTGTATTTAGCTACCTTGTGTTTCCAATCTTTTATATCTGTATTTTCTTCTGGCAATCATTGGATTTCCTTTATGTTATCTGCAAACATACACAAAAACAAGAATGTTCTTCATCATTTCTGACGGCATTTAAAATGAACTTTGTTTTAATTGGATACGATTTCAAAGATTATACCCAATGTTTCAACATCATTTCAGTTTGACCTATCTATGTCTTCAATCCCAATATGCACGGAGAAAAGCCTTTATGTATGGAAAATGAAAATAATTTGTAAATATGATATCAAGCCATTAAAGATAAGTGGTGTGAGTAAATACTTTTTAATTTTTTAAAATTGATTTAATAAAAAATTAAATTGAATATGTACCTTAACACTTCCCTTGATGGCTTAGTCTACTTAAAAAGCGAACGTGATGCACCAATTGAATAACTTCTTTAGTTCACAGAGTAGAAACTGAGAGTGGTTCATTTGATATCTTGGAAGTACTCGTTTTATGCATGCTCCTGCACCGTCATGTTCTCCTTTTCCATGGCCAGTCTCAAAGAAATTCCAACAATGTTTAATGCAGGTTTTCTTATGAAGACAACACAACCAAAAGAATGATCGTGTAGATTTGAATTGACCTGCGCATCCGTCTAACCATATCCAATGTTCATTGAATTTTATTCCATGATTTTTCAAGGAATCATAAATTTTTCCAAAACAATGTTGTACAAAACATGTATCATGTGTATGATCGTCACAGATATAAAAGTGATATTCTTTAATGATATGTCGATTTTCACTCGTGCTTTCTATATGATCGACATTTTGTTCAGCATGTCTATATAGAATATGGACGAGCATGGAGACTTGGTCAGAATGATAGTATTCACTTTGAATTTATTTTTGTGGAACAAATGTGTAGTTTTCTGCAAAATCAATCACTGACAAAATGGTCCCTGGTGGAAAAAATTCACAAGATTTTTTGAATTGCAAGTCTTGACATTGAGCTCTATGGGAATGTTTGGTGTATTTGTAAATTTCTGCCTCAAATTTTCTCAAAAATTCTATCACCAAAATTTCGTCTTCTAGTAATTCAATTCTTTTAACACTATTTGCACCTTGAATCGATGTACTGATATATTAATATCTCTTCCATTTCACTTTCATGTTGGAAAATTATTGATCATTTATATCAGTATGATATTTGTTTTGAAATTTAGTCAAATTTCCACAATCATCACATTTTTTACCTCCAACACATTTCTTTTTTTAAAATAGTTCATCGCTTTCTCTTTCACATAGAATTTGAGATATGAAATCACTGATAGTGGAAGGAGGAGGTGAATCCTTCCATAATTTTCTACCAAAATCAAGGAATGTGTCATAATATAACTCAAATTCCACATGATAACGGAAAAAACAAGTGTCGCGTACGGTGATAGGTTTTACATACCATGGTTTTTGTTTAACAAAAGCACTGATTGAAACATGAATTTGATGATTCTCTTCTTTGAACTTGTTGAATAACTCTATCTGAGTGGTTTCCAAGAAATATTTTTCATGTTCTTCGTACTGATTTGATGCTATTCTTCTTTGCATCACATGCCTTGAAGTTGGCGAAGCACACGAATTGTTCTTCCAATATTCATATATTGTTTTTTTAAAATTTTCTCCAAGTCTATATTTGTATGGTTGCCTACAAATAGCTCTCCAACAAGCGAGTTCATCATTTACATCTACTTACAGCCGAAATTTTTGATGTTTGTGCAAATTTTTTCGCGAGGTTCCTAATGTTCGTGCCATAGATGTTACCAAACGATTCTCTTTAGTACTTGATGAAACCATTTCCATATGTATTCCCCTACGTACAATTGAAACATATTTCTCTCTAGATCTCTTAATTGAATTTATAGTACTACTTAAATTTTGTATCACATCTTCTTTCATTTTTTAATCTTTGGTTGATTTTCGAATACCCAGTAGTGTCATAGCTTCTTTTAATTTCCTTAATGATAGGAGACTTTCAACATTTGAGCTTGAAATTTCACCCGCTCATTTAAGAAATACTTTTCAAAAATGCAGTTAACATGATATTGTATAACATGTTTAAGTTTTTTATCTCCATATGTGTGAGTGTCAACATTTTCTAACATCTCATCAGCGACACTGATTTCATCTGTACATATTTGAAAAAATAGTACATAATAAGCTTACATATGAACAATAAATAACTAAATTAATAAATATATGTATAATTTCAATAATACGTGAATGTGTTCAATATATATATATATATATATATATATATACCTTGTGATTCAATTTCTTCATTTGAATTTCTTTCAATATTTTCACCATCTTCAATCATTGATTCAATACCTCTTTCACTTTCTCTTTCAAAATTTTGTATCTCATCATCAATGTTTTGAGGAATATCTCTGTCTGTTTACATTAAACAAAATATTTAAATTCAAATTAGTTCATCAAATAAAAATTAAGCTTCACATTTTACACTAGGAAAATTTTAAAAATATCAATAGATCATAATATTTACCTTTACATACCTGCTTCAATTTCTGCTTGAGGTTGATTTTCCCCTTCAATATTTGAGAGGGCTTCTATCTTTATTTTGCGAGATAGTCTCGTCTCTTATCTACGTTCCTCAGGCTCTCTTTTTAGATCATATTTTCTCGCACAAGTCCTTCGATAATAGAGTATGAAGTTCAAAAAATTAGACAATAACTCAATTAGAAAAAGCATCACAAAAGATTTAATTTTTAAAAAAAAATTCATTTTAAATTTTTTGCAAAAAATACATACTCCAATCCAAAACACTTACTTTAAAAAATTCGAGAAAAAAATGTCTTAAAAAATGAAACGAAGCTCAAAATATTTACTTCAACTCAAAACATGTACTCTAAAAAAATGCCACTTCAAAAAATGCCTCCAATTTAAAAAGAAAAGTTAGTTTAAAAAATACTTTTAGAAAATGTCTTTTCGAAATTAAACTCAACTCCATACTTTCAAAAAAAATGAAGCACAAAAAACACCCAAAAAAATTTATTACATACTTCCAAGAAATGTCCTTTGAATGTACATCCAAGAAAATTCCTTCAACCCAAAACAATTATTTGAAAAATCAGACCTTCTCCAAGAATTCAAAATTAAACACAAATCCATACTTAAAAAAAAAAAAAGAAAAAAAAACATCCAAAAAAATGTATCACATACCTCCAAGAAATGTCCTTTGAATGTACGTCCAAGAAAATTCTTTAAACCCAAAACAATTTTTTCAAAAATCAAACCGTCTCAAAGAAATGTCCTTAAACCCAAAACAATTCTTTGTGAAATTGGTTTGCCTCCAAGAAATGCCCTTAAACTCAAACCTCCAAGAAATTTCTTCAAACCCAAACCAAGACATTTATAAAATCAAATCAAATGTGCAAAATGTGCGAAAGTTATGAATGATTTTGCGGCAAATTATATTGAACATTTTTGGAAATGTGAGGATCCATGGGAAGCTAATGTTTTAATTTGAAAGACAAGCCATTGCTCTTGTAGTGCTACATTCTCTACATGTGCCTTCTAAAGCTACTCCTTCAAAACTGACTCTTTGAGCCTCACATCAGATAAATACTTCCCCAACTTAGCTACTTTTCCTTCCATGACTCCTATGTCATACACTCCTTTAAATGTGGCAAGCTTCATCCAATTATGGGTTAATGTCTTCTCTTCCTCCAACTGATAAAACAAAGGAATTGTGAAATTTTAAGGAATTAATCTACCCCCCTCAATGTATGTGTAGTAAGAGCTGAGATTGGGTTAAGGGCTAGGGTTTGGCACTATTGCACCATATTTGAGGATTGGTTTTGATGAGGTGGAATCTTCCTTATCATCTTTTCCTCCCTCTTTTTCATCATGTTTTTCCTCTTGTGTCTTGCCCTAAACTTCTTTTACCTCTTTCCCCTCTGTGGCTATAATTTCCTCTTCAACCAAGGCCTTTTCCTCCAAATTTATGCTTGCTAGAGTTTCTTGTAGAAAAAACATTTTTTCTTGTAGAAAACTCTGTTTTTCTTGCTAAAGACACTATTTTCCTTGTTTTTCACTCATTTCACTCCTTGGAGGGTCTGTGGTGGTTGCATGAGGTGTATGGGATGCCAATCTAGCTGAATATCTTCTGATATATGTTACAAGGGTCCTTATGGTTGAAGTGATCTCTTGTACCCTTCCTTTCTCTAATATGATTTCTTCCTCCTTTGGTGATCGTTCAATGGCGATAGTGCTCTTGGTGGGAGTTTGTGGTTTTCCATGTCTCAACCTTTGACTCTTCCTAGTTCTGAATTACATAGGTGTCTGCCTCTTTCTTTTTGTTTTCTCAGGTGTGGTTAATGTAGTTAGGGTGGCAGCTACCTCTTGATCTATGATGTCAGGTGACATGCTAGTGTCTTGAGGGGAGGTTTCACTTCCTAATATAGGGTCCATATCTTCCTTTTACTCAATTCATTCCTCCTCCTTTCCCTCATTTTTTTCTTGCTCTTTCTTTGTTGTCTCTATGTTTTCTACCTAAATTTCCATCTCTTCTTTTTCTTCCTTGTTTTCTACCTCCTCTTCCTCTTCTTCTACCTCCTCTTCAGCCTCTTCTTCTTCTTCTTCTTTTTCTTCCTCTTCTCTTTCTCTAAGGATAGAAGCAGAGTTTTGCCCTGTTTGGGTAGCTATAAAGGTTTCCCTATCCATGTCTATGAAATAAGACCAGGATATAGGTAGGTTCAACTTTCTCAAAGCATCATTTATAATTATTTTTATTACGCCATTACGGGCCAAGTGATGATATTTCCGTATCTCATTTTATGGCTCATTTCAGTGATGGAGTTTAGGAGTAAGTGAGTGACATTTAATCTTTGTTCAAGTGGGAGCTCTCCTTCAGACCTTAGTTCATTTAAAAATCTGAAATGATACCCATATACCACACTAAGTCTACCTTCACAATAAATAAACCTCATGATGTGGAAGGCTACTTCATCCTAGGGGTATGGAAGGCTTTATCTCCTCACTCCATTTTTATATTCAATGTAATCCTCTCTTGGTAGAAAGAATTTTTTTTAGTTGCAGTGCTAGGAATTATTTCCTTAACCCATTTGAATCCTAATGGAAAGGTTGTAACTGTACTTATGAGTTCAGCATATAATGTGATGGCTAGGCCTTTAATCACAGTGGTGGCTCTCTCTTCTGAATGTGACTGTAGAGTCCCTGCAAGTTATTTAGCTATCTCATCATCAAAACCTTACAATAGCTCAAAAAACCCTACCCATTGGTTATTTCAGAATATTTCCATAACCTGAGGGTGCTACCTAATTCTCTTAATGCTAGTAGGCTCTCTTCTCTTAATTCCCCCCCACCCCCATTTTAATGCTATGAGATGAAAGTGGTGATAGGTTTAAGAATTATGTCTTGGATATGGAGGTCTTAAAACAAAATGGAAGAAAATTTATTTTACCATTTAACTCTAAAATTTACTTTTGTTGAGTGTGAATTATATGGGGAAATTTCAGTGATGGAGGATGACAATCCACTTACCTTGGTCCTCTGCTATTTTGGTTTAAGAGATGGAGGCTTTGGGAAGCCAATTCACCCAAAGTTGACTCTGTGTTTCCTTTTGAACCCTTGATGGTCTACTTATGAATTTTCCTGTGGTAAAACTATGTTTCCTGTAGCACGATGGTGCATGCAAGCCAAAACCTCAATTCTGCTCTTCTAATTGCTCCCATTGCTTTCCTGCTCTTCCTACTTTTCCTAATGCTCACGTAATGGTGAAAATGAGACAAATATTACCTTTATTGGATTTTTAACTAAATTTGGAGTGTTGTGGTGGCTTGTACTTAACACGAGTTTCCTCTTTGAGACCATTGGCCCCCACTTCAGTTAATCATTTCTGACCTTGTGATAAATTTGCTTAGTACCCATCCACTCTTACTTGACTAGATTTTAATTTCTGAGGTGGCATACACTTTTAATTTTCCTCCAGTTTCACTTTACCGAGGTGGCCAAGTTAACTGGCCACATTTTTTCCTTTTAAATTTTTAAAACTCGACATTCAACTATTTTTGCCATTATGGATGCACATCAAGAGGTGAGAGGCCATCCCTGATCTTACCTGGTGTTGGTGAGGTGTTGAAGGAGATAGAGCTGGTGGTGGTAGCCTTAGTATTTTATTTCTTGTGTCTTCATTTTTTTTTATTTTTTTTGTGAGTGAGAAATTTTTTTTGAGTGAGCTGCTTGTCTTTTTTGAGTGAGTTTATTACCATTTTCTTGTTTTTTTTCTTTTGCAAGTGCTGCATCGAGTGCTTTAAGTGCCATGGGTGGCATGCTTATCCTTCTAGAGTCTTCTGGTGGTCTCTTGGAATCATCCTCATCAATTTTCCTTCATCTTTTGGCCTTGTTGTTCAACACACATATTTGCTACAGGAAACTTTATGATACTTGTAGTAGATTGTTTCTTGCCTCTTCTTGCTTTGGTTTTCTTAGAAATGGATGGATATGGTTCATGGAAGCTATGGAGTAAGTCATGGAATTAATGGAGTGGAGAATAGGAAATTGAAATGGTTCTCATGTCAAGTTTCCAATGATTTAGCTACTAAAGGTGAAACTGAGGGTTTAGATAGGGAAACATTGTGCATGGAGTGAAATAGGGTTTTTGGATTGGTAGATATAGGGAAAAAATGAATTATAATACCCTTATTGAAGTTAATAAATCCCTATGCAACCTTTTTCCTTCATGAATGAGTTTCCTGTAGTATTTATAAGATTTTCCTGTAGTGCTACAAGAATCGTGTAGCTGCCTAATTTTCCTGTAGCAATTACAGTTTAGGGAAAAAAATGAATCATTTTCCTATATGAAGAGTGAAATGGATGAAGGTATGTATTATGGAGTGTCTTATGGAGTGTGGAAGCAGAGAATAAGAGATAATGAAGATAAATGGCTCCTCTAGATCGCAAAAAACTTCTTTAATAAATAACCTGCAAAACATAAAACACATAAATGCATAGGTATTTTTTAATTTTCCTTTTATTTATTTTTTTTTTTCTAATTTTTTCTCTCTTTCTTTTTGAAGGCAAGTGGGCTGCCTCCACATAGGTTTTCAACCCATAGGCCTACCTTGGGCACCTCAGAGAGGCTTTCACCCAAGGATCTTTTATTATTCTTTTTATTCTTTTTTTTTCTTACTTGAGGACTACCTCATAAAGGTTTTCAACATTGGAGTTGGCCTACAATGCCTCAGAGAGGTATTCACCCATGCCTCTTTATTTATTTTTCCCCTCTAGGAGGCACTGGAAACTATGGAGTTTCTAATGACATCCACCTCCTTATTTATGGAATTTATAAATTCTACCCTAAATAGGGGCTTCTTGTAAACCTTGAGCCAGAAACCATTGACAAGTAGGGGAATTCCTTCCTAATTTATGGTTTCTATCTGAATTGTACCATTATCATAACATTTTTCCACTATGTAGGGTCCCAGCCATCTTGTCATCTGTTTGCCTTTGAAGTCCTTAAACCTTGATTCATACAACAACGCCCAATCTCCTTCTTGAAAGGTATTTTCCTTAATGTTTTTTTCATGCTAGATCTTCCTTTGTAGTTGAATTACTCTGTGTGGAGGAGTGCTTTCATCCTGAACTCATATAATCCATTTAATTGAAACAACCTCTAATTTTTGTTATTTGATATATCCAGTTCTAACTTAGCTTCCATCCTTAAGGTGTTGAATTCAAATTCAACTGAAAGCAAAGCTTTCTTGCCATAGACCAGGCTAGAAGGAGTGAATCCTCTTATTGTTTTCCAAGTAGTGTTGTAGGCTCAAGTATCTTCTACCAATCTGTCCACCCAATCTTTCTTGCTAATGTTGACAACCTTGGTGAGGATACTCTCCAAGGATATTTTATTAACTTCCACTTGGCCATTCACCAGAGGGTGGTAGGAAATAAAATTTTTATGCTTTATCGTGTGCCTCTTCAGAATATTCTGAATGATATGAGAAGTGACTTGTGCCCCCTGATCAGTAAATAATTCTCTAGGGAATCCAAATTTGTAAAAAAAATTCTCCCTCAGAAATTCTGCTACACTATCCTCGGTTGTTGCCTTCACATATTTTTTTTTAGCCCACTTTGTGAGGTAGTTAGTGCAGACTATGATATAATTTTTATATCCATATGGTGGATCAATAGGTCCAATGAAGTCCATGCCCCATTTTTCAAATGTCTCAAGAGCAACTTGAGGGTGCAAAGGAATCTCATCCCTTTGTGTAGGTTTCCCTATCCTTTGGCACTAGTCACACCTGCTAGTGTATCTTCTAGAATCCTGGTGAAGGGTAGGCCAATAGTATCATGCCTGAAAAACTTTGAAGGAAGTACTTTTTGTAGTCAAAGTGGCCTCCACAAGGGCTATAGTGACATGTAGAGAAGATATCAAAAACTTCTTCGTCCCTCACACATATTTTGAGAATTTGGTTAGGGCCTAACTTGAAGATATTCCCCCCAATCCATGTGAAAGGGACACTTTTTATGATGATCTTGCTTTTCTCCTTGAATGAGATATTAGGAGGGAACTTTCCTGCAACGAAGCAGTTAGCTATGTCAAAAAACCATGGTGAGAGTGCTGATATAGCAAAGAGATATTCATTTGGCAGCTGGTCATCCACTATTCCTTCTTCATATGCAGATAGAGCTAACCTAGATAAACAATCTGCAACAACATTCTCCTTTCTAGTTTTATCAACAACGGTTAGGTCAACCTATTGTAAAAGTAATAACCATATAATTACCCTAGAACTAACATCTAGTTTTTTCATTAAATATTTTATGGCTGCATGGTTGGTGTGTACAATGATCTGATACCCGGTGACATAATGTCTAAACTTGTTTAAAGCATGGAAAATGGCTAACATCTCCTTCTCTGTGATAGTATAATTTAGTTCGGCATTAGATAAGTTATTATTGATGAAATAGATTATATAATGTAATTTGTCTTATAACTGCCCTAATGCCACCCCCATAACTTTGTCGGATGCATCTGTGTGGATGTGGAAAGACAGAGTCAAATTTCGACCTTGAAGAATGGGGGCAGTAGTTAACTTTCCCATAATTAGCTCAACAACTTCTTGAAAATGACTGGAAAAAGTAAAATCAAAATATTTGGTCGATAAAACAAATAGTGGCAAACCCATTTTACTAAAATCCTTGATGAATCTTCTATAATAGCCAGCTAACCCTAAGAAACTCTTGACATCTCTCTGATTTTGAGGAGAAGGTACCCTTTTGATAATAGTGATTTTTCTCAGGTCCAATTGTATTCCTACTTGGGAGATTGAGTGTCCCAATATAGCTCCTACTCTTTTCAAGAATTCACTCTTTTCTGGGCTCAGGGCGAGATGCATCTCAATGCACCTTCTCAACACTTTTCCCAAATTCAATAGAACTTCCTAGAAGTCATCCCCATATGGTGTGAAATAATCCATTTATATTTCAACAGAGTCATGGAATAACTGAGAGAAAATTCTCAAGACAACTCTTTGGAAGGTATTTGGGGCATTTCACAACCCAAAGTGTAGGACTCTGTAAGCGAAGGTACCCCAAGGGCAGGTGACAGTGGTCTTATCTTAGTCTTCAAGGCTGATTTGGATCTGGTTATACCCAGTGAAACCATCTAAGAAGGAAAATAACATCTTTCATGCAAGCCCATCCAGGACTTGGTATATAAAGGAAGAGGAAAATGGTCCTTCTTGGTGGCTTTTTAAAGTTCCATATAATCAACACAAATTCACCATTTTCCATTCTTCTTCAGGACTAGGACAAGAGTAGATACCCACTCACTATGTGTTATAGGATAAATGAAACTTGCGTCCAAAATTTTCTACAGTTCTTCCTTGAATATGTCCTTTAGAGATGGGTTCATCCTTCTTTGGGGTTATCACATAGGCTTGCATCCTTCTTTAATGTAAATATTATGTCTACATACTGAAGGATGCACCTGTTTCATGTCCTTTTATTCCCAAGCAAATGCATCTAGGTTTTCTTTTAAAAGATGGCATAAATTACTTTCTTCTTCATCTAAGAGATTTGAGTTTTTTTTATAGAGATCTGGATGGGCCAAACTCTACAACCTTGGTGGTTTTATAGGTTGAATCGACTGAGTGAAATTCCATCCAATGTTGGCTTTCAGATTCTTTGACTAGTTTTTTAAGCATATTGTTAGTGGGGGAATGGTTTTGAATGACATGATCGATGAGTTAATCTTCATCAAGCTATCCTCCTCTAAGAACAACATCTATGGTACAAATGGAAGTAGTTCTATATGCCTCATCTTCTTCATCCTCGAACCATATAGGTAGATCATGATCAATGGAAGGCTGGGTTGGACAATATAATACTAGTTGTTTAGAAAAGGGCCCATTTTTAATAGTCATGTTTCCAGCCTGACAACTGATATAAGCATTTGCAATGGCTAACCAAGGTCTCCCTAAGATGAGAGGATATCCATTGAACTTTGTTTTTGGTTGTAGAACTAGGAAATCTATAGGATACTCCCAAGAGTCAATTGGAACCATAAAATCCTCAAAAATTCCTTCCAGAGTTACTATGGATCGATCTGCAAGTTGCAGAACTATTGTGGTTTTCCTCAAAGTCCCTTGGAGGTTGAGTTTCAACATAGTTTTCTTGGTCATGAAATTGATGGAAGCCCCGAGATCAATCATAGTATTGGGGACTATGATGACATCTATGTGCACATATACAACTGGACTGCTAGGGTCCAGGTACTTTGGAAAGATCACCCTTCCCAACATTAAGTCAGACAATTGTCCTACTACATTGATGGTGGGGTATCCTTCTTCTTTCTTCCAGCTCTCTTGAAGAACTTTTCCTTGATGAGCCTATTTTAAATAGGGACATCATTAATGGTCTAGAGAAGTGGTATCCTTACACACAAATTTTTTAACTCTCCTAGAAGTTCAGTCTCCTCTAGGGTGTGCTGATTGGAATGGATAAAGCATTCGGGAAAAGGAGGTTGTCAGATCTGAGTGTTAATTTATTCATTTTCCTACTCAACCTCTACAGGTGGAGATGGAGGGTGGTTATCTGGGAGTACTCTACCTATCCTAAGATTAATCTTTTGTATATCCACAACATACATTGGATAGGATGTTTCTCCACTATAAACTTGTTGTGCCTATTTATTGTCCAGGTTCGGATTTGGTTGTGCAAGCATCTAAGGCAGCTTGGGTGGAGCAACATGAGTAAGCTGAAGTTGAGGTTGGGGTGGAGGTATTAGAGAAGTTTTTTTATTATGTTGAGGCCTCTACCCTTTGTATGGAAATTTGTTCCACTGAGGTTGTTGAGGAACATACTGTTGAAATGGTTGGTTCAAAAGCTAAGGATGATATGGAGGGTTGTAAGGCCAAATAGGAGGTGTAGGCCAGGATGGAGGAGTGGGGGTGTACCAAGGTTTCATGGGTGCATTATGATTATTGTGATATTAAGAGTAAGGTGCACCATGCATACCCTGCTAATATGGCCTAGGGCCCAGGTAAGGAGGGAAACTTGTCTGTGACATGATTCTCCTCACAGAGTAAGCAAACCTTTATGGAATTTAGTGGACATTCATTTCTCGGGTGTTTTCTGGTACATCTAGGGAAAAATATAGAAAATTCTCTTTCTGCTTCCTCCTACTTCCTTTTGACCTGCATTATGTCGATTTTTAAATAAAAGGTGTGAAGCATGTCACTCTTGAAGTCCTCCATCATATTTCCTATCTCATGTTTGATGGAGGGGAAGAGTAAGGGGTATTGGTTATACTTTGGCGAGCTCCACCTTTCCTCCTAACTTCCCTAGAATGGTTCCTGAAGACAATTTTGATTATTTCATAAGGTAGTTGGTAGATATATCCTCCTGACAACATATTGAGGGTTTCTATAACCTCCTCGTTGATCCCTTAAAGAAGTAATAGTTTAAGTGATCCAGGATCAAGGGTACAATTGGCACTCTTATAGTTTAACTGAAACCTCTCATCATATTCTTCTAGGGATTCATTAAGCCCTATATTTATCCTAAATATCTCATCCTTATTTTCCTTGGACCTACATTAAGCCTTGTATTTGTTGTTGAGGTATTCTTACATCTGTGCCCAAGTAGTGTTGATGTTGTTCCCATGTAGACCCATGAACCAGCGCAAGGCTACATCCTTAAGGGTAGATGGGAATAGCTTCAGCTTCTGATCATCTGAGGAATAGTCATAGGTCCTAAAGACAATAGGAAATTAAAACATGAATGTATCAGGATCTTCTGAGGTAAGTCCATGAAAGTGTAGAAGGGTTGAGGGGCTAATGTTTTTCATTTTAGTCTCATCATAATCTTGTCTAATGGTAATGTATTCATGGGCTTAAATATGAGTGTTACACAACATTTTTTCACTGTCCCTGCAATCCCCATCCCGCACATTGGAGGGTCATTTCTGTGACTTATGAAAAGTGCCATGCCTTGCAAAGACCTTCATTGCATCCTTCTACATGAAGGTAGCATTCCTCTTGTTGATAATTTCCTGAACAAAGCATCAAAAACCCCTATTTTTCCTTGGCGCAAGTAGCCAATTCTACCCTCATGTCGATGTGGAAGATTAACACTAGGGCCCGTGCCACTTGGCGCTTTGTCCCAGTGTAATACCCATGCCAAGCTATTTTGGGAATATTTTTTTTAAAATATACGTGGAGGTTCCATTCCAACAACCTCAAGGATGAGTCATTGGCAGTGGTTGAACTAAACATCCACGGGTTTCCTCCTTTGGTTAATGGTTTCCACCTCCCTTGGAACACTCCTAAAGGATAATCCTCCCTTCCACCTTTGTATGGATCCCAACCTCCTCCTTTTCCTCTATATAAACAAGACATCTCCCTTTATGAAAGCTAGTTGAACTTGGAGAAATGAACTATAGCTGAATAACTCAGTTATTGAGAAAGTAGATCAAGAAGGAACTCAATCAAGAGAGCCCTCATCCCGTTTGAATTCCCCGATGAGATTTGAGACGTGCTTCACCTGAACCCCACTGGATGAGACCACAATGTCAGAGCATGGTTGTATTTATTCTTTCTACATAATAATATAAGTGACTATTGTCTGGTTCCCATATTGTATTTTGTCTTTATCAAATGCAATATGCTTAGTCTTCTCTAACTGACTAGTAGTTTTTGGATGAAATTATTATGTGGTATGTGGTTATCGTTTTCTAATCTTTGTGCAGGTGTCCAAATGCGATAAGAGAAGGGGTTGAGACTTGCCAAATCAGGAGCGAGAGGTTCTCATCAGCACTATGATTGTCAACGACAGCATTGGACCACAGGTAGGCCATCTTATTGCATCCTCTTTCATTCAAATATCTAGGAACCTACACTCTAGCATGATAATTCCTTGTTTCTAGACCCACTTTAGGGCTAGAGGGTTCATCTCTATCCGCAAAGAGGATTTACCTACATAACAAGTTGGAGATTCCACTGGGGAACAGTGCAAGTTTGTCTTTGATCTTGTTGGATCATTTTTTGGGATTTTTTGTCTTGTTGTTTACCTTTCTGGTTGTTTAATTGTGCTTCAAACTCCTTTTCAGCCCCAGAGTGTCAAGATTGACCTCTGCTCTATAGATTATCTTCCCTTTTCCTTGGTTAACTAGCTTGGCGCAGTGTTTCTCTGAATAGTCGTGCCGATTGGCGTAGGTTGATTTTGTAGCACTCGCGCCATCCCCTGTTTAGCGCTGAATACCACCTCACAGTCATGTCGATCCTTGTAGGTTTTTGGGTGTGAGATTTTTCATGAGATTTTGGTGAGTTTTACTTCTTTCTGGGTTATTTTTGGGAGTAATTGAAGTGTTTTGGACTATATTTGATTGTTGGAGGCCTTTTTTCCTTAGTCATTTGTCCGTTTCTTATCAGTGTGGCTTAAGGTCTTAGGGTTTCTGAGTGCCTTGGTGCACTGAGACTTTTGTTTGGAGATCAATTTTCTTGTTAGATGTCGAATTCGTTCCCTATTTAATTACTCTTGGTCTCTTTGATCTTGTTGAGTAAATTCATTGGTTAAATGATCATTGCCTTTCTCGTTTGATTCTTCTTCCTCTTACTCCAAGCACCAATTACATTGCTTGTATGGGTCATTTTGGAGATTTCTCTTTGCTTTGAAAGATTGTAGCATTAGTTTGGGTATTTTTGTGTTTTTTTCATGTTGTTGGAGTCATTCTGATTTGAATTTTACATTCGCTCTCTCAAGCTAGTGTTTTAGTTTTGTTTTTTATGTTATTTAGTGCATTGTTTGCTCTATTGCATTGAAAAAACAAAAACATTGCATTATTTTTGCTTTGAAAATGAAACGTTCCCTTGCATAACTAGCATTGTATAGGCTAGGAAAGAGTTTTGTTTTCTGTATATTGCATTAGATGCATTAGTGGACGTTTCGCATGATTTCATTATTCGCTATCACTTGAAAGTTTTCTTTCCTTCTCGTAGATAGCTTTCACTGAACGAAAATGGTATCCTTCGACATGTCGTTTTGCATTTAGGAAAATTTCAGATCTGATATACGTTAAGGCCTAGAAATTGAAACCTAATCCAAGATAAACATTAAAATCAATTTCAATTAAAGTAAGGCAACATTGAAACCTAACGAAATATTCCAATGGTCTAAGTTAGAGACGTGTTCCGGCGTCTTAAAATCTAGTAGCTGCCATTCACCGTCTGGCTCTAGACAGCACTAGTACAGACTTGTGCTCCTTGTACTATCGAGTATATAAAGGGAGACCCTTCTAGGTTGCAATCCTTTTATCCATAGGAATTCGATTTTGCCTCCTTGTAAACGTGATACACTGAACACAGCAATCAGGGAGACTACTTGCATGTACGTTAAGTCCTTATTCATTTCTCTTTGATTTGATCACCAAGGTGTATATGGCAGTTCACGGAAACCTGGCATACCCTCTTTCTTAGAATACCTGAGCAGTCATTTTTTATCTTTACTGACTCCTTAAATTTGGAAACATCATCGAGCACTTTTGCTTGTTTCTTTAGTCTTAAAACATGAAACAACAAAGTTTGGTTTCAATGTTGTAAAATAGACTGCCCAAGAACACACGCCCATTAAAAGTTTTAGCACTTAGCCTATATTTCTTTTGCCTTGGCTTCTTGAGTTTTTTCTTGGATCTCTTTTTTTCCTTCTTGTTGTGAAGCAGTCACGGTGGCAGAACCACGAGTTTCATAATCCTCACTCCCTTCTAGAGGTATTCCTTTACCAGATAGTTCATTTGAAACTCCTTGATCCACTAGGTCTTATGAGCTTCAGCAGCCTATTTTCCCATCAGTCTTACCCCTTGCTACCTAATCTCCCGCTGACGAGCCAATTAAGTTCAATTGGCCTCCCTCAGGTGCTTGGTCTGGTTTTTGGTACGAAGAAGAGTTCCCTCCTCTTACATCGGGATCACCATTTCTAGCTGCTGTTATACCTCCTAGTCCCCGTAGTCTTTTCGAAGATATTATGACAGAGTCAGACATGGAATCATCAGGTTCTATTGGTAGTGATGGAATTCCTGTTTCTAACAAAGAATATCAACTTTTCCCTGAAAACCCCCCCATGTGTCTACTCAATCTTCACCATCGGTGTCGCTTCTAGCCGGATATAGGTCCCTAGGTCAGATTATTGCTGGTGTTGCATCCATGGCAGCATCTACTCATCCAAGAGTCCAGTCCTTCCATCATTGGGACTGTCACCAATGACACCTCCTTTGTCGCTTTCAGTTACATCTGTCCCAGTTCAACCTACTGTCTACATGGCTACGTCTGCACTAGTCACTTACTCACCAACAACGTCGACTCAGATTCCTGGTGGCCTTACCTTTGAAGAATATATATTATCTGTTCATCAATAGAACTCTCAGGTTTCTCTGTAGCCTCATGCTCCTGTTAATCTGCCACACCATTATGACGAATATGGTAATCCTGTCTATTTTCCCTATCTTTCTCCTCATCACTATGATGTTGTTGGTACCCCCATCTATGCGTTTCCTACTCCCCATCATTATGATGAGTGTGGTGTTATTGTTTATGACCCCTATGAAATCGTTTCTGAGATTGGGATGACTTATCAGGTGCAACCCCTTAACCGACAAGGACAACCATTTCAGGGACAACCTTCAACTCAGTCGAGGCTTACATTAGGTCCTCGGGGACAACCTTACAGTCTGCAAGGCAACCCTTTACAAGGTCAGCCTATGGTCCAACAAGGAAAAACCCAGGGGCCTTTCGGTCAACCTTTCTATCAACCAGGACCTTCTTATGGTCCTTGGGGGAAATTATATTCATCACAAGGACAACCTTTTGTACAACAACCGGGATCATATACTCAAACTGGTTCGAATGCTGGGCAACAAGGACAACTCTTTGGTCCTCCTTCGGGGCAACCTGGTCCATCGCAACCATCAGGCCAACCTGGTGGCCCTTAGCATCTAGGCCAAACTACTTCGCAGGGGAAAAATACTCAACTAGCCCAAAAACTAGCTCAATCTTCTCAACAACAATTTTACTCTGCTTCATAGTAGGGTCCTACCTTTGAGTAGCTTGTTTAGCCTACTCAGCAGCCGGTCCACCCTATTTATTCAGCTCAACAGGGCTCCACTTATCAACAGCCAGCTCAAACCCAAGGCGCTTATTACCCTCATGGTCTATATCGACCAGTATATAGTGTGTGTCAAGGCTTTACTTATTACCCTCAATCTCAGTTGTAGTATAATCAACTGCAAGGCCATGCTTACATTCTGACGCAAAATCCTTATGTTGCTCAGCAAGGACCTTGATGGTATACTCAAAATCAGTATCCTGGTGTTTAGTCAATTTAGTGTTCCTAAATTGATAACATAAATTATCAACCAGGGATAGTAAACTGTTGAAGTGAAGTGCACCATATGTGCATAAGTATCCTCTTCCTACTTCATTGTGTTTAGTGTTTTTCTAGTGTTTTTGGTTTTATGTTTAATGTTTTTTTTTAATGCTAAGGGGAAAAACTAAATTAATAGCAAAGAGGAAGAGAAGGGAATGTTACTGAATGCACTAAAACAAAATTTAGTTGCAAGATCTACTCTAAACTAGAAATGATAAAAAGGACAGAGAATGCTCTACTCTAAACTAGAAATGATAAAAAGAACAGAAAATTCTCTACTCTAAACTAGAAATGATAAAAAGAACAGAGAATGCTAATCCACAGATTGTAAAGCTATTAAGAAAGTAACTCATAACATGAAACTTAGTCCAATTCGTTTCATTAGAGATATATTGGAACAAACTAAGAAAAGGATTAGTTCTGATGTGATGAGGATCTCTTAGAAAACAATAACTTAAAACATCACAGAGAAATCTTATTCATTGTTAGAGATTTGTTGGAACAACTTGGGAAAAAGATCATCTATAACATAGTAAGTATCCCTATGCTAAAATAACTTATGACACTAGAACTAGCTTATCCTACAACTCACAATATTACTATTAAGTCTTATTCAGGAATTAGAGATTTCTTGGAACAACTTGAGAAAAAGACCGTTTATAATATCATGAGAATCTTGTACCTAATTGTAGAACAGAAAATGTTAATAACTCAAAATAATATAACTAATTCTCATTCATATAATAGTGATGTGTTATAAGAGTTTGAGAACAAGAATAGCTTATAAAATAATTAGGATCTTCTAAATCTAACTAACAGAACTGAAATGCAATTAACTCAAAGTACTACAACTAGATATCATTCATGTATTAGAGATATATTGGAACATCTTATGAGAAAAATATTGACTTTAATATTATGAGGATCTTCGACGTAAGTAAACGACATAAAACATGATGCAAAAATATGAACTCAAAAAACTGCCTAAGTAAGAACAAAACCGAATTAAAGGTTACTTATCTAGAAAGTATGTAAAATCCTCTTCAGATAGCAGGGGTCCTCTACTATTAGATTGGCACACGAATCTTTAACTCCTTAAATTTTCCTTCAGAACATGCATCAAATTTATACTCCTTAATTAAAAAAAAACGATCAGAAACAGAGTGTCACAGTATTTGAAAACTAAAAACATCAACTATCTTTCTTGGTTCACCGAGTTATTTTTTATAGGTAATTACATAAATGATATTGAGTAAGAATCAGCATAGGTGTCTTTTATAATCAAAATCAAACTAAAACTCCTGTTGAGGACTCCTGTTTTGCTGAAGGCAAATCAAGAGTCCTTATCCTTATAGAACTCTACTTCTTGGTTTTTAGCTTTGTCCACATGCATAATCACTTCCAGTTTTTTATTCAGTCCTCGTGGATGACAAAGAATGATGCAAGAGAGTTTTGGAGTCTAACCATATACGTCTTTCCCTCAAATTACACCTGTAACCTGTTTAAATACCAAGATGGCTACGAAACATATGACTAGCTACAGAATGACTGCATTTTGTAGCTAAAACTGCTCAGAAATCACTAAGACAACAAAATTACAAAAGTAAAACAAGTTAGTCATTTCAGGTATTCTTAAAGTGATTTTAATCATTCTTATTGATCTTTTAGGCCTATAAATGATAAAGGATTAATGGAATGAAGTGGATTTTGGTGAAAAGAAAAGACATTTTTAGGGCCCAACACCTGGTCCTCAACCTTTGTATCAATAGAATTATTTGGCTTATCCCCCATATTGTTAGAATACATAGGGACAGAACCAATGGGGGAAGAACTTTTCCAAAATGGGGTGGAATGTGAATTCAGGTTCTTACCAGGGACCTGCTATGCCTTTTAACCCTCAATTACCATTTCTCGCCACATTGGGGTTACCAGATGTGTCAAAGTTAATGAATGATCCTATTCTTCATAACCCATATTGGCCTTGGGTTCCGACTAAGATTCCTGGTGATTGTCCCAAATATGAGGGAAAGTCCGAAGAAGACCCCCAAGCACATGTTATGACTTACCACTTGTGGTGTTCCTCTAACTCTTGGGTTGAAGATTCTATTTGGCTTCGTCTTTTCCAATGGACTCTTACTGGTGCTACTGCTAAGTGGCATATCGAGCTCTCTTATGGTATCTTTCAATATTTCAACTCTCTCGCCATGATGTTCCTTACTCATTTTCAGTAACCAGTTTGTTATGAAGCTGAGATGCATCTCCTCACCTCCTTGAAACAGGACCAGGCTACTCATATCTCAGACCATATTCATGAATGGAGACATCATCATCACTTGATCAAATTTGAAATTCCTGATCAGCTTCTTACTCATTGGTTCACTACCTCCTTTGTCAATTAGATTGCGAAAGACATAGCCATGGGGGCATGTGTAATCGAGGAATAGGCCATTACTCGTGCCTAGTACCTTGATATCATGTACTCTCAACGGGGCATATTGTATGATATTTTGACCGATGCCCCTCAACATGGAACTTCTAAAGCACCGATGACCCCACCCGTCGATGGTATTATTTGTTCTATGTCTCAGACTTCGCGTATGTCTTCTTCTTCTAATATTGGGAAGAAAAATTCTAATTCTTCCAATGATATTGCTCCTCAGTCTAGCCTGAATCCTGATAAAACCTCGGAGGTCAATGCCATTCAGGCCAATCCTACGGATAAGACATCTAAAGGGAAAAATAAGGGTAAAGGAAAGGCCAAGGCCAATGCCCAGAAACTAGATTCGTCCAAATCTCATGCTAATGATGTTTCACAGCGTAAGCCGAAGTACCCCTGTCTGATTTGTGATGAAGAGCACTGCACCAAGGCCGAAGTCAGTAGATTTCTAAAGGGCACTCAAGGTACTACTCCTATCCCTAAAGAACCTTTTCCATCTCAGTAGACCTAGATGGTCGAGTAGCCTCAGTCATCTACTCCATTTGGCTCTCAGGTGTTCATGATGAATGGTTCTGCGTCCATTTCTATTACTACTCGGTTGAAAGATTATGCTATGTCGCACTAGGAAAAGGGGAAGGATATCACTGATGGTCCTCCTCCCCCACCCATTTCTGGCCCTCTTGAGATTGAAAGGCCCAGTGTTGAACCTATTATGAGGTCACTTTCCAAAGATGTTATCTGGAAGTCTTCTTATAATCCCAATGATCGTGCTGCTCAACATTACAGTATTGTTGAGTATTTTGCATAGGCATCGTCCGCAATGTCCGCATTAGAATTACTTCAGAGTTGTCTATCTCAGTGGAGAGATTTATCATTTGCGATTGGCGGGGTTGATCCTGTTGATACTAGCCTTCTTGCTTTCGATCTAGAGAATTTTGTCCAACGACTTCTACACCAGATTGCACTAATTATACAGGTCGTTATTAATGGTCCCGAAATCCATTGAGCCATTGTGGACAAAGGTGCATCAACCTACATCATGTCATCTTCTTGGTGGAAGGCCATTGGCTCTCTAGCCCTGAATTCCTCACAAAATTCCCTTGAAGCATTTGATGGAAGGGAATCAAAAGCTTTGAGTGTTCTCGTAAGTTTTCCGATTACCTTGAAAGAGAAGACAATCAATGTTGAAGTAGAGGTAGTTGATGCGAAACTCAATTACAATCTTCTACATGGTCGCAGTTGGACTCACCCTATGCTTTGCATTCCATCCACCCTCTTTCGTGTTTTGAAATTTCCACATGAGGGAAAGATTGTTACTGTCGATAAATTGTCATTCTTCACCTCTTCTTCCAAGAACAACGTTCCGTATGTGGATAAGATCCCTACTCCCTTCGAGAGTGTTGGGCCGGGTCCCTTCAATGATCCATCCATCATGGGTATTTTTCCCCTTTCGCCACCAAAGACTGTTCAAGTTAATATGATTTCTCTATCCAATGACCCATGGATTATTCCTTTGCTCGAACAAGTCGATTCATTTGGAGATTCAATGCCATTGAGTCTGATTGAAATCTATTATTGTGAACTTATTGCTACATCGGATACTCCACCCTCTAATGGTGCTCCTTTGAGCTTGTCCCTTGACATGTATTATCAATCCCCTTGGCTCAATGATTCAGACTCACCTAATCCTTTGAAAGAAGTGTTTCCTTCTTATGAAGCCATCGTGGAAACTGTGTCTCTCAAAGACTTGCTGTGGGATGATGGTCATCATTGTTATTCATTTATGCTTGGCCTCGGGGCTATGTCTACATGTCTTGAGCGGTTTGCATCTCAAGTTCCTTCTCCTCTACTTCAATCTCCAATCCTAACACATGAAGTCCTTACAGAAGAAAACTTGAGCAATATCACACAGACGATGCCTATTGACATTTTCGTGAAGTTGAGAATCGTCGAGAACATCCATGTGGGGGTCACTTGTTCTTCAGATGAAGTCCAAGTTTATACTAGCCTTTTTTGCAAATTCCATGATGTCTTCACATCATCCTATGAAGAAATTCCTGGCATTGATCCTAGTATAGTGGTGCATGAAATTTCTACCTATCCTGGTTTAAAGATTGTTTGCCAACGTCTTCATCTGGTGCACCCTAAAAAGGCTGCGGCCATTAAGGGTGAAGTTTAAAAACTTCTCAAAGCTCATTTCATTTATCCAATTCCCTTGACAGAATTCGTTTTGAACATCATTCCTGTTGATAAGAAATAGGGAACTATCCATGTCTGTGTTGATTACCATGACATAAATCAGGCTTTTCCTAACGATAATTATCCTACTCCCTTCATCGATCAAATCATTGAAGACTGTACCAGAAGTGAGATTTTTTCCCTTATGGATGAATTTTCTGGATATAATCAGATTAAAATTCTCCCAGCTGATCAGCACAAGAAGTCTTTTATCTTTCCTTAGGGTACCTTTGCATACAAGAAGCTCCCTTTTGGCTTGAAGAATTTCGGGGCCACATTCCAGTGAGGAATGTCCTACACTTTCCATGACATTTTTCACATCGTTCAGCCTTACCTGGATGACCTTTTGGCTCATTCAGCTAAGCGTAGGGACCATCCGGACCATCTGGACCAGTGAGGATCTTTATTCGTTTTCGACACTACAACATTCGACTTAATCTGCATAAATTCGTCTTCTGTGTTGATTCCGGTAGGATTTTAGGGTTTATCATGTCTAAAGATAGAATTTGCCTCGATCCACTCAAGTTTGAGGCTACTGTCAATCTCCCCTCCCCATCCTCATTACATCAGTTGCAGAGTCTGCAAGGAAAGGCGAATTTTCTACGTCGTTTTATACCAAACTATGCAGAAGTAGCTAAAGGATTGAGATGACTTTTGAAACAGGACGTCCCTTTCTGTTGGGATGATATTGCTCAACAATATTTTGATTCACTCAAGATGTTGCTAGTCAACGCTCCTTTATTACGTCCTCCCAACTATCACCATGATTTTTCCCTCTATTTAGTTGTCGCTTTTAGTATATTTGCCATGGTTTTGGTACAAGACAATGATGATGGTAACGAACATGTTATTTATTACTTGTCTTGTAACCTTCTTGATCCTGAAACAAATTATGCTCATGTTGAGAAGTTAGCACTAGCTACGGTCCAGACCATCCAGTTCTTTCACCATTATATCCTTTTGCGTACAGTGACAGTGATTTTCGATTGCAACCCCATGACCTATATTTTTTCTCGACAATTGCTAGGGGAAAAATACTCAAAGTGGATCGTTATCCTTCAAGATTTCGATTTGGAATTTACTACTTCCAAATCAAATAAATCACTAGTTTTTGCTGATTTGATTTGTTCCCTCCCTTCCGACTTCGCTCCATCTCGTTCTGAGGACCGTATTCCAGACAATACACTTTTCTTTATTAGCACCCGCGACCCCTGGTATGGTGATATCATCGTATATCTCTAGACTTCCACATTCCAATATAATTTGACAAAGGATTCCCACCACCATATCCGGCATCAATTGCAACCTTATTGTATAGTCAGAGATACGCTCTATCGCATTGGAGTTGATTCTGTACTCCGTCAATGTTTGACCCTCAAGGAAGCTGAGAAAGTATTGAATGATTGTCATAGTGGCGCCTGTGTTTTTCACATGTCTGGTTATGCCACTGCATAAAGGATACTTCGTGTTGGTTATTTTTTGCCTTCCATTTTCAAATACTGTATTGTCGCAGTTCGTAAATGTGATGATTGCCAGATTTATCAATGCAAATTTCATGCGCCACCTATTCCTCTTGACCCTATCATTACCTTTGGTCCCTTTGCGAAGAGGGGCATTGATTTCATGGCGTGTAACCCTCACTTAGCTGGGGGGCATGCTTATATCATCGTAGCCATGGACTACTTCACCAAATGGGCCGAAGCGATGCCTACACTTGCCGCTGATGGTAAGACAATTGCTCAATTCATATTCAATCATATTATTTCTAGGTTTGGTGTCCCTCAAGCCATTGTTATCGATCATGGTTCCCATTTTTGACATTATATGGTGGTGGAGTTGACTTCTAAGTTGGGTCTACGTCATGACAACTCAATGTCGTACTACCCTCAAGCCAATGGCCAGGTTCAAGCTATGAACAAAGTTCTTGTCACAATGCTTCAGTGTACGATTGGGATCCACAAATAAAATTGGCATATCATGTTATTTTGTGCTCTCTGGCCATACCAAACTTCAACTAAGAGTGCGGCTAGATTCACCCCTTTTTCTGTTGGTTTACGGTCTAGAAGCTACTCTCCTGATTGAGTGTGAAATACCTTCGCTCAAGTTAGCTGTGGAATTACTAAAAAACACTTCACTAGAAGAAGAGTGTCTCCTCTACTTAGAGAGGTTGGATGAAACTCATTGCTTAGCCACTTTGGTCATCGAAGCACAAAAGAAGCAAGTCAAAGCTCATTTTTATCAATCAGTTTCCCCTCATTGTTTTGTTGAAGGAGATCTCATCCTCCTGTATGACCAAGCTCCTGATAAGATGGGGGCAGGAAAATTTCAACCTATTTGGCATGGGCCCTACATCATTAAACGTGTGTTGCAAAATGGGGCCTATGAGCTAATTGACTACGAAGGTCATCCTCTTCAACAACCCAGAAATGGGTTGTATCTCAAAAACTATTATGCATGAGGCATTCATGCATAACAGGTGTACATATGTATTATTTTCATTTTTGTACATGTTTTTTGGTTTGGTGTGCTTTGTGAGTGTTTTCGTGCTTATTGGGTCTTGCTTATTATGCAGATGTCTATTACCCCTTATGTCGGTTTCATGGACGGTGCTTCCCGCAGTACCAGGAATTTGTCATCGACAGCCTGGGTAATTTATGATCCTGATGGTGAGTTGATAGATCTGCGAGGCATTTTTCTAGGATGAACTACAAACAATGTCGATGAATATAGCACTGTCATTGAGCTATTAACCGAGGCAATAAACCTCAGGATTCGTGCATTGCTTGTAAATCTAGATTCACAACTGCTTGTTCTGCAACTCAATAATCATTATTTAGTTAGAAATCTGCACATTATGAGATTATATTTACGTATTCGTTTGTTGGAAATACAATTTGTTTTTATTACTTATCAACATATTCCTAGATGAATGAACACATTAACTGATACAATGGCTAACATTGTATTAGATAGACATTCTCATAATTTGTAAAAGCATCATCATATGTAAGAGATCCATGTAAGGAAATAGATGTATATATATCGCATGTTTGCAACTGTGTGCATCATAAATGGAAAAAAATATATGTATTTTTCTGTTACATCCTGAGACATCATGTCTCACAAGATATGTAGATAAAATAAACCTAGGTGTCTAATCAGCATGATGTTCGTGATAACATGTCACAACCCATACTAGCCTCCTTAGCAAGCAGTGGATTCAGCTGGGAACCCCTACAGTATGTCTCTGATAGGTGCGAGGAACATCATCAAAACATGCATAATCCAGGATTCCTCGAGTGATCCCCTCTAGGTTTCATACTATCTCATCTTCCTCGCCACCCTTGCCTTGAGGGTCAAAATCGCAAGGGATTCGCCTCACTATCGGTGACATACCGGAAAGTCTCTCTAAGCCAACATCTACATCACATGGATTTAATGTCAGAACATACATAAATAAACGAAAAAATCATAATACTCATAGATCTTAAAATTTGAGTCTCACCCAAATCCTCATCCCAATCTTCTCCCTCTAGGAGTGGGAGGTCCGGATCATTGGTGAAATCCGTGCCAGAGTAGGGCCAATCCTCCATAACAATCAGTTGTCGATGGAGCCAATCAAAAAATTCTAGCCTCCAAGACATCTATTGTTCGCCCCCTACCCTTGGCATCAGTGCTACCCATCGAGCCATCCGTGGTTCTCTCGCTGGTGGTGTCAAAACTATGACCTCCTGTCACTGAAAAATTAGTAATCATTCCAACAAGAACGATACCAGGATGGATCCATAAACAAATTGTTTCAGTTTGGTCTTCTTGCATTTTTTTAGTTGGCGCTTCATGTTTATGGCCACAGGCTCTGCCCAGTTGTAGATGGTCGAAGCCATGCAGTCCACAGCAAGAAGCAACTATGCTTTATTGCTTTATGTGGTGCTTGTGATCCCACAACCCGTGTGATGGTATGAAATACCACGCGTAGTGTCAAATCTGGGATAGTTTGTATATCAACCTTCCCACTACCTGATACTTTCCGCGCTCCTCAACATACCCTATCTATCACCATGGTCATGTTTTCAATGGAGGGCTGGGTGCCAGTTAGGAGTGGTGTTGCACTTCTTCGTGATAATCCTGTGATGAAGTACATGTCAGAAACATCAATCTCAAGTTCTTGATCCTGTAGGATGAACTTCTCTTGATTTTTGTCCCATATACTGATCAAACATTGTAACAATTATGGTTGGGCTTGGAGACATGGTGTTAGAAAGAATTTTTTCAAACCACAGTTTCTAAAGGCTTCCATAACTCCCTCATTTTCCATGGCTAGCTCATCTTCTTCACTATGTTCCCATTCTTTCCATTCAATGACCATTTTTCCTCTTTCTACCTACAAACACACACATATGAGTGGTATTAGTTAATTTTATCCCTTAAATTTGTAAACAATTGGAGTATTTGACGTATATTTTTTCTAAAAATTGGTTTGCACCGTTGGCGTGCCCTACTGTTAAAAATCGGGTGGTTGGCATGACTCCGTGCCCGAAACGTGTGCCAACCGCACAGCCCTAATTTTTACATTTTCTCCCCCAAAATTTGAAACTGACAAATGCAGGAAGCAAGAAATAGCTTAAAATAACAAGAGGGATCTCAGATCTTACTTGGAGTTGACGGATTTTCGATTGATCTACTGGATTGACCGCTATCATCACTGCAAGATTACACAGTAAAATGAGTAACTATTGCTCCATAAGAGGTAAAAAGTGAAAAGTAATTATTTTTATCATTTTTGGCATTTTATAACTTTTTCACAACCCTAATTAGGTTTTAAGAAATGTTTTTTGATTATTTTATTGTATTATTTTCGAAAAATGGGTTTTATACATGTCCCTTGTGCAGCAATAGGTTTTCATGTGACAATGATGAAGTAATAGTTATATTTTATACTTTTTTGGAATCGGTAAAAACATGAAAAAAGTCACTACTAGAGTCATATTTTCACTCTTTTTTGACTCTCTAAAATTTAAAATATTTCCGAGATGCTTTTCATTTTGAACTCGTTAAATGGCTATGAAACAATATCTACCCAGTATACGTTTACCCCTTTTTCAGGCTGGGATGGATTATTTACGAAAAAGGAATACCTTAGCCTATCGCGACTAAGAGGTTCTTTTAGACTTTGTTTTCTACCTTTTCGGATCTGTGAGACTACCTATGAAAAGGGAATACTGGAGTTTTTATTTTCTGCCTTTTTTTCAAACTCTCTAAATGTGAAAAGATGTTGAGTTCTTCCTTTGTCAGACTTGTTACACTCTGATGACATCAGAATTCGTCACCATGACGTTATTCGAGTTCCTCCTTCCTAGGGCTCGTAAAATGTACTAGGATGGATTTTTCCAAAGGAAAAAATTACAGTGCAAGCATATGATATCCCCTTCAATTTTGTTTTCAAAAATAATTGGGGTACTTGCCAGAAATGGTGGGGGAAAATGGAACCAGATTTTAGTTGTGTTGGTAGTATGTCACTTTTAAACATGGAACTTGTCTACATTCGTGTCGGGTTGGGGACATCTCATTTCGTAATTTTTTCCTCCATGGGTTTGGGTAATCTCTTTTTACCTCTCATTTTCTCGTTTCCCCGTCATCATGACCTCAGATCTTTGATGTCAAATACTGCCAAATCCAATGTCCTGTTGTTGATATGTTCAAGAGAAGTTTGCCTCTGCAGTTTTCAACCTCCCTCTGATTCTCTGTTGGTTCTGATTCACAAACATCATATTCATTTGTCTTGTGTGGATGATGTGGGAAAAATTATGGCCCTCCTTCGACCAGGTCACCCCCTGTCGACTTCAGCTCATTATCTAGGAATTTGATTTAGAGACTCCCCACCGGTGCCTTGGAGCCTGCATGTCTTAATGGCAGGTTCTTCACATTCGATGCAAGGTCCACATCATTGGCCTTCGATTGACTGACTCTGTGGGTGTTTGATGCCATAACACTATTCACATTCTGTGGATTGTACCTTTTGTACCTTGAGAGCCATTTTCATTATTGGTGGTTCCTCTCGCATCTGTTAACATCTTTCATCATTTGCTGGTAATCAGACGATTTTCTTGCATGTTTGACTTCAGCTCATATATTCGCATGCTTGAATTTGTACTTTCTCGTATTGAGATGGAGTGAAATACCCTGGGTTTTTTCTACTAAAATCTAGGCTGCGGTTTCTTTATGGATTATCATGACTTATTGCATGACGCTTTTATTGGATGGCTGCGACCATACCTGAGTCTATTTGTTGGTCTTTACTGCTAGATGGCTATGTCCATACCTCGATCCTAGTTTTTATATACTCTATTATGGATGGTTGCGACCATGCCACATGTTCATGTATCAGAGATATCAGTTGTATTTGTAATTGTAGGTTTTCCAACAGTGGTGTTTTGTTCGAATTTGTTCTCATAAAGAATTTTTCCCCTCCTTCTCCCTTGGACCTCATGCTTTAGGGGGAATATTTTACACAACATTTTGTCACTATCCCTGCAATCCCCATCCTGAACATTGGAGGGTCATTTCTATGACTTATGAAAAGTTTCATGCCTTGGAAATACCTTCATTGCATCCCTCTACAAAAATGTAGCATTCCTCTTGTTGACAATTTCCTGAACAAAGCATCAAAAACCCTCGTTTTTTCCTTGGCGCAAGTAGCCAATTCTACCCTCATGTTGATGTGGAAGATTAAAATTAGGGCCCACACCTCCTAGCGCTCTGTCCTAGTGTAATACCTACACCAAGCTATTTTGGGAATATTTTTTAAAAATAGAGGTGGAGGTTCCATTCCAACAACCTGGAGGATGAGTGATTGGGAGTGGTTGAACTAAACATCCACAGTTTTCCTCCTTTGGTTAGTGGTTTCCACCTACCTTGGAACACTCTTAAGGGATAGGCCTCCCTTCCACCTTTGTAGGGATCCCAACCTCCTCCTTTTCCTCTATATAAACAAGCTATCTCCCTTTATGAAAGCTAGCTGAACTTGGAGAATTGAACTATAGCTGAATAACTAAGTTATTGAGAATGTAGATCAAGAAGCAAATCCATCGAGAAAGCCCTCATCCTGTCCAAATTCCTTGACAAGATTTGATACATGCTTCGCCTGAACCCTACTGGAGGAGACCATAACGTCAGATCATGGTTGTATCTCTTCTTTCTACCTAATAATATAAGTTACTGTTGTCTGGTTCCCATCTTGTTTTTTTTCTTTATCGAATGAAATATGTTTAGTCTTCTCTGAATGACTAGTATTTTTTGAATTAAATTATTATGTGGCATGTGGTTATCATTTTTTGATCTCTGTGCAAGTGTCCAAATGCGAAAAGTGAAGGGGTTGTGACTTGCCAAATAAGGAGCGAAAGGTTCTCATCACCACTACGATTGTCGACGATAGCATTGGACCACAGGTAGGCCATCTTATTGAGTCCTCTTTCATTCAAATATCTAGGAACCTACACTCTAGCATGATTCCTTATTTCTAGACCCACTGTAGGGCTATAGGGATCATCTCCATCCACAAAGAGGATTTACCTACATAACAGTTAGCCATGGTTGAGATAGGTGAATCAGGTTCCTCAGGTGAAACAAGATCTTATTCTTCTCCAATAGGTTCTTCAAAAATTTTAGAAGGCTCACCTATGGTGTGTTTAACCTCACAACCACTGAAGAAGAGTGAAGGGTGACTATGAGGTGATGTGGGAGTTTTAAGTAAAAAATTTCCTTGAGGATCCCTACTTCTACGAGGGATGAAAATCATATTTTTTTTGTATTTTTTTCAATATTTTTGAAACAAAATGTAAAAGGAAAGAAGAAAATAATGCTAAAACAAAATCAAAGCATCTACTAGACACCTCCCCGGAAACGGCACCAAAAAGTGGTGAGCCCTGGTATTGCACCAAGAATGCTACAAGTCTTAGATGTTTCCCTACTTTACTTTATCAACCTGGGGTTCGTACAAACTTGAGGTGACAGTGCTATATACACAACAGATGCATTCTACTCATGTCATCATCTTCAAAGCTTTACAAAAGGGTGCTACTTCTAGGGTTTCTAGATGAATTCTATCACACTTATGAAATTAGGCCTAGGGCTAAAAATGATTCAAATACATGGTGCTATTAGAAAATACAAAACTACACTACAAGAAGCAAGTACATATAAATATTTTTGAATGAAAGAAATATAGTCATTAAGCTATGATAAGAAATGAAAGAAACCTAGGCATCTTGCATTAAGTAAATTTCTGAATTGAAATGGCATAAAGGAAACTAATCTAATCACACTTTATTAGGTAACATGGCTAAACACACTCTACTTACTCTATTCTCTACCTATCATGATTTTAACCATGAAACTACTCATGACCTATCTATGCTTGTGAATGTGTTATTTTGCAGCGAGGAGAAGAAAGTGCTAAGGTGGCTTATGGGAAACTTAAACACATGGGTGGATGGCTGAAGGTGTATGAGTGGTTTTTGCAGCTCTGGAGGATGTGGATGGTGGTTTATGGGCTTAAGGAGGGGCCCACTGGTGCTATTTAAATTGATGCTACAGGTTTCCTGTAGTGCTACAAGAAAGCCTTGAATTGCTACACGAAACATTTTGAGGGCAATCTGAGGCCAAAAATACATGGAAAATGGGTAGGGAAGGTGGAGTGAAGGTGGATTAGGATGAGTGAAAGGTAGCCCACCCATTTTCCAAGCTCATAACCTCTTGGGAGGCTTGTCTTGCACCCCAAGGTTTTTCTCACAGTGTAGGGATGAAAAATAAAAAAACAACGCTGATGGTGGTTTTGATGAATAAAGGGATGATGAAGGGTGAGATATGAAGCTGAAGGTGCTTGTGAAGTTCTCCTTGGTTGTGCTACCTTTACTTACAAGAAAAATACTTATTCTTGCAATAAAAATGGACAAATTAATGATAAATACAATGGAAAAGATGACTTGAATTTGTAAAGAAAATATACACTAATCTACAAACAAAGATCTAACACAAAATTCTAAGCATATCCATGGAATCACAACAACTAATCTTATCTATTCTAAGAAATCATAAAGTTAAAATCGCTTTTGGTCTATGGGGAAGGTCTATCCTCCTTAAGCTCCAATGACATAGATGAGAGGGGGAGGCTTTACTCACAAATTTTTAAAGTTATAACCTATTCTACCAACATGTAGGCAAGATAAATATACAACAAAAGAAAAATGGAAGAAAACTAAAAGCAATAAATTAAAATACAAGAAAAATAGCTAAATAATCATAAGAAAAACTAGAAAATGACATGAAAGTAAAGAATGATTACAAAAGAGAGGTCGAGGAACATGGATTGGGCCCTAACCCACAAGCCTAGCTCTCTGAAACTAGATCAATAAAGCACAATCTGAATGCTCATTTCATTCCAAAAGATACTCTCATTACATTAATATAAAAGTCTTGAAAACTGATTACACGAGTAAAGAGCCTTATGGATTTCTCCAATGTTCGAATCCTAATGAGCTCTTTCTCATCCCTATTTAACCTAAAGGGTAGCTACCAATAGCTCCCTAAAATGTAGGTGATGAGTCCACTTGACTGCAAGTGAAGTATGGCATTAGTGCACTTATGTTGAGTTTTCTTGGCTACCTTTGATTTCAAGTGGTTAGAGGGAATCTCGAGGATCCCTTGGCTGCCTTTGGGAGTTAAGGAGGGTGGAAAACCCCCTAGCATCTCTCCTTGTCGTGTACTCTGAGTTTGGATGAAAAAATCTTCACAAAAATGCAATATCTATTTTCCTTCATTTAACTCATGTTAGGTACTCGAAGTATGATAAACCTCAGTCACCATCTACACTAGCATCATAAGACAAAAATATAATTAAAATGCAAGAAAAAGAGACAATAAGGAAAAATGGTGACCATTAACCCTTCCAAATGTACCTAATAATGGAGCTCATCACCACCTAGACCCCCAGCTAGTTTCATCGATTTCCTTGTTTATAGCACATTTACTATTTTTAGTAGTTTTTCAGGTCTTGAAAATCTCGAGCAATTTTAACCCCCTAAACTGCATTATTTTGATGCTTGAAGAAGGAATATAGCTATAGGTAGGGGCGTATGGAAAATCCTCTATTAATCGGAGAAATATTTCCAACAAAGCATCGTATGCGCCAAACAAAGATGATATGAAAAAGATATGGCCCCAAGAAGTTGGCTGCCTAGGTAACCCTAACGAGGCCCACAAAATCTTGGTGTTCCATCTCCCGAGGTTATGGTTTTCATTGTTTAGTGTTTTCTCTTGTTGTTCAATAATAAAAAGTCATTTTATCCTCATTGTAATGCAGTTCAAAGGTATGTAGCCACCACATCTCTTCTTAGAGATAAGCTACCATTGCCCAAGATAATTTATTTCCATTATGTATGTAAGCATATTTCACTTCTTTGATATTAATGAAATGAATTTTTATTTTTGATGCACTTACGTGTTTATGTTTATCTATGTATTCTATTGTGTTCTTGCATAAGTTAAGATCAATGGTATCAGAATAGTCTTCTCTTTCTCAGTTTTTCTTTGCATATCCCCTATGAGGCCATGGTATAGGGAGTTAGGGATCGATATTGTTGAACCTTTGTAAGATCAACATTGCAAACCCTAATGACCTCTCATGGCAGAAGGAAATAAAGACGAAGAATAAGGAGATGCTTTCAAAATATTGCTCGAGGAGGCTCTCAAGAAACAAATGAACATCATGATACATACAAATACTTTGATGTAAACCCACAAATGACACATTTTCATCTGACAACCCCTCTAGAGGTGCCACTCCTTTTAAGGTACATGTCGATTTTGGAATTCCCATATTTGAAGGTTAGATAGATGAAAATGTCATAGATAAATAGAAAAAACTTTGTTGGAAGGATATTTTTCAGTTTATGAATTTTCCAACTGGGAAAAGATTTCTTTTGCACTCTTGAAAGTCACCCACCATGTCAAGGATTGGTGGGAAACCTACTCTAAGAAAAAGGATGAGGGGGAACCCTCACTTTCCTTAGCCGCACCCATTAGAATTATTTCCGAGATGCTATCAATGAATAATATTATCTTGTGAGTAGCTATGAAGACAAATACATAAAGTAGAACATGTTGTAGCACGGAAGGGACCAAGATTTGTTAAAGTTCACAAATGGTTTTCATGCCCTTCACATGAAGCATGGAATCAAGGATTCTGAGTAGCATTTGATACTAAAGTAGCACAATTGTTTTCATAAGCACATCCAGGATGAAATGGAGTTCATGGACATATCCTCGCTTGGTGTCATCTATCGATATGCTGTAAAGATTGAGCATAAGTTTAGACAGAAGAATTGGGACTTTAGATCTGTGAACCTAAAGAAAGGGAAAGGTGCCCCCAAACTGTGGAACAAAGGATAAAGCCAAGGAAAACAAAACAATTTTAAACAAAAACTCTAGGTCACTCTTCCAACAAGTTAAGTCCTCCACAGGGGATTGGTTATCCTATGCCCTTTTTTATTCCATGATAGTATCCTTCCAACCCAAAATACTATCAAACTGATGCTCCAAAATTTCTATGAAATATGATGCAGAAGGAGTATGCATGCCCTAAAAAACACCAATTCCTTACTACTCCTCATTTTCCCCACCTTGTGCCACGATATTTTGGATATATTCAATCTACAGACCCATTAAATATGTGTTTTGTCTAGTGGATCTTCCAAACCACCCTTGCAGCCAATTCACTAGATAATGAGACACTGGGAATCGATTCACCACTAATTCGCCATAAAACTATACAATCCTTGTTCCTCCCTCAAACGATAGATTCTATTTTTTTCCGCAAGCTTATTTAATGATCTGGATCTATGGAGGAATGCAACAGAATACAGAAATAACCATAAACATGGAGATGAAGTGGAAATAATGCTTCATTTCATTAATATCAAATAACAGAAATATACTTACAGACATAATGGAAATAAAATAGCTAGGGTGTTGGTAGCGAGTCTCTGAGAAGAGATGTGGCAGCTACAGGCCTTTGAAATGTGTTAGAATGAGGCTCAAGGACCTATTTATTATTGAGAAACAATGGAGAACTCTAAACGTCTAAAAACCTAACCCTAGGAGATGAAGAGCCAAAACTATGGGCCTCGTTTGGGTAAATTGTCGTTTCAACTTCCCAGGGACATAACTTCAACATACGATCTTTGTTTGACGTGTATCATACATCATTATAAATATCTATCTGATGAATAAAACTGTTGCCGCAAGTATCAAATACGAAAAAAAATCATATTTTTTGGACAAACGATGCCCAAAAGACGTCGTTTAGGGCCTCAAACTGGCTCCGGAAGTTCAGGACCTGAAAAAATTCTAAAAATAGTAAGCTGTGTTGAAACTTAAAACTAAAAGAAATGATGGTGGGGGTTCAAATGGAGTATTTTGGTGGCCACCAATGTGCACCTGGATCATTAAGGCCCCAAAACGACTTTGGGAGTGCAGGACCTGAAAACCTGCTAAAAATAGTAAGTTGTGCTAAAAGTGAAAAGCTGCAAGAATTAATGGTGTGGGTCCAAATAGAATAGGTGGGTGGCCACTGATATCCACTTAGATCATTCCTCCCTCCTTAAGAAGCATTGGTCCCCATTGCGTTGAGATCCTCCATGAGATGAGGCACATTCTATTATCAAAGATGTCATGGACCTGCGAGCAGACATGTTGGATGCAATAGTAAATTTGGTTTCTTTATCAGCCTCAAACAATACATGTGTGGATTATGTCTATGTAGTCACATGAGGTATGGCAACATCAGGCAGCGGTGCGTCGGGGGTCATATCAATGGAGTGCTTGTCCTGACTGTGTAGAGGAACCTCTGTGAGTGAGGAGAAAATTTCCTCGTATTCCTCCATGAATTTTCCCATCTACTGTAGCCGTGCAGGGGAGCCCTGTTTCGAGGTTGTGGCCAAAATATTCTTCTTTCCCTATGAGCGAGTTGTAAGGAAAATAAATTTCCTAGTTTGGGAAACAATCTTACTACGTTGTTTTGCAGTAGTCAGAGAGATGACAGGAGGGGGTACTACCTCCGATATCCTATACAAGTTATTTCCAAAATTAATAACAAAAACACGAGGCCTAGACTCATACATATCATGTCACCACCACAAGTAGTGTTGGCCCAATAATACATCAACTACATCAAGAGGAGCAACATCACACAATACCGCATCCATGAATGGCTTGATACTATACGGAAGGCGACACTATTGGCGAATGCAGAGATCTCTCCCTGGGTGGAGCCACCCGATGGTATATGGTTGCGAGTGTGCTATGGTCGGTAGGCTGAGCCGCTTCACGATATATGTTGAAATGAGGTTCTTTTGGCTTCCACTATTGACAAGAAATTGTAGTGTGTTATCCATCTATAAATTATGTTATATCTGATGATGGCTAGATTAGTCTATGGATTTCCAAAAAAAATATTTTCATCAAAATCTATGAGTTTCGAAAATATCACTGTGTTCATTATCCCTAAGTTATCCATTTCTCATAAAAAACTTCACTCAAAGCTTCAAAATAACCATGTTGGTTCAAAAGAAGATTGTTTCAAAGCCTCATCTCCATCATTTCATTCCTCAGTTTTATCTTCACAATTCCCCTTATATCACTCATTTTTCCCCTCATTTATCCTTTGTTTCCTTCAAAATCCCCTTTAAACCCGATGAAATCCCTTTATTCTGGTTTAAAACCCCTTTTTCTTATCTTATCGGAACCTCCAAAAACCCTTCAAAAACCTCCATTTTTAGCCTTAAAACTTCATTTTTAACATATAAGGCCTTCAGTGCTTTTTGACTTAGGCCCTAACCATTTTTCTCCATACAACCTGCTCCGTGACCGAGCGCTAAGCCCATTGGTGATTAGCGCATCACAATTTCTAAATTCCACTTCCCTTTTCCCTTTTTTTCTGATGGTTGATCCGCCAATGAAATCTGGACTATTGATCTTCCTCAAATCTGATGACTATCACTCTATCACATCGGGGCGTTCCCCTTTCCCTTTCATTTTTTCATTCTCCGCTGATGGTCCCCTATTGATCAAATCTTGACCATTGATCTTCCTCAGATCTGACGATCCACGCTGCATCGCACTTTGGGAGTTTTCTCGGCAACCCTTTTCGTTCTCTGCCGATGGTCCCCTGCCGATAAGACCTCTGCAGGCAATCCTCCAGATTAGACGGCCCGTGCTCATCAACACATCACAAATCTAAAAATCCACCTGCCTAGACCACCGATATGCGATGCTCCGATCACATCTCCACCGTCGATCTCGATCCCGATTGGACGGCCCTCCATCCATCGCACTTCATCCCCCAATCGGCAATCGGCCATCGCAAATTCAAATTTTTTTTTGTTCCCGGACACTCTTCTCCTCCGATCATTGATCTACCTAAATCAATCCTGACCGTGGATCTTGCTGACCTGACGGCTCACGTTGATCCTCGCATTTTACCTCTGCTAGACCAATTTTCACCTTGTGCATTGAGCCTTTCGCTACGAGACGAATTAGTTGACATCACCCACTAGGCCCCACCTTTCATCCTCTCGTGTATCTTTTTCCCCTCCACGTTCATTTTTAATCATTGATTTGATCTATTTCCCTTGGATCAAATGGCCACCATTTCATTTCGCATTCATTCCAAAAAACCATTTGATCTTTCCATTTCCACGCGAAATAGGCGGTTTTGCCAGGGATACGTGTCAACCATTAACATGTATCACATTCCCCTAGGGAAAAACCATAAACTGCCCATCAGCAACGCAAAAAACACTAGTGGTTTTCTTAAACCGATTTCACCCTATTTCATGCCAAAACTTGTTTTGAACCTTGTTCTTGCGTTTTTCGCCCATAATCCCTCTTCCCATGCATATCCCCTCACTCAGAACATTGCTCTGATGCCCCCGAAACCCTGAAGTAGTTCAAATCCACAAAATGCAGGTTTTCATTAATTTTTTTTGTTTGATTGTAGGTTTAATGGCGGACAAAGGTCTAAATGTCATCCAACAGTCATATTCAGTGACTGAGGCCTCAGGATGATGATCCGAGGCTCTGTAAAAAAAAAGAACGATCAAGGATTTTATATCAATGCTTGATTGATGCCTCATGAGCATTGCTCATTTTAAACCCTCCAACACATCAAAGAAGCCTCCTGCACAGAGAAGAAAAGAAAATTAGTGAAGTTTGGGGACCAAATAGGTAGACAGAAGATTAAAATATTAATTGGCAAATTAAAGAAGAAATCACAGTTGAAGACATATGAATCAATTAAAGGAAGTCTGAGAAGTGAATAAAGACAGTCATAAAGAACTAAGATAGAATATTAAGGAAAAACAAGAGTTAAAGGCTTGATTACTGAGTTTAAAGGATTAAAACAGAGATAAATTCATCCAGTGGCAGCCTTGGATAAATCAACACAGAGCAGTTATTCACTTGATAAATCAAACTACCACGTGTGGCTTACTTTCTGTCCCAAAGGGAAAATTAGCAGCTATTACACAGTCAGAAGATATTTTAAATTGTGATGACAATTATTGTAAAAGATAATGATAAAGCCTTCAAGTCAATATTTTCACCTGTTTTATCCTTAGAAAGGAAAGACATAGTTATTGAAACAGAGAGATATCTACATATGTTCCTACCTTGTGCCTTTCATGGTTATCATGGTCAGGAACATATTTACTCTGTCATTAATAACATTTTGAACCCTAGAAGAGTCCCACCTCCTCATTTGCAGTATAAATACTGCATTCGAACTCATTGCAAAGTTTGGATTTTGATGATTGATGCTAGAATAATACATAGTCCTTTGAAGCTTTTGAATAGAAATTGATGTATTGGAACTCGTGCATGATCTGATTTTCTTGCTGATGGAGAAATATTGCTTGTAGGATCCATAGGCTTGGTTGATGGTGAAGTTTTCCTTTTGTTTATGTTTTCTAGTTTTCCATTATGTTTTCCATCTTTCTATGTTGTAGTAGGAAAAATAATTCAGATTAAGAAATGTTTTCTAATGGCACCATAAATCTGTTTGTCCTTCACTGCCTTGATGTTTTTTTCTACTAAGATACATTAGAGAAATCATTTATTTTCTCTCTAACAAATTCTTAGCTTGTCCATTTCTTGAATAAATTAGATGAATTAGCATCAATTATGATTTATGGTTAGCCCTGCATATTGCTGCCACTAAAATATTCTATTCTTGGAATCAAATGTTTGTCTTTGTTAAACTATCTGTTTTTAGTCTGAAATCAAATGGATCAGGTTCTGCTTATGCCTTTGGTTTCAACCCTCTATTAGTTTTTTGTTCTCAATATTTATGTCCATTTCATAAATCCATCATAACCTTAAAAGATCCACCAACCAAGTAAAATTTCCCTGCAAATGCTCTTAACACCATTGACAGACCTATCTGGACCTTGTTAGACTCCATTTCCCAATGACTTAACAATCTTCGATGTTTCCTATCTAAAATCTATCAAAGTATCATACCCAACCAAAAAAAAATCAAAATACCTTGCACTTAACATCTAGCCTAAAATCAACATCTTAAAAGCATCAAGCTATATCCTTACAAACATATTGAGAGATCCCTCTCTGAGACTAGGAGGGCTAGATCTTAGAGCTCTAAAGCTTGGTTTGATGTTACCCTTGTCAATTTGTATCTCGATCAATCTAGAAAATTATAGGGAGCTAACATAGTGGCGATCACGGTGGGACCGACTTCATAGCAGCCTGACAAAATCTTATAGACTCATATACATCCCTAGTCTGACTTAAAAACCAACCCATAGCCAGAGTAGAAACTAATTACTTTGTCATCCTAGCAATATAATGAATTAGTTAGGGGATACGCATTAACCTTAAGGCTGCATAAAGAAACTAAAAACCCAAAAGTGCTCCCTAGATTGATTTCTTATCAAGAATTTGGTGGTAGACCATTGTATAGATATCTTCAAAATTTCAAAAAAAAATCCACCTGGCGACTCCACTAGCCTCCAATAGGCCTCCCTCATCCCACTAGTCCCATAGGTTGTTCTAGGATTGTGTCAAATCAGTCCAAAATAGTTTTTAACACCTATTTATACCCTATGTGAATAATGAGATCTGGCTTCACGAAGGATCTATACCAGTTCACACCCGGACCCAAATCCTCCTATCATAGTTGATAACCCAGAAAATATTTTGTGGCAAAATCCTAAAGCTAGAAACTCACCCACTGTTAGGACCATCCATAGAGCAAGTTTTACACCAGAACATCTTATAGTTTCACAAGATCCTCAATTTTATTTTCACCATACCAAGAACCTATTCAAAACCAAGTCACAAAGTAGGGTTGACCAAGTTGACTTTGAGCCCATAGATTTACAGCAAAGCTCCAGCAGAGAAGCTTCTCCTTCCACTCCACCTGATTTTCAACTTCTACATCACTTCAGCCCCTTTCATCTCACATATACTTAGAATCAGTCTTCGGGTCTAAGTACCTCACCTACACCCATCCATACCACTAGTGTGCAAACCACCTCACTCCATCCTCCTCCTCCACCTCTCACAAATCCTCCACTTGTAAATCGGCCTTTTTTTCCTTTCCCTCCTATCATGGTAACCTGGTATGCTCCACTGGCTCTACAAAAACCACTATTACCTTTTCCAAATGACTATCAGTCCAAAATCCCTCACTTCTTAGGGACTGACTCCATTACTGCTCAAAAACATGTAGATAGAATTAATCATGCTTTTGACTATATGGAGATAGAAGAAAAAACCATAAAAATGAGGATTTTTTCTCAGTGCCTAGGGGGAGAACCCAAGAAATGGTTTAAAGACTTACCTCCCAAGAGCATTCAGGATCTCCCTACTCTATACCAAACCTTTGTGAACAAATAGGAAATCAAGAAGAACCCCCTCCAAATTTTGTCCGAGTATAAAAATCTTAAGAGAAATCTGGGAGAATGTGTTCATGACTACTCCACTACGTTTAACGATGTTTACAATGCTCTCCCACCACACATAAAACCTCCACAAGGCTTGTCCTTGGTGAAATATCCTGAAGGCTTTGATGCTGATATGGCCTATCAACTAAGGGAGAGAGATTACCTAACTTTAGAAGATATGCAAAATGGGGTTGTAAGTGTAGAGGCTAATTTGATTGAGAAAAGGGCTAGGGTGAGATCAGAAAAAAGGCTGACTTATAGAGATGACACAACACCTGCACCCTCCTCTTCCAAAACCAAACTTGACTCAATAGTTAGGACAATGGAGAGGATGATGGAAAAATTCATTTTGAATGAGAGAACACCTCCTAGGGAAAATCAAGCGAATCTTCAAAACAAAAATAGGAACCAGAATTTTATAAGAGACCCTCCTCAAATCAGACAAAGAGAGATTGACCAACAAATCAGACCCCCTTTCCAAGACAACTATGTAGATGAAGAAGAAATAGAACCTGAGAAGTTGGAAGAAGACCATGTAAATTTCATAGGTTCAGATTATGAGGATAATACATTTCTTACTGAAGAAGAACAAAGGATGTTTTCTTCAAAACCAAATGAGAAATCATATGAAGATTCTGAAGACTATAGATTAGGATTTGAGAATGCCATAATGGAATTCCATAAGCAGTGTAACCTTAGGAGCAAGAAGAGTCAAGATGTTTCTAAAACAGATCAGCCAAACACTACTTTTAGAAAAACCTCTGAACCTATCCCTAAAAGGACAGCAGAAAACACAAATACTATGGCTAAGAAAACTAAACAAAACAAGAAAAATACTAGCCAGACTATTAATGATTCAAGCTATCCTAGTACTTCAAATAGTGGCCCTGAAAAAACCTTACTATCCAAACCATTAAATCATAATCAACAAATTAAAAATGTAGAAAATTTCATGGCTAATAAAACTGATGTAAATACAATAAAGACACCTGCACCTTTTAGTTTTGAGGGGTAGATTGCCAAAATCAAGATCACTATACCCCTCACTAAATTGGTAACCCAAGAGGTATATAGATCCCATATTTTCAAAGTGTTAAATGTAGGCAAGGATAATGATACCTTAAGCTTAACTGATGATAAACCAGAACTGTTGTTTGGTCCTTAAGTAGAGGGAAGATATCAAGAAGGAGCAGTCCCTCCTTTCTATATAAGTCTGAACAAACATGACAAATTATGCATAATGCTATGCTAGACTCTGGTGCCTCACACAATCTCATGCCAAAGGTTGTGATGGAGAGATTGGGCCTAGAAATAACAAATCCCTACAAAGGCTTGTATTCTTTTGGTTCCAGTAGGGTTAAATGTATGCGCCTAATCAAGGATCTATGTGTCAATCTGGCAGAAATCCCTGCTAAGAGTCTAGTCATGGATATAGTTTTGGCTGACATCCCCCCAAATTATGGCATGTTTTTATCTATATCATGGGGACCAAACTCAAGGGAATCCTTCAAATGGACATGACCTATGCCACCATTCCATTATTTAATCAAAAATAAGATTGTATCGGGAATCCCACATGAAATACATGGTGAGTAACATAGATAGGCCAAATAACACACCAGTTTATTCCATTCACTCAGACCTCGACTCCTTCATCCTATACAACGAAAATGACATAAGTGAACAAGTGAATTAAAATGAGAGAGAACTAAGTCCCCTATAACAATCAAACCAACTCTATAATCAAGAAAATGACTCCCAAAACTCTAGCAGCCCTAAAGTATAGAACATTGAAAAAACTGGAATTGATACCCTTTGGCATATGAGCTTTGATGGTTCTCATGGTAGGGCCGAATCAGGGGTTGGTGTTCGAATCCACATCACAAATGAAGGCCATTCCTATAGGTTAGATTTTCAATGCATCAATAATGTTGCAGAGTATGAGGCTCTCCTTATTGGTCTATACTTACTTAAAAATATCAAAGCCAAGAAAATCTTGATCCAAGGAGATTCTAAACTAATCATCAAAAAAATTAAGGGAGAATATTCAGCCAAGAACCCTAGGCTAAGGGAATATATAAATTCTACCCTAGACCTTCTCAAAACCTTTGAGAAATATAAGCTTACTTTCATCCCTAGGGCCCAAAACTGCCTTGCCAATGAGCTTGCCTTTGCTGCCAGCAATTGCTCTTTACCTTATGAAAATAATCAATGCCTCATCAAAATAAAGAACAGGCCTACTGTACCGGAGAACTTGAACCATTGGAAAGTGTTTACAATGATTACCAAATAGATGATTTTCTACAATTCAGAAATGAATTTGCAAGCACAAAACAGAGTTTGATATTTGAAATAAATAATTCTGCTGAAAAAGAAACTCCCAAAATAGAGCTGCCCTTTAATGATGATATAAACCACCTTGAAAACCCTTTTGTTGCAGAAGTATTCAATAAATCAGATCGAATAGAACTCGAAATTATGTAGTACAAAGATGACACCTTGCCAAGAGGCCTTACACCACTAGAAGAGTTGTTTGATTTTAATGATGTAGCTAAAAAACCCAAGATGGAACCCACTGAAACAAATGTAGAAGAGTGCAACATTGGAAGGATGAAAGAGCCCAAAATAATCAAGCTCTCCAAAACTCTCCCATCTTACACAAAATAGAAATACATTGAGCTTTTTAGATAATTTAAAGATGTGTTTGGTTGGGGGTATGAAGACTTGAAATCCTATGACACCAAAATCATGCAACATAAAATTCCTCTCAAAGAAAATTAGAAACTGTTTAAACAAAATTTGAGAAGAATAAACCCCCTCTTGTTACCCTCGGTTGAGAAAGAAATAAAAAAGATGTATGATGTCGGGATCATAGTTTCTGTCTAATACTTAGAATGGGTGTCCAACCTTGTGTCAGTTAGGAAGAAGACCAAAAAAATTAGGCTTTGTATTGACTTTAGAAATTTGAACAAAGCCTCCTTGAAAGACAATTACCCCTTTCCTAAAATGGATCACATACTCCAAAAGGTAGTTGGTTCCCAAAGAATCTCATTACTAGATGTCTTCTCAGGTTATAACCAAGTCTAGTCTTTCCAAGTGACCAACTTAAAACTACTTTCTCTACACCTTGGGGTACGTTCATGTATGTTAAAATTCCATTAAGTTTAATGAATGCAGCGGCTACTTTCCAAAGGGTAATGGACATATCTTTTTCGGAAGACATAGGTTACTTCATAGTCATATACCTGGATGACATCACTGTCTACTCTAAGACTGATCAGGAGCACTTAGTCCACTTGAGAAAATTCTTTGAAAAATGTAGAAAGTATGGCTTGTCCCTAAATCCCAAGAAAAATTTGTTTGGCCTTCAGGAAGGAAAACTCTTAGGTCACATCATCTCTGAGGAAGGAATCAAGATAGATCCCAAAAGAATAGAAGGCATCTTACAAATCAGCCATCCTAGGAACATTAAAGAGATGCAATATTTCATTGGAAAGATTAACTTCCTAAGAAGATTCATCCCTAACCTTGTTGAGCTCCTAATAAATATGACGAATATGTTGAAAAAGAAAGTAGGAGTGAAGTGGAATATGGAAGAAAAACAATCTTTTGAGCTAGTAAAACAAGCACTCACACAAACACCAGTCTTAATCAATCCCGACTTCACCAAGAACTTTTACATTTTTTCCTTTGCCTCTGAACATACTGTGGCAGCAGTATTGTTGCAAAGGAACATCATGGGGCAAGAGTAGCCCATAGATTTCTTCGACAAAGCCTTAATTGATGCCCCTCTAAAGTGTAACATTATCGATAAGCAAGCCTTTGCCTTAATCAAAGCTTTGAAGGATATTAGAGTTTATATTTTGCATTCACATATCATAGCCTTTGTCCCAAACACAGTTGTGAAAGATATAATTAATCAAGACCCTGATGGTAAAAGGGGCAAGTGGATTCCTACCATTTTAGAATATGATTTGGAAATCAGACCCACTAAATTGATTAAAGGACAAGGACTTGCAAAACTCATGGCTGAATCAAACTTCCAATATTTAGATATGAACATGGTTGATATTTTGGAAAAGATAGAAGAGTGCACAACACCATTCATTGAAGAAACATTCATGAACTCTCCTTAGTATGTTGACATCATATATGTGTTGCTTTATCTAAATGCTCCTCCTTCTTTGTCAAAAACAAAATCTAGTTTTGTCAAATAGAATGCTTTAAATTATTGTATATTAGATGGAGTTTTGTATTGAAAAAACACTGTGGGGATTTTACTTAAATGTTTACTTGAGGTTGATGCAGGGAAAATCATGCATGAGCTACATGAGGGAGAATGTGGAGGACATATTAAATGGAATACCACAGCAAAAAATATCCTCATGTCTGGATACTATTGGCCCACCCTCTTCCTAGACACCCATAAGTTAGTCATGTCCTGCCACAAGTCCCAAATCTTTGATGGCAGGAGAAAAATATTACCACTACCTTTGCAGCCTATCAGTGTTGAGGCTCCCTTTCAACAATGGGGTTTGGACTTCATTGGGGAAATTCACCCATCATCCTTAGCCCAACACAAATGGATCCTCACGGCCAATGATTACTTTACCAAATGGATAGAGGCCATACCCACTAGGAATTCTACTGACTCTGTCATCATCAAATTCCTTGAAACCAACATACTATCCAAATTTGGTTGTCCTAGGAAAATAATCACAGACAATGCTGCTACCTTCAATTCCAAGAGGATGGTAGATTTATGCCATAAATATCAGATCACATTATGCCATTCTATTTCCTACTACCCCCAAGAAAATTGTCTAGCTGAATCCTCCAACAAAAGCCTTGTTAATATCATCAAAAAATTGTTGGAACAGAATCAAAAATCTTGGCATAGTAAGCTTGTCCATGCCTTATGGGATGATAGATTGACTATTAAAAAATCCATAGGCATGTCTCCCTATCAGTTGGTTTACGACATGGATGTAGTCTTCCGAACATCTCTAGGAGTCCCAGTCATGAAACTCCTTGAAGAGGTCCAAGCTGAAGAAAATGATATGCAAAGTAGGATCAATCAGACCATTCATTTACAACAATCAAGAGAGGAAGTATATAAAAGGACACAAGTAGTCCAAGATGGAATCAATAAATTATTTGATAGAAGGACCAAAGAAAATGACTTCTAAGTTGGAAATATAGTTCTAAAATGGGATTCTAGAAGGGAAGACAAAGGCAAACATGGTAAATTTGAAAATCTGTGGAAAGGCCCCTATATCATTGATTCAGTGAAAGGAAAAAACACTTTATTTTTGAAGGAACTTGATGCAATTGAAATGTTTGGAGGTCCTACCAATGGTAGAATGATCAAGCACTATTCCTACCAAGAATCTTAGTTTCAAAAAAATTTCTCACTATATATAACATTTCTTTTTAAATTTGAAGATAAAAACACAAAAACAATAGAAAAAAGGAAAAAGATGGAAGATTCAAAAAAGGTACATCCCCATACCCAAAAAGAGACGTTCTGAAAGTGAGAAAAGATAAGTGCCACTGTTGATTAAAAATGATATATTGTTCAATCATCTAGCCTAATCATGGCTGAACATACTTTAAATTTATGTTGATAAGTTAGTAGAAACTTTGATTGATAAAACATTATTTCAGACTTAACTTATTCAAAGAAAGATAGATTAGGAGATTGAAAAAGATACTGGTTCCACATGCTTAAAACAAAAGCAAAGAGATAGATAAAGATGCCTCACAAAAGAAAAATCATGGCCTTATCTTTCTGATTTATTTTTTTGCAAAATAATGTTTGTGTGCAAGCTCAAATGCCACTACTTGTAATTATTCAATCATACAGCCTAAACATGATTGAGTAAATTTGAATTTCATGTTGATAGGTTAGTGCAGAAGATTTTAAAAACTGTATAATCTTCGCTTATCAGTGGAATAGATTAGGATAGAAAAGAATGGTTCAAAAAAACTCAAATCTAAACCAATAAAAGGAAAAATATAGCTCGAAATAGATCAAAACTAGAGCTGGAAAAAGAATAGAATGGTGTTTAACAATTTCAGATCTTAAGCCTTCTCAATTTTGTTTTAAATTTCTACAAATAAATTCTATGTGTAGCTTATACATACAGCCATAGATAGCATAGAAAATCACACTACTTAATCCTCATTTAGCATGTTTTTAATTTTCTGTTTTAGAATATAGAGAATGCAGATCTGTCAAACAGCTTAATCTTGACAGATAGTAGTATAGGTAGAAATAAAAGAGTTCAAATGTTTAATCTAGACTCTCGAAAGAAATAAGGATAGATTTAGATTAGTTTTTCCTATTTTGAAAAGAATAAAATATTGATGTTTCAAAGGGTTTGCAAGTCCAAGTGCACCCACAGAAGAAAAAATGCTAGGACAAGTAAGATTGGGTAGGTAGAGATGTTGTTTTAAAAGAGATTACATGTTGCAGATTGATAAAGTTATCTTTTTCAGAGAAATATTAGCAAGAAAGAAAAGAGATTCTACCCAATGGATGAGACATTGGTCTGCTGAAAGCCAGAAGATTGATAACTGAGGTTCTGGACACCTAAAAGGGCAGTTGTCCTCCCCAAGTGGAGCCACTGTTAGCCATCTACAAATTATGTTATATCTAATGATGGCTAGATTAGTCTATGGATTATTAAAAAAAATAAATTCATCAAAATCTATGAGTTTCGGAAATATAACTATGTTCATTATCCCTAATTTATCCATTTCTCATAAAAAACTTCACTCAAAGCTTCCAAATAACCCTGTTGGTTCAAAAGAAGACTGTTTAAAAGCCTCATCTCCATCATTTCATTCCTCCATTTTATCTTCACAATTCCCTTCATTTCACTCATTTTTCCCCTCATTTATCCTTTGTTTCCTTCAAAATCCCCTTTAAACCCGATGAAATCCCTTTATTCTAGTTTAAAACTCCTTTTTTTATCCTATCAGAACCTCCAAAAACCCTTCAAAAACCTCCAATTTCAGCCTAAAAACTTGATTTTTTACATATAAGTCCTGAAGCACTTTTTGGCTCAGGCCCTAACCCTTTTTCTCCGTATGACCCACTTCACAACCAAGCGCTAAGCCCATCGGCGATCAACGCATTGCAATTTCTAAATTCCGCTTCCCTTTTCCCTTTCTTTCTAATGGCCGATCTACTGATGAAATATGGACTGTCGATCTTCCTTAGATCTGACGGTCTGCGCTACATCGCACTTTGGTGTCTTCCTTGGCAACCATTTTCATTCTTCGCCGATGGTCCCCTGCTGATAAGATCTTTGCCATTGATCCTCCAAATCGGATGGCCCGCACTCATCAACACATCGCAAATCTAAAAATCCTCCTACCTGGACAGCCGATATGCGATGCTCCTATCACATCTCTGTCATCGATATCGATCCCAATTGGATGGCCCTCCATCCATCACACTTCATCTCCCCATCATCCATCAGCCATCACAAATTCAAAATTTCTTTGTTCCTGGACCCTGTTCTCCTCCGATCACCGATCCACTGAAATGAATCCTAACTGTTGATCTCACTGATCGGATAGCTCACATTGATCCTCGCATTTTACCTCTGCTAGACCGATTTTCACCCTATGCATTGAGCCTTTCGCTACACAAAGAATTAGCTGACATCACCCACTGGGCCCCACCTTTCTTCCTCCTGTTTATCTTTTTTCCCTCCGTGTTCGTTTTTAACCGTTAATCTGATCTATTGCCCCTGGATCGGATGACCACCACTTCATTTCACGTTCATTCCAAAAAACTGTTTGATCTTACCATTTCCACATGAAATAGGCTGTTTTTCCAGGGATACGTGTCAGCGATTAACATGTATCGCGTTCCCCTAGGGCAAAACCATAAACTACCCGTTGGTAGTGCGAAAGCCGCAGGCGGTTTTTCGAAACCACTTTCACCCTGTTTCGTGCCAAAACTTGTTTTAAACCCCGTTCTTGTGTTTTCTGCCCATAATCCCTCCTCCCATGCATATCCCCTCCCTCATAACATTTATTCGATGCCTCCGAAACCATGAAGCAATTCAAATCCACAAAATGCAAGTTTTCATTAATTTTTTTTGTTTGATTGCAGGTTTAATGGTGGACAAAGGTCAAAATGTCATCCCACAGTCATATTCAATGACTGAGGCCTCAGGATGATGATTCGAGGCTCTGTAAACAAAGAAGAAAGGGATCAAGAGTTTTATATCAATGCTTGATCGATGCCTCATGAGCATTGATCCTTTTAAACCCTCCAACACATCAAAGAAGCTTCCTACACGCAGAAGAAGAGAAAATTAATGAAGTTTGGGGACCAAAGAGGCAGACAAAAGATTAAAATATTAATTGGAATATTAAATAAGAAAGAAAAGTTAAAGACAGATGAATCAAAGGTTTAAATGAAATCCGAGAAGTGAATAAAGACAATCATAAAGAACTAAGACAGAATATTAAGGAAAAAAAAGAGTTAAAGGCTTGATTACTGAGTTTAAAGGATTAAAACAAAGATAAATTAATCCAGTGGCAGCCTTGGATAAATAAACACAGAGAAGTTACTCACTTGATAAATCAAACTGCCACTTGTGGCCTACTTTCTGTCCCAAAGGCCAAATTAGCAGTTATTACACAATCAGAAGATATTTTAAACTATCAGAACAGTTATTGTAAAAGATAATGATAAAGCCTTAAAGTCAATCTTTTCACCTGTTTTATCCTTAGAAATTAAAGACAGAGTTATTGAAACAAAGAGATATCTACAGATGTTCCTATCTTATGCCTTGCATGGTTATCAAGGTTAGGAACGTATTTACTTTGTCATTAATAACATTTTGAACCCTAGAAGAGTTCCACCTCCTCATTTGCAGTATAAATACTGCATTCAAACTCATTGTAAAGGTTGGATTTTGATGACTGGTGCTGGAATAATACATAGTCTTTTGAAGCTTTTGAAGAGAAATTGATGTCTTAGAACTCATGCATGAACTGAATTGCTTGTTGATGGAGAAGGATTGCTTGCAGGATCCATAGGCTTGGTTGATGGTAAATTTTTCCTTTTGTTTATGTTTTCTAGTTTTCCATTATGTTTTCCATCTTGCTATGTTACAGTAGGACAAAGAATTTAGATTAAGAAATCTTTTCTAATGGCACCTTAAATCTGTTTGTCCTTCACTACCTTAATGTTTTCTTCTACTAAGATACATTAGAGAAATCATTTATTTGCTCTCTAACAAATTCTTAGCTTGTCCATTTCTTGAATAAATTAGTTCAGTTAGCATCAATTGTGATTTATGGTTAGCCCTGCATATTGTTGCCACTGAAATATCATGTTCTTGGAACAAAATGTTTGTCTTGGTTAAATTATCTGTTTTCAGTTTGAAATCGAATGGATTAGGTTCTACTCATGCCTTTGATTCTCTTGTTGTTCTTATCAATTTTCTAACTCCCTCAGTTTACAAGTATATAAAGGATTCGGTTTCAACCCTTTATTAGTTTGTTGTTCTCAATATTTATGTCCATTTCATAAATCCATCATAACCTTAAAAGATCCACAAACCAAGTAAACTTTCCCTGCAAATGCTCTTAACACCATTGACAAACTTATCTGGACCTTGTTAGACTCCATTGCCCAATTACTTAACAATATTCCATGTTTCCTATCTAAAATCTATCAAAGTATCATACCCAACCAAAAAACAATCAAAATACCTTGCACTTAACATGTAGCCTAAAATCAACCTCTTAAAAGCATCAATCTATATGCTTACAAACATATTGAGAGATCCCTCTATGAGATTAGGAAGGCTAGATCCTAGAGCTCTAAAGCTTGGTTTGATGTTACCCTTGTCAATTTGTATCTCAATCAATATAGAAAATTACAGGGAGCTAACACAGCCGAGAACCCTTCACCCACATTTGCAAATGGAAGACGCGTTCCCCCTCCTCTAGATCCTCTGGATCCTCCCTCTGGATCTTGGTGGTGGCAACAATGGCACTGGGATCTGCATCAATGATATTCTTCCCTTTGTCATTTCCTTATCTGTTTCTAACTCAGGTGTTGGAAATGTTGTCATTGATGGCAAAGGAGATGACAAAGGAGGAGCACCTGAAACATCATTCAAGGAGAAGAGGAGGAAAAAAGAGAGGTAGAAAAGACAACAAAAAGAGAAGTAAGGAGCAGCATCAGTCAAGGAGCAGAGGATAGCAAAGAAGCAGAGAGTTATTCAAGTTGCATAGTAGAAGAAGATAATTGGGAGTATAAATGGCTCCTATGTGCAATTGACTATGCATGGATGATTGTGAGTCTATCAAGGTTTATAAACAGAGTTGAATAAACCCTGTGGCAAAGGAGAAGTACCTAAAGCAGCAATAAGGCAGAGGCAGAGGTAGTAGATGAAAAGGTCGAGTAGCAGAAGCACAGCGAAGGCAGGGGCAGAAAAGCAGAGCCAGAGGTAGAGCCATTATCAAACAGCATCAATATGAAAATGTCAAGATGAAACAAGCAGTAGAGGCAAAGGCACATCGAAGGCAGAGGCAAAGATGAAATGGTCGAACAGTAGAGGTAGAGACAGAGCGAGCAGAAAATTTCAAGAATCACTACCCCAGCTGGAGGACACACTACATAAAATTCTGAGAATCATTACCCCAGCCGGAGGATACATAAACACAATTCCAGGAATATTAACCCAAGCGGAAACGTATATATATAAACCTCATTCTGGGAATCGTAACCCAGGCGGGAGGATACATAATATTCCGAGAATCTTAACCCAAGCAGCAAAGTATATATATAAACCTTATTCCAAGAATCATTACCCAACCAGAGGTTACACTAAAGGCGGAAGTGGAAGCATATATATATATAGCGCTTTATATAAGTGTAGCACCTTTTAAACAGAGAACCAAAGGTTCTATCAAAGGAAAAGTACCATATGGTGGAACCCTTATCAATCACATTGAAAAAGGTGACAGCAAATCATATGAACAGAAAGTTGCGATTGCGATTGAAGCCAGGACCCGACGGGTCTACAAATCATGATTAATATATGTTTGAGTTCTGGCATAACAGTGTTACATCGCATTGGAGAAAAGTGTGGCAGTGAAGCATGACAATAGAAGTTGCGATTGCGATTGAAGTTCTAGACCCGATATGGTTTAAACAATGATTTATATATGTTTAAGTTCCAGAGATTTGATAGCTAGTGGGACCCTCACCCAATCGCATCGAAGCATTAGAGCATAAGTATACCGGAACATGCAACTAAAAGTTGCGATTTCGATTGAATCCCGGACCCAATGGGCGTATAAAATGTGATTAATATGTATTTGAATTCTAGCCTAATCGCGTCAGAGCATCGGAGTATAGGAATATCGGAATTTGCCTTTAAAAGTTGCGATTGCGATTAATCGCAATCGAAGTAATCACATTGCATCAGATCAGAGTAATTGCAATCGGAGCAGGACATCGAAACAAGTCAACATAGCAGAACAGGTTAATAAATATTGCGATTGTGATCAATTGCAATCGAAAAACTCTGAAGAAGACTCATCACATCAGAGCATAAGAAAATTTCGGATGGTGGGACCGAAAGGGCATTTTATTTATTGAAGGGTCTTATACAATGAAATCTGGCGACTAAGACAAAGGAAAGAGTTAAATGCAAAGGTTTATTAATAGGGAGCATATGCATATGGTAATATATATATTGTGAATAAGCCGAACCTCACATGAAAATGATTGTGTATTGGTGTATATTCAAATTGAATGGGTCGGAATGATATGTTAGTTTATTAATATGTTATAACCTTGGGATTTTTATAAAAGGGTTAAGCCACATAGATCTTCCGCTTATAAAGTTATATGAGTACGTTGACAAATAAGAAATTATATGCGGGTGCGTCCACTTTCAGGCATAGTGGAGATTGCTGCCTTATGACCATTTAGAGAGTTTTAATTTATATCTCAGATTTGAAATTTTAAGGAAGCCAGATATATCATTGAATTTTCTAGACTCTGATTTTATTTGGGGTATTTAATTAAATTGCTAGCACAAAAAATAGAATGTTGAACTGCCCAGATTTTGGAAATAACTTGGATCAAATTTTGGAAAAGGAATTTTTTTATATGCACAGGACCTTCAGAGTTATTGGGAACTAAACTGGTAAAACTATTATATATTCAGCAGATTCAAAATTGCAGTGAATAGGTGTTGACAGGAATATGCACAGGAATGAATTTGATAGGTGAACAAGCAACGAAAACTAGAAAATATGCAGAAGACAGTGAGCAGAAGAAGGCAGAATAGTTACCTGACAGCTGCAGAAAAGACAAAGTCAGCAAAGCCAAAAGCCAAAAATGGGCTGAGTAAAATTTGTCTTGATGTAACCAAAAAATTATGAAAGTAAATGTTGTAATTGATTTTTATTGTTTGTGATGCATTGGCAAGTCTCCGGAAGAGAAAAAATATCCCACTGTAATGTTAAATTGGTACCTATAGTTATATTTTTTTAATGAGAAGATAAAAGAGATGAGAAGGCAAAGAGACATGGTTGTCCATTTCGAATTCACAGTAGAATACAAACAACCATGAAGCTATTTTGTATAAAACAAGGTAATATCCAAGGGGAGAAGGTTGATGAAAACTGAGTGAGAGAAGAAGAGAGTGTGCAGCAGAATTGAAGAGAGTTGAAGAAAATAAGAAAACTGCAAGAGGTTAGAGAGAGTGAGAAGAGAGAATGCAGAGTTTGGAAAATTGAGGCAAAGAAGATAAAGAAGGAGGAGTAGAACGAGATGCAGTGAAAATTTAGAGAATGCAGAAATGAAGAAGTGAGGCAGAGAAGAAGGAGGAGCTAATAGTGAATTTGAGAGGATGCAGAAATGATATAAGGCAGATATGAAGACTGATACACAACAGTGAATATGGTATAGAACAGAGCTGATATCTAAGGTAAATCAGTAAACATTTATTTTGAAAGAGTAAGGAAGCTGGAGCTTCCCTATCAATTTGTAGCTTGATAGATGTCAGTTGTATCTGACTGAGGTAGGAGCCTCCCGTAGGTTGGTGCCTGCAGAATATATATGGGAGTTGGTGCTTCCACATCAAGTTGTAGCTTGATAAAATGTCAGTTGTAGTTGACTGAGGTTGGAGCCTCCTGTAGGTTGGTCCCTGCAGAAAATTGATGGGAGTTGGAGCTTCCTTGCAAGTTGTAGCTTGCGTCTACCTTTTATGTGTATTCCGTAGGTTGCGCTGGCGTGCAAATCCCAATGGTGAGAGGGAGTTGGAGCTTGCCTTTGCATCACAACAATAATAAGATGTGGTTTTCTCCCTTTATGGGTTTCCACTTATATCTGGTGTCTCTGTGCATGATGTGTATGTGTTGATATGGTTTATCTCATCTACTTAATACTTGCTGCTCTCATATTAAGTCTATTGTTACATTATATTAATACTTGCTGCTCACATTCTAAGATTATTCACATATTAAGTTGAACATGAAATGAAGGTGTAAATAAGTTTTAATGAAAATTTTTAAAAGTCCATGAATGTGTTAAATCGTATTCACCTTCTTCTCAGCTTTAATTCAAAGGTCTAAATGTGATCAGAATGCATCTGATTCTCGTGCCTTTAGTTCGGCCACCAATGACCTGCTGGCCCGACATTCATTTCCAGTCATGGAGGGTCACAGAAATTCACACCTACTTTTGTGTCCCTTTTCTCTTTTTTTGGATTTTTGTGTTGTTTCGGAACACAATGCTTTTGCCTTTTGCTCATTTTTCTTTGGGTCACAGGCACCTTTCTGTATTCGCAAATTCAAAGACTTGTTTTTCCGTTAAATTTCGCTCGATCTTAAGTGTATAGTTATACATGCCGTGCTAAGCGATGTAATGTCGAGGAACTCCATTTCCTCCTGAATGTGTTTGTGCAGACAGCCGCGGTACTTGAGCACCAAATGTCTCTCTGAATCTTTAATACCCAACTTTGTGCGCAGGGTATGGAACAGATTCGTCAGTTCGTGCACATCTTGATCCTTTTGTTGCCGCATCGTGGTCCATTGGATGTATTTGTCCTCATAGCTCCCCACGGGGTAATATTGTTCCTTGATGCCATCTCGGAATGAATTCCAAGGGTGTGGTTTAACAGAGAGGGTTCCTTCATCCTCTCGTTTTTACGCAGGTTTCCACAAATATTTGACATGGTGAAGCTTCCGAGGAGTAACAATATTTGCTCGCTAGAGAAATCATGAACCGAGAAATATCAATTTTCTAGGTGGTAATCTAACCATCTATCTACAACGTCCGTATCTATCTGGCCTTAAAACACAGGAATGTCAAAATTTACTTGTACCTTAAAAGGAGTCGCGCCTCCAGAGTGGCTGCTGGATGCAGATGCGCCGCCGGTGGGTAGCCGTTGAAGGATCTGAGCAAAGTTATCCATCATCGCGTTCATTTGTTTTTCGAGGGCCTCCTCGAGCAATATTTTGATAGGATCTCCTGCTCCCTCATCTTTCTTTTCGTCCCCCATGGGCGTCCGTCGAGGTTTGCTAGGCTGATCTTGCAAAGGTTCCACCAGATCGAGCCCTAGCTCCTTATACCCCGACCTCGTTGGGGACATGCAAAGAAAACAAAGAAAGACAGACCGTTGATACCACCGATTCGTATTTATGCAAGAAACGCAATATAATACATAATAAATTATGTTATGTATACAATGAAATAATGCTTCATTTAATTATATTAAATAACAAAAATATGCTTACATACAATAAATAAAATATTAGGTGCTTAAAGCAAATCTTCCAGAAGAGATCCTGTGGTTACAGTACCTTCAAACTAATAAAATAATGAGTTTAAGGGCCTATTTATTATTGAGAAACAATGGATAACTATAAACATCCAAAAACCTAACCCTAGGAGATGAAGCGCCAAAACTATGGGCCCTGTTTGGGTAAATTGGTGTTTCAACTTCCCAGGGACGTAACTTTGGCATACTATCTCCGTTTGACACATATGATACATCGTTGAGATATTTCTCCATCTGGAATAAAATTATTTTCAGAAATACTACCCTGTAAATGAACAATTTCTTTTAAGCACCCATTTCAAAAATGTTGGGCTTAGTCCAAAAATGGTCTTTTGGTTCAGGACTTTAAAACCGTTTAAAATTGTAAGTTGGTGTCGCAACTTAAAATCGTAGCAACCTATGGTAAATGTAAATAAAGGGTGGCTACCAATGTTCCGACCGGACTGTCAAGGCCCCAAAACAACTCGGAGCGTGATTCAAACTCGCTAAAAATTGCGGGCATATCCGTTTCAAGTGGCGTAAGAATTAATGTTGTGGGTCCAAATGAATAGGTTGGTGCTGTACCGATATCCACCCAGACTATTTAATTTTCTATATATATATATATAATACTTGTGAGGTGATGGTCTTTGGGACATGTGAGGACGTGTATGTGTTGATAGCTTGCATTCTGCTTCCCATCTTTCCTGATTTCCATTTATGTTTACCTGCATCATCCCTCCATCAACAGATAGAATAAGGGCATTAAGTTCTTCACAGGCTAACATTATCTTATGGGATGGGTATGTGGCCTATGAACTTACCACCAAGCTCACACATGCATTCCCCCAAAGTCACTCTGCAATTGGCCATCTCATTGGAGGCCTTGTTGAGGATCTGGAGGATATGATAAATCTCAAATTGTTCAATTTTTTTAAAATAATATCCTACTATTAAAACAATAGAAGACTTTGCATCATTTTTATGAGCATCGGAGGACGAAAACACTCTTATAACTTATAGGGAGTCTCATCCAACTTTAATTTTATTTACTCCAAGGGATATTGCTAAGTCCAATCCTTTCCACAAGGCTAGAAGTTCTTCTTTATTGTTAGTTTCCACTCCTATTCCCCATGCATACCTTATCTCAACTTGTTCATCTGGGAAACAAAGTACTCGTCCTGCTCCCACCACCCCTTAGTTTGAAATTTATATCTAATGATAGATGTTATGTCAATTTATTAACTCCTATAAATTTTATTTCTATAAAAAGTGTTAAGTGGATTATTCAAAATGATAAAAGAAAGCTCTATTTATAACTAATACTTATGGAATGTAAATGATAAAAAATATTTTAAATAAAATAAAAAATTCAAAGAGTCCATGGATGTAGAGTAGATGGTGATGAGGTGTTACGCTAAGGCATTATGTGGTGTAAAAGTCACTTGTTCGCAACTCTTTGGAGAAAAAAAGCCATGTTAAGGGCTCATGTGACCCACGTCGGATGCGATCACCAAGTGATTTTGATGGCTTAGATGCCCCTAGGTCACGGTTGCTCAAGCCACAAGTTAGACATGCAAATCATATCAAGGCTCAAATAACCTAGAAAAATTCAAATAAAATAAATGAATTTGATTAAGAAAACATTTTTAAAAGTTTTTTTTTTAAATAAAAAAGTTAAAACCCCCAAACCACATATCCTAAATTAATAGATTAATAAACAACTTAGAAAATTTTCATATCCATGTCTTTATATTTGATTCTAATAAATTAATAAATAAGTTAGAAAATTTTCATATACAGGTATTCATAATTCGTTTTATTCACATATATATTTAGATTTCATTTTATGCTAACATTTTCCAAACGCACATTTATTAACATTTTTAAAAGTAAAAAGATGTATTTTTAATAAAATAGTTAAATCCCCCAAACCCCATCTCTAAATTAATATATTAATAAACAAGTTAAAAATTTGTCATATCTTTCTCTTTCATTTTAATAAATTAATAAATATGTTATAAATTTGTCATATGAATGTTCACCATCTGTCTTCACATTTCATTTTATGCAACATTTTCCAAACACACACATATTTTTAGGTGGGTTGGAAAAAATGTCATTATTTTTCTTACTTAACTTCAATTCCTAATTTATTATAATTGATAAATTTATAACATTGTTGTAAAGACACTTATTATTATTTTTGAATTAATTGAATTCATAAAACCTTCACATTAATAATAAATTGAAATACAAGTTTTTCCTTTTTATTTCTAGTAGTTATTTTAATTTTTTATATTTTAAATTTACATTTGATAATTGATCGATATTTTATTGATAATAGTTACTTTAATTTTAATTTTAAATATATATATATATATATATATATATATATATATATATATCGAATTGATATCACTTAATCACTTCTCATTACCAAACTTTTTTAGGAAATACAATGCTACAATCTTACCGCAAATCAAGTTAAAAAATACAACATTAAAGATAGTTTGGCTCTAGGAGATTTTTTTCATTTGTTCCAAGAAACCATTTAAGAGAAACATGTAGAGACTAGTGAATTTTGGGTGATAAAAGAAAGACCATTGGGATCCACATTCAAAGAGAAATAAGACCCTCCACATGAACTCAACGTTATCTTTTGAACAACATATTACATCATGCTCTCATTTGTGGCTTCATTCTAAATAGTTGTATTTAGAAAGGTTCGTCATCCTCAAATCTAAGTGGAAAGAAAGGCTCATTTTCTTATAATTACATATCGTGGCAGGGAATTGAATGAGTGACTTCACATCAAGGAGTGACTTAATAGAGCCCTCAATCACCATCTATCTAAGATCCTGTGGACTATTAATAAATTATTTCAAAAAATAAATTTAAAGAGTTTTATGTATTAGTTTAAAGATCCATAGCCATATTATTCAATGTGTTACTATACCAAATCCCACCTAGTGTATCACCTCATTCACAATGTAGGTTTTCAACCATAGTAGTTAGACCCCATGCATGAAATGTGGGCTATAACAAAATATATATTTCACTGCTTTCCCCAATAAAATGACACGAGAAATACACATATTTATTTGTGTTATTGAAATAAGAAAAATAGTTTAAATTTAACATTGATTAATATTTTCTCATTTTAATTTTTTCTCCAAACATAATTTTCATTAACTAGATTGACCTATGACCTTTGAATTCTAACATTCCATTTGAAAATTGAATTATAATTCTCCTCTTTCCTTTCCTAGAAATTATATAATTTGATTTTCACTCCTTTCTAATCGTTTGCCATTTTTTCGTCCCTAAGGATGGGTGGAGTGTCCATTTGAATGGGCACAATCCTAGTACAATATACATAGTAAATATATTTAGAAATAAAATTAATATAAATTATCGATATGTTAAATCTATTGTTCTCATATCTTGTTTTTCCCTTTGCATGTTGTTGTATTTAGTTGTCGAGTTTTGGTTTTCTTATCCCCTAGTGAACATGTTTAAATGAGCACTTGGTCTTCCCTAGATCAATTTGTACAACAAATTCTTATTTTCATAATGAAAAATACAAAAATTTTGTTACTCAACCTTCATGTGGGATGGGATAAAATAAATGAATTGAATGGATACAATCTATTCTCACAAAAATGCTAGATATGTATGATTGACCATTGATATCCTTAGTTTGATATGTTTTATTTGTTAAAATAGGAGCAAGTCAAGGCCTACTCGAATACTTTGTCTTAATGGAGAAACTTATTCTATTTTTTATTTTCTCGTTAAATGTCACTTTGGTATCCTTATTTTATAACACATTAGGATAAATTTATTAGATTTATTTTTACTATAACAATATCTTGCACATCAAATGTCAATCACTTCCCGTGATTTATTTATTTTCTATTTTATGTTACTTATATTTTCTCTTAGAAAAAGGAGAAAACCTAAAATATATGTTTTAATGTATATTATGACAATGAGGTTTGGCTATAGTATAGAACTAGATACTTTAGTGGAATTTTAGTATAGATAAAATAAAATTCTCATATTGGTTGTGATGCAATGACATATAGATTTTTCATGTATCATCATTTCAAATGCAACATAGATAATATGATGGGGATTCAAATTAAGATCTAGGGCAAGAGTTTTCTAAATTATTTGAGTAGGGACGTAATGGAAAATGGTGTTATACGCTTTTGAAGATACCAAAGTCATCATCCTAGCTATATCCATCATAAATATAAATCAAGGAGAATTATCGAAAAATCATGAAACTATAAAATCCATCATTTAAATTTTATTAGGCTATGACTAAGACAACTATTCAAAAAAAAAAAATTTATAATATTTCCAAAGATACAGGAGCTATCACTATCACAAACATTAGAGCAAGACGTTAATGTCTTCTCCTAGAGGAAGTGTCCCAAATTATTTGAAGAGGGAGAAGCTCAACCCTGCATAGATGGTTTAAGATTGACCACCAACCAAATGCATGCTAAGGCTACAAATCTAAATCTAGTATGGAAGGTTGTGTCTCAGACTCGCTTGAACTTCTATGTCTCTGGCTAAAACTATAAATCTAGTATTGTAGGTTGTGGTTCAAGCTCGCTTGATGTGGCTTGAAGCTTGTATATGACGAACACTTCCCCCCCTGTCAAATACAAGGTGCGATGATGGAGAAAATGTGACTACAAGGTATTTTAATATTCTAGAAGAGATTATGACATGTGAATGAAACATGTTCTTAGTTGTTGAAGCCCATTTCCAAGAAACAATCCATCTAGGATGAATATTTTTTCTTGTAGGAGGCTTGTTTTTGAAGCATTTGTTTGAAGGGTGAGTGGTTTTATGATAGTGCTTACATGGATGAAGATAAAAAAAATGATATTTAATATGAACAACTAGATCACAATGTTGTAATTTCATAATTTGTTGTTGTGGAGAAGGAGCAGAAACTGTAACAACTTAAGGTGAACTGTCATGAAGAAATACAACACTTCTAAATTTAATATGCTTGGAAAAGTCTGGAATATGAATGGACACCTCCTTTTCATATCCAAGACCTTTTTGTGCTTGTTATGGACAAGTGCTTCACAAAGTCTGATGATGGGCTTGGGAAGTAAAAGCTGAACTTCTTCATTTGCATGTAAATCTTCTCTTGAACTAGGAATTGAATGTGAATCAACCACAAATTTATATTCTTGTTGCTGCTGATGGGAGTCCGTCTCAATGTTCTAAAAAAAACAGGTTTAGAATGCTGACTCCACTATTGTAATTCTTCTTGCTAAAGTTGAGACTCCAACAACAAAAAGTGAATATTTTCCTGTGCATTATGTAGACATATTTTAATGTCGGAAAGAACGTACATGTTGATGTTTACCATCTCATCCACATTGGAATGTGTTAGAGTACTTAACAACTGTAATATAACATCAAGTTTGGCTATTTTCCAAGAGTTTAATTTTTTGGATTCAAATGCACTCCCAAAACCAAATAAATGGGTGCTCACTTTTCCAAGTGTTACACCAAGGCCAAATGAAGAGTTAGAGTATCAACATGACTTGCAGAAGGGCGAGTACTAACACTAAATGTGACTGTATTACCAAACCTGGATAATAATGCAATGCTTCCCTTCACAGACAATGTATTACCACAAATACCAAAAAACTATAAAAACATAATTTATATCTTGTTTTTCTAAGTCACAACATGTAATATCAAGACCGTGCAACTTTGGCAATCACTAGGAAAAGAATAAGTCCCGAGGCATCAAACCAAGATCCTCAAATTAGAAGCAATCATGTGTTTTTTGGATGATCTTTTATTTCTCCAGGTGTTTGGTCCCAACATATTTATAAATTCAATGTTGAATTCCATGATTTAAATGTCAATTCATCTTATAATCCAATGCACATATATCCAACCCACACATATAAATTGACATACCAATCAGGAGCAATGAAGAGCGTGAAGCAACACACGAAATAAGCGACGATTAAACTTCTTATTGACAAGACGTTAGGACTTCAAACAACAACATTTTGAGTCTAATTTGGAGAGTATTCAACCATAAATTCAATGCATTGCAATGAGTGTTTTCCTTGTTCTTTAGTATTTTGGCTTGTTTGTAGAGGAAGCTTCGCGGTAGAAAAGTGATGCTCACAATAAGAAATCAATTGAAGTACGTAGGGAAGAGTTCTTGAATCTTTCAATGTTTATTTCATCCAGTTTCACTAGCAAGGGAAGACATCAAATTGTTTTCATAAAATTTAAAGGCATCAACATTGTGTGTAGTAGCATCACTAAAGACATAAAATGATATTAGATTTCCCAACATTAAAAGAGACAATGTACATCCAATGATTGAAATAGCTTTTTCATATGCCCATTAAAATAATTTGTACCTTTAGGATGTTTGTATTCTATCCTTTCCATGTTGTCTAAAACCTCAGGATTTTCACTCCACATAATATCTATTACAAACTAGTGGATATATTCTCTTGATTTTTATTTCTATGACAACATGATACCATAGTGAATAGAAAACAACCGGTCAATTTGCATTTAATGTCAACATGAAACTATAGTGAAAAGACAACAATAGGAAAATTCTCATTTAATGTTGGCCACAAAACTTATTTTTCCTCCATAACACCAATCTTACAAAAATGCATAGATTTTAAGACAACACATCCAACAAAGAAAGTGCGTCATGGATCGTACTGCATGTGAGGAGATGCTGCGAAGCTCCTCAAAGCCAAATTCTCTTTGACAGAGAGGGAAATCCAAGTATCCACCATAGTGAAGTGGCCCTTGACCTTGTCTTTTATCTTTTCAACATGAGACAATATGGACGATAGACTAAAGAGATGGGTTTCTAAGAAACATCCCCTCTTTGACCATCCACCTCTTTTCTAGCATTGCCATGTATTCATTGAATGTGTAGACCATAGATCCAATTAATGAAACTATATCAATTGAGGTGGAGATTAGTATTTTCAATCCTCAGGTGAACAACAATAGATAATTTTGTCGCTCATTTCCATGAGACCGCGACAAAAATGTAAAGCTCAAGCTCCTACCTTGCATGATGAAACCCACAACTCTAGGAATCCCTATGAAAAACAAAAAAATTTCATTTTATAAGGAATACTCATTGCACATAAATATAATGGGAAAAAGATCTCCTCCTACTTGTTTGGATTTTAGAAGGGCTTGAGAGACAAAGAAACAATGACATAATTTGGTAATATTGGTATCACATAAACACAATATTTTAGTAACAATCTGCTACATAGAGAATAAAGGTTGTGAAAGGGAATTTTTTCATCTGGTAGTGGGATTCTGAGTGGAGGAAGAAGTAGATACCATGCAATAAAACACCCAACATGAAGATAATTGAAACTTATCTTACACACACATAAAAAACTATGCAAGAATGTCAGACCAAGGTGCATGTTATCCAAAAAATCCCTTCTACTGATAGAAGCGACACCTCTAGCCCAATGAGTGGGTCTAGTAACAAACAAGAAAAAAGAAAGCAAAATATCCTAGCTTAAATCATAATGACATGAGGGAGAAACATGGCCTACCTCACTCCTATGAGGTCGACTGTCAATGTTAATAATGATCTCCTCACTTCCAATCTTAGTCCTCGTTATTCCTTTACGTACGAATACCTGCAATAGCAATAAAACGATGACAAACAAGGAATGCATAGTATATTGCATTGTAATGTAAACCATATGACAGAACAAGGACCATCATACTATGTAAGAAATTATAAACAATCTTATGTAAATTAATACATGCTTTGTATTGTTGATAAATTGAAGAGGGAAGCATACAATCAATGCCTTGTTGTTGGAGACCTCATTTAGAATGGGTCTCCAAGTCCAAGCCAAATACTTCAAGCACTCCTTATCCTTGGAATTTTGACAATGTTTAGGCACATTCGAGCACTAGGAAGGAAACAAACAATGATAAACCATTTGGGGAAGGCATGGAAATGATTTATAGGGATGTACAAGGGCAAGAATTTAATATTAGGATTTGACCCACTATAGTCCAAATATGGTTCCAATTTTGTCATTTGGAGTAAGAGATAAAGCTAGCAAGCATTGAGAAGGTGAAAGCTTGCATTTTTTCCCAAGTAAGTATTTATTCAATATTTCAAATTTATCTAGGGAAAGCACAATAGTTTTTGTCTTAGTTGTTTCTTGATCAAGCTACTAGGTCAGGGTGGATTGCTTCTATCTACAAAAGGAATTTATCCTTAAAACAATCCTTCCAAAAAGTCCCATAAATATCCCCCTATCTTGAAATTTTCATAAATTATTCTTTCGACATAATCCAAAGGAGGATTATCACCTCATAGTTGTCAAGTGATCCAGGTGGCTCTAGACACCCTTAGGAGACCAGGAGGGCTTAGAAATGGTCAAAATTCAAAGTGGTTGGATTCCTCTTGAACTAGGTCCACACTGAAGTTATTGTCACCATGATTCCAATGGTGTGAATAGATCTCCAATCCAAGCCCGTATGGAGAAGTTAGAGCGAGAAAATTTTTTGGTCAAATTTGGGTAGTGGGTCAAGTTTAAGTGTCCCACAAATTCACCGTAAACCTACAGGGGACTTGGCTCTCGAAAATGGGCGAAATTGTGGCCTCATTAAATTGCCCAGTAACCCTTATTTTGGAAAAATTTTAAAATAACTAATTTGTTCTAAAAAACAAAAAAAATTATATTAAATGGGGTGGCAAACCACCAACCCTGCCACCCCCCAATGACCATATTACAAGTGTTGAATTTTTTTTGGGTCGACCGAACATGACCCCCACTGAACCCCATGAGAACCCACCTCATAAAACAAAAAACGTTGAATATGGGTTGGGTTGGGACCATGAGTTGCGGACCCCGCCCACCCAAAATTATTCATGGTATATGATTATATAACAAGAGTGGAGCTGATGGAATTTGAACCCTCCCAACCCACGCGAGTCTGCCCCATAAACGTATTAAAACAACAACCAAACAATGGAAATTAAAATTTTGCCCCATATTTAATGTGTGTTCAAACAAAATTCCAATTTACCTGGTGTCGGTGGGGTTGGAACCCCCGACCTCCGCCTTAACAACTCCACCCACAACCAACAATCCACACACTATTAATTGAAAACTCCACCACCTTTTTTATATAAAATCTCAAATGCACAGTGTGCCCAGGACAGAGAGGGCAGACCAATGGAGGACGGACCAACGGAGCAGCAAGGCGGAATCATGCATGGGAACATTTTTCGAGGAAAAGAATATTTTTCAGAGAATATTACTTGATGCCAGAAAGATTCCATGGGGAGGTAAATTTTCATTTTGTGAGAATGATATGAAGTTTACAATCATTTTATCTATAATTTTGCAAGGAACACGATGGTAAAGTCATAATGGCCATCTAAGCAATATATTTGTAGATTTCGTGTAGAACAGAATCTTAGGGAATCTTGAGGGCATCAAAAGGATTCCTTGAGGCCCAAAAATTGTCGGGGTCCATTTTCGAAAAAAAATATGTTGATTTTATACCTCTCGGCGACACAAATTCGATGTTGATGTATGTTTTAGTAGTACAACTTCACATGTTTTAGCCATTTTCTATATTGGAGTGACGGTGTTAGATTCTCAAGCATGGAAAACCGATTCTACGCCCTTCGACACCACGAATTCGATGGTTCAACTAGATTTAGCAGTTGAGCATCCGCTTCTTCATCCAAGTTCAGACGTTGAGGTATATGAAATTTGATCATGTGCCTCTTTTTCCTATGAGGTGTATTGTGATTTCCAGATCCTTGCTTGATGCATGTTGCAGGATATTTGTTTTGCTTCTTGTGAGATTATGTCATGCTGATAGGAGGTCCATTGTGAGTGAGAGTTCCTATAGCAGAACGTCTCGTGGAGAGACAAGCCACTCATGTTGAGGGAACTTCCTTGTATGAAAGAGGACATCGTCCATGTACATCTCCCCCTTTCTATCACTATATGAAGCGGCCTACCCCATTTTGACACCGGGCCTAGAGACGTAGCCCACACTGGGTGAACTCCGTTATCAATGTCTCATGCTTTTATGTTGTTGATGGTTGTCTTGTTTTCTCTTGCTTAAGCATGCATATGTGTTATTTTGTGCTCTTTTAAAATGAAATCCTAACAAAATCACATAAGTAAAAGGTCATGGGTAAATCAATTAGCGGACGGACCTGGATCAAGTGGTATCAGAGAAGTCTTCTTGCTGACGCGGATTGCAAGTGTGAACAATGATTGAACATGAAACAATGGAGGATGAAAAATATATGTATGAGGCAATGCTCAAGATGTTTAAAATGGTGGACATGATGTATGAATCTCATGAAATATGGGAGAAAGAAGAATCAGAAAGAGATGCTTCATCCATGGCTTCCAGTGAATATTCATTGCCCTCACTGTCTTCTCACCATTCGAATGAGTGGATCAACCATAGCCTTCACGTAGATAACAGTTAATTGAAATTACTTCTATGAGAGGAGAAAGAGGATAAGAAGAGAGTGCAAATCCAATTGCAAGCCGTTGAGGTAGCCTTGGAAGAACTGAAGTGCAACAACCAGAGCCTTCAAGAGAAGGATGTTGAATTCAGAAAGCTTCTATAAGAAGAGAAAGAGGATAAGTAGAGACTGTAGCATCAGCTACAAGCTGTGGAATACGCCTCGGAGGAGCTAAAAAACAAAAAGGGCTTGAATAAGCCATCATCCCCTATTTCTGAATCAACATCTGAGGTAAACAATGTTGATTTTTCTTCAGTTTCATCTTCACATGCTCTCATTTCTGTGGGAAATGTGGAGATACCCATTACAGGAATTGGCATGAGAGTCCTCACCAAGAAGGGATACAAAGGAGGAGGACTTGGCATTAATGGCCAAGGCATGATTTAACCATTGGAGGTCATGCAAATACCTGAGTTAGAAGGTTTGGGATACATTGAAGGATAGTTCTTGAAGGTGTCAGTATCTTCCAATACATGGTTGAAACCATTGGGGAAAGAGAGGGATGGGAACACTTCACCATCATCCTATGACAAGGCATGTGGCAGCGAAAGAGTTGAGGCAAGATTTTTTCACCATGATTGCACTAGAGACCAAAAAAAAAGGTCTAACAAGTCTTGTTATTTTAATGATAATTTTGATTCCAAAATTGTCGCTAACAATCAACATAGATCATGGCATTGGAAAACATGTAGTTTTTTTGGATTACATAACCATTTATTTTTTGAGTGTTGGAAAATAATGATAGCATAAAAGAGGATGAAGCATGAAAGGCCTTCTCCACCACAGGAAAATAAGAAGGTAAAGCAATTATGGAGGATGAAGACTCATTGCAGTCATTGCGACAGAAGTGTCCATCAAAGATCCACATGTTGGAGGCTCCATCCAGAGCAGCGTCTCAAGGACAAAGTGCTCATACATGAACCAGTTGAAACAATTGTTCAGCAAGCAATTGTGCCACAGAGAGATGACCCATTCACTTTGATAAGTGAGAGATGGTTTTTCTAAGTTAGGTAGTATGTTTTTCCTTACTTTTTAAATCATGTGTTACATGTTAAAAATTTAAAAGTGATGATGTTTTTTCCATCACTTGTTAAGAAAAAACGATATTTTGGCCTTGTATAGATAGTTGTGGTATTGATTCCATTTGATGTAAACTTGATCACAGAGTATGGTTATAAGCTCGTGGAAAGTGTGTGAAATGATTGGGTCATAGATTGGTCACTTAGTTAAGCATGTAATTTTCAAAATATTGTACTAATTGTTTGCAGAGGATGTAGGTGTTGGCTCACCACTTATGGCTTCGAAGGACAAAGGTGAAGGAGAATGAAGGATGACCTTTCAGGACACTTGTGGTGTAGACAAGGTGAAAAGAAGCTGCAAATTATTTTCATGATTTTTGTGGACAAAAATCTCATCAATGGGTAGGATTTATACAAGTGGCTCGAGACACCCTCAAGAGACCAAGAGGGCTCACAAATGGTCAAAATTCAATGTGGTCAGATTGCCCTCAAACTAGATCCAGACTAAAGTTCTCATCACCATAATTCCAAAGGTGTGAACGGATCTCCAATCCGAGCCCATATGGAGAAGTTAGAGCGATTCAAAGATTTGGTCAAAGTTGGGCAGTGGCCGAGGCTTAAGTGTGCCAAAAATTCACTGTCAATTGGAAAGAGGCTTAGCTCCCAAAAACAAGTGAAATTGTGGCCTCGTTAGATTTCCAAATAACCCTTATTTTGGAAAATTTTGAAAATAACTAATTGGCTCTAAGAAAACAAAAAAATATATATTAAATGGGGTGGCAGGCCACCAACCCTACCACCCACCAACAACCATATTACAAATGTTAAAACATTTTTGGGTCGACCAACCATGACACCCGATGAACCCCATACGAACCCACCACATAAAATAAACAACGTTGAATATGGGTTAGGTCGGGGGCATGAGTTGTGGACCCTTCCTACCCAAAACGAGTCACGACATATGTTTGCATAACAAGAGTGGAGCTAGCGGGAGTTGAACCCGCCTGACCCACATGAGCTGGCCCCAAATGGGTGACCCCATAAAGGTATTAAAACAAAAACCAAAAAATGTAAATTAAAACGTTGCCCCATATTTAATGTTTGTTCAAACAGAACACCAATTATGGTGGGGTCGGTAGTGTTGGAACCCTCGACCTCTGCCTTAGGAACTCCACCCACAACCAATAACCCATGGGCTATTCATTGAAAAGTTCACCACCTTTTTTATATAAAATCTCAAATGCGTAGTGTGCCCAAGATAGATAGGGCAGACTAGCGGAGGACAAACTAGTGGAGTAGCAAGGTAGAACCATGTGCGAACACATTTTTCGTGGCAAAGAATATTTTGCATAGAATATTCCTTGATGCCTGAAAGATTCCATGGGAGGTAAATACTCATTTTGTCAGAACGATATGAATTTTACAATCATTTTAACCAGAATTTCATAGGGAACATGATGGTAAAGTCAGAATGGCCATCTAAGCAGCATATTTGAAGATTCTCTACAGAACAGAATCTTAAGGACATAAAAAAGATTCCTTGAGGCCCAAAACTTGTTGAGGTCCATTTTTGACAAAATTTGTGTCGCTTTTACACCTCTTGATGAAAAGAAATCAATGGTGATGCTCGTTTTAGAAACATAGCTTCCCATTTTTCATCCATTTTCTATATTGGAGTGACGATGTTAGATTCTTAAGTGTGGACAATCAATTCTATGCCCCTCGATGCCACAAATTCGATGGTGCAGCTAGATTCAGCAGCTGAGCATCCACTTCTTTAGCCAACTCATGGGTTGAGGTATATACAGTTTGATCATGTGCCTCTTTTTTCTATGAGATGTATCATGATTTCTAGATCCTTACTTGATTCATGTTGTGGGATCTTTGTTTTTCTTCATGTGATATTATGTCATGCTAATAGGAGGTCCATTGTGAGTGAGAGTTCCTATAGCGAAACGTCTCATGGATATACAAACCACTCATGTTGATGGAACATCCTTGTATTACAAATATCATCCATGCAGATCTCCCCCTTTCCATCACTATATGAAGCGGCCTACCCCATTTTGACACTGGGTGAACTACATTATCAAGGCCTTGTGTTTTTATCAACGTCTCATTATCAACATAAAAAAACCCTAATTTGCAACCCCAACTGTCCTCCCTGGTATTCCCTCGTGCTTGTCACCCTTTGTTTAAATGGTAAACAACAATGGCAGTGTGGGAATTAAAGTCAAAATTCATGTTGGTCCTCTTCAAGCATGTTCTCCAAAAGTGGAGTAGAAGCTTCTTCCTCTATAAGTCTCAAGAACAAAAATCTAGTATCAGTTAAGTGGATATTGAGCTGATTTCTCCCATTTTGAGTCATTGATCCCACCTTTAAGGATTTTACCCTTAAGATATGGACCTTCCTCCCTCTTTTTTGGATCATTAGCCCCTCCATCCTCCCTATAAATTAATTCCATGTCTTCCCCAAATGGTTGTTCATTGTTGGTTTCCTTCCTAGTGCTCGAATGCACCTAAACATTGTCAAACTTCCAAGGAGAAAGAATTCTTGAAGTCTTTAGCATGGACTTGGAAACCCCTCCTAAAAGAGGTATCCAATGTCAAGGCACCAGTTGTATGATTCCCTCTTCAATTTATCAATAATACAAAGCATGTTTTACTTTACATAAGCTTGTTTATGATTTCTTGCTTAGTATGATGCTCTGTAATCTTTCATATGGCTTAAACTACAATGCAATATAATATTATTTGTTTGTTTTTCATCACTTAATCTCTCTTGCAGGTATTCACACATAAAGGAATAGTGAGGAGTGATCTTGGAAGTGAGGATATTAGGATTAACATTGACAAATGACCACATAGGAGTGAGGTAATGCATATTTATCTGTCATGTAATTCTGATTTAAGCTAGGAGAGTTTGTTTTCTTTTGTCTTTTTTGTTACTGGATGCACTCATTGGGCTAGAGGTATCACTTCTATCCGTAGAATGGATTTCCTGGATAAAAAAAAGGAAACTTTTCTCAAGAGCCTATAGCCTTTTTAACCCTCCTCCATTTGGTCTTCTTTCTTAGTTTGGCCAACCAATCAATAATCATTGATTGTGATTGCTTTTGACTTTGTACTATGACTACTCTATGGTCTACAGTGTTATGTCTAGGTTTCTGCTTCAGTTTTGATTACTTTTCCTAAGCATTTCTCGCTCTAGTCATGTTTTTCCAGACCCAATCGTATTTCCAGCGTATATATTTATAGTAAACCTAGGGGTGATAATATAGGGTATACCTGGGGGGGATCATATGGGGTATCGAGGAAGGTACCCAAAGAAATAATGCAATGTAAGGATAATAAATACATGGGCCATAATTAATAAATAAGTTGGTTAACCCACATTATGCAAGGGACCAAAAATAGTTAGGAAATAATGTGATAAACCCATGGTATTGTATATATGACCCATGGTAATTACCCATGGTATTGTATGCATGAAGCTCATATAGACGCTAGAGAATATCCATTGCTAGATGTCAAGGATTATTATATTGACAAGCATATCACTTGTGGAGTGATCTCCTTCCTTAAGGAGTAGTTGCATGGTGTTACCCTACCTCAAGGGCTTTCGTTAATAAAGAGAATATTTGCTATATTATTCATGTATTAGCTCATGAGAATTTTATTGTATTTTCAGGTAAGATCTATTATAATATTTCTAATTAAAGTCACGTTTAAAAATCTATATTCCACTATCTTCCCATGTTGGTCTAATTTCGTAGACCAGCACGGGTTTTTCTATGCAAAGTAGCATTGCGAGCATAGATTTTGGTGTCTAAAGCAGCATTGAAGACCCTATAAGCACACATTTTTCTGTGTAAATTATCATTGGTCCTTAAATTTGAGAATTTTTAGGGTTTATGATAAAATTCCTAGTGTGTCCTAATCTGTCAAGTCATCCTCCTCCTCTGTGTGAATCAAATTTCATCTATTTGGTGTTATTTTCTTTATGGTACGAAAAATTCAATCCCATACTTGAAGTGGTAAAAGTGAATTTTGGGTGAGCCTTTGATTCTGATTCAATTGAAATTGTTGTTCGCTGCTTGTATATTTGGAAGGAATATTGATTTTTTGTTGATTAATAAATATTAGTTCTTTTGAGACCATAAAATAAATTGATTTTTCATTGATTTAGTTTTCATCTCAAAGTTTACTTTTCGTAAAGTGCACTAGATCACATTGGATTAAAAAGTCATTTTGAGATTAATCATTGAACACATATTGCATTATTTAGTAAATGAAAAATGAAAAGTGCATTGATCACGTTCTCATTCATTAAAAGGAAAATGAAATTGTCCATAATTTGTAGTTGCATGGTTTTTGGGAGAATCATGCATAGATTACATTGCACAGTTTGGAATGTTTTAATGCTTTGAATTAATATAGTGAAAGTGATATAGTTAGGAAATATTTGTTTGTTGCATCACCATTTGAAACTCTTCCCTATAATAGATAGTGTTAATCAAATGGGAAATAGTCATTTTATCATGGTAGCTACATCATAGGTGTTCGGGTGACATCCATTTTGAGCCTTGAAATAGAAACTTAAATTCAAGATAAACTCAAAAATTTACCTCAATTAACCCAAACACAACACAAATATTTAGAGGTCTAGGCTAGAGATGTGTTGTAACGTCATAAAATGTAGGATTTTTCATTTTTTTCCAACATTGTATCCTGGGGTTGATATCTCGTTCCACGTACAGAAGTGTATAGGACCATTCTCCAATAATTTCGGGTATATCGAAGGTGCTTCATGCATGATAAGTATATGGGAACACTCTCATCAAAAAATTTCACATTAGACAATACTAATATAGACTGCATTCCCACATACCGTCACGTATATTTTGAGAGTTCCCACTAGGTTTCTATTCTCCCATAGGTAACTGATTTGGTCGCCTTGTAAATGTGATACACTAAGCACAACATTTGGGGATATTAGTTTTCATAATTATTGGTTCACCAGAAGGTATTCTATAGTTCAAAGTTGCTTGGTAATCTTGTATACCTAGCTTACCCCTTTTTCATTTATTTTTTTGTTAATTTCTAAAATTTAATACCCACGAAATACCATCTTACCCATGCATGAATCCTTAGTAAGCCTTAGCTTGAGACTAATGGAAATTGTTCCTGAGTTTAAAAATCAAGGAAACCCCTCATGTGGGAATCCTAGTCCTTTTCTTTCTTTTTTAGATATTGGCACTCCTTATATGGCAACGTTTTCCCTTCTGGGATTTACCATTGGGTTGCTAGTTTGGTTATTTTGGGCCCCTGTGGTTCTGAATGTCTAAGATGCTTATCAACCAAATTTGCATCCACATAAAAAATGTTAACCTCATGTTGATTCTAAAGTTGGCCCATTGCCTTCTTCACATGTTTCTTCACCCCATTCTTCCTCTTCGCCATGTGAAAATCTGGATTCTAGTAATGAGGAAACTAAGAAGAAGAAGAAGGGATGTAGAAGAAGAAGCAAAATAAGAAAGGGGGGAACCAACCGACCATTTCAACCAATGCAACTGATGTTGAAAAATCTTCCAGTGAGTCCCAAAAATTCAAATTCCCTTGCAAGATATGTAAGCGTGACCACCTTCTTAGGGATTGTCCTGGAATTCCCAGGATATAAGAATTATGGTCTACAGACTCAAATCATCTTTTGTCATCAACCTATGGAGATCACGCTAGTGATAAAATATCAACTAGCGATAGTAAGGTCCATGGAAAAAATTGTAAGGTAAAATTTCCCTATAATTGATGTGAAGGGAATCATCTCATTCACCTTTATCCTTATATGGATGAAGCCTCTAATGTATTGGAAAAAATTACATCTTCTCAGCCCCGTCTTCCTTCTAGCTACCATAAGATTTCCTCTTATCCTCTGCTAGTTGATCAAGTCATTAATCATAATTCATCTATGATCAATCCCACTCCCTCTGAAATTGAATCCCATGAGTCTATTCCGACCAACCATTGGTTGAGGAAACAATTGACTTGATTTCACCTTTAGTTGATCATACCTTTCTTAGAGAGAGTGAACTTCATAACACTCAGGTTCTTTTTGTTTCTTTATATTCCCATGAATTGGAGGGAAATCCTCCTGTCCCCATAGTACAGGAGGGTGATCCTCTCATTCCCATAACACAATGGGGCAGTTCTCTCATTCCCATGAGCCCCCCCAAAAGTAGTATGGTCAATTATTTTGATTTGAATAGATTGGAAGGATATTGTATTCCTTCTTACATGCCCTTTGAGATCACATTACAAGTAGATAATGTGTCCATGCCCAAAAAAATAATAAATGAAGCCGCGTTTGTTAATATTGTGTCCTCAACTACATGAAAAGCTTTCAGTTGTCCATAGCTTGTGCCTATTACCCTGAATATGTTAGCTTTTAACAGAGAAACCAGTCAACCATTAGAGATCCTTCCTAATTTGCCTATTACTTTGGGAGGAAAGACTGTCTATATAGATGTGATGGTTTTCCAAAAGCCTTTGGACTTTAACTTACTCCTTGGGCTGACTATACCTATGCCATGGGAGCTCTTGTATCTTCTCTCTTTCATGTGATGTGTTTCCCACATGAAGAAAAAATTGTGACCATTGATTAGATGTCATTCATTGGTCCCAATTTGGATCCCAATCAACCATCATCTCTTAATCTTCCTTACATGCAAGTTGTATCTTCCACACCATAGGTTAATTACGTGGCAAATTGTTCCATGCCCATGTCTACTAATGATCTAGTCAATGATATAATGCACCATGTACTTGGGGCATTGGACCCTGATTTCCAGAGTGTTGTTCTCCCTTTTGATGAGAACCTCTTAGAAGCCATGATATATTATGGGCTATGAACAAGGTATTTTTAGAAGAGTTCCTTTTCTTGTGTCAAGATCCTTAAAAAATGAAACAAAGTTTTATAGCATAGTTTTTTCTTCTTCTTGTGTCAAGCTCATTAAAAAATGAAATAACGTGTCAGAGCAGATTTCCTTGTCTAGTGTCAAGCCTGTTAAAAAATGAAGCAGGTCCTTTTGAGGATATTTCTTTTACTATGTCAACCTCAATAAAAAATGAAACAAAACCCCTTCTAATTCGAGTCTTTGATTAGATCTTGTAAATTCCCACTTGAGCCTTTCACTTGATATCATAAATGAGCCTTCATTCCATCCACCTATTAGTAACTACTAGTATACTTAGGTGAATGAAATGAACCTTAGGGGTAACGTATCTCAAATTGATTCATTATATTGGGGCATGCAAACTTTCAGGCATAGTTTTTCTTTGTTTCAAGCTTATGTAAAAATGAAACCAAATTCAAGCATAGTTTCCCAGGTTTCAAGATTGTGTAGAAAATGAATTCATTCCTATACACCTCTCGTGATTTCCCTTTTATCTACCTCTTCTTCTAGATGAGCCTTGGTTTTCTCATTCCATCATCACCATCTTCTTGGTCGATCATACAATCTCACTTGGTTGTTTTACCCTTTCCTAGGGAGCCACTACAAGGAGTGGTCTTTGTAGCGAACGTCTTAGGCTTTACATGTTTTGAGCAGTTCCATCATCACCGGAACTAGTTTCTACCCCTTATACCACTTGTTCCTCTAGGAGGAGTCCTTTTTCATCTCTATTCAGACTCCCGAAAAATTTAAATATTGTCGAGCACTTGTCCTTTCAATCTCACTAAAATAAATGAATTGACTACATCTTAGCATAATTTTACCCCTTTTCTCAGGTTGAGGTTGACTAATTACAAAAAAGGAATACCTTAGTAAAACATGGCTAAGTAGTTCTCTTAGGTATTTTTTTCCACCTTTTTGAGTTCGACTGACTATCTATGAAAAGTGATCTTTAAGGTTTTCTTTTTCTGCTTCTTTTTCAAACTCTCTAAAGATGAAAAATATGTCGAGTTACCCCTCTATCGGACTCATAAAATTTAAACGATGAGGGACTTGTGACCATGATGAGACTGAGTTATTCCTTCCTAGGGCTCATTAAACTTACTAGGATGGATTCATCTAAAGGGTTAGCTTATACACTAAGCATATGGTATCCTCTTCAAGTTTTCTATCAATAGTAAAGAGGTACCTGCTAGAAATAGTGGGGAAAAATGTAATAAAAGTATGTCTTGTATTATGTATTGAAGGAAACATGTCACTCTTGAACATGACACTTATTTACATCTCATGTCAGGTTCAGGTTCTCCTCTCTTTGTCATGTGCCTTATTCGGTTCAGAAATCCATTTTCCTCTCATTCGATCATATCTTGTTGTCACCATGACCATTGATCCCATTTTGAGTCAAACACTGCCAACATCCAGAGTCGTGTCGTTGATATGATCAAAAGAAGTCTTATCTACAAAAGTCAAAATTCTATACTTATCTGACCCTCTCTGCAACAATATTGAATCATATTTATCTACCTTGAGAAATCCTATGTTTCATCTCAATGCTATGCGAAAAATTTTGGCCCTCCTTCGACATATCACTTTGTGTCTACATTAGCTCATTATTTATGAATTTAATCTATAAAATCCCTTTTATTACCTTGGAGCTTGCATGCCTCAGTGGAAATTTCTTTGCATTCAACACCAAGTTTACATCATTGAGCTTCGATCGAATGATTTTGAAAGTGTTCCAATTCAACTCCTTTATTAACACTTGTAGATTGTACTATCATACCTTGACAGACACTGTAATTATTGGTTGTTTCTCTCATGCCTGTTAACGTTTTACCTCATTGACTGGTAATCAGGTGGTTTCTACAGTGTTCAACATCAACACATCTATTTCACATGGTTATATTTGTAAGTTGGATGTATTTAGACAGAGATGAAGACCCTAGATCACATCTGTTCGAATTGATGGTGTGTGGAGTATTCATGATTCTACACATGATCCTTTCTATACAGATGGCTATGAAAATGTTGTGGATCCATACATATGATGCTATATAGTTGAATGGTCATGCCCATGCCATGGATTCATGTGTTATTTTATGCCTATTATATAATGTCCTATCATACATATTTATATCAGAGATGTCACATATTGTATCATGTTTTATTCGCAGGTCTCCTAATGGTGGTTTTGAAAATTCCTTGCCTTGAATGATAAAGCACTTCAACCATCACTTCTCATTCTGATTTCATGCTTTGAGGGGCATTTGTTACACTATTTTTTTTGCATTCCCTATTCCCTATCTAGATTTTCATCCTTTATGTCACTCATGCAATAAATGTCACAAATAAAGAAAATTTATGAAAACATGTTCACCATGAATAACATGCTCAAAACATCCCTGAAGAGATGGGGAGTCAGTGCATTACAACAATTCTAGAGAAAGCTCGTAAAAAACCTAATTTTCAACCACATCACGATTCTCCCCTGTATGCCCTCTTTTTTGTTACCCTATGTGTAACTCGTAAACAACACTCAAAACACAGGAATTAACATTAAAATTTGTGTTCACCCTCTTAAGGCAGGTTATCCAAAAATGGAGCAAAAGTTTCTTCCTCTAGAAGTATTCAGAATGGAATTCTGTTATAAGTTGGTTGGGGATTGAGTCAATATCTCCCATTTTGAGTCCTTGATCCTACCTTTAAGGATTTTCTCTTAGGGTGCATACCTTCCTCTCTCTTTTTTGGATTGTTAACCTCTCCAACCTCCTTATAAATGAATTTTATGCCTTCCCAAAATGGTTGGTAATTTTTGGTTGCATTCCTATTGCTCGAATGCACCTAAATGATGTCAAAATTCCAAGGAGAAGGATTGATTGAATTATTTGGCTTGGACTTGAAAATGTGTTCTAAATGAGGTCTCCAACATCAAGGCATTGGTTGCATGCTTCCCTCTTCAATTTATCAATAATACAAAGCATGTTTTAATTTCCATAATCTTGTTTATGATTTCTTGCTTAGTATGATTCTCCTTATTCGCTCATATGGTTTACAATAGAATGGAATATACTATGCTTTCTTTGTTTGTTGTCACTTGATCTCTCTTCCAGGCATTCGTAAGTAAAGAAATAGCATGGAACAAGCTTGGAAGTGAGGAGATCGGGACTAACATCGACATGCGACTGCATATGAGTGAGGTAGGCCATATTTCTCTCTTATGTCATTCTGATTTAAGCTAGGAGAGTTTTCTTTATTTTGTCGTGTTTGTTACTGGACCCACTCATTGGGCTAGAGGGATATCTTATATCCATAGTAGGGATTTCCTTGATAATAGGCACCTTGGTCTAACATTATTTCATGGTCGTTTCAGTGTGTGTACGAGTAGCTTTGATTATCTTCATTTAGGGTTTTGGATTGCATGGTATATACTTCTTACTCCATGCAGAATCCCAATACCCCCTTATAAGATTCCCTTTGGCCATATTTTTTCTCTTTGTAGCATATTTTTACTACAATATTGTGTTTATGTGATGCCAATATTATCAAATTATGTCATTTCTTCTTTCTCTCGAGCTCTCCTGAAATCCAAACAAGTAGGAGGAGATCTTGATGCCATTATATTTATGTGAAATGAGTATTCCTGCTAAAATCAAAATCTCTTGTTTGTCATAAGGATTCCTAGGATTGTTGGCTTCATCATGAGAGGTAGGAGCTTGATATTTACATTATTTCCATGTTCTCGTTGTTGTTTGCTTGAGGATGGAAACTACTAGTCTCCACCTCAATTGCTATAGTTGTATTTATTGGAGCTATGGTTTGCACATTCAGTGAAGACATGGAAATGCTAGAAAAGGGGTGGATGGTTGAAGAGGGGAAGTTTCTTATAAACCCGTGTCTTTATTCTACCATGAATATTGGCTCACATTGAAAGGATAAAAGACAAGGGCAAGGGCCACTTTCACTGTGGTAGCTACTTGGATTTCCCTCTTAGCCAAAGGGAAATGTAGCCTTGAGGATTTTATAGTTTCATGCTTGTTTGATAAGGCCCCTTGATTTATATTTGTGATGGATACATCTAGGATGATGACTTTGGTGTCTTAAAAAAGAGTATGACACCATTTTCCATTACATCCCTCCTCAAATTGGTTAGAAAAATCTTGCACTAGATCCTAATTTGCATCCATGTTATATTATCTACATTGAATTTGAAATGATGATACATGGAAAATCTATATGTCATTGAATCACAATCAATATGAGAATTTTATTTTCTCTAGTAAACTTCCACTAAAGTATCTAGTTTTATACTATAACCAAACCTCATTTTCATAATATGATTTAAATCATATAGTTTTAGGTTTTCTTCATTTTGTAAGAGAAAATATAAGTAATGTAAAATAGAAAATAAATGAATCGTGGGAAGTGATTGACATTATATGTGAAATATATTAATATAGTATAAAATAAGCTAATAAATTTATCCTAAAGTGATAGAAAATAAGGAAACCAAAGTGACATTTAGCCATAAAAGAAAAACTAGAATAATTTTCTCCGTTAAGACACATTATTCGAGTAGGCATTGAATTTCTCCTATTTTAACAAGTAAAATGTATCAAACTAATGATATCAATGGTTAATCATACATATCTAGCATTGAGAATAGATTGTATCCATTCAATTCATTTCTTTTATCCCATCCCACGTGAGGGTTGAGTAATGACATGTGCTATTTTTTTATTATTTTTCATTATGAAAAAAAGGAACTTTGGTACAAATTGAAGAGATAGGGAAGACCAAATTCTTATTTAAACATGTTCACTAGGGGATAAGAAAACCAAAACTCGACAACTAAATACAAAGAAATGCAAAGGGAAAAACAAGATATGAGAACTATAGATTTAACATATCGATAATTTATATTAATTTTATATATAAAGATATTTATTATGTATATGGAGCTAGGATTATGTCCATTTAGATGGACACTCAACCCATTCTCTGGGACCAAACGAAGGCGAATTTTTAGAAACGAGTGAAAATCAGATTATATAGGTGTTAGGACAAGAAAGAGGAATGTTATATTTCAATGTTCAAAATGAATGTTAGAATTCAACGGTCCGAGGTCAATCTAGTTAATGAAAATGGTGCTTGGAGAAAAATTTAAAATGAAAAAATAATAATCAATGTTAAATTTAAACTATTCTTCTCATTTCAATAACAAAATTAAGTATGCATATTTATTGTGTCATTTTTTTGGGGCAAGCAGTGAAATATTGATTTTGTTATAGCTTGAATTTCATGTATGAGGTCTAACCGCTACGATTGACCACCTACACTTTGAAGGAGGTGATCCAATAGGTGGGATCTACTATAGTAAGAGGCTAGATAATATGGCTATGGAGATTGAAACTAATCCATAAAACTATTAAATGTATTTTTTAAAATAATTTATTAATATTCCACAAGGTCTTGGATAGATGGTGATCAAGGGCTTTGTTAAGGCACTCCTTGATATGAAGTAACTCTTATAATTCCCCTCCCTGGTCAAGGTGATGTATTGGAAATGATGAAGATGTATTCCTACAAATCTGACAAAAAAAAGAAAATTATTAATAACACAAAACTTTTTAAATATATAAAATACATTCTTTTAATTAATTAGATACATAATTATAAAAAATTCCCCTTTCCTTCCACATAGATTTGAGGATGATGAGCCTTTCTAAATACAACTATTCAAAATGAAGCCACAAATGAGAGCATGGTATAAGTTGTTGTTCGAAATATAACATTGAGTTCACATGGAGGGTCTTCTTTCTATTTGAATGTGGATCACAATGGTATTGCTTTTATCACCCAAAATTCACTTGGCTATGCATATTTCTCTTAAAAGGTTTGTTGGAAGAAACGAAAAAATTCTCCTAGAGTCAAAATATCTGTAATTTTGTATTTTTTAACTTGATTTGCACTAAGATTCTAGCATTGTATTTCCTAAAAATGTTTTGTAATGAGAAGTGATTAAGTGATATATATATATATATATATATATATATATATATATATATATATATATATATATATATATATATATTAAAAAAATTATATTATATATATAGATATATAATTAAAAATAAAAATAAAAGTAAAAGTAAAGTAACTATTATAAATAAAATATCAATCAGTTATCAAATGTAAGTTTATAATAAAAAAAATTAAATAACTATTAGAGATAAAAAGGAAAAAAATATATTTCAATTTATTATTAATGTGAAAGTTTGATGAATTTAATTAATTCTAAAAGAACAATAAGTGTCTTTAAAACAATTTTTTTTTTTTGTTAAGTTAGGCTATTCTATTAATTCAAAAACGTAAAAGTTACATATGCTATAGGCTGGGTTGGCAAGCTATGCTTAGACAATCCCAACCTTTGTTACACAGTTTCTAGGCTGCGTCAAGGGAGAAAACCAGCCAATACAAAACTTGAAACAAAACATTACATTGTGCAGAGTAGTGCTAGCATATCTAAGCAATACAAAGTAAACAGTAATAAAAAGGCACTGATAGGAAGCTTGACAAAAAACATGAGAGGTTTGTGCAGCTGCATAGTCTTTAATTTTCATCTTCATCATCACTTTTGGGGACTTATTCCTTTATGGGACAAGTAGGGGCCTACGTAGCAGCTTCCTCCGCATCTACCACAGTATGCCTTGGATTGTGGGCCGGTGCAGAGAGGATGGGGGAGTCCAGATCTACATCGTCGGAGACACTTGTCTAGAGGCCATCAGAATCTGTCACCTAGACATTAGAATCCTTGTATTCCTCCTCTTAAACTGGCAGCTGGTCAGTTTTTTCCTGATGGAGGTGCATCGGGGGGGAGATGGTGGATTTACTCGAGTCGCATCTTCCTCTCTACGTAGCTTTCCCAGGGGCTTTTGCATTCCGCTAAGGATCAGGATGCTGATGGTCAAAAGTGCTGGAAGAGGAGCCTTCCATCAACTCAAGGTGATTGTCCTTGCCATGGTGGTATCGACCTGGGAGAGCCCCTCTCTGTCCTCCTTGGATAGTTATATGGTGAAGTCTAGGAGCCATTGTGCACAGAGACAAGGGGAGGAAATTCAGGGGAGGGTATGCAAAAAAATCAAGTAGCGCTTGAGCTCAGGGAGTTGGAATGTCTAGGGGAAAGGTGCACAGGAGGGGGAGTGGCAACCCAGGGGAGATTGCACAGCGCAACTCTATGAGTAGAGTGTCCCAACCTTCTGAAGTCAGGGAGAAGCCAGAGTAGAGTTATAGAGGTGAAAGGAAAATATAGCAAACGGTGTGTAGAAAAAATTTGAGGACTCATATTTATAAAGGGGTTGGGGTGTGTGTGAGGAGGATAGTGGTGAGTGGGCTTCACATGTATCTGTGTGCTACGACTGATCAGTTGAGCGGGCTCGAGTGAAGGGAGATGGCTACAATACGAGTTAACCATGATATTCATTAATGGTTAGAGATATGAGGTGATGCTCCAGACCTGGTGACACAGTTCTCGTCCTCTCATAATCATTCCTGACTTTGTGAGTCTCGTGTGAGTGACTAACATTTTGAGGATCTACAGCAGGTGAGTCTCTGTGAAAAAGATCTCCGCCTCCATCGAAGTGTGGGATGTTATTGTCAAGAATTTCAGTTTTGTCACCTGCATCCGAGGTCTTTAGAACAATGTTATAAATATATCAATTATAATAAATTAGGAATTGAAGTTAAGTAAGAAAAATAATGACATTTTTTCCAATCCACATAAATATATGTGTGTTTGGAAAATGTTTTATAAAATGAAATGTGAAGACATATGGCGAATAAAATGAAATATGAAAACTTTCATATGACAAATTTATAACTTATTTATTAATTTATTAAAATGAAATATGAAGATATCACAAATTTTTAACTTGTTTATTAATTTAGGAGGCGAGGTTTTTGGATTTAACTATTTTATTAAAAATACATATTTTTACATTTAAAAATGTTAATAAATGTGTGCATGTTTGGAAAATGTTGCATAAAATAAAAGCGGATGATATATGGTGAAAAAAATGAAATATGAACACATGCATATGACAATTTTATAACTTGTTTATTAATTTATTAAAATGAAATAATGAAGACATGTATATGACAATTTTCTAACTTGTTTATTAATCTATTAATTTAGGAGATGTGGTCTGGGGTTGTTAACTACTTTATTTAAAGAAATTCTTTTTTCTTTTAAAAATGTTTTGATAATCAAATTATTTTATTTTATTTTATTTTTGCTAGGTTATTATAGCCTTGAGATGATTGACATGTCTAACTTCTAGCTTGAACAACCGTGACCTAGTGGCATCTAAGCCATCAAAATCACTTGGTGATCACATCTGACCTGGGTTACGTGAGCGCTTAGCATGACTGCATTTTTCCGAAAGAGTTTCGAACAAGTGACTTTTATACCACATAATGACTTAACATAACACCCCATCACCATCTACTCTACATCCATGGACTCTTTTAATTTTTTATTTTATTTAAAATATTTTTTATCATTTATATTCCATAAATATTAGTTATAAAAATAATTATTTTTTTATCATTATGAATAATCCACTTAAAACTTTTGTATAGAAATAAAAGTTATAAGATTTAATAAATTAACATAACATATATCATTATATATCAAATTAAAACCAAGGGGTGGTGGGAGTAGGAGGGGTAATTTTTTAGCATGATGAACAAGTTGAGATAAGGTATGCAACAGGAGTAGGAGTGGAAACTAATAATAAAGTGAAATTGCTAGCCTTCTGGAAAGGATTGGACTTAAAAATATCCCTCGGAGTAAATAAAATTAAAGTGGTAATTATCTTAGCTTATAGTAGTTATCCCTAGTATTTATAAGATTTTTTTCATCCCCCAATTCTCATAAAAATGATGCAAAGTCTTTGATTGTTGTAAGAATAGGATATTAGTTAAAACAATTTGAACAATTTGAGATTTATCATATCCTTCGAATCCTTAAAAATACCGTTGATGAGATGGAGAATTTCTGCTTGGCTTTAGGTGAAGGCTAGAGTGATCTCAGTGGGAAGATCATAGGCCACCTTCCCATGCTATAAGAGAGTGTCAGTGAGTGGAGAATGTAATGCCCTCCTCATAAATGTTAGCGGAGGGATGATTCAGGTAAACATAACTAGAAACCAAGATAGCTAGGAAGAAAAATGAAAGCTATCAACGCATGAGGTCCTCACATATCCCATGACCATCACCTCACAATGCATATATATAGGAAATTAACTAATGTCATGAAAAAAAATAGAGAATCCGACATTTCCTGGAGGATTAAGGATTATCTAGTGAATTGGCTATAAGGGTGGTTTGGCAGATCCATTCGACAATACATAAATTTAATGGGTCTATAGATTTAATATCTCCAAACAATCATGGCACGAGCTGAGTAGGATGTGGAGCAGGAAGGAATTGGTATTTTTAAGGAAATGGAGACTCCTTCTGTATCATATGTCATAACAAGTTTGGAGCATCCATTTGATAATATTGCGGGCTGGAAGGATACTACCATGGAATAAAAGAGGGCATGGGATAACCAATCCCCATTAACTTAACCCATTAACTTAATCATAGGATAACTTAACCCGTTGGAAGAGGGACCTAGAGTTTTTGTTTAAAATTCTTTTTTTTTTGCCTCGGCTTTGTCCTTTGTTTTGTGGTTTGGGGACACCTTTCCCTTTCTTTGGATTCATAGATCTAAAGTCCCAATTCTTATATCTAAACTTATGCTTGATATTTATAGCATATTTATAGGTGACACCAAGTGAGGGGATGTCCAGGAACTTCATTTCATCGTTGATGTGCTTATGAAAAAACCGCAATACTTTAGTACCAAATTCCGCTTGAAATCCTTGATTCCCCACTTCATGTGAACGGCATGAAAACCATTTGTGAAATATAACACATCTTGTTACCTTTCATTCTACAATGTGGTCCACTTTATGTATTTATCTTCATAGCTACTCACAAGATACTATTTTTCATTGATGGCATCCCAGAAATAATTCTAGTGGGTGCTACTGAGAATAGTGACGGTTACCCCTCGTCCTTTTTCTCACAGTATGTTTCCCACTAGTACTTGACATGGGGGGTGACTTTGAAGAGTGCAAAAGCAATTGTTTCCAATTTGGAAAATTCATGAACTTAAAAATATCCTTCCAACAGATTTAACCATTTATCTACGACATATACATCTATCCGACCTTCAAATATGGGAATTTCAAATTTGACCTATACCTTAAAAGGAGTGGTGCCTCCAGAGTGGTTTTCAGATGAATATGTATTTTTTGTGGGTAGTCTTATAAGGATGTGTATCGATCATCACGTTCGTCTATTTCTTGATGGCCTCCTCAAGCAATATTATGAAAGCATCTCCTGCTTCTTCATCTTTCTTTTCTTATACCATGAGAGGTCATCAGGGTTTGCCACTTTGATCTTGCAAAGGTTCAACAAGATCGAGCCCTAACTCATTATACCCTGACTTCGTAGGGGACATGAAAAGAAAAACTGAGAAAGAGTAGACTATTCTAATACCACTGATTCAAACATACGCAGGAACACAATAGAATACATAGATAAACATAAACATATAAGTGCAGTAGAAATCAAATTTAATTTCATTAATATCAAAGAAGTGAAATATTCTTACATACATAGTGGGAATAAACTAGCTTGGGCGATGGTAGCTTACCTCTAAGAAGAAATTTTGCATTTTTCATTCTGAAAATAAGGAACTGTAATAAAAATTGAAGATCTAGGGAAGACCATATGCTCATTTAAACATGTTCACTAGGGGATAAGAAAACCAAAACTCGAGAACTAAATACAACAACATGCAAAGGGAGAAACAAGATATGTGAACAATAGATTTAACATATCGATAATTTATATTTACGTTATTTCTAAATACATTTAATATGTATATGGTACTATGATTGTACCCATTTATATGGACACTCCACCCATCCTTAGGGACCAAACAAAGGCAAATGATTATAAAACAATGAAAATGAGATTATATAGTTTCTAGGAAAAGAAGGAGGAGAATTATAATTCAATTTTCAAATGGAATGTTATAATTCAAAGGTCATAGGTCAATCTAGTTAATGAAAATGACACTTGGAGAAAAAATTAAAATGAACAAATAATAATCAATGTTGAATTTAAACTATTTTTCTTATTTTAATAACACAAAAAGTATGTGCATTTCTCGTGTCATTTTTTCCCGGGGAAAGCAGTGATATATATATATATATATATATATATAGTCTTCGTTTCATATATGGGGTCTAACTGCTACAGTTGACCTCCTACAATGTGAAGGAGGTGATACGCTAGGTGGGATCTCTTACTAGCTCGTATAGTAATATGTTGAATAATATGGCTATGGAACTTGAAACTAATACATAAAACTCTTTAAATGTATTTTTTTAAATAATCTATTAATAGGCCATGAGGTCTTGGATAGATGGTGATTGGGGGCTTTGTTAAGGAACTCCTTGATGTGAAGTCACTCTTTCTCTTTGAATGTGGATCCCAATGGTCTTTATTTTATCACCCACAATTCACTGGTCTCTGCATGTTTCTCTTAAATGGTTTCTTGGAACAAACAAAAAAATTCTCCTAGAGAAAAACAACCTCTAATGTTGTATTTCTTAACTTGATTTGCGCTAATATACTAGCATTGTATTTCTTAAAAAAGATTTATAATGAGAAGTGATTGAGTGATATCAACTCGATACTTTACACACACACACACACACACACACACACACATATATATATATATATATATATATATATATATATATATAATGTAACTATTATCAATAAAATATCAATCAATTATCAAATGTAAAATTGAATTAATTCGATAAGAATAATAAGTGTCTTTAAAAAAATGTTATAAATTTATCAATTATAATAAATTGGGAATTGAACTTAAATAAGAAAATAATGAAATTTTTTCCAACCCACCTAAATAATTATTAATTTAGGAGATGGGGTTTGGGGGATTTAACTATTTTATTAAAAATAAATCTGTTTACCTTTAGAAATGTTAATAAATGTGCGTGTTTGGAAAATGTTGCATAAAATGAAATCTAAATATATATGGTGAATAAATGAAATATGAATACATGTATATGAAAATTTTCTGATTTGTTTATTAATTTATTAAACTCAAATATGAAGACATGTATATCATAATTTTCCAACCTTTTTATTAATATATTAATTTAGGAGATGTGGCTTGGGGGTTTTAACTATTTTATTTAGAAAAAAAACCTTTAAAAATGTTTTCTTAATCAAATTCGTTTATTTTATTTGAATTTTCCTTGGTTTTTTGAGCATTGAGACTATTTGCATGTCTAATTTGTGGCTTGAGCAACTGTGACCTAGAGGCATCCAAGCCATCAAAATCACTTGGTGATTGCATATGACCTCGGTCACGTGAGCCCTTAGCATGGCCGTATTTTTCCCAAAGAGGTTTGAAAAAATGACTATTACACCACATAATGCTTTAACATAACACCCCATCACCATCTAATCTACATCCAAGGACTCTTTTAATTTTTTATTTTATTTAAAATATTTTTTATCATTTACATTCCATATATATTAGTTATAAATAAAAAATATTTTATCATTTTGAATAATCTGCTAAACACTTTTTATAGAAATAATATTTATAGACTTTAATAAATTGACATAACATCTATCATTAGATATAAAATTCAAACTAAGGGGTGGTGGGAGAAAAACGAGTACGTTGTTTCCCCAATGAACAAGTTGAGATAAGGTATGCATGGGGAATGGAGTGGCAATTAACAATAAATCAAAACTTCTAGCCTTGTGGAAAGGATTGGACTTAGCAGTATCCCTTGGAGTAAATAAAATTAAAGTTGGACTGGAATCCCTATCCGTTATAAGTGTTTTCATACTTCAATGCTCATAAAAATGATGCAAAGTCTTCTATTGTTGTAAGAATAGGATATTAGTTTAAAAAAATGAACAATTTGAGCTTTATCATATCCTCCACATACTCAACATGACCTCCAACGTGATGGAAAATTGCGGCGTGAATTTGTGCAATGGCTGGTGTGAGCTTATTGGGAAGGTTATAGGCCACCTACCCATCCCATAAGGGAATGTTAGCCTGGGGAGAATTTAATGCCCTTCTTGTATCTGTTGATGGAGGGATGATGTAGGTAGACATAAATCGAAGTCATGACAGATGGGAAGTGGAATGAAATCTATCAACACATGATGTCCTCACATATCCCAAGACCATCACCTCACAAGGAATATATATAGGAAATTAACTAAACTCATGGAAAAAAAAGAGAATCCATCAATTCAGGGAGGAACAAGGATTGTATATTTTGTTGGCAAATTAATGGTGAAGAAATTCCCAATGTCTCATTATCCAGTGATTTTTTTGCAAGGGTGGTTTGGAAGATCCACTAGAAAAAACATATATTTAATGGGTCTTCTTATTGAATATATCCAAAAGATCGTGGCACAAGGTGAGGAGAATGAGGAGTAGTAAGGAATTGGTGTCTTTTAGGGCATGCATATTCCTTCTATATCATATTTCATAAAAAGTTTGGAGCATCAGTTTGATATTATTTTGGGTTGGAAGGATACTGTCATGGAATAAAAAAGGGCATAGGATAACCAATCCCCAGATTCCCTTCCATGCCGCAACGTGGTCCACTTTATGTATTTGTCTTCATAGCTTCTCACGGGATAATATTGTTCATTGATGGAATCCCAGAAATAATTATAGTGGGTGTGGCTAAGAACAATTAGGGTTTCCCCTCATCCTTTTCCTCACAGTAGGTTTTCCACCAATCCTTGACATGGGGGGTGACTTGCAAGAGTGCAAAAGAAATCGTTTCCCAGTTGGAAAATTCATGAACTGAAAAATATCCTTCCAACAGATTCAACCATTTATCTATGACATCTGCATCTATCTGACCTTGAAATATGGAAATGCCAAAGTTGACCTGTAGCTTAAAAGGAGTGGCACCTCCAAAGTGGTTGTCGGATGAAAATGTGTCTTCTGTGGGTAATTTTAAAAGGATTTGTATCCATCATCAAGCTCCTCTGTTTCTTGAGGGATTCCATGAGAAATATTTTAAAATCATCTCTTACTTCTTCATATTTTTTTTATTCCACCATGAGAGGTCATCAGGTGTCATTGAAAACCAATTCCCCACTAATAGTCTGCTTAAAAAAATAGTCAAAGAATCTGAAATCCAACATTGGATGGAATTGCACTTAGTCGATTCAACCTCTAAAAACACCAAGGATGTACAGTTTGGCCCATCGAGATCTCTAAAAAATCAACTCAAATCTCTCAGATGAATAAGAAAACCATCTATGCTATATTTTAAAAGAAAACCTAGATGCATTTTCTTGGGAATAAAAGGACACAAAATGGGTGCATCCTTCAGTATGCAGACATCATATTTACATTAAATAACGATGCAAGCCTATGTGACAACCCCAAAGAAGGATGAAACCAGCTCTAAAGGACATATTCAAGGAACAATTGCAGAAACGTTTAGATGCAAGTTTCATTTATCCTGTATCAGACAGTGAATGAGTATCTACTCTTGTCCTAGTCCCGAAGAATAATGGAAAATGGTGAATCTATGTTTATTATCTGGAACTTTAAAAAGCCACCAAGAAGGAATATTTTAATTTTCCTTTTATAGACCAAGTCCTGGATGGCCTTGCATGAAATAAGTTATTTTCCTTCTTATATGGGTTAAGTGGGTATAACCAGATTCAAATCAGCTCTGACGACCAGGATAAGACTACTGTCACTTGCCCTTGGGGTACCTTCGCTTATAGATTCCTACCCTTTGGGTTGTGAAATGCCCCAACTACCTTCTGAAGAGCTTTCTTGAGCATTTTCTCTGAGCTATTCCATCACTCTATTGAAATCTACATAATTTCACACCCTATGGGTATGGCTTCTAGGAAGTTCTATCGAATTTGGGAAAAGTGTTGAGAAGGTGCATTGAGATGCATCTCTTGCTGAGCCCATAAAGTGTGAGATCCTGAAAATAAAAAGAGTTGTATTGAGACACTCAATATCCCAGAAAATAATACAGTTGGACCCAAGAAAAATCACTATTATCAAAATGGTACCTGCTCCTCAAAATTAGAGAGATGTCAAGAGTTTCTTAGGTTTAGCTGGCTATGAGAGAAGATTCATCAAGGATTTCAGTCAAATGGCTTTTCCATTATTTGGTTTATTGGCCAAATATTATGAGTTTACTTTGTCTAATCGTTGTCAAGAAGTTGTTGAGCTCATTAAGGGAAAGTTAATTACTTCCCCCATTCTTCAAGGTCGAAATTGGATTCTGCCTTTCCACATCCACAAAGATGTATCCGACAAATTTGTGGTGGCGGCATTAGGGCAGTTAGAAGACAAATTACCTTATGAAATATATTTCATCAATAAGAACTTGTCTAAAGCCGAACTCAACTATATTGTCACAGAGAAGGAGATATTAGCCATTTTCCTTGCTTTAAACAAATTTAGACATTATGTCACTGGGTATCAGACCTTTGTACACACTAACCATGAAACCATAAAATATTTAATGAACAAACCATATGTTAATTATAGGATAATTAGATGGTTATTACTTTTACAACAGTTTGACCTAACCATTGTTGATAAAACTGGAAAGGAGAATGTTGCATATTTTTTATCTAGGTTAGCTCTATCTGCGTATGAAGAAGGAAAGGTGGATGACTAGCTACCAGATGAACATCTCTTTTCTATATCAACACTCTCACCATGGTTCATTGACATAGCTAACTACTTCATTTCAGGAAAGTTCCCTCTTAATCTCTCATTCAAGGAGAAAATAAAGATCATCGTAAAAAGTGTCCCTTTCACATGGATTGGGGGGAATATCTTCAAGTTTGGCCTTGCACAGATTCTCAAAATATGTGTGAGGGAGGAAGGAATTTCTGATATCCTCTCTACATGTCACGATAACCCTTGTGGAGGCCACTTTGATCCAAAAAGGACTACCTTCAAATTTTTGCAGGCATGATACTATTGGCCTACCCTTCACTAGGATTCCAGAAGATACATTAGGAGGTGTGACTAGTGCTAAAGGATGGGGAAACCTACACAAAGGGATGAGATTCCTTTGCACCCTCAGGTGGTTCTTCAGCCATTTGATAAATGGGGCATGGAATTTATTGGACCTATTGATCCACCATATGGATATAAAAAGTATATCATAGTTTGCACTAACTACCTCACAAAGTGGGCTAAAACAAAAGATGTGAAGGTAGCAACCGAGGAGAATGTAGCAGAATTTGTGAGGGAGAATGTGTTTTATAGATTTGGATGCCTTAGAGAATTATTTATTGAGAAGGGGGCACAATTCACTTCTCATCTCATTTATAATATTCTGAAGAGGCAAAAGATAAAGCAGAAGACTTCTACTACCTACCACCCTCAGGTGAATGGCCAAGTGGAAGTTAAAAATAGAGCCTTGGAGAGTATCCTCGCTAAGGTTGTGATAATTAGTAGGAAATATTGGGTGGACAGATTGGTAGAAGCTACTTGAGCCTACAACACTACTTGGAAAACAACAAGAGGATTCACTCCTTATGACCTGGTCTATGGCAAGAAAGCTCTACTTTAAGTTGAATTTTAATTCAACACCTTAACGATGGCAACTAATTTAGACCTAGATATATCAAAAAAAAAAAAAGGAGAGGTTGCTACAATTAAATGGATTGGATGAGTTTAGGATGCAAGCACTCCTCCACACAGAGGTAATTCACCTGCAAAGGAAAAACTGACATGACAAAAACATTAAGGAAAATACCTTGCAAGAAGGAGATTGGGCATTGTTGTATGAATCAAGGTTTAATGACTTCAAAGGAAAATTGATGATAAGATGGATGAGAACCTAAAAAGTGGACAAATGTTATGATAATGGTGAAGTTCAGATTAGAACCATAGATGAGGAAGGCATTCCCCTACTTGCCAATGGTTACTGGCTCAAATTTTACAAGAAGCCCCTATTTAGGGCAGAATTTATAAATTCCATAAAAAATGAGGTGGATGTCATCAGAAACTCCATAATTTCCAGTGCCTCCTAGAGGGGAAAAAGAAATAAAGAGGCATGGGTGAAAACCTCTCTAAGGCATCATAGGCCAACTCCAGGGTTGAAAACCTCCATGAGGCAGTCATGGAGTAAGAAAAAAAAAGAATAAATCAAAGAATGAAAGATCCTTGGGTGGAAACCTCTATGAGGTGCCCAAGGTAGGCCCGTGGGTTGAAAAACTCTATGGATGCAGCCCACTTTCCTTCAAAAAAAAAGACAGAGAAAATTAGAAAAAAAGAAATAAATAAAAGGAAAATGAAAAAATACCTATGATTTATGTGCTTTTTCGCTTTGCGGGTTATTTATCAAAGAAGTTTTTCAGGATCTAGAGGAGAAATTTATCTTCATTATCTCTTCTTCTCTGGTTCCACACTCCATAAGCCACTCCATCATACATACCTTCATCCATTTCACTCTTCATATAGAAAACAATTTCATTTTTTTCCCTAAAATGTAATTGCTACAGGAAAATTAGGCAGCTATAGGATTCTTGTAGCACTACAAGAAACTCCTATAAATGCTACAAGAAACTCATTCATCAAAGAAAAAGGTTGCCTATGTATTTATTAACTTCAAGAAGGTTATTATAATTCATTTTTTCCTATACCTACCATTCCCAAAACCCTATTTCACTCCATGCACAAGGTTTCCCTATCTAAACCCTCAGTTGCACCTTTAGGAGCTAAATCATTGGAAAATTGGCATGAGAACCCTTTCACTTTCCTATCCTCCACTCCATTCATTCCATGACTTCCTCCATAGCTTCCATGAACCATATCCCTTCATTTCTGAGCAAACTAAATCAAGAATAGGAAAGAAACAAACTACAACAAGTATCATAAAGTTTCCTGTAGCATATTTGTGTGTGGCACAAAAAGGCCAAAAGATGAAGGAAAAATGATGAGGATGACTCCAGGAGACCACCAGCAGACTCCGAAAGGATAATAATACCACCCATGGCACCTTAAGCCCTCCATGGAGCACCTAAAAAAGAAAAAAAAAACAAGAAAAGGGTAAGAAACTCACTAAAAGAAGATAAGTAGCTCACTCAGAAAACGTTTCTCACTCAGAAAAAAATAAAAAAATGAAGACACAAAAAATAAAATACTAAGGCTACCACCACCAGCTCCATCTCATTGAACACCTCACCAACACCAGGTAAGCTCAGGTATGGCCTATTACCTCTCGATGTGCATCCATAATGGAAAAAATAGTTGAATGTCAAGTTTTAAAAATTTAAAAGGAAAAAATGTGGCCAGTTAACTTGCCCACCTTGGTAAAGTGAAACTAGAGGAAAATTAAAATTTCATGCCACCTGGGAAAGTCCAATCAAGTCAATTAACAGTGGATGGGTACGAAGTGAGTTTATCATGAGGTTAGAAATGATTAACTGAAGTGGGGGCCAACAGTCTCAAAGAGGAAAATCGTGTTAAGTACGAACCACCACAACACTCCAAATTTAGTTAAAAATCCAATAAAGGTAATAATTGTCTCATTTCCACCATTGCGTTGAGCATTTGGAAAATTGGGAAGAGTAGGAAAGCAGTGGGAGCCATTAGAATAGTAGAATTGAGGTTTGGGCTTGCATGCACCATCGTGCTACAGGAACCAGAGTTTTGCTACAGGAAACTTCAGAAGCAGACCATCAAGGGTTCAGAAGGAAACACAGAGTCACCTGTGGGTGAATTGGCTTCCCAGATCCTCCATTTCTTAAACCAAAATAGCAGAGGACCAAGGTAAGTGGATTTTCACCCTCCAACACTGAAATTTTGCCATATAATTCATACTCAACAAAATTAAATTTTACAGTTAAATGGTAAAAGAAAATTTCTTGCATTTTTTTTCAAGACCTCCATCTCCAAGACATAACTCTTAAACCTATCACCACCTTCATCTCACATCATTAAAATGGGGGTGGGGGGGATTGAAGAGAAGAGAGCCTATTGGAATTAAGAGAATTACGCATCACCCTTAGGTTATGGAAATCTTCTGAAATCACCAATGGGTAGGGTTCCTTGAGCTATTGAAAGGTTCTAATGATTATATAGCTAAATAATTTGTAGTGACTCTGTAGTAACATTCAAAAGAGAGAGCCACCACTGTGATTAAAGGCCTAGGCATCACATTATATGCTGAACTTAGAATCAAAGTTACAACCTTTCCATTAGGAGTCAAATGGCTTAAGGAAATAATGCCTAGCACTACAACTAAGAAGAATTTATTTCTACTAGGAGAGGATTACATTGAAGATAAAAATGGAGTGAGGAGAGAAAGCCTTCCATATCCCTGGGATGAAGTAGTCTTCCACATCATGAGGTTTACTTATTGTTAAGGTAGACTTAGTGTGGTCTATGGGTATCATTTCATATTTTTAAATGAAAAAAGGTTTCAATGAGAGCTCCCAATTGAACAAATATTAAGTGTCCCTCACTTCCTCCTAAACTCCATCACTGACATTCAAAACCATGTCATGCAAAACCAGACCCCCACTAACAATCCGCTTGAAAAAAATTTCAAAGAATCTGAAAGCCAACCTTGGATGGAATTGCACTCAGTCGATTCAACCTCTAAAACCACCAAGGTTATAGATTTTGGCCCATCGAGATCTCTGAAAAATCAACTCAAATATCTTAGATGAAGAAGAAAATCATTTATGCCATCTTTTAAAAGAAAAAATACATGCATTTTCTTGGGAATAGAAGGAAATGAAAGGGGTGCATCCTTCAGTATGCAAAAATTATATTTACATTAAAGAAGGATGCAAGCCTATGTGATAACCCCAAAGAAGAATGAACCCAACTCTAAAGGACATATTCAAGGAAGAACTACATAAAATTTTGGATGCAAGTTTCATTTATCCTATATCACACAATGAGTGGGTATCTACTCTTGTCCTAGTCCCGAAGAATAATGGAAAATGGAGAATCTGTGTTGATTATATGGAAATTTCAAAAGCCACCAAGAAGGACCATTTTCTTTTTCCCTTTATAGACCAAGTCCTGGATGGCCTTGCATGAAAGAAGATATTTTCCTTCTTAGATGGTTTCAGTGGCTATAACTAGATCCAAATCAGCCCTGAAGACCAAGATAAGATCACTTTCACCTGCCATTCGGTTACCTTCACTTACAGAGTCCTACCCTTTGGGTTGTGAAATGCCTCGACTACCTTCCCAAGAGTTGTCTTGAGAATTTTCTCTAAGCTATTCTATGACTCTATTGAAATCAAAATGGATTATTTCACACCCTATGGGGATGACTTCTAGGAAGTTCTATCAAATTTGGGAAAAGTGTTGAGAAGGTCCATTGAGATGCATCTCTCCTTGAGCCCATAAAAGTGTGAATTCCTGAAAAGAGTAGGAGTTGTATTGGGACACTCAATCTCCCAAGCAGGAATACCATTGGACCAAAGAAAAATCACTATTATCAAAAGGGTACCTTCTCCACAAAACTAGAGAGATGTCAAGAGTTTCTTAGGGTTAGTTGGCTATTATAGAAGATTCATTAGGGATTTTAGTAAAATGTCTTTGCCATTATTTGGTTTATCGCCCAAATATTTTGAGTTTACTTGGTCCAGTCACTTTCAAGAAGTTGAGATTCATCAAGGATTTTAGTAAAATGGCTTTGCCACTATTTGGTTTATCGCCAAAATATTTTGAGTTTACTTGGTTCAGTCATTTTCAAGAAGTTGTTGAGCTCATTAAGGGAAATTTAACTACTGCCCCCATTCTTCAAGGTCGAAATTGGACTCTACCTTTCCACATCAACACAGATGCATACGACAAAGTTGTGGGGGTGACATTAGGGTAGTTATAAGACAAATTACCTTATGTAATATATTTCATCAATAATAACTTGTCTAAAGCCGAACTAAATTATACTGTCACAGAGAAGGAGATGTTAGCCATTTTCCATGCTTTAAAAAAATTTAGACATTATGTCACTCAGTATCAGACCTTTATACACACTGACCATGTAGCCATAAAATATTTAATGAACAAAATAGATGTTAATTCTAGGAGAATTAGATGGTTATTACTTTTACAATAGTTTTACATGACCAATGTTGCTAAAACTAGAAAGGAGAATGTTGTTGCAGATTTTTTATCTAGGTTAGCTCTATCTTCATATGAAGAAGGAATAGTGGATGAAAAACTGCCAGATGAACATCTCTTTGCTATATCAGCACTCTCACTATGGTTTGTTGACATAGCTAACTACTTCGTTGCAGGAAATTTCCCTCCTAATCTCTCATTCAAGGAGAAAAGCAAGATCATCATAAAAAGTGTCCCTTTCACATGGATTGGGGGGAATATCTTCAAGTTAGGCCCTGACCAAATTCTCAAAATATTTGTGAGGGAGGAAGAAGTTTTTGATATCCTCTCTACATGTCACGATAGCCCTTGTGGAGGCCACTTTTCTACAAAAAGTATTTCCTTCAAAGTTTTGTAGGAATGGTACTATTCGCCTACCCTTCACCAGGATTCTAGAATATACACTAGTAGGTGTGACTAGTGCCAAAGGATGGGGAAACCTACACAAAGAGATGAGATTCCTTTGCACCCTCAAGTGGCTCTTGAGACATTTGAAAAATGGGGCATGGAGTTCATTGGACCTATTGATCCACCATATGGATAGAAAAAATATATCATAGTTTGCACTAACTACCTCACAAAGTAGGCTAAAAAAAAATATGTGAAGGTAGCATTCAAGGATAATGTAGCAGAATTTCTGAGGGAGAATGTGTTTTACAAATTTGGATGCCCTAGAGAAGTATATACTGATTAGGGGGCACAATTCAATTCTCATCTCATCCAGAATATTCTGAAGAGGCAAAAGATAAAGCATAAGAATTCTATTGCCTACCTCCCTCAGGTGAATGGCTAGGTGGAGGTTAATAACATAGTCTTGGAGAGTATCCTCACGAAGGTTGTGAGCATCAACAAGAAATATTAGGTGGACAGATTGGTAGAAGCTACTTGATCCTACAACACTACTTGGAAAACAGCAAGAGGATTCACTCCTTATGACCTGGTCTATGGCAAGAAAGCTTTGATTTCAGTTGAATTTGAATTCAACACCTTAAGGATGGAAGCTAAGTTAGAGCTAGATATATAAAATACAAAAAAGGGAGAGGTTTTTGCAATTAAATGGATTGGATGAGTTTAGGATGCAAGAACTACTCCACATAGAGGTAATTTAGCTGCAAAGGAAGATCTAGCATGAAAAAAACATTAAGTAAAATACCTTTCAAGAAGGAGATTGGGCATTGTTGTATGAATAAATGTTTAAGGAATTCAAAGGCAAACTGATGACAAGATGGTTGAGACCCTAAAAAGTGGGAAAATGTTATGAAAATGGTGCAGTTCAGATCAAAACCATAAATGAGGATGGGATTCCCCTACTTGTCAATGGTTACTGGCTCAAGGTTTACAAGAAGTCCCTATTTAGGGTAGAATTTATAAATTCCATAAACAAGGAGGTGAATGTCATCAGAAACTCCATAGTTTACAGTGCCTCCTAGAGGTGAAAAATAAATAAAGAGGCATTGGTGAAAATCACTTTGAGGCGTCGTAGGCCAACTCCAGCGTTGAAAACCTCCATGAGGCAATCCTCGAGTAAGAAATAAAAAGAATAAAGCTAAGAATAAAAGATCCTTGGGTGAAAGCCTCTCTGAGGTGCCCAAGGCAGGCCCGTGGGTTGAAAACCTCTGTGGACGTGGCCCACTTGCCTTAAAAAAAAGAGAGAGAAAAAAATTTAGAAAATAAATAAAGAAATAAAAGTATAATGAAAAAATACCTGTGCATTTATGTGTTTTTCTATTTTGCAGGTTATTTATTAAAGAAGTTTTTGGGATCTAGAGGAGCGATTTATTTTCATTATCATTTCTTCTCTGCTTCCACACTCCATAAGCCACTGCATAATACATACCTTCATCCATGTCACTCTTCATATAGGAAAAAATTTCATTTTTTCCCTAAAATATAATTGCTACAAGAAAATTAGGTAGTGATAAGATTCCTGTAGCACTACATGAAAATCCTATAAATGCTATAGGAAACTCATTCATGAAGTAAAAAGGTTGGATAGGGATTTATTAACTTCAAGAAGGGTATTATAATTCATTTTTTTCCTATACCTACCATTCCCAAAACCCTATTTCACTCCATGCACAAGGTTTCCCTATCTAAACCCTCAGTTTCACCTTTAGTAGCTAAATAATTGGAAAGTTGGCATTTTCACTTTCCTATCCTCCACTAATTAATTCCATGACTTACTCCATAGCTTCCATGAACCATATCCATCCATTTCTAAGCAAACTGAAGCAAGAAGAGGCAAGAAAAAAACTATAACAAGTATCAGAAAGTTTCTTGTAGCAAATCTGTGTGTGGAGCAACAAGGCCAAAAAATGAAGGAAAATTGATGAGGATGAATCCAGAAGACCACCAACAGACTCCAAAAGGATAATCATACCACCCATGGCACCTAAATTCCTCCATGCATCACCTGAAAAAGAAAAAAATCAAGAAAATGGTAAGAAACTCACTCAAAAAAGACAAGCAGCTCACTCTGAAAAAGTTTCTCACTCAGAAAACAAATAAAAAAATGAAGGCACAAGAAATAAAATACTAAGGCTACCACCACCAGCTCCAGCTCCTTCAGCACCTCACCAACACTAGGTAAGCTTAGGTATGGCCTCTCACCTCTCGATGTGCATCCATAATGGCAAAAATAGTCGAATGTCAAAATTTAAAAATTTAAAAGGAAAAAATGTGCCCAGTTAACTTGGCCACCTTGGTAAAGTGAAACTGGAGGAAAATTAAAAGTGCATGCCACCTCAGAAATTCGAATCGAGACAAGTAAGAGTGGATGGGTACTAAGTGAATTGATCACAAGATCATAAATGATTAACTAAAGTGGGGGCCAACAGTCTCAAAGAGGAAACTTGTGTTAAGTACAAATCACCACAACGCTCCAAATTTAGTTAAAAATCCAATAAATATAATATTATTCTCGTTTCCACCATTACATGAGAATTTGGAAAAGCAGGAAGAGCAAGAAAAAAGTGGGAGCAATTAGAAGAGAAGAATTGAGGTTTGGGCTTGGATGCACCATCGTGCTACAGGAAACAGAGTTTTGCTACAAGAAAATTCAGAAGTGGACCATCAAGGGTTCAGAAGGCAACACAGAGTCACCTGTGGGTGAATTGGCTTCCCAAAGCCTCCATCTCTTAAACCAAAATAGCGGAGGACCAAGGTAAGTGGATTGACATCCTCTAGCACTGAAATTTCCCCATATAATTCACACTCAACAAAAGTAAATTTTACAGTTAAATGGTAAAAGAAATTTTCTTGCATTTTGTTTCAAGACTACCATCTCCAAGACATAAATCTTAAACCTATCACCACCTTCATCGCACAACATTAAAATGGGGGTGGGCACGATTCAAGAGAAGAGAGCCTACTAGCATTAAGAGAATTGGGTATCACCCTCAGGCTATGGAAATCTTCTGAAATCATAAATGGGTAGGGTTATTTTATCTATTGCAAGGTGTTGATGATGAGATAGCTAAATAATTTGTAGTGGATATATAGTCACATTCAAAAGAGAGAGCTACCACTGTGATTAAAGGCCTAGCCATCACATTATATGTTGAACTCATAAGCAGAGTTACAAACTTTCCATTAGGATTCAAATGGGTTAAGGAAATAATTCCTAGCATTGCAACTAAAAAAAAAATCTTTCTACTAGGAGAGGATTACATTGAAGATAAAAATGGAGCGAGGAGATAAAGCCTTCCATACCCCTGAGATGAAGTAGCCTTCCACATCATGAGGTTTATATTGAGAAGGTAGACTTAGTGTGGTCTATGGGTATCATTTCAGATTTTTAAATGAACTAAGGTATCAAGGAGAACTCCCACTTGAACAAATATTAAGTGTCCCTCACTTCCTCCTAAACTCCATCATTGAAATGAGCCATAATGTGAGGCAAAGGAAATATCATCACTTGGCCCATCATGGCCTAGTAAAACTAATTTTAAATGATGTTTGAGCATATTTAACCTACCTATATCCTGATCTTATTTCATAGACATGGATAGGGAAACCTTTATAGCTACCCAAACGGGGCAAACCTCTGCTTCTAGCCTTAGAGAAAGACAAGAAGAAGAAGAAGAAGAAGAAGAAAAGGCTGAAGAGGAGGTAGAGGAAGAGTAAGAGGAGGTAGAAAACAAGGAAGAAAAATAAGAGATGGAAATTGAGGTAGAAAACATAGAGACAACAAAGAGAGAGCAAGAAAAAGCTGAAGGAAAGGAGGAAGAACGGATTGAGTAAAAGGAATATGTGGACTCTATCTTAGGAAGTGAAACCTCCTCTCAAGACACTAGCATGTCACCTGACATCATAGATGAAGAAGTAGCTGCCACCCTAACTGTATTAAGCACACCTGAGAAAACAAAAAGAAAGAGGCAGACACCTATGTACTTTAGAAGTAGGAAGAGTCAGAGGTTGAGACAGGGAAAACCACAAACTCCCACCAAGAGCATTATCAGCATTGAAGAATCACCAAAGGAAGAAGAAATCATATCAGAGGAAGGAAGGGTGCAAGAGGTCACTTCAAGCATAATGACCCTTGTAACATATATCATAAGACATTCAGCCAGATTGGCATACCATACACCTCATGCAACCACCACACACCCTCCAAGGAGTGAAATGAGTGAAAAATAAGGAAAATATGGTCTTCAACCAGAAAAACAGATTTTGTGACAAGAAAATATGTTTTTTCTATAGGAAACTCTAGCAAGCACAGATTTGGAGGAAAATGCCTTGGCTGAAGAGGAAATTATAGCCACAAAAGGGCAAGAAGTCAAAGAAGTTGAGGGCAAGACACAAGAGGAAAAACATGATGAAAAAGAGGGAGGAAAAGATGATAAGGAATATGCCACCTCATCAAAACCAATCCTCAAAGATGGTGCAATAGTGCCAAACCCTAGCCCTTAACCCAATCTCAGCTCTTACTATACATACATTGAGGGGGTAGATTAATTCCTCAAAATTTCATAATTCCTTTGTTTTATCAGTTGGAGGAAGAGAGGGCATGCACTCATCATTGGATGAAGCTTGCCACATCTAAAGGAGTGTATGACATAGGAGTCATGGAAGGAAAACTAGCTGAGTTTGGGAAGGATTTATCTGATGTGAGGTTCAGAGAGTCAGTTTTGAAGGAGTAGCTTTAGAAGGCATAGGTAGAGAATGTAGCACTACAAGAGTAGTGGCTCCTCTTTCAAACTAAAACATTAGCCTCCCATGGATCCTCGCCTTTCCAAAACTATAGACAATTCATTTATTTCTGCAATCAAGCAAGTATGGAAGACAAGGAAAAAATGGAAAAGTTTTACATGCATAACCTTGTGTTTACAGATTTAAATATTTGGGACCCAAATCCTAGGATGGGGGATATGAAAATAATCGCTTTGGAATCATGAATGGATAATGAGTATATAAGAGCATAAGAGATGAGAAGGGTTATGAGAAGAGAAAAAAGGAACCCTTACACATTAGGGAAAAATTGTTCAGACTTGAGGAGTCAACAATAACCATATGAATATTGAAAAGGATCTTGAACTTGTTGAAAGATACCTCCATAAACAAGCTCGAGAAATGCCTCACTTTGATGATGTTTCTAGGTTTTTTGGAGATGAGTGCATAATGACTAGCCAAAGAGTATGGAACAACCTCCCTCACAGCCTTAGAAAGATGGAGTACCACACACCAGAAATATTTAGGGGTGCCTTGGAGAGAGCACCATTGTACAAGAGGGCCATGCAGACCAAAAAGTTTTAGTGGCTTGGCTTGAAGCTCAGTCCACCCTTGTTGTTTGGGTTGAGTGATGGAAAGGACCAAGATGAGCAGAAAAAAGAATGGGATGAAGTAGAAAATAATTATGGGTTTTACCCTCTTGAAGGGACTCCAACACTTCTTCCTTGGGAAGTCAGAGGATCCATCAAAGCCTTACAATAAATGCAGAAGGAGGACTAGTTTATCAGAGGATGACAAACCATTTAGAAAGGGGGTGATGATGAGCTCCATCATTAGGTACATTGGAGTAGTTAATGGTCACATTTTTTCCTTATTAAGTCCCTTTTTCTTGCATTTTAATTATATTATGGTCTTATGATGCTAGTGTAGATGGTGATTGTGGTTTACCATACTTTGAGTACCTAACATGAGTCAAATGTGTGAAAATCATGAAGATATTTCATTTTTGTGAAGATTTTATGATCAATACTCGGAGTATACAGTAGGGAGAGATTCTAGGGGGTTTTCCACCCTCCTTAACTCCCAAAGGCAGCCAATGGATCCTCGATATTCCCTCTAACAACTCGAAATCAAAGGCAACCAAGAAAACTCAAGATTAAGTGCACTAAAGCCATACTTCACTTGCAGTCAAGTGGAATCATCACCCATTTTTTAGGGAGTTGTTGGTAGCTACCCTTTAGGTTAAATAGGGTTGAGCAAGAGCTCATTTGGGTTCAAAATTTGGAGAAAGCCATTAGGCTCTTTGCTCTTGTAATCAATTTTCAAGACTTTTATATTGATGTAATGAGACTATATTTTGAAATGAAATGAGTTTTCAGATTTTGATTTATTGATCTAGTTTCAGAGAGCTAGGCTTGTGGGTTAGGGACCAATCCATGTACCTCAGCCTCTCTTGTGTAATAATTCCTTACTTTCATGTCATTTACCTAGTTTTTCTTATGAGTATTTATCCAGTTTGCTTGTATTTTCATTTACTATTTTTGTTTGCTTTCATTTGTCTTTTGTTGTAGATTTAGCTTTCTTACATGTTGGTAAAATAAGTTATAACTTCATAAAGTTGTGAGTCAAGCCTCCCCCTCTCATCTATGTCATTAGAGCTTGAGGAGGGTAGACCTTCCCCATAGACCAAAAGTGATTTTTAGTTTATGATTTCTTGGAATAGATAAGATTAGTTGTTGTGATTCCATGGACATGATTAGAATGTTGTGTTTAATATTTGTTTCTAGATTATAGTAGATTTTCTTTACAAATTCAAGTCATATTTTCCATTGTCTTTATCATCAATTTATCCATTTTTATTGCATGAATAGGTATTTTTCTTGCAGGTACAAGTAGCACAACTAAGGAGAACTTCACTAGCACCTTTAGCTTGATATCTCACCCTTCATCAACCTTCTATTCATCAAAACCACCATCAACCCTGTTTTCATATTTTTCATACCTACACCATTAGAGAACCCTAGGGGTACAAGACATGCCTTCCAAGAGGTTCTAATCTTGTCCAAGGGGTGGGCCACCATACAATCATCCTAATCCACCTTCACTCCACTTCCCTACCCTTTTTCCACCTATTTTTGACCTCGTATTTCCCTCGGATTGTTTCATGTAGCACTTCAATACTTTCCTATAGCACTATAGGAAACCTATAGCAACACTTGAAATAGCACTAGTGGGCCCCTCCTTAAGCCCCAAAACCACCATCCACATCCCCTAGACCAGCAAAAACCACTCATACAGCTTCAACCTTACACCCATGCGTTCAAGCCTTCCATAAGTCACCTTAGCACTTTCTTCTCCTTGCTGCAAAACAACACATTTAAAAGCATAGTTAGGTCATGAGTAGTTGCATGATTAAAAGCATGATAGATAGAGAATAGAGTAAGTAGAGTGTGTTTAGCCATTTGGCCCAGCAAAGTGTGATTGGATTATTTTCCTTTATGGCATTTCAATCCAACAATTTATTTCATGCAAGATTCTTACATTGCTTTCATTTCTTATGATAGTTTAATGAGTAGATTTATTTCATTGCAGAATAGTAAGATTCACTTGCTTATTGTAGTGTATTTCTGTAGTTGAGGATAGCACCATGGCTTTGAAACATTTGTAGCGCTAGGCCTAATTTTAGAATCGTGAAAAACTTCATCTAGAAACCTTAGAAGTAACACCCTTTTGTAAAGCTTAGAAGAATATGACATGAGTAGAATTTATTTTCTGTGTATATAGCACTGTCACCTCAGATTTTGTATGAACCTTTGATTGATAAAGTAAAGTAGGGCACCCTCTAGGAGTTGCAACATTCTTGGTGTAATACCAGGGCTCTCCATGTGGAATAGGAGAGTAGCCATCAATATCCACATGTATCACCTTAACTCAATTTTGTATATGTCCTCCTCTAGAGCTTGATTCATTTCCTAGTTAAAACAGAGGGAATTTTTGAGATCACCTACATGATTACTTCAATGAGACATCCAACAAGATCTTGAAATAAAAAATTGAAACATATGACCTCTTCTAGTGTAATCCCCTTAAAAGAGTGTGGCATTGAACCATCATCCCTTAGGATTTCCCAAATTATTTTTCTTGTTCCTCCTATAAGGAAATAAATGATGGAAAAACTTGGTGTTATCATCCAACTCCTTTATCTAGGTAGTTATGTTTTTCAACCCCCATTCAATTTCCTCCTTTTCCAATAGATATTACCTTTGATGTTCCATATACCAAGGCCATGCTATGCTTCCTTCAAATAAAGCATCACTAGGGTTAGCATCACACATATTATTTATAACTTATTCCACAACCTTTAGATGAGATTGTTATTTCTCCCTATAAAGGAAACACCAATTTTTTACAACATCCTTGAGCCTAGAAATATTTTCTACTATTAAAGCTATAAAATAAAGTGGATTGGGATCTATAAGATAGACCCAATAATCCTCAACTACGCTTTTAAATTCATCCTCCTGAAACCAAGAGTGGTTGTATCAAGAAAGCACAAGAGGCTTGTTACGATCTTGAACCATGCAAGAGACAACATGGAGGCGATCTAAAAGGAAACCTAAGGAAGCCCGCAACTAAGTAAGAAGTTATTAGTTAAAGAGGGAAATAAAAACCAGAAACACGTCTAGCAATTCACATATTACTTCATCATAGCCATTTTCCTATTATTGTGGAACAAATGATTGTTATCAACCTCACCCAAATCCATTTGATGCAAATAAAATGTTAAGTTTATAATTAGTATATTGATGTCATGAATGAGAGTCATGCTATAATTTTTTATTTTTTTTAACATAATGTTATATAAAATTAATTAAATCGATAACATATCTTTTATATTTAACTATAAGGTACCTCTCTTCCTAATTACTAGGTCTAGTGCGTGATCACTATAAGGTGATAATCCTCCTTCGGATTGTGTCAACAACACAATGTGTAATAATTTCAAGATAAGGGAATATTTATGGGAATTTTTGGAAGGTTTATTTTATGGATAAATTCCTTTTGTGGATAGAAGCAATCTGTCGAGACCTAGTGGCTTGATCAAGAAACAACTAAGATGAAAACTACCATGATCTCCCTAGAGAAATTTGAAATATGGAAGAAAGAATTAGTTGGGAACCAATGCAAGCTCTTTCCTTCTTCTTTCTTGCAAGATTTATCTCCAACTCCAAATGAAAAAATTAGAACCATATTAGGCTTATTGTAGTGGGTAGAAGCCTAATATTGATTTATTTCCCTTGTACCTCTTATTAATTAGTTTTGGTTGTGTAAAATTGTAATTATGGCAATTTGTGGGATATTAATTGATGCTTGGTTCCAGAAAAAGAAGATTGCAGGAGTAAGTACCATAGGTGTAATGATTTACCCTTGTGGTGACTTTAGCATTAAGACCCCAAGAGATATAAATAATTTCGATCTGGTATGGAAGTGGAAGAAGATGAATACTATTGGATTTTTTATGGAAGCGGAGGAAGATGAATACTATTGGTGCGGGTGGTTTTACCTATAGGTGATCCAAGTGGTTGATGACACACACTAGCTTCATAAGACTTGACCCTCCTATGACCTAGTATGGTTGATTATACTGGGTTGTTCCTTTTGTTTCTTTCCCATTTGTATTTAATATTTGTTAGCTTTTTTCTTGCATATGTTCTAGCTTGACATGAGGGGTAGTCTTTGCGGCTCTTATGCCCCCAGAAGACACTACATTAAATTATATAAAGGTGTTTTAAGTTGATAGGGTGTCAACAATGTGTAGGTTTTGTCTTTCTCTGAAGTGCCAAATGGGGGTGGTCAAGGTGCATGGCACAAGACAACATTTTCCTCTATTTCTTCTGCGCCATAAACAAGTATTAATTATTTGTTTCTCATCCTATGTTATTATTAGTTCAATGATTCTAGAGATATCACAATTTTAAAATGGTGGGGATGTTTATGGTTTCGAGTGGGTCATACATGTATTTTGATGTCCCTAGAGTTGGACTCTAGGTATGAAAGACAATATGCCACCAGAAATAATAGAATCTAATCATTGAAGTTTTATATGAAGGGGGGAAACTAGGACATCACAAAATGATCGAATCGTGTGTTTCCCTCACTTTGTAGGTGCAAAAAGATTGGCATAGTAGGCTCAAAAACTACTCAATGAAATAAAACTACAAAACATCCAACATAAAATTCAAATTTTTAGTGGAATTTATCAAAGAGAGGTAGCTATAGATATATAAACAACAAATTGTAACTCATTTTTGAGATTAAGTCTTAGAGTCCAGGTTCTCTAAGTGTCAAGTCTCGAAAGTCATCTACACTCTCGAATTTTATTAGCTAACCAAGACCCTAGTAGCTATCACTTTAGAGAAGTAATGGAATCATGATTCGAAGTGTCAAATAAACTAAGAATACTAGAAACGGAGTTCATAGTACTGTGCATGGTCATTTTCAAACATAGTTTCAAGGTCTATGAGTGGGGATTAGGTAAATAGGAAGGTATATTGGAATTCATGGGAACTTTTCTTGCGGTAACAATTCTAACTTGATAATAATTGAGAATGAACCAAGAAAGAAGCTCTTACAAGATGACAAATGGTTTGAGACTTCTTCTATAAAGGCCCTTCTTAACCCACTCCACCTTGATCTTGTTATTGTTAATCATTCTATATTTTTATCTATTTTTTACTATATTTTTTGTTTTAATATAACATTTATAGTGTAAAATTATATAGAAATCTTTTGAAAAATAACTAAAGCATTAATTTCCATTTTAATTAATTTTTAATTTAAAAATACTATTTCATAAAATTTATTTTCATCTCAAATTATTAAATTACAAATTAAGTTTCTCCTATAAGTTTTGCATAAAATATGTTTTCACCAAATCCATTTCTCTACCATTTAATAACAAAGTTGTATACATAGAAAGAAAAGTAATATGATATATTTATAATAATTTATTTTCTCTTTTAAATAGATGAAATGATCATATTTAAATAAGTAAAATTATATTATATCAATTTGTTTTATTAATTTTTATGTTATTTTTACTTTAAATTTTCAATTGAATTTTTTTTTTTTTATCTTGAAAAAAATGGTTAAATTTTCAATTTTATCTCAACAAAATTCCTAAAGTTAAATATTGGTCTAGTCACAATTTCGTGCTCTGCTCCCTCCTTGCGCTCTGCAAGCATTAGGGCAGCCGGGTGCCTCCTCGCGTGCCACTGTGGCTGCTGCGCCCCTGCGCATAGTCCTGCTTGTCCCCTTTATGCTCATGGAGCCTAGCGGGGGCTCAGTCCCCCCTCTCAATCCGCCTCCGGAGGTTTTAGCCTTCAGAACTTTGATAGCAGCAGGTCAGAAGCGCTCTCCCTCTGCAATTCAGTAGAAATTCGTCAAGAAAATGGATTCGATTCCATCTATTGCTCTGCCAGAGGAAGAAACATGTAAAGCAGCCTTGAATCTGGCTGAGAGAGGACTGATAGGCCAGTTCACGAGCCTCTGGCCATCCCCCAAGTCGGTGGATGAATGGACTCAAAGGAACTGGAAACCTCTGACCAAAGAGGGAGTCAAAAGTTATTTTGTTGGCAAAGGATTCTTCGTTTTCGTGTTCGAAAACCCAGAAGACAGAAGTTTAATATTCAGAAATGGCCCTTATTTCATGGGACCGTAGGGACTGTATCTAAATAAATTTTCTCCAGATTTTGATCCAACTCAGGATGTCCCATCTGTTGTGCCGGTTTGGGTGAGACTCCCCTATTTTCCCCTCCATTGCTGGAACCAAAAATCCCTTCAGATCATCGGGAACGTGTTGGGAAAATACATAGACCAAGTGGTAAGAAAGGATCAGTATTCATGTGCACGCATCTGTGTAGAAGTGGACCTAGAAGAGGGGCTGCCGGAAGAAATAAAGCTCACTGTTGCTAGATGGACGCATGTCCAGGAACTGGACTACGAACAGTTCCCCTTCAAATGCAGACATTGTCACAGTCATGGATACTTTGCAAAGCACTACAAGAAGAAGACAGAGGAGCAAATAGATAAACAAAACGGGGATCAATGGACTTTAGTCTAGAAATCTGCACATCCAGAAAAAGGTGCTGGCAAAGGCAACATATAGGAACCTCAAGTAACTCTAAGTCCAACCTGGAAAAGGATGAAACCCCAAATGGAACAGAAAGTGCTCAGATCAATCCAGCAACCTCAGCCTAGGAAAACTTGGAACAGGCTGAAACCACTCCTCCAAGAAAAGAGGGAGGGAAAGCTATCCAGATAGAAGCTACCCAAGGCATTCCCTCCAACCCCACATATGCTGAAGTTGCAAAGAAAAAATCAGTGGAAAGCTCAGATTCCTCGGAGGACGATGCCTATGAGCACCCCTCAAAAAGTTCTGGTAGGAAATCCCGTAAAGAAATGAGGGAAGAGGAGGCCGAAAGGCTTAAAACTCAAGGAAGCCAGTCCACAATAGAAATGTCTATTGGACAAAATACCAGACCAAGGCCTCCCAAGGGAGGCCACAACCTCCCCCTCAGTAAATAATGAAGCTCGTCTCTTGGAATTGCAGAGGACTGGGGAATCCCTCTAAAATAGATGCAGTCAAGGAATTATTGAATACAGATCCCTCAGACATTCTCATGCTCCAAGAGACTAAGATAGAGGGGCAAGCCCTCCTAGACATCAGCGAGTCAAAATAAAAAAAAAGGTCAGGAAAAGCAGTCAGCGCAAGGGGCTCTTCTGGAGGGCTGGCTACTCTTTGGATAGACGAAAAATATCAGCTGAACAAATCTCATGAAACTCAACATTGGATCTTCACAGAACTAACTCATTGTGCAAGTAAGTTGACTATCTCTCTTTTCAATCTTTAAGTTCCTGTCAATTACACTGAAAAATGAGAATGCTGGAATTCTCTGTCAGCTTTTTTAGAGAAGTTTTCCCCCAACAACATCATCATAGCTGGGGATCCTAATATTGTCCTGAAAGCAAAAGAGAAGAGGGGAGGCTCTTGTAGCAGAGATCCCTTGCTGGCCACAGTGGACGAGCTCTCCCAGCTTTGGGATCTATTAGATTTCAGCCCCGTTCGAGGTCTCTTTACTTGGTCCAACAACCGGGCTGGGCCTGATCACATATCTGCCCGCCTGGACCATTTTCTTGTGCAAAGTTCCATTATGATGAACAAAAAGATCATTATCTCTAAAATTCTGCCCAAATTGACCTCTGATCACAAGCCAATTCAGCTTATTCTGGAAGAAGAAGAGGATCTGGGTCCCATTCCATTTAGATTCAACCCTCTTTGGTCCGAGAGAGAGGGCTTCATAGAGACTGTGAAAGTAGCTTGGGCCAAACCCTACATAGGTTCCTCATGTTATGTCTGGGAGAAAAAGCTGAAGGCTACTAAACATGCGTTGAAGGATTGGATTAAGAAACCAGCCCCTACTCCAACCAGCCAAAGAAAAGATGCAGTGTAGGCGTTGCAGTCCCTGCAAATAGAAATGGAAAGTAAAGACATTACTGCTGAGCTGTTGGAAAAGGAAACAAAAGCTCAAAGAACCGCATACCAATCCTTCCGATTAGAAGAAGAATACTGGATATTAAAATCCAGAAGTCTGTGGCTAAAGGCTGGGGATTGGAATACCTCCTTCTTCCATTGACAATATAGAGCCAGATTATCCAAGAATCATATAGCAGAAATCAAAACTTTGGAGGGGCAAGTCTGCAAAGGTTTCAACCAGGTTAAAGATGCTACTGAAACTCATTTCAGGTCCCTCTATAGTGAAGGAACACAAGGCGATGATGAGGAAACAACTGATCTTATTTCTCACATCCCCTTACTCATCAACCCTGATGACAATATAGACCTCTGTAGACCTGTAACCGAGGAGGAAATTATCAAGGTAATATGGTCCATGGACGCAGATAAGGGCCCTGGGCCTGATGGGTTTACAATCCATTTCTTCAAGTCCTGTTGGGAAATCATAAAACTCGACCTTCAAAAAATGATAAGAGGCTTTATGAAAAAAGCTAAAATAGGTGGAGGAACCAACTCCACCTACTTAGCCTTAATTCCTAAGGACACCAATCTGGAAACCTTTGCAAGATTTAGGCCCATATCGCTGTGTAATGCTTCCTATAAAATCCTGGAAAAACTCTTACCAAACCATATCAAGCCTCTGCTCAAAAGACTGATTTCCAATTCTCAAGGCGGTTTTGTGGAAGGCAGGCATATTCTGGACAACGTTATTCAAGTACAAGAGACAATCCATTCAAGCAAGCAGAGAAAAGAGAAAGGTATGCTGATAAAATTAGACATGGCGAACGCCTTTGATAGAGTCAATCGCTCTTTCCCAAGCAAAGTTCTTCTCTCCTTTGGATTTTTTTATCACTTTGTTCATCTTATAAAAGTTTGCATTGACAATCCGTGGATTGCCCCTCTTATTAATGGTCGTCCAACAAACTTTTTCCAAGCTCGGAGAGGCATCAGGCAGGGATGCCCTCTCTCCCCCTTCCTATACATCTTAATGGCAGAACCCCTCAGTCAAAAACTAGCAGCTGAAAGAATTGCAGGTACCCTCCCGGGTCTCAAACCCTCCAATGGTGCGGATCCTTTGAATCACGCACTCTTTGCTGACGACTCCCTTCTTATGGGAGGTGCTTCTATCAGAATTGCGAAAACTTTCGACACTGTCCTTAGAAGCTATTGCAGAGCTTCGAGAGCTTTAGTCAATGACAGAAAAAGCGAAGTCTTCAGTTGGAACATAGACCAACAAGAACTCAACATTATAGCAAATATTCTTGGCTTCAAAGGACATGCTCAGTGGGACAGGATCAACTATCTTGGTCTTCCCATCACTTCTGGTGTGAATAAGAGGTCGCTTTGGAGTGAGATCATCATCAAAATCAAAACTAAAATCACTGCTTGGGGAGGCTTCTGGTTAACTAAAGGAGGCAAAGTTATCCTAATAAAGTCACAGTTGTCTGCACTGCCAATATATCAAGCTGCATTTCTGCTTGCACCTAGAAATGTGATGGAGCAGATCTCTAATATTCTTAGAGATTTCTTATGGCAAGGAGGGAAGGGCAATGACAAAAAAATGCATTTAGTTAACTGGGATTTGGTCAAACAACTGATTGCACAGGGCGGACTACAAATATGAGACCCCTCTCTTGTCAACGTAGCGCTGGGTGGTAAAATCCTATGGAAGATGATCCACGAGCCCTCTCACCCTGTTAGCGTGACTTTGCGGACAAAATACACAAATAATCTACTGCTCAGCAATTTGCAATTGGTCAACACTACTAACATCACGTAGATATGGAGACTCTGTTGCAAAAGCAGCATTTTCCTCAAAAGCACCATGTACAGGATTCCAGGAAATGGAAAACGAACTCATCTGTGGCATGATCGAATCATGGGGCGTGAGCCTTTCTCTGATAACGAGGATATCTCTGATCTAAGGAACTAGCTCGAAAGAGCAGGCATAAATAGCTTATATGATCTTTCGATCTGGGATCAACATGGTGACTGGGCCGGCTGGGATTTCCATGGCGTCCCTGCCCGGCTTATTCCTCAACAGAACCTATTAGTCGATCTGCTAGAGGAGGAAACTCCGGTCAATTGTACCATGAAAGATCGTTGGGGATGGGGCCAGACAGGGGATTAATCTACAGCTGAAGGATACAGAGTGTTATAGGTACCAAGGAACAGCAGTCAAACTCCTGCCTTTTGGAAGCTTGTCTAGGAGCCCTTTTCCCTTCCAAAAGTGAATTTTTTCTTCTGGACTCTGGTCCACAATAAGCTCCTAACAGGAGATAATCTTGTGAAAAGAAAAAATGCAGGGTCGCATAGATGCGTTTTATGCAAAAGCAATCTAGAATAAGCTCAACACTTATTCATGGATTTCCTGTATGCTAAGGAGGTTTGGGGCCTCTTCCTTCAGGATATTCAGATTGTTATACCCTCTCATATTTCAATCACGGAAATCTTTGCATCGCGGAGCTCCCTTTACCCTCATCGAATCCCACACAAGTCTTTTTTTCGTAAAGTTTGGAATGCTCTGCCCAAGTTTGTCTGTTGGAAACTCTGGTTGGCCCGCAACCAGATGATCTTCAAAGACTTGATCCACACCCCGCTGCAAGTTCTTGCAAAAGCCAAATCCTTCCTCTTGGAAGCGGCACAGCAGCAGTTTTTTAATGATGATCCTCTGCTTCTGCCTGAGGAAAAGAGGTGGCTTGGCCCTCTTGAGCCTCATCCTCGTAAGTATTTACTCATCCCTCAATCTGTAAATCCGGACTGGTGAAAGAGAGATTCTGATGAAATTTTCCAAAATTGGTGGAGGTCCCAAAATTTGACAACAATATTTTTCGATGGGGCGTCCAAAGGGAACCCCGGTGCTTCCGGTGCTGGTGGGGTCATCTACTCCTCGGACGGGTCTTCTAGTGACTCCTTCTGCTAGGGTTTCGGCCAGAAAACAAATAATCAAGCTGAGATATTCGGGCTCCTCAAAGCTTGTCAAATAGCAAGAGACAAAGGGGTCAAAGAGCTCCAAGTATTTGGTGACTCTGAAATCTTAATTAAAAAATTGAACTCAGAAGAGCTTTTCAGTAATGCTAGCCTCAACAGAACCTTGGGCAGATTGAAAAGAGTCCTATTAGACTTTGCAACCTACAAGTTTTACCACATCCTCAGAAATTCAAATAGTGAAGCAGACCGGATGGCGAACAAAGGGTGCTCACTCACGAAAGGGCTTCTTATTTTAAACGAGGAAAGTTCCTTTGAAACTCCTTGATATTGTAAAATTCCAAAATCAGCATTTGATGGACTTCTGCCTTGTAATAGGGGTCGCTTCAGCAAAGACCCGTTTTCTTTTCTACTTAAAAATAAAAATCATACCCGTTTCAGTTAAAAAAAAAAAATATTGGTCTAGTGACATTTAGATTGTAGCCACAATAATTAGGGCATCTACAATTTAAGTATTATAGTTATAATTATAATACTTAAAAACATTAACCGTTAGAATTATAATAATTTATCATTATAATTAAAAGAAATTATATTTTAAAAAAATCAGTAAAGTAAAATTATCTTTAACTTTTTAAATATCTATAAAATTATATTAATGATATATAATGATATTTTAAGTTAGATATTTTTTTATCTTTTTTATTATTATTAAAAATAGTTGAAAAAAATAAAATTATATTTATTTTATTTAAAAGTAAAAATAAAATTATGTAGTTTGATTAATTTGTGGCTTGATTAATTATTATTGGGGGATATTTAAGCCATTATATATGGGATCACATGACTAAATTTTTGCACTTCCAAAAAATAATAATAATAATAATAAAACATTGTATTTAAAAAATAAATAAATTATAATAAAAATTTTGTTATTAAATTAAAATATATATAGAGTTTATATTAAATTAATATCATTTTTTTAATTAATCAAAACTATATTAATCAATCACCAAATCAATTTTTAATATTAACTATATTAATATCAAATTTTTTAATCCATTATGACGGGTCACGTCATTGACCAAAGTTGAACCAATAAATAATTCACAAAATAAATATGTTGCACCAGATTCCTCATTGCATTTGATTCTGGTTCAAGATTCCTTCTTTACATTTGATTCTGGTAAAGCTTCTATTGTTTAAGCTCTGCAAAGCATCAGCCAACCAGTTATCGAACCATCTAATCATTCTACGAAAACATTTAAAAAGCTCAGCATTCAGCACTGTATTTTTAGATTTAAAAAGCGCAGTGTATTTTTCCATCATTCTTTAGATCTGTAACCTCAATATGTAGTGAACATACCAACAATGGGTTCCTTCATGAATACCACTCTGTAAATCAAATCAAATAAGTTTGTAATTACCAAGTAGTGGGCGAGGGTTTGAAGGTAGATGCCAAGTAGCGAGCGAGGGTAACCATGTAATTACCAAGTAGTGGGCGCGGGTTTGAAGGTAGATTCCAAGTAGTGGGCGCGGGTTTGTCAGAAGAATGTTTTTTATCCAACGTTCAAACCACACCGTAAAAACATATATCCGGTGGACGGTTCCTGAAACTTGAGTTGATCAAACTTTCAAACCACACCTTAAAAATATATATCCGGTGAACTGTTCTAGATGAGAGGCAAGCACTAGAATAGCCGTTGAACTAATTTGGTAAATTTATATATATATATATATATATATATATGTCGTTAGAAGGTCGTTTTATAGTCTTTTTGTCCTCCTCTATCTATGTATGTTCAGATTGGCATTGGCATGCTTTGTGTGCTTGGTTGTGTGCAGGTTTGAGTCAGAGTGTGAGTCTGAGTATGGGTATAGGTTGGTATGTGTGTGCTTGGTTTGAGTCCGAGTCATGTCTGGGTAGATATCTGTGGGTTTGAGTATGGGTATAGGTGTCAATCATGTCCGTCTTCTTAGATAGAGGAGGAGGGTTTGCAATTTCTGGACTCATAGAGATCAATGCAGATCCTCTTTCAAAATGGTATGCAAGAGAGCCATCGATTTTCCATTTATATTGTGTGTATGCACCAATTATATGTCATTGCCATGTATCTATCTTTCTTGATTGTAAATTCATGTAGCTAATGTTGTTGAGACACGTTTGAATGATACAGGTCATTGAGGATGTTATTGTGGTTGGCTGAAGAAATGAAAGAATCCCAAATCCAATTCAGGTAGGGTCGTGTAACTTTTCTTTCAAATAATTTAAACATTGCGCAGCAGCCATTTTTATAGGGTTTTAAGCTTTGTCGTCTCTCCTGAATAATTTAAAGGATTTTTATTAGATTTAATTTTACATATCAGCCCTTATGTAGACTACTTGGTTTATTTAATGTGGTGTGTGAAAGAAATCATGAATCCCCAATTCAGCCTGTACCTTTAATTCTGCTGCCTAGCTCTTGGCCTTATATATCCTCTTTTTCTCTTCTGCAATTAATTCAGCTGCCTCGCTCTTGGCCTTAGATATCCTCTTTTTCTTTTCTGTAATTAAAGCAGAGTCATTTTCTCCTTAACAATGACCAGGTTCAAGACCGAAAGATGAGGGCTAACAAGAGTTTCCTCTGTTACCATAGATGTCTTGCAATTCTAGTTAAAAGGGCTCTGTTCCCACGCTCTGTTCTAGCGGTGATAGGGATCTGTTCCAGGAATAGGTGGCTCTGTTTGGACGCTTCCCTTAATGGCTTCTTATTGTGGAAGAGCCAGACACCGCCAAAACCCTTAAAGGGCAAGACCGTATAGTAGAGCCAGATCTATTCATTCTGAAATTCGAAAGCTACATACCCTAGGGCGCAGACAAGATGCAGACAAGATCTCTTGCAATTCCAGTTGACAGGGTTCTGTTCCCACGCTCTCTTCCAGGATTGTGGAATAGTTGTCTCTGTTCCAACGCTTCCCTTGATGGCTTCTTATTGTGGAAGAGCCCGACACCGCCAAAAACCTTACACAGCAAGACCCTACAGTAGAGCCAGATCTAGAAATTCTTAAATTCGAAAGCTACATACCCTAGGGAGCATACAAGATGCATACCCTACATAGCTAGACTAGTGACCTCCGATCCAATGCATACCCTACATAGCTAGACTAGTGACCTCCGATCCAATGCATACCCTGTGTACTGTTTCCATGACGCAGACGCCATTATTGCAGTGTCGTCCTGCAATGCAACCAACACCGTAAAATATTTGTTGATGCCGTTGCATTCTGACAGAGGATATATTTACAAATTTTATGTAGTGACCAGGCCCTGTGACGTGTTAATAAATATATGTTTTCGGTATCTATAAAACTCTTCAAATTAACTTGTCCGGCCTTTCTTTATACTTTATGTAGACTTTACCAAATTTAAAGATTGAAAAGCCAGAAAATAAATAATATATAAATAAATTTGACGGTGTTGGATTTATGGCCTGAAATTTGACGGTTCAGGTTTATCTTTGTTTGACGTAAGTTATGGTAGTTTACCTAATTTATGGTTTGTATTACGTTGGCATAAAATTTTATAATCATACCTTTTTATTTCACACTTTTTACTGTGTCAGTTTTTCATTTATATGTTTTTATTTTAAATGGATAGTTTATATGATTTTAAATGGAAAAATGTAAATGGACGGGGTTAAAGTGGCGGTGCAAAGGTCATTTCCATGCTTCAATGCTCTGGAAAGTGCTCAACAGCTAAGCAACATAGATTATGGAATAAAAATTTTAGGATTAGGTAAAACCACCTAAAGAGAGAGGCAATGGAAGACAAAGGAAAAGAGAGGGGATGACTCAAAGATGTCTGGAAGTCAGTATAGATGTTGAACCAAGAAGATGGGGGTTAATCCAGCTGTAGATAAAGTCAAATCAGAAATATGGTGGAGACAAAAAATGATGAGCAACAGCAACACTGTAATGGTGGAGACAACAAATGATGAGCAAGTGCATTTTCAAAGAAAATTTGCTGCAAGATGCGTAGAAGGACAATTCCATACACTGGAGTTTATAGATATTTATATGATAGAGGAGACTAATTTGAAGGAAGAGGATCATAGAAATGAATGTATTGAAGCAAATTTGCATTAAAAAAGAGATCGAAGAGGTGGATATGTGGTAGGAGCTATTTCTGGCAACTCTACATTCCATTATCTTAAAATCTTGGGTTGTTTTGATTAACGGCGGAGGATGCAGGTTAATGTTTTGATTACCATCTGTGTAGGATGTGTGTACAATGATTGATGCACATGAAGGAAAAATCTCATTAAGACGAATAGCCTAAATAGCTTTCTGTTGAATGCAACAATTCAATGAATCTTTTTATTTGTTAAGAAAGCACGAAGAAATTAATTTTGATCGAGTTTTCTGATAGGCGTGCTGGTCTTTTCAATTAGAATTCCTGTCAATGCCTAATTATTATTGTATACCAATTAGAACTCCTGTCAAATAGTGTGGGTGTTTCATTATTATTGTGCAGTGAACATGAGAGATTCTATTAGTTTGTATATCGGAAAATGAGGCTTGACGCTAACTAGTAGTCGATCAGATTCGATGAGATAAAAATGACACTGAAATGAAAGAGGTTACGACTCACGGGTGAAGTCTCTTGCACACAGGCTGCACTCAGGCGGAGAACACTCAGAGTTTACTCTACATTCATGAATGATGAATTACATCATTAAGTACAACACTAGGAATTAGGAAGTTGGAAACAAACTCCTAAATTGTAGGAACTAATCCTAAACTAAGGAGATACGTTACAACTTGTGTAACCATTTCTCCATTAATATAAAATAATATTAATTATTTTCAACTCCCCCCCTTAATGGAGAAAGGATTATCTTGAACTCCTAGCATCCTTCTAAACAATTCAAACTTTACACGCCCAAGAGGCTTAGTAAAAATATCAGCCATATTATCACAAGTTTTACAATATTCAACAAATATCTCTTTTGACTATAGTTTCTCTCGAACAAAATGGAACTGAGTGTCGATGTGCTTGGTATTTTTATGAAAAACTGGATTGTATGCAAGCTTGATGGTACTCTGGTTGTCAGTTTTAATGATAGTTGATTCTTTCTGTTCTTCTCCTGCATCGTTGAGAAGTCTTCTCAACCAAATAGCTTCACATGTGGCTGCACACAATGCTTGGTACTCAGCTTCACATGAAGATAAGGCTACAGTGCTTTGCTTTTTGCTGCTCCATGCTATGACCCCGGATCCAATGCTAAAAGCGTAACCTGTGATAGACCTTCGATCATCCAAGTTACCTGCTCAATCTGAATCTGAAAAACCTGCTAGAGTAACATCAGAAGTGTCAGTGTACAAAATACCATAATTACTAGTACCACTAAGATACCTCAACACACTTTTTGCTACAATCCAGTGACTTTCGAGTGGTTTCGACATGAACTGGCTCAACATACTAACAGAGTATGCCAAATCTGGTCTAGTTGTAGTGAGATATATCAAACTGCCAACTAGTTGTCTATACATAGTGGAATCCACCTCTTTAGTACCATCGTCATTGCTCAACTTTAAGTTCTGTTGCAATGGTGTTGCTGCTGATCTGCACTGCTCTATTCTGAACCTTTCCAGCAAGCTTCTGGCATACTTCCCTTGTGTAAGAAAAGTCTGTCCAGAATCTTTCCATACCTCCAATCCCAAGCAGTAATGTAGATTTCCGAGATCTTTCATCTCAAACACTTGTGACATCTGCTGTTTGATTTCTTTGATCAGATTGTTAGCATCCCTTGTTATGATCATATCATCTACATACAAAGAAATCAAAATGATTTTCCTCTGTTTATTAAACTTGGTATACAGATTTGGATCATTCAAGCTCCTATGAAAGCCATGCTGTACAAAAAATGAGTCAATCTTCTCATACCACGACCTGGGTGCCTGTTTTAAACCATAAAGTGCATTTTTCAATTTACACACAAGATGTTCCTGCCCCTTTTTCACAAAACCTTCAGGCTGAACTAAATAAATTTCTTCTTTCAAGTCACCATTCAGAAATGCAGACTTAACATCTAGCTGGTGTAGCTGCCATTTATTTTTTTTTGCTAAGGAAATTAGCATTCTAATGGTGTTTAATTTGGCTACGGGAGCAAAGGTGTCATCGAAATCAATTCCCTCTTGCTGTGAGTAACCCTTTGCTACCAGTCTAGCTTTAAGTTTTTCTATACTCCCATCTGCATTTATTTTAGGTTTGTACAACCATTTGCATCCTATGGGGGTTTTACCTTCAGGAAATTCAACCAAATCCCAAGTATGGTTTCTGTTTATTGATTCTATTTCCTCATACATTGCAGCCCTCCATGCATCAGATTTACTTGCTTCTTCATAATTTGCAGGTTCTACAATGTTTAAAATGTTTGTCATTAATGCATAGTCTTTCAATCTGGATGGTAATTGAGTCTTCCTACTTGATCTCCTTGGTAGGGGACTTACCTCAAATCTTTCTATTTCAGCCTTCTTCGGGCTTGCATCATTGATTACATTACCTGTTACTTCTTCTTCTTGTTTCTGCTCCTGCACTTCATCATCCTCATTGTTTTCTTCCATTAGCAATGGAATGTGCCAATCACTGTTAGAGTCATCCTTTCCTTCTTCAACCTGTTCATGAAATATGACATCTCTGCTTGCAAAAACCTTATGAGTCACAGGATTAAATAACTTATGTGCCTTGAACTCAGTGCCATATCCAACAAAGATACATTTCAAGGCTTTTGGATCTAACTTCTTCCTATCTGCCTTAGGTATATGAGCATAAGCTTTTGACCCAAATATTCTTAAATGACTCACTACTGGTTTGAATCCAAATAATGCTTCAAAAGGGGTTTTGAAGCCTAGACATGTAGTAGGACTCCTATTCTTTAAATAGACCGCAGTGTTAATAGCTTCTGCCCAAAAACCATTTGAAAGACCCTTACCTTGAAGCATGCTCCTTGCGCACTCCACAAGAGTTCTGTTCTTTCGTTCTACCACTCCATTCTGCTGAGGAGTGTGGGGCACTGTGAACTGTTGAATAATCCCATGCTGCTTGCAGAAATTCATGAATTCTCCCAACCTGTATTCTCCTCCTTGATCTGAGCGGAGAATTTTTATCCTTTTTCCTGTCTGGTTTTCTACCATAGATTTAAACTCTTTAAAATACTGAAAGGTCTGACTCTTTTTACTCAGAAAGTATATCCATGAGAACCTAGTGCAATCATATGTAAATAAGAGAAAATAATATGCACCTCCTAATGACCTAGTCTGCATAGGTCCGCATATATCAGTATGCACCAGTTCTAAGACATCTCTTTCTTTTCCATTAACATGCAAAGGGAACTCTTCTCTATGCATTTTCCCTAATGCACATCCATCACAATCCAACTTAACATTATGGAAAGCAGGGAGTCCATCAACCATACCTTTTCTCTGAAGTAAGATGAGGTCTTGCAGATTAAGATGGCCAAATCTCTGATGCCAGAGATCTTCAGCGGTCGATCCAGTTGCAAACATTGCTTGCTTTGTCATACATTTCACGTCTAATCTGTACAAGCTCCCCACGCGCACTCCTGTTGCAACTGTTTCCATCTGGCTATCCTTTATGACACAGTTAGTCTTAAAGAATTGAACTTGCATGTCCTGATCAGTAATCATTGAGACATAGATCAAATTTTTCTTAATTCCGGGCACATACAATACATTTTTAAGGTGTCTAATGTTACCTCTAGGTAATTTTACCGGAATGTCACCATATCCTTTGATCTCATATCCACTATCATCCCCTAAATAAATTTTCGACCCACATGAAGTTTCTTCAAGACATTCAAACCAGTCCTTCTTACCAGTCATATGTGAGGATGCGCCAGAGTCGACATACCATATGTCGTCCTCATCTCCCTCTGAAGCTGAAAGGGCACAATTGGCTGTAAATAGTCGAAGTTCGTGGCTATGGTCCTCTTCTTCCTCAACAAAGTAACCCTTATGTTTTCTCTGTTTGTTTCTTCCTTCGTCTGCCTGCCTCTTATAACAATCTTTAATCTCATGACCAGGTTTTCCACAGTAAAAACATTTCTTGCTGGGAAAATTATTAGCAAACATACCTTTAAACGGTCTCTTCTGAAATGTGTTGGCTCCTTTCTGCTGCTGCTGTGGTTGCTGTTGTTGCTGTGGCTTCTTCCCTCTGTACTGTCGCCTTTTCGCCATCAGAGCAAGGTCATTGCTCTGTGATTTTAGATTTTGTCGTCGCTCTTCTTCTTGTAGCAGAATCCCTGTCAACTCTTCAAACGTAGGGGCTTTTTCCCTTGCTGCCAACCCTCTGATGAACATCTGATATTCATCTGTCATTCCATTCAATGTGATCGTGACCAGATCTGAATCGGAAACTTTCTCTCCGATATCTCCCAATCTGTCCTTCAGGTCTTTGACTCTCGCAATGAATCCAGCAGCGGACTCATTCTCCTCCATCTTCATCGCAAACAACTTGCCTTTGAGTGACAAGACACGATTTGTATTTTGTGTCTGGTATAGGTTTTTAATCATCGTCCAAATGTCAGCGGCCGATTTACAGTCTCTAATATGTGGGATAATATTGTCCTTGACGGACATCTTCAATATGACCTTTGCTTTTGTCTCCCTTTTATCCCAGTCTTGTTCTTGTGCAGCTGATCCTGGTCTCAACTCACTTCCTGTAACAATCGACCATGCATTTGCGCTTTCAAGTAAAGTCTTTATCTTGAATTTCCAGTTGGAGAAATTCGATCCATCGAGTTTGCCAGACTCGTGGAGATACGATTCTATACTGTTATTCATATTGGATTGATAAAAAATTTCTGATCCTCTGATGAATAAATCAACTGAATAATTGCAGGACACCCTAAAAAAAAAATTACCACATACCAGATCCTGACCATTGTTTTTCCAAACAAAATTTGTACCTTCAATGTGCCACCACCGGGCAAAACCGATCTGCTGCCTCCGAGCAAATCAGGAGCTTCAATGCGCCACCACCGGGCAAGTTCGATCTGCTGCCACCGAGCAAATCAGGAACTTCAATGCACCACCACCGGGCAAGTCCGATCTGCTACCACCGAGCGAATTCGGAACTTCAATGCGCCACCATCGGGCAAGTCCGATCTGCTACCACCGAGCGAATTCGGAACTTCAATGCGCCACCACCGGGCAAGTCCGATCTGCTACCACCGAGCGAATTCAGAACTTCAATGTGCCACCACCGAGCAAGTCCGATCTACCACCCCCGGGCAAATTTGGAACTTCAATGTGCCACCACCGGGCAGGGCCGATCTGCAAAAAGAATTGCAGACCTTCCCAACGAGAAAGAGGCTGGCGATTTTCTGATTCGAAAAATCCACGCCGAAATCAAAATGCGTGCGAGTCCCAGCCCTGGCGCTTCTCTGATGCGAAAAATCCACGCCAAAACCAAAATGCGCACAAGTACCAGCCCTGGCGCTTCTCCAATACGAAGAAGCCGCGCCAAAATGCTCCAAAATCGAAATCCCCGCGCCAAAATGCTCCAAAATCGAAATCCCCTGGCGCGCTTTTCGCGTGTATTTCCGCGCCACTCGCGAATTTTGGCGCGTTGGCGCGACTGTTCGCATTAAAACCGCGCCAATGGCGCGACTGTTCACAAAAAATCCGCGCCAACCTTTTCTTCTGCTCAGAGATGATCAGTCATCTGAGACCTATCCTTCAGGTGTTACTGCAGTCCACCTGAATCTACGAAAAAAAAACTTCTGTAAGCTCTTCCGCCACTACAGTTCTGTAATCAATGATGCATCCTAAAAAAAAAAAAAGGCTGTCCCTACTCTGAGCTCTGATACCAAGATAAAAATGACACTGAAATGAAAAGAAGGAGTTGCAGCTCACAGGTGAGTACTACACCTGGAGACTGCACTCAAACTGAGAGAGCACTCAGAGTTTACTCTACATTCATGAATGAGGAATTACATCATTAAGTACAACACTAGGAATTAGGAAGTTGGAAACAAACTCCTAAATTGTAGGAACTAATCCTAAACTAAGGAGATACGTTACAACTTGTGTAACCATTTCTCCATTAATATAAAATAATATTAATTATTTTCAACTCGATGATGGGATGAAATTGTGAGAGATTATGCTGGTGGGGCTGTCTATAATCCTGTTTAAATAACTTCTCCACTTCGGATTTACATGAATCATAAAGCCCACTACCAAACAACTTTTTATTTTTATTTTTTTCTGACCATTTCCATTATTGCGTCCGATCCTTAATCACACAAAATGGTCAGAGCCTCTGTTTCTGGGATTTATGAAAGAGTGAAGAGGAAAAAGATATTTGGTAGTTATAGAAGTTAGTGTAATTCTACTGTAATTCTAGTGTAATTTCTTCTGTTCTGTGACTTGAATAATTTCTTCTGTTCTGTGACTTGAATAATCAGAGCAAACCACACAATTCGGTTATATATGTTCTAAACTATGAGAACATGTACATTTAGTATTGGAAACAGAGTAATATCTTAGAAATCTCACAGTACATGGAGGAACATTCTAAACTGTTATTTATGTTGCACACAGGAAAACAAGGGGGGAGTATTTTGGGCCATATAGAATGAAATTAATAAAATAAAAGTACGATATACCCAGGCCTATGCACGATGATGAAATGAGGAGAACATGAAACAAAGAAACGTAAAGTCGACGAGCCTGACTTCGCTGTCATGTCCGCGACACTGTCAGTGCTGGAAGCCATTGTAATTCCATTTGGGAAGCTCTTTAACCCTACTCACAGCTCCTCATAGAGACTCTGAAAGTACGACAATGCAATACAATGGCATAAATCATAATATAGACAGAAAATACACCAAGTGTGTATGACAACTGTCCCAAATTTAATTCAATCCATTGCTATAGATTTTAATCACACTCCATGGTATAACAGCCTATCAAACAGTGAAGTTCAATGATTCCGCGTTCCAGGGCATTTTCATATTACAAGGAAACTACATTCGTCCATATGGTGCCGTTTCTTTTCTTTTTCCATACTGGAATTCCTCTGAAGCCCTCCCTCTACCCTCTCCTTCACTAGGTAGTTTACATTCCAAGGATTTCTAGCCTGTCATTTTAGTTCTTTTGATTAAGGAGGTAGGTTCACGATTTACTTAAAAAATTGAGGTCATTGATTTTGACTTATTCTATTTGTCAAAAAAAAAATTTAACATTTTTTATTTTTTTTCCCATAAAAGAAATTATCATATTTAAAATTATTAATTTAATTATTATCATATTTAATATTATGTATTTAATTATTATTTAGATGAATTACTATAAAATTTTATCATTTTATTTCCTATTTCATTATAAATCATATTTTTTTCTACTCACCGTATTCATACTTTTGTGCAAGATGTTCTTGCTTTAAACCACTTTCACATATCATTGCAAATTCCTCTCACACTTCATTTCAAATCACTAACTCCTTCTTATACATATATTCCTTGTAGTGCACCTCCTTACACTAACTTTCACTTCATAGTCTACACTAAACTTGCATCTCTAGGCTCTCTTCAATTTGTAATGCCCCTTTTTCAGCTTGACCATGACACTCTTAGCTTCTCCATTTACTCTAACTAAATTATTTGATGATGATTTCAAACTTTTTTTTAGTCAAACTACTTTCAAATGTTTGAAAAAATGTTATGCAAGCTATCTTTCTTCTTCCTTAAATTCCTTAAATTTAACTGTTATTATGTTAAATCTATAAATTATATTATACTCGTATTGCTTTAATGCACAATAATATTGTATTAATGTTTTTTATGTGTTTTTGATAATATAAATGGATTTTCTTTATGTATTGTTCATTTAATTATGTTAAAAGTTATTAGGAAGAGTTTGTATACTAACAATATCATTTTGATGTTGTATGTTGCAGAAAATTTATAAATGCCAAGCTGCTCCTGAGTGGAAGACATTATCTATTTTTATGTTTCATAAAGTTGTAATTAGAACAATTTATATTTTTTTGTTTAGATGGGCCCATCAAAGAATGTACATGAACACAAACTATCATTAATAAAAGGAGTAGACTTTATTTTTTTGTGGAGGGGAATTCAACCCCTCCAAAAAACTCTTAGGAACGTTAAATTATAACCCTCCTTTGAGTTGTATTCCTTGTGCTCATAGTTTTCATGATCTTTAGTTTATAGTAACTTCAATATGCTCAAATACAAATATATCCATTTATCATAATAAATTATTTCAAGTTTAACATTTTTTCACATTTAAATAATTTAACATTTTTTTCAAAATTTAACACATCTTCACCACATATACACAAATGGCAAAATCCCTCTTATTCATATAAATTATTTAACATTTTCTCAATATTTTAAACATTTTTCCTACATAAACACAAATGTCAAAATCACTTTTATTCACATAAATTACATACCATTTCTAACTTATATTTATATAAATTCTTTAATTTTTTTTTTTCATTTTTTTGGTTTTATTATTTTTTCATTTTTTTTTGTTTAATTGTAATTTTTTTTATGTTTTTTTTTTTTTAGTATTTACATTCATACTTTTATAAATCTAAATTGAATAGAAAATATTATTTAAAATGTTTGTAAATATTTAAATGTTTCTATTATTTATTTTCATAAATTTATTATAAATGTTTGTGTATTGATTTTTATTATTTATATATAATAAATATAATTTTTAATGCTATATTATTATTATTATCTATATAATAATTATAATTTTGGAATGTTATTTAGTATTTATATATAATAAATATAATTTTTGTTTTATGATATATATATCTATATATGAATGAATGTATTTGGGTTATAATGTATGTTATTTACTTGTATTCTTTGTATGTGTATGAATGCATTCTTTATGTTTGTTAACCTTATTTGCTTGATTCGAATGTGTCTTGTTTTCTTGTATTCTTTGTATGTGTGTGAATGTATTCTTTAACATGTATGAATCTATTCTTTGCTACATTTGTATGTCTTATTTAATTGTATTCTTTGGATGTGTATGAATGTATTCCTCATGTGTGTATGAATCTATTATTTGCTACATTTGTAACTGTATTGTTTCATTGTATTCTTTGTATGTCTATGAAAGTATGAATATATTCTTTGCTACATTTGTATGTGTATTGTTTCCTTGTAGTCTTTGTATGTCTATGTATTTTTTGTATGTCTATGAAAGTATATTGTATGTGTGTATGAATCTATTATTTGATACATTTGTATGTGTCTTTTTTAATTGTATTCTTTGTTTGTTATATTTATATATATATATTATTACTTGTAGATATATGAGTGTAATTTGTGTGAATATATTTTTTGACTTGATTCGAATGTGTCTTGTTTTCTTGTATTCTTTGTATGTGTGTGAATGTATTCTTTAACATGTATGAATCTATTCTTTGCTACATTTGTATGTCTTATTTAATTGTATTCTTTGGATGTGTATGAATGTATTCCTCATGTGTGTATGAATCTATTATTTGCTACATTTGTAACTGTATTGTTTCATTGTATTCTTTGTATGTCTATGAAAGTATGAATATATTCTTTGCTACATTTGTATGTGTATTGTTTCCTTGTAGTCTTTGTATGTCTATGTATTCTTTGTATGTCTATGAAAGTATATTGTATGTGTGTATGAATCTATTATTTGATACATTTGTATGTGTCTTTTTTAATTGTATTCTTTGTTTGTTATATTTATATATATATATTATTACTTGTAGATATATGAGTGTAATTTGTGTGAATATATTTTTTGACTATTTATTTATATGAATAATATCATTATTTCTATTATATTAGATTATTAAATTACAAATATATTAGTTTAAATATTAACTTGTATATATATTGGTAGGAATATTTATGAAAATGTTATTATTATTATTATTAATTTTTTATTTTTTATTTTTATTTTATTTTTGGGTTTTTTAGTTTAAATTTTGTTTTTGATTTTATTTTTTAATTACATTTTATTGTCTTATTTTCTATTTTGGTTTTTTTTTAAAACAAAATTTTATATACTAATAATATTAATTTATCATTTTAAAATTAAAAGTAATACACATATTGCAATAACCTTAAAAAGTACATAATATTATTCCACAGGGTACAATTCAATTAAGGATTTTCATGTTATAAAGAATTTATGCAAACCATTACACTCAAGGTTCAAAACCCTTAAAAAGAAGAAAAACAATAACATAATATTTAGAATAGCATCAATTTACATTAACACTGTTAATTAATTATTTATACTAAAATCAATACAATAAATAAATTTTATAAAATTTTATTTCAAAATAATAATTAATTTTAATAATTTATAATTTTAGTCCAAAAAATATTTATTAAAATTTTGTTAACCATAATCATTTTTTTTTAAATAGAGTAAATAAATTAATATTTAGTAATTTTAATATCGTACTAATTAACTTATAAGATGAATTTAATTATCAACATCATAATATTTATGCTCAAACTTAACCACATAAAACAAAATAATGTTAATACTAAAGTTCATAGTAAGTGTAGTGTGTGAACATGTCACCTTGTGAGTCAATGTGTAATGTTTGTGGGTTATGTATGTTTGTGTTCACCCTATGTTTGTTGTGTGCATGTATGATAGTGATTGTGCCTCATTGGCAATGGATTGTGTGGGTGAGCGTCCATAGTTAGTCCCATGCCAATGATGGACCATTTTTGGGGTCATATAAGCTCTCACCTTCACGTGGTTGACCCTGTTAGTAGAGATTTTACATCTCCAAGCTAAGAAGAGATTTCTATATAATACTTTTTAATTTATTTAAAACATAACATTAACTTCAATATACTAAAATATTTTTTTAATAATATTTAAATAATATTATCATGTTAAAACATATAAATATACGAACTTAATAAAATTATAACACAATAAAATACACACACATATATATTAATATAATTTTTTATTTTTATATAATACTATCAGTATTTCTATATATAAATATTAAATTATTAAATTAGAAATATATTAGTTTAAAAATTAACTTGTAAATATATAAATATTTATGAAAATGTTTTTATTATTATTATTAATTTTTTAATTTTAATTTTTATTTATTTTTGGGTTTTTTAGTTTAAATTTTTATTTTTATTTTATTTTTTAATTAACATTTTATTGTTTTATTTTTTATTTTGGATTTTTTTAACAAAATTTTATATACTAATAAAAACATATAAATATACCAACTTAATAAAATTATAACACAATAAAATACACACAGATATATATTAATATAGTTTTTTATTTTTATATAATACTATCAGTATTTCTATATATAAATATTAAATTATTAAATCAGAAATATATTAGTTTAAAAATTAACTTGTAAATATAGAAATATTTATGAAAATGTTTTTATTATTATTATTATTAATTTTTTTATTTTAATTTTTATTTATTTTTGGGTTTTTTAGTTTAAATTTTTATTTTTATTTTATTTTTTAATTAACATTTTATTGTTTTATTTTCTATTTTGGATTTTTTTAACAAAATTTTATATACTAATAATATTAATTTATCACTTTAAAATTCAAAATAATATACATATTACAAAAACATTAAAAATTACATAATATTAGTCCACATGGTACAACTCAATTTGTCATGTTATAAAGTATTTATGCAAACCATTACACTTTCAAAACCCTTAAAAGGAAAAAAAAACAATAATATAATATTTAGAATATCAGCAATTTCCAATAACACTATTAATTAATTACTTATACTAAAATTTAAACAATAAATACATTTTATAAAATTTTATTTCAAAAAAATAATTAATTTTAATAATTTATAATTTTAGTCCAAAAAATATTTATTAAAACTTTGACAATCATAATCATTTTTTTCAAATAGAGTAAATAAATTAATACTTACTCATTTTAATATCATACCAATTAACTTATAAAATAAATTTAATTATCAACATCATAATATTTATGCTCAAACTTAAGCACATGCAACAAAATAATGTTAAAATAATGTTAATACTAAAGTTCATAGTAAGTGTATTGCATGAACATGTCACCTTATGAGTCAATGTGTAATGTTTGTGGGTTATGTATGTTTGTGTTCACCCTATGTTTGTTGTGTGCATGTATGATAGTGATTGTGTCTCATTGGCAATGGATTGTGTGAGTAAGCTCTAGTGATTAGTCCCATGCCAAAGATAGACAGTTTTTGGAGTCATATAAGGTCTCACCTTCATATGATTGACCTTGTTAGTATATATTTTACATGAGCTTTCTATATAATACTTTTTAATTTATTTAAGACATAACATTAACTTCAATATACTAAAATATTTTTTTAATAACATTTAAATAATATTATTAGGTTAAAAACATATAATATATATCAAGTTAATAAAATTATATATATATATATATATATATATATATATATATATATAAAATAATAATTAAAAATTAATTATTAACTATTATTTTAAATTAAAAATAAAATAAATATATATGTATGTTTATTAGTTGACATTACAACAATTTTTTAATTATATTAATTATAAAAATAAATCAATATAATTTTTAGTTATTATAATTTAAAAAATATTTATAAAAAATGTTAGGTATATATTAATTATTAAAAAACATTTTAAATTAAAAATGAAATAAATATATATATTTATATTAGTTGATTTTACAACAATTTTCAATTATATTAATTATAAAAATAAATCAATATAATTATTAATTACTATAATAATTTGTTTTAAAAAATATTTATAAAAAATATATGTTATTATATGTATCATTCAAATATATATTAACCATATTTAAAAATTAATTATATATATATATATATATATATATATATATATATATATATATATATATATATATAATTCGACTTTATAATAATTTTTTAATTATATCAATTATAAAAATAACTCAATATAATGGTTAATTATTATAATATTTTATTTTAAAAAATATTTATAAAAATGTGTCATTATATGTATCATTACACATTTAATTACTAAATAATAATAATAATAATAATATTAAGTGTGTGTGTGGGAGGAAGTAGAGATGATGTAACATAGATAAATAAAACAAAAAATTAACTAAAAAGACTAATATAATGTATTGCAAATATTTTAATATATTCAAAATAAAATAAAATGATAAAAGTAAAAATAACAAAATAAAAATACACCGATAAAAATAAAATAAAATAAAAATATGGTGTTAGGAACTATTTCATGTAGAATATAGCTTATTTGAAGGGTGATTTCAACTCTAGAACTACAACACATTGAGAAAAATAAAATCACTTTTCACTCTAAAATAGGTTTTCATCTAAGAGATTTGAATCTATTCTTTGTTACATTTGTATGTGTCTTGTTTAATTTTATTCTTTGTATGTCTATGAAAGTATTTTGTATGTGTATGAAACTATTCTTTGATAGATTTGTATGTGTCTTGTTTAATTGTATTCTTTATATGTGTATGAATGTATTCTTTTATGTGTGCTTGATTCTTTCTTTGTTATATTTATATATGTATTATTTGTTTGTAGATATATGAATAATTTGTATAAATATATTTTTTGAATATTTATTTATATGATTACTATGATTATTTCTATATATAGATATTAGATTACTAAATTACAAATATATTAGTTTAAATATTAACTTGTAAATACATTGGTAGTAATATTTATGAAAATGTTGTTCTTATTATTTTAATTTTTGAGTTTTTTAGTTTAAATTTTGATTTTGAATTTATTTATTAATTAACTTTTTATTTTTTAATTTTTTAATTTTTTTTAAACATAATTTTATATACTATAATATTAATTTATCATTTTAAAATTACAAATAATATACATATTACAATAACATTAAAATGTACAATAGTATTAGTCTATAGTACAAGTCAATTAATGATTTTCATGTTATAAAGTATTTATGCAAAAAACATTACACTCAAGGTTCAAATCCATTAAAAAAAAAGAAAAACATTAACATAATATATAAAATAGCATCAATTTGCAATAACACATATTAATTATTTATTTATACTAAAATGGATACAATAAATAAATTTTATAAAATTTTATTTCAAAAAATTTAATTAATTTTAATAATTTTAATTTTAATCGAAAATATATCTATTTAAAACTTTGTTAACCATAATCATTTTTTAAATATAGTAAAGAAATTAATAGTTACTAATTTTAATATCATACCCATTAACTTATGGAATAAATTGAATTATTAACATCATAATATTTATAGTCAATCTTAATCACATGGAACAATAATGTTAATACTAAAGTTCATAGAAAGTGTAATGTGTGAACATCTCACTTTTTGAGTCAATGTGTAATGTTGTGTTTACCCTATGTTTGTTGTGTACATGTATCCCAGTGATTGTGCCTCATTGGCAATGGATTCTATGGGTGAGCGTCATTCCATGTCAATGATGGGTCGTTTTTGGAGTCATATAAGCTTTGAACTTCACCTGATTGACCCTATTAGTAGAGATTTTACATCTCAAAGCCAAAAGGAGCTTTCTATATAATGATTTTTAATTTATTTACAACATAACATTAAGTTCAATATATTCATTTTTTTAATAATATTTAAATAATATTATTATCTTAAAAACATATAAATATACCAACTTAATAAAATTATAACACAATAAAATAAATTAAAATATTAATATTTTTTTTTTCTAAATAAGACTAATTTCTATTAATGTAACATAAAATACATGGAGGCTCAGGCCAATGTAGTTATAGCCTATTACGAAGGCATAATTCTCAAAAATAACAAAATAGGGACTGCTCACAAAGGGGGGAAACCAGTCCATTTGGTTGTTCTATCACCACCCACAAAGAGGAAACCAGTGTCACACATGGAAAAACGATAAACGTTTGCAATTCTCAAATAGACCTTAAAACAAGAAACCATATAAAAAGGCCCAAAAAACTTGGAACCAGAAACCAGAATCTGGAAAGAACCTAAGTGCTTAGGTGTCATTTGGAGAGGGAGGTGTCTCATCAGTGTCGTCTTCAAGCTTGTCGTGGGTGGCATCCGCTGCATTCCGGGACTCCGTGGTGACACGAGCTTTGCCAGGAGCATCTTTACCACCCATCTCATCTTCGTTGCTACTGTCGGAGCCTTTACTTCTGCTGCTAGAAGCTGGGTCACTCTTCTTTGTTGTGGATGGAGCTCCTTGGTTGGAAAACTTCTGCAATTTTTTGGGTAGAAGGCAAGCCGCACTAGTGGGTTCCTCTTTGAAGGAGATGGTAATGGTTGCAGTTATGCGCGAGTGGTCCAAGGCGCACAAATAATGGAATTGAGGAGAGTGGGTGGGTTGCGGAGAGGCGGTTGTCTCCGACTGAGGTTGCGTCGGGGATAAGGTGGAGGCTAGAGGATGCAGTGGCGAATAGCGAGATCTTCCTAAAATTCCATCATGGCCACGCTCACTGAGATAGTGTCCACGAGAATGCTCGAGAGAAGAGGGGCAAGTATCAAAGTGGGAAGAAGGTGATGGATGAGCAGCTCTGCCTCTACTATTGCTTTGGAGACAGTGCATTCAATGGTGAAGATGGGGCATAATGGAGCAGTGGGAAGGATGAGAGCTTTGAACCAAGATAGCAACAGGGTGAGAGACCAGTGGAGCTGAGGACCCAGAAGTGAAGGAATGTCTATCCACAGGGACGAAATTCAAGCTACAAAGAAGACTCTTAAAGAAGTATAGGTCGGGAACCTCCTTAATGCAGCAGAGGAGACTACAGTGCCACCCTGTAGGCATTTGGGAGCTCGGTTCCAAGACTCCAGGGGGAAATTGTAGCTCAATGACCAAGGCGAAGGAGGAAGACGACCAAACGTATTGATTTTGAAGTACTAGAGATGGCATTGACAGTTGAGCAGAGTTAATTTACAATTGTTGGAGCAATTGAGGCAGTTTAATGCTTGTTACTGAGACCTATGGGTGGCCATGTGGCTGTGCCAGTTGCCAGCCCATGATCCCACCATATAACCTCCCCTCTTAATCACCTACATCCGAGAAAATTAAAATATTAATATATATATATATATATATATATATATATATATATATATATATATATAACACATACATACATACATATATTAAAAAATATTTAAAATTAATTATTAAATATTATTTTAAATTAAAAATGATATATATATAAAAACTGAATTTACAATAACTTTTCAATTATATTAATTATAAAAATAAATCAATAAAATTGTTAATTATTATCATGTTTTATTTAAAAAATATATGTTATTATATTTATCATTGACATTTAATTATTAATTCATAATAATGAAATAAAATAAATCTAAATATTTATTATTATGTGTTTTATTAAAAATTAAAATATATAAAATGTAATTAAGAAAATATAAAAATTAAACATATATACATATATATGGTAGAGGGGGGTAACATAATGTCTAAATAAATAAAACAAAAATTTAAATAAAAATACTAATATAATATAATTTAAACATTTTAACTAACTTAAAATCAAATAAATAAGGAAAGTAAAAATAACAAAATAAAATTATGGTTTGAGAACAAATTTATGTGGAATATAGTTTATTTTAAGGGTGAAATTAAATCAACTTAGATCCATTTTAAGTCGGAATTACAACTCATCAAGAAAGATGAAATTCCCTTTCACTCTAAAAGAGGTTTTCATGGCAAGAGATTTGATTCCTCTAGGTACTTGATATATCCTATGTTAAGATGAAATCTAGGTTGGTAGAAATGTTGTAACATAATGTCTAAATAAATAAATACTTTAATATTTCAAGGGTGAAATTAAAGCAGTCTAAATCGATTTTAACTCTAGAACTAAAAAGCATAGAGAGAGATGAAACCTCTTTTCACTCTAAAAGAAATTTTCGTCTCAAGAGATTTGATGCATCTAAATTTGGTAGAACCATTATTAAGATGAAATCTAGGTTGGTTATATATATAAGTAAATTAGTGTGGTAGAGATGTTGTAACATAATGTCTAAATAAATAAATTAAAAGAATAAATAAAAATATTAATAAATTGTAATGTATACATTTTAACCTAGTGGAAAGAAAATAAAAAATGAAAGTAAAAAATAACAAAATAAAAATAAACCTATAAAAATAAAATAACTCTTAAATTACAAAGCATCCATAGATCAAATCTATTTTCACTCTAAAAAATGTTTCCATTTCAAATTTTTTGATGAAATCTAACTTCATTATATTATTTTCCTACTTATCTATTTCTTTAGATATTTTACATTTATTTGCCATACCTTTTTTAGTGTTCGTAAATATAAGTTTGGGTTAAAAGGTAGAGATAATTATTACAAATATGTTGATTACAATTAAGAAAACATTACAAATTGTTTCAAAATTTCTTACATTAGATCTACACATCTACCCTTTATACACTTATCTATTCCTATGAAAATTGATTGAAACTGAATAAGGGATGACCACTCTCCACCAAATAGTAAGCGAAACTACACTAAATGTTTTTTACAAACCATATCCTATGTATAATGGATGCTTCACTTAGTGAATAACAACATAGAGTTTAATTTAGTGTACAGAGTATGAAGGGAAAAATCCATCATTGACTAGGAAAAATGGATGCCACCATGCAAGAAATAAGTGTGGGTTGATCAAACAACAAATATGGCCACTAATATCCTTCCCAACATACAATGAAATCCCTTATCACTTTCTATGATCCCTAATATTCTCCTTTTTATAGTGCTTCACGTGCATAAATACAACCAAATAGTTTATTTCTTTTTAGTTTATTGGATTAAAGTAGAGGAATCTTTCCTTGGTATCCTCATCTAACACATTTCAATATTGGAATTTGTGGTCTAGCTTCCAATATCATGTTTACAAGTCTCTGGCTTGGAATCATTTTATATTTACAAAAATTCAAGTCTATTTTCTTTGTATAATGTCCCTAGTCACTATAATACTCCAAACTCAACAACTTAGAATCAAAAAATTAACTTCTTTCTTCTCACAAGCATTACTTCAAGCATGAATCATGTGTGGGATTTTAATGCCTCCTCTCCCAATTCTCTTATAGCTAATTATTAGTTTGTAGTTCATATACAACATCGCGTGTCATGAACATTAATTTCAATGAATATAGGAAACATCCCATTCCCTCGTATAATATTTCTAATAATAGGAAACATCTCCAACTTTAGCAATTTATAATTATATTCACAAAATATTTACATCAAATGGTTGAGAAAGTCGTCCATGCTAGATCTCCAATATTGTCATCTTTCAATTACATTACAAAAATTTGGAATTAGAAAAAAGGATGTTACAATCTCATCCTCCTTAATTAATAAAAACCATACTTGGTATTCTACTATCCATAGAACCAAACTTATACTTAAAACCAAAATAGATATGCCTTCTAAATGGCATCCTCTAGTTCCCATGCTGCTTCACCTGGTCCAAAGTTCTTTCGTTGCACCTTGATTTACATGGAGTGTGGTTGTCCTCCTTGTTGAGTATCCATTGTGGTTTTGGATATAATTCTCCCTTAGATTCCATGTTCATAAAAGTCTGATCAACAATATGATTAACAACACACACACACACACACACACACACGAAGATCTCTCTCTCTCTCTCTCTTTATATATATATATATATATATATAACACATCATGTTCCTTAATTATGGGAGTAATGGTGAGTTTGTATGCTACTAGCCTCACTCTCTTCAAGATATGAAATGGTTCACAGTACCTTGGTGTTATCTTGGCACAAAATCCAACTCTTAAGGAATTTTTGTTTTCACTGATTTGGGGATACACATGATATCCTTTTCAAAATTCCTTATGTCCTCTACTTTTGGTCTACAAAAAATTTATGTTGGTCTTGTGTGTCTTCAATATTTTCCTTGTGCTAGTAACTTCCTATTACATTTTATTTAACACATATAACCTAAGTGTGACTATATCCACTAGATTACCCTAGTTTATTGGTGTATTTCACTTCCTACTATAGAGCTTCGAAAGGGATCATCTATAAGAATTATTGAGAGCTAATATTATAAGAAAAATCCACCAAAGGAAGAAAATCTTCCCATCTCTTTTGTTGACGCATAACACACATATTGAGTATGTTTTCTAATATTCTATTTACTATTTCTATTTTTCCATAACTCTGAGGGTTTTAGGTTGTGTTGAATGTTGATAGGGTTTTCAAATATTTTAAATAAAAACTTCCAAAATTTGATGTAAACTTGGCATATCGGTTATATATGATCTTCTTGGGCATTCCATACAATATGAAAATATTTTTCATAAAAATATGTGAAATATCAATTTACTTATAGCAAGACTTTACAAGCGAGTTTTCCTACTTATATTATCCACTACAACCATGATCACACCATGATTCTTGGTGGTTCTTGGTAATACAATGATGAATTCGGTTGATATAAATTATCACTTCCATTCTAGAATTGGGTATTGGATTTAACCATTTTATTACATACTTGCATTCCATTTTAACTTATTATATTTCTTAACAATATTATCAACTATAACAACTATGGTGAAAATTCCATTTAATAAAGTTTAAATAATAACAATGATTGATGGGTCATGTATTCCAGGATGAATGTTGGGAGAAACTAACTAGTAGGTGTTCATTTCGGTTTATTATGGATAAAGGAAATTGGGAAAGGAAATGTCAAAGGATTTGGAAAGGCATGAGGGATTTATTGGAATTTATTTATGAAAATAATGGAAAATATGAGAAAATGGAGGTGAAAGGTCACAGGTTGCATGTGAGGAGGAAAATGAAGGAAAATAATAGAAATTTGAGAAAATAGAGGCATCATTAATAAAAAGGTTTTTGAGGATCAATTGGTAAGATTTTTTTTTAGTGCAGTTTTGGAGCTCTCATTATTCTCTCTATTGCTCTCATACTCTTATATGCTTAGATTTTTATTGGGGCACTCTTGTAGTGTGTGGATACAGGGTTATTTGGAGCAAGAATGCAAAGGAAGAATGGGAAAGCGCAATAGGACATTGGGATCATCATCTAAAACAGGTTTTGAGTGCAAGTACAGAGTTGCATGTATGTTTTCCTCACTATTTTTTCCATGCATGGTATTGCATTCGATTTATTGATTATGATATGTCATTGGCATGGACGATTTCATGGATTGAGAGTGGATTTGCCTAGCCTTTCCATTTCCTGGATAGCCATGGTTTTATGGGTTTATTTCCATTGAATGTTTTCTGGTGGGTTCTCATGATTCATTTAGATGTTGGGTTGAGTTATTAGTTCTTGGAGCCTTGTTTTGACAAATACTCTGGATCCCAGGGGATATATGTTGGGTTGATTTACTAGTCCTCGAGCCTTGGTTGGAAAAACACTCTAGAGCTTGGAAATGGTTGGGGTTGAGTTACTAGTCCTCGAGCCTTCATTGGAACAAATATTATGGAGCCCAAGAGTAGCTTGGACAGATACCAGTCTATGATGGTTGTGTTTTCCAACCCTAAGGTGGAATCACTGATTGAGGTTTGATTTGGTTTGGCCTCTAGAATCCCTAGTTTGATTGTGATTGATATTTTTGATGAGATCCCACATTCATGCTTGGAATATGGCATGGGGATGATTAGCTAAAGAGATACTTAGCTTAGCCAATCTATGGTTCGGTGGAACATGGAACTCCCATCTCTAGTTGGTTTTTTACATTCATTAATGAAGAGCTCCTTCCTTTGGTATTTCAGATGAAAATGTATTGGTTTCTATGTTGATTCTATTGTTGTTGTATCCATCGTATTTCTGTTGTTATTGTGTTTGTTATAAGCATGTATTTGATCAGTGATGATGTATGAATCTATCTATGTTTTTACTTGTAAATGAATGCACAATGTATCTATGGTCAAATAGATTTTATTGAAACTAATGATGTAAGGGAGAAATTCTTCTTAGTGATTCTCAGATAAGTATGAAACCCATATGTTTAAATGTCTTGTTTACAACTGTAGATTGAATATTTGTGACATGTTTGACGAAATTCTTGTCATGGCTAGGAGGGGTCCAAATGATTTCTTGTTGATTTGACTACCTCCATATCATTTTACTATGGTTATTTAACATCCCTTAAGTTTTCATGAAGTTTTGTGCAGTGACCTAGGCTATGGGCCTAAAATGGTGGCTCAAATCTTGGAGATACAGACACAAAACTGAGATTTTTGGGCCCTAGCCCCTGACATGCAGTGTTGTGCCTGCAAATATAGCCTCATAGCCCCTAAAATACAGTTTTATTCTTGTGCCTATGGCTTAAAAGGATTCAAAGTGTCAGTGTGACCCAAGGGTAAGAGGCATGAATGGTTGGGTTACATAATGGGGGTGGTGTAGGCGGTATTTTCCATTGGTTCCACTTCCTTAAGGTCACATGGGAGGTTGAATCTTATTATAGTATCCTCTCATCACATGTTTACCATGGTTGGATGGATACTATAGAAGATGTGGGAGCGAGGTGTTATAGAGAGGTATTAGAGCATGGTTCAACCCTTGGACTAGATGGGCGATGTGTTGGTCATGATTTTTTGTTGGTTTCATATGCTTTCTCATGCCTATGGTGTATGTTTTTTTTGCATCCATGTTGTGTTTTCCATGGTGGTCATGGTGTCACCATGGAATTTTTTATGGTGTTTTTGTCAATATGTTATCATGCGTGTATGACTAGTTATGTGTTTCTCATGCTCATGTATTGTTCGTGTAAGCTTGCTTACATGTTGCTACATGTTGTGCATGCATTACTTGTTTATTCTAGTTCACATATTGGTCATGCTTCTATGTTTTATGTGTATGCTTGCTTATGCGATGTCATATGTTCAACATGCATTGGTCATTCAAGATTGGATATACATGTCAAGTGGGTGCATATGGTCAAGTTTGCATTGGTTTGGTGAAGATTATTGTGCATAAGGTCATTGTATGTAACTAGGTCGTCATGATGATATTTGTATGTTATGATGCTAATGTGTTGGTTAAGATAGAGCATGAGATGCAGACCATCAATGTGAATTTGCAGCACTGGACCTTTGGGTAAGATCAAATCGCCATACAGGTATTGTTAGTTAATGGATTGTTATATGAAATAGGGTTACTTATATATTTTTCATTCCATTATTATTATGGTTACATGTATGATAAAATCTAGGTGATCAAGGTAGTCATATGCACTATGGTTATGTGTATGCCTTTCATTCTAATGATTGTACAGTTACATACATGATAGATGTTAGTTAATTAGTGTGATCATATGTACATGCATTTGTTATTCAATAATGGTATTAACTTTATGGTTATGTTATATGTTGTTGAGGAGCATGTTATATGTTTACCTGTAGTTAGCTCAATGATTATGTTATATGTTGTTGATGAGCATGCTATATTTTAAATTATTGTTGTTATATGTTAGTTACCTTGATGATTAGGGTTATAAAATTAATATATTGATGTTATATGCATTTTTCTAATTTGGATTTGCCTATACAGTTGGTTACGGTTATGAAATTCAGGCATGAGTCGACCTAATTATAACAGTGGGTTGTATTATGTCTAGAATGACTATGCATATGTGATTGTATGCATGAATGAAAATTGTTTATGATTTTATTTTGTGAGCATGTTAGCTAGATACTGTTATGGATATAATGACCTTATTTATAATTGGATTGATATGTTGTGAAGTTATATCGTGCTAATATAGATTGATATTGTAGACAAGATAGCCTCCCCTAAGATACATTAAGGTATGAGCTTTATTATGTCATATACTTTGTACTTAAATGTTTAATTATGTCATCTATTTGGTGTTTGAGTGTTGGTGTCTATCATATCATCTATTTATTGTTGAATGTTTGATTAATCGCATGATATGAGCATGTTTCTATAAAATTGCATGATGATCTTGTTTTGATACGGCTGTAATAAAATGTATGCGTTACGACAATTGATTTGTACATGAATGTAAGTAGGTGATAGTTGTAGCATCATGTACTATGAATGATGACTGTGAGTTTATTTCTTATTACGACATGGTTTTTCAATTGATAAATGTTGATTCCAAATTAATATATAAGTTGTATTGATATTTGGAACATATGATTGATATGTGTGTGTTTAGTTACAAGGCAACATAGTTGGCACAACAAGGTAAGGTAACTCGCATGTTCATTATGGAAGTATGATGTAGGGTCTTTTGTTCTAGTGTATTTGGTGCAAGTGTGAATGAAATACACTGTGCTTAATAGGGAGGTTTCTTTCCTACAAGCAAGTCACAAGTTAAATTGGTTTTTCAAATGTTAGTGGAACAAGTTCAACATGTAATAAGCTAAGTGGAAAAATAGCATGCTACATAAACAAAGAAATAAAAACAAAAACAACACGCACAAGAAACATGCTCAATAGAGAAAACAAACTAAAAAATCAACAATGGAGAGCTCTCTCCCTTTATTAGGTGTTGGTGGTAATAGAAGATAGAATGCTAAATCTCTTATAGTGGATCATTCGAGCTATGGAGCTCCAATATCCAAGACAAGGGGGTCTCTTCCCTCTCAAAGGATGGTCGGATCGACAGACACATGGTGAAATATTCTCTCTTGGATTGAGGTATTCGATGGCCAATAACTGAATCCTTCCACTCCTCTGGCTGCTGGAAAACACAAGTTAGTTCTCTTTTGAGCAATTTGGCCAGCATAACAACATGTTCTCATGTTTCTCTTCCCATGGATGTCCTTTCCCTCTCTTGGTACAAGATGGATGTTGACACAAGAGTGGAGGTATGATTCCTTTTTGTGTTGCACTAAAGCCTCAAGGTGGCTCAAAGGCGGTTGTACTTGGCTAACTTGAGTGAGAATATTTTTCTCCAAGTGTGAAAATTGGTCCCGGATGATGGCTTTCTACATCCTCAAGACCGCACGGATCCTTGAGGAATAGCCGCGATGATCTTCACGACTATCGAAGAAAAATCTGCAATGATCACCTAGGGTCAGTGATTCGTATGAGAAGTTCAATAAATTTTCATGTTTGACCTTAGGAAAAATTAAAATTTTCAGCTCCTGTAATGTATTTCTCCCCTATAGATCTTTATTTGTACCTTCTTCTTGACATTTTCTAATGTATTTTTCTTGTACGATTTTTTAGTGTTAACAGTTTCCCCCTAATGTATGAGGTCTAGGAAGAAATGTATAGCTGAAATACATTATAGTTTCTTTTTCTGTGTAATCATTTTGAGAGAGAGAGAGTAACATGCTTGAAAACTGAGATTGGATACCCCTTGGCATGAGTAAAATAGATACCGTTCTTTGTTGGAAACCTACAAGAGATAAAATAAATAAAATATTTCTGCAAGGAGGACATCTCCCATGCTCATGATGTTTTGACTAGTTAAGCTTATCTAACAGATAGAGGTTATGTGTGTGTCACTTCTATGGTAGTGACATGTTGTTGGTTGATGATGATAGTTGTTGATGCCCTCAAGGGAATTTTTCCTTTCAAAAAAGGTTGAATGTGGTTCCTAGATGCATAATATTGGTATGGCATGTTTTTTTAAAACAAGTTCACATTGTATGCATGGGTCTGTGACAGTTATGGACCTTCCTGTGTAAGCATTGCTAAAAGAAATTCTTATCAAGTCATGGGTATTCGTCGAATTCCGATAGAGTGCAATGGTTATGAATTATGATACCATATTGGAGATGAAAGTTTATGTTGAATTTGAATGTCAAGAGGGTCGATGACATGAATGGAAAATGATGACTCCCATAGTGCCATCCGAGGATGCCCCTATTGAGGTGACGAGCCATCCAAGGTACTGCCTCCTTCTTGGAAGATGGTTGTTGAAGTCTACAAGAAGGAAGCACCAACCGACCGAGAGGAGTACTGATGCAAGGTACCAGGGTCTCTGATGTATTAGGGAAGAGTTTGATAGGTTAACTCAGGAATGATGATGAGAAATGGTTGTAACTGATGATGTTATTTTAGTGGCCCAAGGTCGAAGCTTGTAAATGCAAGTGGAGGCAGTCATAACAATTTCTGGTGAGGAAATTCCTAGAGTCAGTAGGATGTCTAGGGTGGGTGTGTTTTTGTTATGAGTGTTATGGTGGGGTGTGGTAAAGAATGTATAGCTCTGACCAATGGTGATTAGGGACTACTTCCAGGTGAGAAATGTGAATGGATGGGTGAGATTTATCTCCTAAAAAATATATTTACACTTTCCAAAACTATATAGAATGGGTTTGGATGTACAAGCACGACGACGCTAAACATGAAAATAATCCATCGCTATGGTGTGAGATGGGTGTTTTGCTAAGGGTGGGGGGGACATTGGTTGGTCTTAGTAAGAGGTTGTTGAAGTAGATGAAAATTTTCGTAGATGGGCTATGTTGATGGGGGTGTGATAAGCCAAGTGCAAGATGTGGTGGTGCGTATTCGATATGCTTATGAGAATGGTAGTCCAAGAATGGGGTTTTATCACGACATGGGTAAAAATTAACTTGATGTATGATGGATTAATGAACATGAACTACTTCTTAGACTTGGATGCTACGGCCATGGCTCCAAATATTTGGTGTATGGGCTACTTGGGTGATGGATGCCATGGAGGGTGAGGCTCTACCGACCTATGAGAATGTTTATCACGTGTGAGGTGAGGTGATGATAAACATGGTCGACTGAATGGAACCTACGGTTGATTTTTGTGAAGAAATGATGTCAGTATATGTAAAGCTTCTTTGGGGAGCCTATCATGCTAGTGATAGAATGATACCTTCTCTTGTACCTTTAGTGGCTCGGGCAATAGGTGATTTGGCGTGTTTGTAATACCTACAACCAATACCTCAAGTAAAAGCATATTTTCTATTCAAACATATTGAAAATAATGTTTAATGGTAAGAAATAAGAGAAGGCATACTTTTCATAAATGAAAATGACTTTTTCTTAAGCGTGGATGTATGAAGCCTACTTTGAATGTGATGACATGCTGATCACTATGTTTCTTGTGGTTTTGAAATTGGCATTCTAAGCTCGAATTATGCATTGTCGAATAATGAGAAAAGGGTGATATATAGGCCACTATGACTCATTTCAATTCATTTATGTTGTTTGAGTGTCTAAGGTTAGATCTAAGCCTTTTCTGTTGAGATTTTCTTGCCGTTTCGGTTAGCCTGAGTGCCCAGGATTCATGCTGTCAGTGTCAGGTAGGGCTTTGAACATCCTGCTTTCAACTTTGTCATTTTTTCCTAAGGCTGAGCTACACAAACCTCACAGATAAGGAAGCTTTCCCACAAGGTCGTCACTCTTGGAAAATATTTTGCGTGATGAAGCATGCATTTGTATTTCATACAGATGCATGGTCATCATGCATGTGTAGAAAGCAAACGCAATGATGGGAAAAAGTTTTGAATTTTTTTGGTTTCTTGATTTTAGCCACTGATTTTTAGTTCTTTTCTCTAGTAAAAGGATGTTGTGGTGCGAGCGGGAATGGCTTGATCTTCGCATAGTTGTGGTGCAGGACACCAATGTTTAGAGGATCTTGGCGCGGTGGGGGTTGGTAAAACTCCTAAAGAGGAACATTTTGATATCACATAATATTATTTTTTGTCTCGTGGTCTACTACTGGAACATGAGATAATGCGTGATAGTTTTGTGGCATAGAGATGTCGTTATCCATCCGTAGATGGATGTTTACTTTGTTACTGGCTTACTGCCTCAAGGCAAAGCTCTACCACAACCACTCCCTCCTGGTAGGGTGAGAATTCGACAATGGGCTAAGAATCATTGTGGTGGCAAGTCGCTTACACAGGGATGTGTCTGCATTGACTAAGTCACTTATTTAGCTGAGACAGGTGCCCTGGCGATGATATTTCTCTTCACAGGGTATTATCTCCCTGTAGGGCATCGGGTCCTCATATTGGTGTCTTACGCAGGCTATGGACCAATCACTTTAATGAATTTGCGCACCATGTTTACTATGTCATGGTATCACAAAAGGGGAAGGTCTGGGGTGGATCTTCCAAGGTTTTCAATTATGCAAGTATCTCATGTATCATCATGTTTGAGAGAGTAGTGATGCTCCTACCTTTTGTGTCAATGCCCATTTTTTCGCGTAAGGATCCCTGAATTCGACAGTGGGCATTCGTGATGCCTCGTGGTGGAGGAGGGGAGGCTAGTCTTTATTGGGATGCGACCGTTTAGGTGTGGTTCCAAGAAAACCCACAGATGTTCCTATACTATGCATACCCAGCTATGGATTTCCAAGGGGATACGAATATGGCTCTTCCTCAGCTATGTATGTGGGCCATTAGGTATGACCTTTGATGTTTTTCTGCATTTTTTGAGGATTTTGTGATGTGTATATTTATATTTCTATTATGGTGACACTCGAACTATCCTTATTTATCTTGTAGATGTGGGGGTGGCAGGGCATCCTCTTGTCTGCTTGGCGGGGCATCAACCACCGAGGAGGGGCCCAAGTGGGGATGTTCAGTCCTAGGCTGAGGGGTAGGGAGATGGTGTTGGCCATCCAGGGGAGGGCAGAAGTGCTGCAGCTACTCGAGGGGATGTTTCCCTCCTTGCCATTGTTGATGCAACTAAGGCTCGAGCGGAACCAGTTGAGGAGCAGCTAAATGCTGCTAAGGCTCGAGTCCAAGTTGTGGATGCTTAGGAAACAGATTTAGCTGACTCATGGGTTTGGTTAGAGAGGTTGACCTGGGGTATGACAACCTGGGGTTTTTTTGATGACCTAGACGACACATGGCTTGAGATAGGGTGCAACACCCAACATTGTGTCATGTGGCACTTGAAGTTTTTGTTGTTGTACCTGTACTACCACTGGTGCAGCCATGGGTCTAGATGATCCATCTGGAGGGGCCCAGCCCTACGAATTTTGTATGATGAGGGAAAGCGTCCATTATGAGGATGCTTCATTGTTTTGATGACATGTAGATATATATTTTTTACTAGAGTTATGGTTATGGATATGAATTGTACATTATGACTCACGTTTTATATATATATATATATGAAAGTTGTGTATTTTTGCAGCTCTTATTATGTGTATATGGCTATTTTATTGATGGATGTCATGTAACTATGATGGATATCTGATGCAGGGGCATTAGGCACAATAAAATACTTTGTATTTTTGTAGACATAAGGGGGGTCTCATGTTTTAATTTCCTCTATAACTATTCATATTTGAGTTATTTTTAGTTAAATATGGAGAGAAATTGTAAATTTTCCCAAATGATTGGAGAACATGAGAGAAGTTGACCAGTTGGGAATACGAAGAGACAGTTCAAATTTAGGAATGAAATTAGAGTCAGTTTCAGTAAATTTAGGAATTAAGTCTAGATTTAGGACTTTGAGAAATTCAAGAGTTTTTGTTGAGTCATTGAAGGAGCTGAATCGATTCATGATCAATTTGTATAAATGTAAGCCTAAAAGGAATTAAACAGCAGAGAGTTGGAGATTTGGAAAGACATAGTGGGTTGTAGAAGGGCCAATGATTGAATATCTGGCAAAACAAGAAGTTTTGTAAGCGGATTCATTTGTATATATGGAAGAAACTGTTCTAGTCTTATATGAATATCGTTTAATTTAGATTCTGTGAAAATGGCTTTCAAATTCCACTAAGTAATTGTATAAACCAGTGTGATGAAACCCTGTGATTTGCAAGTTTAATTGATGCTCTATATATGATGAAAGAATAAATGTTGATCAATATCGACATTCTGTTTTGGACTAACGCAAGAAGAGTCGGGTAATCCTTTGAGAAAACGAAGGAAGGTTTGCAGTCATCGACCACTGCAAGGGTTGATGACATAGAGGGAATTGAGAATTAAAAACAATGTTCAATATATGAAATATCATATCTTAAGGAGGGGTATTCAAGTAAGAAAGGGTGCGTTGTTCGAATACACAGTGCGTGAAGATCAAGTTTAGAAATCAAATATAGAGGGGGATTGGAATCGACCCTATTCAATTGGATGCACAGAGGGTTAAGGACTGATAGATAGTGAAGGCTATATATTCATTGTGTATATACAGTGAAGAGAAGTCTGGGCTTTAAGCCACGCATGGAGGTTTTATGCCATTCATAAAGAATGGATTTTCATTACAGTAACTAAATATAGAAAAATGGTTATGCATATCTGTGTACTAGAGAGGGTCACAGTGGTTCGGTGAGTTCATAAATGTATAAGTTGGAAGCAGAAGTTATGTAATTGGATGAACCCAATTATTGGTGCGTGAAATCAAGGGAAGACAAGGGGGAAAGGTATTGTTCGAATCCTGGAACAAGCGAAGAAAATATTGTGGAAGAAACAATGAAGTGAACACATTGAAGACATAGTGAAACTGAAATTCAATTGCAGTGGTGCCATAATGTAGAGTTAAAACCCAGGCGGAACCATGAATAAGGGAGCGGAACTATGAAAAGGTCCTAGGAAACCACTAATGGTATTCGCATAAATTATAAGTGGTAAGTTTTTTTTTGAAAACAAATGTAATAACATCCAAGCTTCAACACGTGGTATTGGTAGTTTTAAATTACAACCCATTTCGCATTATTTTTGCACGTTAAATACCGATGGAAAAAAATGCGAATGACGTTCGATCTTAAGGGTGAACGATCCAATGGTAGTCGCATTTAAAACTATGGGGTCGATAACGCAAAGGTAAATTGTGCATGTTGTGGGCCCGAATAATATTGTAGGTTGGCGTTTCGTATTTTATTAAATTCTGGGTTATATATGGACGGATATTAATATATTTTGGCACATTGAGTTTATTAAGAGTCGAATCTTTAATCCAATGAAATTTTCGCGTGATTGAAATGTGGGGCCCCAACCTTAATATATGTTGGTGGTTGAAATTTTAGCGCTATTGTCAGAAGCTCATGTGTGGATACGTTGGCTAAGCCAAATTCTAAGCTCAATAAGTTATATACATTGTGGTATTACATTAATAGTTGGGCTTGAATATTATTTGAAAAGGCGGAAGGTAAATGTGATAAAAGGTCATGTCATATAAAAATTCAACCCTTGGTCGGAGAAGGTAATATGGTTGTATAGGAATGTAGTGAGCTATGAGTATCTTGATTCTAACTAAATCATATAAAGGTTAATGGTGAATGAGAATCCCATAAAGTAGGTTTATAATAAGGTTTTCATTTGAAAAGAAAAGGAGCTTCCGCATATAGGTTATAACCTGAGTTGAGGGGTGTGGTTTTACCACCATAAGAAAAATTTGAATTAATATCTCAAATCTCAGATTTGAGATATTAAAGCTTCCAGATATATTTTTGAATTTTCCAAGTTGATAAATATTGTGAGTTTGCCTAGACTGTGGATTTATTTGGGGCATGAATTTGAATGTATTTTATATGCAGCATTGATCAAGGGTGAATGTGGGTTAGGAAAGGGTATCCCATCATCATGTGGTATCCGAGCTAGAATAGCTTGTTTGAAAATTAATTTTTGAAATGTATGAGTACTCAAGCAGTGAAGAAAGTTTGGTTTTTAAATTTGTTTAACAAAAATTTCAGATTTGAAGAGGTGTGCAGTGAAGTTATTCAGGTTTGCAGAATCTGAATTTAAGGGAAATGTGTTTTGAATATTGTCAAGATATGTTCTGGAGATGTGAACACAGGTGTGATGGTGATGACAAGAGATCAGATTTAAATCTGATAGGACAACATGCAGTGCAGCAGAGCATTGGAAGGATTTGCAGAAGTAATTACAAGTGAGTGTTGAACAAACTCTGAAGGTGAGATATTTTTTATTTTGTTTGAAGATATTGTTTGTAGAATGCAGATTGCAGAAAATTGAGGAGCATCTCAGCAAGAAGATCACAGCTTTGAAAAGCAGTGATGAAGGAAGGAAGTGAATGTTTCTAAAGTGAAAATGGAGTGTGGCAGAACCTTGAGAATTCCCAACAGAGGTTGGATGAAAAGAGAACAAATGTGTTCTGAAAAATTTCAGAGTGAAGCCTAGAGAGAGCATAAGAGAGTTCTCAGAAACTTCCAGTAGATAGGGGACCATTACTTTCCAAAAGACTAGATCTGGTGGAAAGGATTGGTGAGGAAAGTGGCAACAGGAGAGCTTGTTGTTGCAGAGGCTTAGTGCAGCTTATGAGTAAGAACTCATGAAAGAGAAGCTGGCTACTGATAGTCATAACAGATAATGACGAGGTTCTGAGATAAGCCACAATAGGATGAAGATGAAGAAAGAAGATGCCAAGACAGCTGGCATGCAGAGACAATTAAGAAAGGAAGAGTATGAGAAAGAGGTAGCTGAGATCAGGGAGCAGTTCAACAAATTGGAACTGATGATAGAGGAGAGACAAAGAGTTGGTTGGCTCATGAAGAAGAGAGTAAAGTGGCACAGGCTACAGATGAGGAAAGAGCAGATGATACATGCTCGACAAAAAGAGAGATTACTCAGAATAATTGAGTATTTGGAGAGAGACTTGGGGACTGAAACTTCAAGTAAGACCAAGAGGTCGAATGGCTTTACATCTGAATTTTTTTTTATGTTTGTAGGAAGAACATGTGAAGGTGGAAAAACTGCTGATGTTGTCACTAAGGAAGGAAATTGAACAACCAGCTATTTTTTAAATGTCTATACCTTGTTGGAGAAAGGTTTTGCTTTCCAACATATTGGAAACAGAGGAGATTTAACTTATGATGATGGCCAGAAGCTGGAAATTGGGAAGTCAATTGGATAGCTCGAAGAAACTGAAGAGAGGACCATTGAATAATTTCTTAAATGTATAGAAGACTTGGAACAATAGGAGGATTTGATGATTGAATCATATTATGAGACCATGGGGTCTTATGGTTTTAAAACTAACAAGATTTGTGTGAATGCAGGAATTGAAGAAAATAGTTCATATGATGAAACTGTAATGAGTGAAACTGACTATTACCAAGCGAAGTATGATGATGATTATCTTCCAGATGAAGATCAAACTGAATTAATGCAGCAGAAGGAATTCATAAATTCCTTGTTTAATGAAAGAGATTGTTTCAATGGAGACATGAGAGTTTTGTCTGATGATGATCAATTTTTTATTGATGCTGATAATGAAAATTTTCTTTTATTAAATGGCCAAATGAAAAGTGATGGACAGATAACTGGAATTATTGCAAATATGGGAAATCAGAATTCTATTCTGATGAAAGATGAAGTAATGGTGATAGAAGGAAACTTGACTTGTGGGGATAGTGAAGATTTCACAGAGAGTTTCTTAGATGAGATGACATAGTTAGGGCATGAGTTGAGTGTTCTAGAGCATAGGATAGAAACACAAAAAATGAGTGTTCAAATTGGAAAGGGAGAATTGAATTAGAATCAGGAGGTTCATTTTTATGACCCAATGTAAGGAAACATCCTTGAAGAGGATGATGCAGAAGAGAGACTAGTTGACAGTCTCAAGAGTTATTTGAAAGATTGGAATCAGCATACTGATGTGTTGATGAGAGATCAATAGATTGAAGTGTTGTTGGAAGAAATGACAAAGTAGCAGATTGAATTGTTGCCAAAGGAAGTGTCAGAGCAGCAAATTAAAGTGTTGTCGGAGGAGGGAGAGACACAAGGATTTTATCATTTTGATTTTTGTTTAATGATTTTAGGTACTGGTGGAAGGACTAAAGAATTTTTGGTCTAGGAAAAGAAAAGAGAGGATGATAGTGACTGGAAATTTAAATACCAGTTTGAAGAATTGCTGAAGTCATAGAATGAAGAAATTGTTATGCGTGACAATCAGGAAGAGTTTTTATGTTGCAGAAGACAAGAGGGTATGGATGATGGGGTGGAAGCCAAGGCTCAGTAATTAATAGCAAGAGCTGGATTAAAAGCAATAGTAAGGACTGAGCAAGAAAGGGCTCAACAAATAAGAACTCAGCAAGCAGAAGTAGAAGTAGAAGTTCAACAATCAAGAGGAAGAAGTATCCAGCAGTCAGAAGAAATATTACACAGGTAAATTGAATTGATAAGAAGGTTGATGGTGAAAGTGTCTAAGAAGAATATAGTAGCAATAAATCAAGGAAGTAGCAGCAACAAGGAGAAGACAATCACAGACTATGAAAGCTTAGCAAGTGGAAGGATGCAACATAAGATATGGAAGCCTAGAGAAGTACAAAAGAAGAATATTGCAACAAATGACCAGTTGTAGAACAAAGTGTGGGATCCAGGAAGACAATGACTGAGAGCACATGATCACGAGATAATGATAAATTTTAACCTTGGGAGTCTGATGCAGGGGCATTAGGTACAATAAAATACTTTGTATTTTTGTAGACATAAGGGGGGTCTCATGTTTTAATTTCCTCTGTAATTATTCATATTTGAGTGATTTTTAGTTAAATATGGAGAGAATTGTAAATGTTCCCAAATGATTGGAGAACATGAGAGAATTTGATCAGTTGGGAATATGAAGAGACAGTTCAGATTTAGGAATGAAATTAGAGTCTGTTTCAGTAACTTTAAGAATTAAGTCTAGATTTAGGACTTTGAGAAATTCAACAGTTTTTGTTGAGTCATTGAAGGAGCTGAATCGATTCATGATCAATTTGTATAAATGTAAGCCTCAAAGGCATTAAACAACAGAGAGCTAGAGATCTGGAAAGACAGAGTAGGTTGTAGAAGTGCCAATGATTGAAGATATGTCCAAACAAGAACTTCTGTAAGCGGATTCATTTGTATATATTGAAGAAACTGTTCTAGCCTTATATGAATATTGTTTGATTTAGATTCTGTGCAAATGACTTTCAGATTCCACTAAGTAATTGTATAAACCAGTGTGATGAAACCCTGTGATTTGCGAGTTTAATTGATGCTTTGTATATGATGAAACAATAAATGTTGATCAATATCGACATTCTATTTTGGACTAACGCAAGAAGAGTTGGGTACTCCTTTGATAAAACGAAGGAAGGTTTGCAGTCATTGACCACTGCAACGGTTGATGACATAGACGGAATTGAGAATTAAACACAGTGTTCAATATCTAAAATATCAGATCTTAAGGAGGGGCATTCAAGCAATAAAGGGTGCATTGTTTGAATACACACTGCGTGAAGATCAAGTTTAGAAATCGAATATAGAGAGGGATTGGAATCGACCATGTTCAATTGGATGCGCAGAGGGTTAAGGACTGATAGACAGTGAAGGCTATATATTCGTTGTGTATATACAGTGAAGAGAAGTCTGGGCTTTAAGCCATGCATGGAGGTTTTATGCCATTCATAAAGAATGTATTTTCATTACAGTAACTGAATATAGAGAAATGGTTATGCATTGTCTGTGTGCCAGAGAGTGTCACAGTGGTTCGGCAAGTTCATAAATGTATAAGTCGGAAGTGGAAGTTATGTAATTAGATGAACCCAATTATTGGTACGTGAAATCAATGGAAGATAAGGGGCAAAGGTACTGTTTCAATCCTGGAACAAGTGAGGCAGAGATTGCAGAAGAAACAGCAAAGTGAAAACATTGAAGATGTAGTGAAACTGAAATTCAATTGCAGCGGTGTCGTAATGCAAAGTTAAAACCCAGGCGGAACCATCAAGAAGGGATTAGAACTATGAAATGGTCTTAAGAAACCACTGATATTATTCGCATAAATTATAAGTGGTAAGTTGTTTTGTGAAAAAAAATGCAATAGCATCCAGGCTTTGACACATGGTATTGGCAGTTTTAAATTACAACCCATTTCACATTATTTTTGCATGTTAAAGCCTGGTGGAAAAAAAATGCGAATGACGTTCGATCTTAAGGGTGAACGATCCAATGGTAGTTGCATTTAAAAATGTGAGGTCGATAACACAAAGGTAAATTGTTCATGTTGTGGGTAAATTGTGCATGTTGGTGTTTGGTCTTTTATTAAAGTCTGGGTTATATATGGATGGATATTAATATATGTTGGCACATTGATTTTATTAAGAGTCGAACCTTTAATCCAATGAAATGTTTGCATGATTGAAATGTGGGTCCCAACCTTAATATATGTTGGTGGTTGACATTTTAGTGCTATGGTGAGAAGCTCATGCATGGATATGTTGGCTAAGCCAAAGTCTAAGCTCAATAAGTTATATATGCTATGGTATTACATTAATATTTGGGCTTGAATATTATTTTAAAAGGTGGAATGTAAATGTGATAAAAGGTCATGTTATATAACAGTTCAACCCTTGGTTGGAGAAGGTAATATGGTTGTATAGGAATGTAGTGAGCCGTGAATATCTTGATTCTAACAAAATCTTACAAAGGTTAATGGTGAATGAGAATCCCATAAAGTGGGTTTATAATAAGGTTTTCATTTGAAAAGAAAAGGAGCTTCCGCATATAGGTTATAACCTGAGTTGAGGGGTGTGGTTTTACCACCATAAGAGAACTTTGAGTTAATATCTCAAATATCAGATTTGAGATATTAAAGCTTCCAGATATATTTTTGAATTTTCTAGGTTGATAAATATTGTGAGTTTGCCCACACTATGGATTTATTTGGGGCATGAATTTGAATGTATTTTATATGCAGCATTGATCAAGGGTGAATGTGGGTTAGGCAAGGGTACCCCGTCATTAATATCTAATTTTTCATGTTTTTATATTTTATATGGATGATGGTGTTATCACAAAATTTCACCTGATAGGCTACTAATCATATAATCTCATGTAATTGTTTTAAACCAATCTTGTGACTAAAAATTAGCCTCTTCAGTCTGAGAGGGCTCTCTCAAAGGGTTAATGATATTGAATAAAAATGTATTTAGATGGCTAACTCTACTTGGAAAACAACTTGCTTATGATGAGTGTAGGTTGAAAATAATATCAGTATGCAAACATTAGGCTTATGGAGTCACCACTTTCAGTGATTCAGTAGTGATTTCACTTGACATGGAAGCTGAGGCAGGTAAGATTTTTTACCAATAGTACACACACACATGAAACATGAAAATACACAGTCAATTAACCTATAAATGAAGTCAGAGAATTACATGAATGAATTCTGAGTATTAAATATGAAAAACACTACAAATTATGCAGATAAATGATATAGATAAGATAGGAAGGCACTAAAAATTCAATGGAAATCTTAGTTTGGTAAAGAAACAAGTCTCTGTATTACTGAAACAATCAAATTACATAAAGTTGCATTTTTTCCAAAAAATCTCCAACGCTTGACAAATTCAACTCTCTGCCCTTTAATAGACTTGTTACATGATGAGATAATCTACCTCTTGGATAGATTCATTGAATTTTTGCCTAATGAAACCTTGCATAACCATAAAACATCTATTTAATGAGAAAATGACAACTATCCCACTTAACAATCCTTTTCCTAATAGGACTCAAACTGTTCGTTATTAAAATAACAACCTTATCTCCTAAAAAAATTACATCTTTGGAAAATATGACTTCACCTATTCGAATAGGGTGTGATGGGACTCATCACTACATGACATCTTAATTTACCTCCTCTAAAACTGGAAACAAACCCTTTTTTTTAGGCAAACTGGTCCTTATCTTCAATGAAGGGTTTGGCTAATGAGTTGGCTTCACCACGTGGTATTTAAGATTTGGATGACTATTGGAAAGATCCCTTGAACCTTAGAAACTTTCCAGATATCCAAAAGTGCAAAAAACCTGCTCATAAAGCTTAAAAAAAGTACGCTACGAAGGTATGACAGTTTCATAGCGTACTTTCTTAGCCTTACAAAAATGCCTTTTTCCGTCAACTTTTCTGTCTCTTTCCTTTGGTATTGTCTTCATCATCCTTAGACACCTCTACCATATCATTTTCACCATTTATAATCTTCTCAAAATGGTTCAAAAAGAAAAAATAAAGCTACAGTAGTTTCATAGCGTTTTCCTAGTCTTCAAGCCTAGGAATGCTACAAAACTGCTGCAAATAGTGAGATTTCTAGATTTTTGTCTAGCATGAAAATGTGTCCTCCAACTATAAAAACCTTGTTTCCAAGATTCCATTTACCTTTAAAATCATAAGCCATCTCACACTATGATTCTTGAGGTGTTTCTTCCTCATTGATGATGAGTTGAGCTATTGCCTCCTCAACTACTGTCATTTTTAGGCCTTTCTTCTCCAGCTATTCATGGATTAGTTCTAGCTGTTCTTGGAGGCCTTTGACTTGGAATTAAACATTCCATGAACCCATCTTCACGTTATGGACCTCATAAAACTAATGAGGAACACAATCCATCTCACCTTTCAAATTTAAAACCACTTTGCAGATTTTTCCTGTTTTTCCTAAAAAATAGGTCTTAGAATAGAGATTATATCTCCGAATCCTTGATGTATTTTTCAACACTGGAGGAGATTTTTGTCAATAATAATTTTTTTAATAAAAACCTTTCTTTTTTCTTCAAATCCATCTCCATTTTTCTAGAACCTGCATTTGAAAAAAATGTGTAAAACAAGAAAACTCTATTTTCTGAAAATAGGGCTGAAAGAAATCATTGTATCTCCCAACTGATAGAACCTATGAGAAAAGTGAGAGAGGTTATTGTTATTTGATATGTGCTTGAAAATAAACTCTCTTAGTTTCATTCATATCATATTGTTTTGAAGCTTTATGAGCAGGTTTTTTTTTCACTTTTGGACAACTGGACACTTTCTAAGGTTCAAGGGATCTTGCTACTAGTCATCCAAAGCTTAAAGACCATGTGGTGAAGCCAACTCATCATCCAAACCCTTATTTGAAGATAAGGACCAGTTTGCCTAAAAAACAAGGTTTGTTTCTAGTTTCAGAGGAGTTCAATTAAGATGTCATGTAGTGATGAGTTGCATCACACCCTATTCGAACATGTGAAGTCATATTTGTCAAAGATGTAATTGTTTTAGGAGATAAGGTTGCTATTGTAATAATGAATAGTTCGAGTCCTATTAGGGAAAGGATTTTCAACTACGATAGTTGTCTTTTTCTCATTGAATATATGTTTTATGGTTATGCAAGGTTTCATTAGGCAAAAAATCGATGAATCTAGCCAGGAGGCAGAGTATCTTATCATGTAACAAGTCTATTAAAGGAAAGAGAGTCGAATTTGTCAAGGGTTGGAGATTTTTTGGGAAAACTGTAGTTTTATGTAATTAACTGTTTCAGTAATATAGAGAATTTTTTCTTGACCAACTTGAGATTCTAATTGAGCTTTTAGTGTGTATCTGATCTATATTTTCTATGTGTACCATTTGCAATGGTTTTCATATTTAATACTCAGAATTCATTCATGTAATGCTCTTACTTCCATTTATAGATTAATTTAATTTAATTTTGTCCTGTTTCATATGTGATTTCCTATGCTAAAAACTCTTACCTGCCTTAGCTACCATGTCAAGTGAAAAATATACCGAATTATTGTTTTTTTACTCCATAAGCCTAATGTTTGCAGACTGATACTATTTTCAACCTATACTCACCACAAGCAAGTTGTTTTCCAAGTATAGTTAGCCATCTAAATACATATTTATTAAATATCATTAGCCCTTTGAGAGAGCCCTCTTAGATTGAAGAGGCTAAGTTTCAGTCATAACATTGGTTTGAAACAGTTACATGAGATTTTCTGATTAGCAACCTATCAGGGGAAATTTTGTGATAACAGATGGATTATACAATATGAGTTCTAGTCTATGATGTGATTAGCTATGCGATCAACTTTCTGGTTTTGATTTCTTGGTATATGTGTGAAGCTAATATGATCAAATTGATGACTTAATCTTCGTGCATGCAAATATTTCCTAAATAGTTGTGAATCTCGTACTTCAAAATCTTGGTGTAATTGCGAAACCACTAGCTGGGAATCAAGGTAGACATGTAGATGGTGAATTCCTTGGTTGGAGGCATCACTCAATAGCCCGATGATTGCATCATATTCTATCTTATAATTTGTGGCTGATCCGATGCATACTCCATTAGTGAAGAATAGTGATCAGTCAAGATAGTAAATGGCCTAGGCGGTTTCTGCTAGATTTTGAGACCATCACGAAGCTCCATTAGCAAATCCAAAATAGTGGATGAGGGGATGAACCATCTGTGACACTAGATAATTTCTTAGAAAAATTATTTGATTATTGTGATCATCCCAAAAAAATTATGCTACATGCATCTTATCCCTAAGACTGAGACTTTTTTCCCTTACGGGTGAAATTTTTTAAGGTAGAGCCAATTGACGGGGTTAGCTAGGCATGTACCACCAGGCTCTAACATAATGTATGCTCCCTTGAGGAGGCAATGTTTTATGATGTAAGTACATTCCCATAATGTTTCAAACTTCCCGGGTCCTAAGGCTTCTTTTGCAACATCATAGCGAATTACTAGCTATCCATCTGTAAATGAGAGAGCGGTGATGTTGCGATCGAATGATTCTTTTACCCATTTTTTATGTGCCTCATTATGTTTCAGTGACTCTCGTCGATTTTCATCGACGAGTTCTAACTGGACCGTTTCTCTAAGGGTTGGGTATCATCGAAGAGTTCGATGGCTGCGTGTAAATTGGGGATTTTACATTCAATGGGAATAATGGTTTCTACTCCGTACATGAGTTGGAAAGGTGTTAAACCTGTGGAGGTCTTAATTTCCACGTGATATGCCCATGGGGCTGAAAAAACCATGTGGTGCCAATTTTTCTTATGGTTATTCACATATGTTGTAACATTGTTTTAAGGACTTTGTTGATAGCTTCTACATGTCCATTGGACTGAGGATAGTATGGTGATGTGAATTCATGTCTGAATCCTGGATGATGAGACAAATCTTGGAATATTTCATTTTTGAAATGATTTCCGTGATCGGAGACTAACTCCTTAGGCACACTGAATCATGCAATGAGGTGATTGAATAGAAACTGTGCAGTGGTTTCTACCATTTTTTCATATGCAGGCATGGCTTCTTCCCACTTGGTAAAATAGTCAATGACTACAATTATATATTTGTTGTTTCCAGATGACATAGGGTTGCAAGTCATAAATTTGATTCCCCATTTGTGAAAGGGGCCATCTACGAGGACAGGGTGCATAGGAGCAGGAGGTGCTCTTACCTTGTGGGTGAAGCGTTGACATCACTCACAAATTTTGAATGCCTTAATGCAATCACGGGATAAGGTGGGCGAGAAACAACCTTACCGTAGGAATTTTTTGATGGTAACCATCCTGGAGAGGTGGCCATTGTAAGCTCCAATATGACATTCATTAAGGATTACTCAGCTTGGTAGTGTGTGATCCATCGTCGTAGGATAGTATCGATGCCTCGTCGATGAAGGGCATCTCCCATGTGGAGGTATCGAGGGGCCTGGTGGCATATGCACCTTCAGTAATCATGTGTGAGATTTGGATTGAACTTTTGGGTTCGTAAAAATAAGAGGATATTCCCGTACCACAGATCGTGAGTCGTCACTAGAAATAGATGTTCGTCAGGTAGTGACTCATTGATTGGGGATCGTTTCGTCTGACCTGGGAGGTTAGTGATGAACTCAGCTAAGACAAAATCTTTTTTTCTCTTGGGGGAGCTAAAATGCATGTAAAATTCCTGCAATATGACTACCCTGCAAGCATATTTGTGGTTCATTAGATAGCGGGTTAGTAGGTACCTCATGGGGTTGATAGTTGCTACAACTGTTCTAGTCCATAGGATAATGTAGTGCCGAAGATTTTGTACTACATGTATAAGGGCTAGGGATTTTTTTCTTTGGGTTCATATCTTAAGGCAGGGCCCAATAAGTTATTACTTACATAATAAATTACGTGTTCTTTACCATTAGGTTCGTCTTGGATTAACACCTCGACTATGGCGGTTTCAGATGCTGACAGGTATAGGGTGTAATATTTGTCATAATTTGGCAAGTTGATCAATGGGGCTGAAGACAATATGTATTTTAGTGCCTTAAACTATTTTTGGACTTGATCGTCCCATCTAAATAGGATATCTTGATGGAGCAAGCATAGGAATCCTTCTGCACAAGTGGCATAATTTTGGACAAAGCATCTCAAGAAGTTAGTTTCCCTTATAATATTTGAAGTTACTTGAGGGTTTTGGGTGGTGAAACCTCTTTGATGGCCTAGACTTTGAGGGGGTCCACTAGGATCCCTTGTTGGTACACAATAAATACTAATAGTTGACATGTGTTGATGCAAAAGATGCAGTTGAGAAGGTTCAAGTGCAGGTTGTGATGTCGGCATCTTTGGAATACCAACCGTAAATCCTCCAGATGATGACTTTACTTCTTGGATCGAACAGTGAGGTCATCCAAGTAATCTAGGATAAGGTGGGCTAGGTCATGGAAGATATAGTTCATGGATCACTAGAAGGTGGCTCCAATGGTTTTAAGATAGAATGACATAACCTGGTATGCGAATGTGCCTGAGGGGGTGGTGAATTTTGTATTGTATCAATCAGTATGTCATATTTGAATTTGGTTATACCCTGAGAACCCATCCATAAAGGATAGGGCCTCGTGATCATTGCAAGCATCAATGACTTGGTCAATGAATGGGGCAGGATAATTGTCCTTGGGACAAGCTTTGTTCAAATTTTGGATATTAGTACAAATGTGAATGGTGCCCTGTTTTTTCATGATGGGAATAGGGTTGGTAACCCATGATGTGTAAGTGACTGGGTAGAAGAACCCAAATTTTTGAAGCTTGTAGATTTCTCGCATGATCGCTTCTGCCTTAGATGGGTGCAATTAATGTTGTTTCTAGTGTACCGGTGGTATGTCAAGCCAGATGTTAATATGGTGCTCTACAATAGTTGGGCTAAGTCATTTCATTTCTGACTAATCCCATGCGAAGATGTCTTTGTACTCTTGCGGCAAGTTTGTGTAAGTGACTACTTCGTCTGGGGAGCATGCTACCCCCAGTGAGATTTCTTCAATTTTTCCTGGTTTTCTAGAGATATTTACCTTGTTGTTCAGTGAAATATTTGACATGTTTCATTCTTCGAATGCGTTAGGAATCAGGATGGGATTTTTGAACCAGTATACCTTCCCCAATGGGAGGGATTATTTTGATTCAATGGTGTATATCTCTTGGTTTTTTGGGTTTTTATGACCGAACATTTGTTCTGGAAGAAAAATGAGTGATGATACATTGCATCACATGGACAATCTAGTTTCTTCATGGCCTCTAGAATATCCTCGTTTTAATGGAACAACGCATATAGGGGGGTTGGTTTGTGTGAGGTCATGAGGATTTGGTTTGGGCCTAACAGAGCTGGTTGACATACATGAATAAGATTCCATAGTTGATGTCGTGGAACTAGACAAGGTTGAATGGGTGTGGACTGGTTGAGTTTTCAACATTGATGGTACAACTAGCATTGTAGTTGTAGCGGTCTTGACACCAATGACAGATGAGAAAAAAACAAGATTCATAGTTCCCATTCATGATGATATGAATCATATGTGGTGTTGTGTGTCGTCGTCATTGGATGGTGGAGGAATTTCCATTGTGGTGGCTTGTATGAGAGAGAGATAATGTTTCTCACATGGCATACTAAGGGTACTCACACTTTCTTGGATTTGGAAGTCGTGCTAAGTGCAGAGGTGCCTAAATGTTTCCATTAAGGGGAAAAACTATATTTCAGGATTGTGGCTTGTGAAAATGGTGCACATTCTTAAGTTTCTTATCAAGTAGATGGTATGAGAACCAATGTTAATCTTTGTGTCTGAAGTGGATTCTCATAGATGATTAGGCATTGGGGCATTTTTTCACTCCTTCCATCACTGAGTTTTTGGTTTTGGCTGGTCTAGCTCTTTGGGGAGTTGAGACACAAAGCTTCCCTTACTTCTCATAGCCTTGGGAGGTACTCAAAATCCATTGTATGGTGGAATTTAGATCAAATCCTACAATAGCATCATGTGATATTCTCTTGATTGGAGAGATTGATTTGTGGGATGGGGGTGAACATGCAAATATTTTTAATAAGCTTCTTGAGTTCAATACATTGATTGACTCTATGGTCATTTATATCGCATAACCCAAATGCCATCCTTGGCTAGTTTTGGGCCCTGCTAGGATGATAGGTTGCCTTAGCCTTCCTAATGTCTTGGTCATGATGGGGGCATGTTTCCTCGAGGCAGGTTGCCTTGGCTCTAGAACAACTATATACGTGTATTGGGTATCCAATGAGTGTATGGTGTCTAACAAAGGTCGTTCCTGGGAGATGTAAGTACAGTGTTGAGTCTGATCGTTTCCTTGAAAAACCAGAAAATATTGTCTTTCCTTGGTACTATGTTCACTTTGGACTGTTGGAGTTATTAGGTACCATTTTCAGAATGATTCTAGGTCTAGGAATTCAACGACCAAGTGGTTATGTGCATTGCATAATGCGCAAGTTGGTATTATCTGTGGAAGGTGGTTGGGGTTGATGATATGCCCCCTTTTTGGCCGTTTTTCCGCTAACATGAAGAAAATGGACCTGGTTGCCACATTTTCTTGAGTTGTCGAAATTTCTATGGATTCTCAATCCAATCTGTCTACTATGGTGAGGTGTGTTATGACATGGGATAAAAAAATTAACGCCGAATGGAAAAGGAGGATGTAAGGACGTCAATGAACCGGGTGGTCGCCTAAACATACTCGACATGAATACTAGACTGCTCATAATTTTTCGTAGTATATGTGGTTGAATGGGTACCATATTTGAAACAACTCTAGTGCTGCACAGTCAGTGATGTAGTGATCTTATGGAGTCATTCATCATAGAGTGCGCAAATCTGGAGAGGAGCTTGAGGGCGATAAAGGGGGGGAGGTGGTCATTTAGGTGACTGCCTCTCCTCAGACACATAAAATATGGTCCTCGTTGTTTTCCTCCCTTGAATGGTAGTGTTATTTTAGGATTTTGAGTCTGAGTCGACTAAGTCAGAATTTTCAGCGATGAATTGTTGCATGAAATCCAAGATAGACCGAAACTGATGAATGTGGGGACAACGACGCACGTGATGGTCACTTTGACAAATCTGAAACATATGCCATCGATGTCAGACTAAGTTTATTTGGGAAATGTGAGGGATTTGGTACCAACAGGTGAATTTCATTAATTCAGGACATTATGTGACTAAGTGGTTAGGCTTGTCGCATAGTGCGAAAATTGGGGCCGACTGAGTGGCCTACATTTGTCGTCTTCGATCTATTGGAGTGACTGTGTTTGAGCAGGATGTAGGCTCCTCGTAGGTCCAATATGGTTCTAAGCTCTCCTTCATCCATTTGCATGGGTGGATTTGAGGGATCCTACTAGTATGATTGTTCTAAGGATTTTAGGGCATCTTTGTATCATGGCATCTTTGGGAAATGGTGGCGTAGTGCCCATAATGGTTGCATATGGCACATGCGTGGTTGGTGTGCAATGTGTTCCCTTGATTTTTTGTGGCGTGTTCCTTTTTATGGTAACTTAAGGCCACAACATTTCTTTCGATGCTTATAAGAAGTTTCAATTCATCTAACTTTGAGAAAATATTGGTAGGATGGCCTACAATACCACATAATGCACAAGGTTGTAATTTGCTAGGCATGTTGGGGTTTTCAGTTTTCTTCCCTTTTTTTTTGGTTTTCTTGGCTACGTTAGCTGGCTCTAATACGAGTGTTTTGTTAACCGCTATAGCCTCCTTGGGGATGATAGGGGTTATCCCTGTAGAAGAGATGTTAAGAATTCCCAGCATGGCTGGTGGGATCGAATACTAGATAGGTATTGCAAAATCCATGTTAAAAAATGTAATAGTTGCCAAGACTTGCTTTGACACAAAACTAAGTGTGGGGTATAGAAATTTGGTTTGGGTGATGGCGTAGGGTAGGAAAGTCATGTAAGTGGCTTCAATCTCCATACTACTAGTTTACATCTCCAGGCTGGTCTCGATGTTCGATGATATCATCATGCACACTGGTGCCCCGGTGATTTTTGGGGATGCTTTAGGTGTTATAGGGGGATCTCCTAGGAATGATCCTAGGTTCGATGATGGTTTGAATTGACCGGGGCCAAATTTTTGATACTGCATGAGTTATTTCATAGTTGTTTCTACGTAACGTAAAATGACATTGATAGCCATGATGGGTTTTCTTATCATAGTATGTAAGTTGGTCAATGGTGATGATGCGATCTTCATGGGGGAACATCATCACTAGAAAGACAGAGGATGTTGTTGTAGTCATGGAATATAGATAACTTTTCCCAAGAAATATATTGTAGTAAATTTTTACTCACAAGACTTCAATGTCTATAAGTACCGTCATTCCTTCCAAGTTTACAGGGACATTATGATATCGACTGGCGGGAGCTGAAGGTCGACGTTCGTATGCTCTAAGCATGATGTTTGTTGGACAAGGAGTTCACTCCATAAAATAGAATATGAATTTGAAAGAGGGTGTACATGAATTTGTACATGGAGGTGAGACCATTGGGATTCATTTTCCAATGTCTCTTAGACTTCCTTATTTCCTAATTTACACTATTATACAATTTCACCCAATCCCGTAGGATTAGGTGTCAACATTCCCCCCCTTAATCTGAAGGGATGTTTGTGATTCCAAGGATCCTTCTAAATTTTTCAAACTTTTCTCTTCCAAGCACTTTCGTGAAGATGTCTATAGTCTGCTCATTTGTGGGATAATGACGTAGATGCATAGTTTTTGCCTCAACATGATGTCGAATCAGATGGTATTTTTTATTGATGTTTTTTTTTCAATAATGGAACATTTGGTTCTTGGACAACTTTATTGCATAAGTGTTGTCAATCATGAGTGGAGTTTAATGCATTTGTTTCATCTATAAATCTTCTAGGATTTTCTTGAGCCACACAATTTCCTTTGTCACTTCAGCTGTTGCCACATATTCTACCTTAGTTTTGAATCTTCTAGAACTGACTCTTTGCGTGATCTCAAGGAGACGTCTTCTTATCCAAGACTCATAGTATAAATTGAAGTAGATACCCCAGTTTCTTTGTCCCCATCAAAGTCTGAATCAGAGTATCTGATCAAGCTGAAGTCACCCACCTGTGTATATTTGAGTCCAAAGTCTTGAGTCCCCTTCAAGTACTTTAGAACTCTTTTTGCAGCAAGCCAATGTCCTTCACAAGGTTTTTGCATAACCTTGGAGAAGATTCCAACGAAAAATGAGATTTCTAGTCTGGTAGTAGTCAGGTAGCTGCGACATAAAAACCTTCTCCTTTAGATCTCCACTCAGAAAGGTGGTTTTTACGTCCATTTGATGGAATTTCCAACCCTTCTGAGCTACTAGGGAAAAGAGTGTATGGATGGTGGCCCATTTTTCCGTGGGGGTAAAATTTTCCTCATAATCAACCCCTTATTTCTATGCAAAACTTTTTGCCACAAGCCTTTCTTTTTGCTTGTCAAGTGATCCATTCACTTTGTACTTGTTCTTGTAGACCCACTTGCAGCCAATTGGTCTGGTTCCCAATGGAGGATCAAATAGTTTCCAAGTGCCATTCTTTATCAAGGAATCATACTCCTTTTGCATCACTTCATTCCATTCATCATAAGAAGCAGCTTCTTTGAAGGAAGTTGGTTCATGATATGTAGACAAATTCAATTCAAAATTATAAAAAATATCCATTTCAATAGGTGAGTCAAAATTATCTATGTCACCTCCATGTTTCCTCGCGGAACTTCTTTTTCCTGTATTTCCAACCTAATCGGGACAAACATTTTCTAGTACCTTTGTCATCCATTTTTGGGGACCTTTCTGAGATGGCCCGGACTTCTCATTTGACTGAGTTGGAATTGAATCAATATTCAATCTCCTAATGTTAATCACATAATTCAAAGTTTCATCCATGGTTGTTTCTTCATGTGGGGGAAAGAGTGCTTCAGAAGATGATTCCATAGATTGATTCAATATAGGAAACCCCCCTTCAAGATGTGGAATCTAATTATAAAATACGTGAATCTAATTATCAAATACTTGAAATGACTTTGCATGTGTTAATTTATCCAAGTGATCAAGTTTCCACTCAACAACATTGTCCATCTCCGAATATTCAAGGAATATGACATCTCTGGACACTACAAAATTATTGACATCATAGAGATGATATCAATTGGAGGTATTGGAATAACCCAAGAAGATACATTTTCAACTTCTAGCACCAAGTTTATTTCTTTGTACCTTAGGTATCAAAGCATAATAGGTGGAACCAAAGACCCTTAAATTCTTTACTGAATGAACATGGCCATGTCACATTTAATAAGGAGTTTTGCTTCTGATTGAATTAGAAGGACACCTATTCTTTATGTACACAACACATAGAACTTCATCAGCCCAAAACATAAATTTTACATTCTTAAAAAACATCATGAAGCGAACCATATTTTAAATTGTCCTGTTCATTATTTCATCTACATAGTTATTTTGGGGATTATAGGGCATAGATGTTTGATGTTTGATCCCATGTTGGCGAAGATAGTTTTCAAATTTGTTTGAATTGTATTGTTTTCCATTATCACTATGCAAAGATCCAATATGAGTTTGTGCATCATTTTCAATCCATGCATGAAAATTCTTGAATGTCTAACAAAAATCATATTTGTTCTTCAATAAGTAAATCCAACACATTCTAGTGTAATCATCAATAAATTTCATCATATATTTATTTCCATTTTCAAAAGAAACAGGCATGGGGCCACATAAATTTGAATGAATAAGATCAATTTTTCTATGTGCTCTGGAATGTGAATTATGAAAGGAATGTTTTCTATGATTTCGTAGAATACAAGTGTCACATTGCTTAAGTTTCCTAGGCATTTTAGGTAATCCAATAACCCCATTTTTCTTCAACAATCGCAGTTTTTCATAGTTTAAGTGTCCAAATCTAGCATGCCATAAAAGACTTCATGTGAATGTACCTTCATCATGATGAGAATTTAATGCAAGTTTTGTGCATGAGAAAAGGTATATTGCAGCTTTAGGAATCTTCCTTATTCTATTCCCTTCATGACAAGTGAGCGATCTGATGCTTTTTTGACCTCAAACTTTCCATCAAACATTGGAATGGAGTGTCCTTGGTAGTAGATGTGGACCAAGGGCAAAAAGTTTCTCCTCAACTCACGGATGTATAGAAGCTCATGTAGAAGATGATGTGGAAGACCAGACAACTTAATCCTAATTGTTCCAATCCCTGATGGCTTGAGTTTAGATTTATTTGCGAAGTATACTACTCCATCAACCTTGTCAGTAAATTCTTCAAAAAAAACTTTTCTACAAATCATGTGACATGTTTCTCCTAAATCTAGAAACCAATCAATTCTCCAAGAAGCAAGTGAAGCATCAAACAAGTCTTCAGTTACTCCAATGTGCTACAACATAATGAGCAGAATCAGGTGCTTTACCTTTGTCTTTGTCATGATTTTTACCTATTTCCTGATTTCTTTGCTACTCAATTTTGTCCATAGGAATCTTACATGTAGATGCATCATGCCAATGTTTACTGTAGTGTATGCAATGAAGATCAATTTTTTTAGTTTGAGTTTGTCTCCCCCACCTTCTTCTAAAATTCCTTCTTGCTCTTCCTCTTCGGCCACCACTTCCTCTAGAAGAATCTTGAGCATGATTATTATCTCTATGTATGAAACATACAACTTCTTCAGAAGACAGAGAGGTTGTCTTCTTTCCAAAATACTTCTCTCTTTCTACAAAATTTTTCTCAAGGGAATCAAAGGTTATCTTCATGAGGTTTCCACTTGCTTGCAATGACTCAAGGTAATGTGAGTAAGTGGGATGCAACGCCTTAATATAATCTATGAGAGGTATGTCAACTAATACACCACCATTCTTAATTTCATGCATGATAGATATTACTTCTGATGCTAAAGCAAGAGGGTCATCATTTTTCAATTCAAGGTTGAACAACTTAATCATTAATTGAAAAATTTCAAGTTTTGAATGTGAGTCATAGAGTTATTTTAATTTTCTCAAGGCTTCTTAGGCATTTGAAAAAGTTGTAATATGGCGACTCACCTCTTCATTTATATAAGATGCAATCAAGGCATAGGCTTTGTAATTCTTGTTTTCCCAATGATGATCTCGTTCTCTAAGGTGGGATTTTTCAGTGGCTCGTCTCCTTCTTCTTCACAAATTCCTCTCCAAAACTCATTAAAAATGAGAGTGTGTTTGATTTTACAATACCATTCAGGATAGTTATCCTTTCCTGAGAGAACAACTCCCACAATAGATATGAGAGAATGCATTGTGAATTTTGAAAAAAATCTGCTGGGAAAGAAAAAACTCAATTCTAGTGTAAAATGTACTTTGTTGCAAAAAAATCAATTCTGGAGTGAAAATGCACTCTATTGTAAAAAATTCAATTCTGGTAAAAATTTATATTCTGCTATAAAGAAGAAAAAATAGTTTTGTATTTTTCTTTTTTTGTGTAAAAAATTGAAAAACAATTGTGTGCAGTGGAGGTTAGACCTTGTGAAGGTTGACCTGGGGAAGGTCAAACCTGGGGGAGATCACCTAGGGAGGTTCAGACCTAGGGGAGGTTGACCTGGGGGAGGTGGGTTAGGTGGAGGTGAAAGCGGGGAGGGGAGGAGGAGGGGACAACAACGGGAAGGATCGAGAGTGGTGAGGGTGAGGGGAGTGGTGAGGGGGAGGGGTTGCAGGAGGATAGGAAATGTGAGGGGGATGGGGGAGAGTGAGAGGTGACGGGGCTACAAGAATGGGGAGTGGGGCTACTGTAATGGGAAGAGGGAGAGGTGAGGGGCAAGAGTGAGAGGGAGAGGTGATGGGGCTGTAGGAATGGGGAACAAGGTTGTGGTAAGGAGGAGAGGGAGAGGTGATGGGGACGGGGGAGAGGCTGCGGGGATGGGGGAGAGGTTGCAGGGATGGGGGAGAGGTTTTAGGGATGGAGGAGAGGTTTCAGGGATGGAGGAGAGGTTGTGGGGATGGAGTAGAGGTGAGGAGTGATGAGCGATGAGCGAGTGAGCAGGCTCAGGCTATGGCGCGGAGTGATGAGCAGGCTTAGGATGCGGTTGCAGGGATGGAGGAGAGGTTGTGGGGATGGAGTAGAGGTTGTGGGGATGGAGTAGAGGTGAGGAGTGATGAGCGATGAGTGAGTGAGAAAGCTCAGGCTGTGGTGGGGAGTGATGAGTAGGCTCAGGCTGCGGTTGCAACTGCCAGGAGAAGCAGCAACAAAAAAAAATCGAATGCAGCAAGGAGCAGCAAAAAAAATATGAATTCACAGACTTTCAAATAGCAGGAATATGCCAGCCTGCAACAATGCAAAACAGATATAGGAGGGAGTTACACCAAGGGTAGGAATTTTGAAAAGGGGCTGCCTCTGATACCATTTCTGTTATGCGGAATTGTGATCAATGGATAAACCAAATTCCCTAAGTGTGGTGCTAGTCACTTAGAACAACAGAGGAAATAATTACTATCACTTTCTTTAAAACAAGTAGATATACAGAACAGTGGAAGAGCCTACTTGTGATTCAATCGCTTCTCCTTCTCCTTTTGTCGTTGTTGTTTTCGCTCTCAATCCAACTCAAATCATGAGATCGATTCCTGGAAACACAAATAGAGAATAGAAAACAACATGCAATATACATATATCTACTTATATTACTCAATCAAATCGATTAGATATGAAATATAGATATCATTCAAGAATCCGTTGCACAATAAATAGAGACATATATATGGGAAAATGAACAACAATCTTTATTAAAGAGTAGAAGGGGGAGTTTACAACCAGTGATCGATTCTTTTCCAAAAATATACAACTTCATTCCAGCCTCATCACATCCAACATCATAACAACACCATATTAGTACTTTCACTCTCTCAAATGAGAATCAAATAGCATAACTTTACCAAATTTCTTCCTTCCCTAGAACTAGAATGAGTGCACAATTTATATGTAAAATGATGGTAGTTTCTCAATGAATGACTTTGTAATAATAGGCAAGACATGTTCCCAAGTTCATAGGTGTTATATGGACACTTGGATTCAAATTTTAACATATATGGACTCTTATATAAGGCACTAGCCATGTCGATATTTTCGGAACAATGAGAATTCTGTTCCCAGGTGTCCAACGCACTCTTGAATGTCAGGAAGTGCATTGTAATGCACCCTTGAATGGAGGATCTTGCACTGAAATTCAGTTAGTCCCTTTAAAGGCTGCGTTGGTGATTCAATAAGTGATATAACATATACTTCAAACCTTTAAAATCTCACAATAGAAGCCATGAATCAATTGATGTTGTCTTAGGGGATATAGAAACTAAAATATGAGGGGATGATAAACCCTATTTCATTGGTCCTAGGGGTGATGTCCATTTTGACTAGTTCATGGGGGATGATGCCCAAATTGACCTATAATAGCTGACCCCTAAAGCATGAAGTCAAAATAATAATAATAGTATTTGGATGAGATTATTTACGATGTGATGAGCTGGAACTGAAGTGGAGTAGTGACCTCCATCAATCTTACAATACATTACATCATGATATTTTGATCTTAATCACAAATTTCTCAGGGATGCATTCCCATGCTCAACACATAAACTATCTAATAACTTGTACATAGTTCAGAAAGTTGTCTACATTGGAATGTTTCCCAATACAGACATTCCTACAGACATAGGCTCATGTTCAGATGATGATCTGTATGTAAAGCCATCGTACAGATGATGTGTACAAAAATCCTAAAATTGCAGTCTGGATGGATGAAACTAGATCTGGCGTCTTCTTATCTCATTCACTCGATCATTCAGGTACAATTCTAGCCATCCGAATATATGATTTGTAGTTGAACATGGTAAGAAATATTATGATTACCAACCAATTATGTGAGTTGTTAAAAAATGCAAGAGAACCACCATTGATGTTAATGGCTATCAAGGTACTGCAGTATAGTTTGTAAGGCATGAATAGATGATTTGATGTCGAATTCCAATCAAAATATTTCGGTCAAAGCTCTGGAAGTGAGGATCTTGTCGATGATGTAAAAAGCCTCATGGTACTGGAAGATTATGTTTCTAAGTAAACTTCCTGGATGATGAGTTGATGTCAAGAGGAAGCCACTTTATCGCGAAATGTGAGTTACTGATTTTGAAGAAAAAATGTGACTTGATATTGCAATGTTTAGGGATGATTGTCATGAAAATGAAAGTTTATGAGTATTTCAAAAGGATGAGTATTCACTAGATGACTTCTCTTGAGCAAAATTGGCAACACTAAGATGAGTTGGTAGCATTGACCCAAAATTGAAGTGAAGGTATGATAAACCACAGGTATGAATGAACCATCAAGAAGATTACCCTACCTAAAAGTCACAATGATGGAGTGCAAGTGTTGTTTTCAAGAGTGACCTACTACCATAAAGTGTTATCTTCTATTTCCCAAATTTTCCCTGGTCATTTTTCGACCAGTACCTCTTTATTTTTTAACAATCTTGAGAAGGATACATATGCTTCATCTATAATTCAAGCCCTTAGGAAAATGCATGACTATTTAATAATTTAATGAGTGTAGCGATAAATGAAACTCGATTCTTGCCATGATCAACAACTCTATTGCTAGTTTATCTTTTAATGAGCCTAATGACAGTGACAAACCAGTCCTTTTTCATATTTAGAGAGTTTGAAAAAGAGGACAAAAGAAAAATCCACTAGTCATTTTTCGTAAATTTGTCGCTCAGATCTAAAAAAGTGTAAAATGATATCTAAGAGAACCTCTTAGCCATGTTCAACTAAGGTTTTCCTTTTTTGTAAATAATCTATCTCAGTCCAGAAAAGAGTTAAACTTATACTAAGTAGATGTCGTTTCATTTACTTTTACGAGCTTGAAAAGACAAGTGCTCGACAATATTTTCACATTATCATAGTCTAAAAAGAGATAAAAAAATACTCCAGGGATTCCTTTTTCACCATTATCGAAGCTCGAAAAAATATATAAAAGTGTGCTTCAAGTCCTTTTTCATTTTTATCAAAGCTTGAAAATCAGGATAAAAGTATGCTTTGTGGTCAAATCATTCTTGAATAGGTGTGAACAACTAATCTGCTATATCAGTTGTAAAACCTATTTAGAACAACATCAATTGGATTAAAAATACCTGTTTCATAGAAAAAAATGAATAAAAATCATATTCACAGCATTAAATATGATTTTTAAATAATTAAATGACTAATTAAACAAGTTTTTACCATTCAATTTTACCATTTGAAAGTTACCATTTCAATTTTGGAGCTCTGAACCAATTTTTTCCCCTGAACTTCAACAGTTGATTGCGACAGATTCTGTGGATGATTTTCCTCATCGTTCGATCAAGGTTGGAGCTATGAACCTTCTATTTCCTTCAGTGTCATTTATGTTTCATTTCATTGAAAAATTTTAGGGTTTTTAGCCCCTTAGGGTATATTTATTTCACTCAGAGGGAAAAACACCCTTGAATTTCAAAATTTGCATTGTAGTGCAGTGAAATTGAAGGCCAAGTGCACTTGCAATACACTGTCCCTTGACTTGGGGTGCGTTGGGCACAATTCCTCTTTTTTTTTCTTATGGTGTGCCAAATGTTTCCTAGTTTTTTGAATAAAATGGATCCTTATGAGTCTCATGGTTGTGTTTTAGGTATTCATCGGACCAAAATGAAAATTACATGGAGGGAAAGAGAACATGAAGAACATAACATGATTTCCCTAAACAATCCAGGCACTGTAAGAGCCCTTAGAGACTCCGGGTTGCTAAATTACTATGGACTATCAAGTATGAGGCAACAAAGGGAACTATTAGAGTTCCTTGTATGTTCATGGGATCCACTGATGGAGGAATTTCACATTGGGGACAAAGTGGTCCCAATATTGGTGGAGGATATTTATTTTCTCACAGGACAATCAAGGAGAGGTCCGCCCATTTCTCTTTCAGGGTCTACTCTTGGATGAGAGATAGTGAGAGATTATATGTTGTAGTATTGAAATTGAGGGACTAAACCTAGTAAGGATGGGAAAATAAAAATCTGCAATGAACGTGATTTTCCATTGAGTACCATCCTATTCACTATCGTAAAGATTTTTGGTACCGCTACACTACACGTACCAAATAGATCTTATATGCATTATGCACTAGATTGGTTGGAACCAACTGTTTTCAACTGGGATGAAGTAGTCCTCTTTTAGATGAAAGAACAACTAACCAAGGCAAAGGGAGGAAGGAAGAAAAATTTCAACTATGGTTCGATCCTAATTTATTTTTTCTTAGAGAAGATTCCATTTATTCAGCCCCATCATGTGACACTGGTTATATCTGGCCCTAGAGATCCAAGGATACATAGATGGGTAGAATTGATGGCTAGACATGTTGGTCAATCAACCAACGTGTTCTTGGATATATTCTTTTCTTGGTTCAGGAAACAAATGGTCGCCATTGATAATTATGCATATGCAGGCATAGACTTTGGAGGAGATCCATATTTGGCTTTACCAGATAACGCTCAATGGGGTGAAATTGGTAAGAATGTCTTGATCATGTTTTTTTATTTTTCTAAGGTTTATACATGTTTTTGTATTTTGATGTTTCCCAAGACTAAACTAAAATTTTGATGTATGCAGATGTAGGTTCAATTCGACCAGTGGGACATCCAGAGAAGATTGGGATGAGCCAGAAGAGAGGGATGTTGGGAGAGAAACCCTTCAGGATTTGGATATGGCTAAGAATCTTTCTAAGCTACAGTAGCACATATAGGGGTTGACTCTCAGGATTCCAGATTTCTAGATCGAAGAGTTACCCATCAGACTGCAGTGCCATACTATTTGCGTTCCTAACCGTTGGATGCAGTTATTGTGTAGGATAGCTAGATCAATAGCACGTTATCATGAGCATCACTAGTTTACTTTTGAAATTTTTCATACATTTTGAGGTCAGATGACTAATGTGTCTTAGGCACAAATTTTGTAAAAACCTATAACTATCTATCTATTTGTTTTCAATGTTTTCCTATTTTTATTGCACAATCCTATTCAATTATGTGATGTGAATTGAAAATACGTCTTTACAAGTTTTTCAAATGTCTGTTTATAACATAATTTGCTAAGGAATTAGTTAATGTGTTCAATTTTCTAGAAAGGTGTTGATATTGAATGAAATCAAAATGTCTTTCCAAAAGTCAAACTCTTAGGAACGTATGATGTAATGTTGGATTTCTAATAGTATAAACACTATTAAGTTGTAGTGCCACAAGTTGTGAGTCTAACCTCATGATGATGCAGCTAATACCAAATGAAATGGCATCAGAGAGAATTTCGATCAACGTGTTATACTCATCAATATTCTTTGTAGATTTACCGATACAAATCCCTTGAAAAATCACTAACTCACCATTTGGAGTGAAAATGGCCCACGCTACAGAGGATAGATTATGCATACTACGACTAGCACCATCATCATAGCCAACGAATGGTTCCAAATATTTATACATCTGCAATGAAATTTAAAGTGGATTAATAACTTTAACAAAACTCTAGAAAAACAAACTAAGACAATAAATGCAAATAAACAGCATATATACAATATAATACAACAATTTACTATGCTCATGTTTAAGCATAGTAAAATTTGAGATACAACCCATTTTGGGGTTGCGCCAATGGAATTCCATCAAAATCTACCAACTCAAAGGCACCCTTAGCAAGAAATATTTTGAAAATATAGGGGCTATGCCATAACAGCTCAAATTTCCTTGTACATATTACATATGCTTCCTAATCATAAAGAAGGACCAAATCACCCTCTGAGAAGATGTGAGGCTGGACATGTTTGTCGTATTGTGCCTTTATACGTCTCTTATGCTCTTCGTTGGCCAATGCAGCTTCACAACGCGTTTCATCAACATGGGCGAGGTTAAAAGACATGCCTCTTCAGAAGAGGTTTCAGGAAACAAGTCAATTTCGATTTTAACGATTGTATTTCACATTGGATAGGAAAGATAGCTTCTAGACCATACACCAATTGAAAGGGGATGAATCCAGTTGTGTTTCTCACTCAGGTTCGGTATGCCCACAAAGCCCAGTGCATGATGAACTATCAATTTTGTTTATGAACTCCTATCATTCATTGAAGCATTTGTTTAAGAATCTTGTTAATAGCCTCAACTTGTCCATTGGTTGTGGATAATAAGGAGTATAACTAACATGAGACAGTCCTAATTTAACAGTCAACTCATTCATCATGTGATTGTGAAAATTCTTACCATGATCTGTGACTATAGCTTGTGGAACACAAAATCGTGAGATAACATCATTGAAAAATAATAATGCAATTGTTTCGCTTTTATTGTTGAATGTAGGTGTCACTTCGCCCACTTGGTAAACTATTCTATTGTGAAAATAATATAACCATGACCCCCAGACAACAGAATATATGGAAGCAAAAAAAATTGGAAACAAATTGTCACATGACAACTGGGAACTAGATCATAGTTCCTCTAATGGAACCAGCACAGTGCATCCTTTTCCTGCATCAAACCAAACAATAACAAGTGCTTTTCCAGCCACTTGTTTGCTTCCACAATCAATTTACAAGATAGCATCATGAAAGTACAAAGTGGTGTCAATGGTGCACACCAAACATCATGTGGCTTCCCCCACAAACCACCAATGAGATAGCCAATCTCAGTGCTACAAAAGGCTGCAAGTACATCATTATACAATATGCAAGAAGGAACAACTCTTATCGATACATCATGCTGCTCAAACAAGGAAAAGAAGTACAATACAAAATGTGAAATTATACCTCCTCCATCATGCACTTGAGATCTTGAGCTAGAATGGCTCAACTCAAATTTCTCCCTCACCTACAATGAGTAGGGAAATGGTTGTGACCTCCTCTTCATTACTGTCTGGGCTATGCATCTCTCCATATGCTGAAATATATCATGTTGGATGCCCTCCCAAGTGAACTCCTCCATCAAATGGAAATATGCATCAAAGTGCATAGAAGAGAATTCCTCATGTGCCGCATATAGCAAATTCTCCTTGAGACTAGAAGATCTAGTCAAGAAGATCCTGCCATAGGAATATATGACCACATCATCCTCCATGTATCTATCATCTCCATCTGGGTCATCAAGAATCATGCATGGACCAAGATCCTTGGAGTACTCTACCAAAATTTGAGACTTCTAATAAGGATCAATCCTCCTAAGAGACATCATTGGTGATCTAGCATATGAAGCTCTCCTCATGCTGCTTTCTGCTACTGTGACATCCCTCATTCCAAATTCATCCTCCAAACTCCTCAAATCCTTGGAATCCAAGAATGGTGAACCAAGAAGCAAGATGTCTCTCACCAATTCTAGATCTAGTCGCCTCCCAAGTGGAATGCCTCCATGTAGTGAGACATTAAAATCTGAAGTGGACTGCATGTATGAGTGGATTGATCTTTCCCTCTCTTCTCTGCATAGTGCAGTCTCCTTCCTTGTTGTATAATTCCTCTGAAATATATATGGGTGAATGCTCATCATCCCTTGATGTTGATCCTTCTTCTCTTCCTCTCCTTATATCTCACAATCCACCAATGCTACTGCATGTTTCTCTGGAATTGTGTTTTGGTTCCCACATGTTGAATCATTTGGAACCCTTTATAAAGATGCAAGGGATCCTCTAGTGTTAGAAAATTAAATATTACAGAGTAATGAAACACATAAAATATGCGGAAAATAAAAGCACACAAAATACATAAAACTAGAGAGACACAGATATACGTGGTTCACCTAGTTTGGGCTACGTCCACCCCGAACAGCCAGTCCTTCCTTTCTATTATCCAACAAAAATGAAGAGACAAAACATACAAAATATCCGCTATAATATCCTCTGTTCTCTCTCACAATGTCCCTCTATGTTTCTCGCTCCGAGAATACACATACCATGCACAGCAGCAATACAATGCCCTCATAAAAGCGAGGGGTTGCCTTCTAGGGAAAAAAACCCTAATCTAAACATAAATTCTACCGTCAGATCATTTCCTACTGAATGGCCCAGATTGACTAGAAATTACTATACTTTAACAAGGCAATTTTACATATGTTTTTAGCTTCAGGGGCACTGCCCCTGAAAACCCCCACCAGGGGGGGGCTCTGAAAAGCGCTGCCACCCTCCCTGGACCCCCCACGACAATGATTAATTACAGGCAGTGTTGCCGCCCCTTTGAAGGTATAGGGGTCCAATGCTGTGATACAAAGTAAACAATATAATCAGGCTCCACACCCAACAATCTCCCACTTGGAGACTGATTGTAGAACCTCCATCACTGCTTCATTTGCTGGAAAATGACTCTTCTTTGAACCTAGCTATTCCTCATCTTCATTTTCATCCTTGAAGACCAATTGAAACTGAGCACATTCTCAGTTTCTCCCTGGTTACAACTTTTGTTAGCATATCTGCAGGATTCTGGCTAGTGTGTATCTTTTCCAACATCAACTCTCCATCTTCCAATACTGACCGTATGAAATGGTACTTGAGATGTATGTGTTTAGTCCTGGAATGAAATGTTGCATTCTTTGCAAGATGAATATCACTTTGGCTATCACTGTATAGGGTGCCCATATCATGCTTCTTACCCAATTCATCCATAAACCTTTGTAACCAAATCATTTCTTTACTAGCCTCTGTAGCAGCAACATACTCTGCTTCTGTTGTTGAAAGTGCAACAACACTTTGGATTTTTGAAACCCAATTGACAGCTGTTCCACCTACAATAAATACATATCCTGTAGTGCTCCTCCTGTTATCTCTGTCACCTGCCATATCTGCATCAACATATCCCTGTAGAGCAATGTTTGAACCACCAAAGCATAATGCTTGATTTGTGGTACCTCTCAAATATCCGAGAATCCATTTTACTGCCATCCAATGTTCTTTTCCTGGATTGTTCATATACCTGCTTACAACTCCCACTGCATGTGCAATATCAGGCCTTGTGCAGACCATTGCATACATTAAACTTCCAACTGCTGATGCATATGGAACATTAGACATATAATCCATGTCTTCTTGGGTCTTTGGGCACATCTCCTTACTAAGTTTGAAATGGCTAGCAAAAGGTGTACTAACTGGTTTTGCATTCTGCATATTAAATCTTTTCAACACCTTTTCTATGTACTCATTCTGAGACAGTGTTAATTTGCGATTTTTCCTGTCTCTAGTTATCCTCATACTAAGGATTTGTTTTGCAGCTCCCAAATCCTTCATTGCAAATGAATTTTCCAATTTTCTTTTGAGCACATTTATTTCCTGCATGTTAGACCCTGCAACAAGCATGTCATCTACATACAATAACAATATAATATAGTTGCCATCATTTTGCCTTTTTAGATAAACACAATGATCAGAGTGACATCTAGTATAACCTTGTTCAGACATAAACTTGTCAAATTTTAGATACCACTGCCTTGGAGCCTGTTTTAAGCCATACAAGCTCTTCTTTAACCTGCACACCAATTTTTCTTTTCCTTTTACCTCATATCCTTCTGGTTGCTGCATGTATATCTCTTCCTCCAAATCTCCATGGAGAAATGTTGTCTTTACATCTAACTGTTCAAGATGTAAATATTCCGCTGCTACAAGACTTAAGATAGTTCTGATTGAATTCATCTTAACAACAGGAGAAAATATTTCATCAAAATCAATACCTTTCTTTTCTACAAACCCCTTCACCACAAGTCTAGCTATGTACCTCTATTTTCCTCCATATTCTTCCTTCAGCCTGTAAACCCATTTATTCTGCAATGTAGTTTTACCTGCAGGAAAATTGACTAAGTCCCAAGTCTGGTTATGCATTAAGGAGTCCATCTCTTCTTCCATGGCTAGCTCCCACTTCTTCCTACTTTCAACCTGCATTGCTTCTTCATAACATTCGGGTTCACCAGAATCAGTCAGCAATAGATAATATAATGAAGGAGAGTATCGTTCAGGGGGTCTACTTATCATGGTAGATCTTCTAACACCACTTTCAGGTGTTTGAGGTGCTTGTTTTTGTTGTGGTGGTTGCTGCTGTTGTGATTGTTGATTATTATTATTTTAAGGCACCTTTACTTTTTTAGATATCTCATCAAGAACTGTGTATTCCTTGCTTTCTTTTTCCTATTTCTTTTCCTGCAGCTGATTCTTATACAAGACCTTTTCATTGAATATTACGTCTCTTCTCCTAATGATTTTGTGATTTTCATAATCATATAAGCGATAACCAAAATCATTAGCACCTTATCCAATAAAGGTACATTTCATTGATTTTGCCTCAAACTTTGCTCTATTTTCTTTATTAATATGGACAAAGGCCTCACAACCAAAAGGCTTTAAAAATGAGTAGTTTACCTTTTTACATGTCCATGCTTCCTCTGGAATACCACCATCCAAGGAACTTGAAGGCCCTCTATTTATTAGATAAACAACAGTATCTACAGCATCTGCCCAAAATTGTAAAGGCAATCATGTATGCAATCTCATGCACCTTGCACGCTCCATGATTGTTCTGTTCATCCTTTCTGACACACCATTTTCTTGTGGTGTTCTTGGAACTGTCTTCTCTCTACGAATTCCATGCTCTGAATAGTACCTATCAAACTCTTTGCTGCAATATTCACCTCCATTGTCTGATCTGAGACACTTCAACTTCTTTCCTGTCTCAATCTCAACCAAAGCTTTCCATTTATTGAAAGTATCAAATACATCAGATTTATTCTGAATACAATAAATCCATGTTTTTCTAGTTGCATCATCAATAAAAGTAACATAATAACGAGAGCCACCGAGAGATGATACCTAAGCAGGTCCCCATACATCTGTATGCACAAGCTCCAATTTTTCGCTCTTCTTTTCTTTCCCAACTCTGAGAAATATGACTCTCTTTTGTTTTCCATAAATGCAATTCTCACAGAAATCCAAATCAACATTCTTCAAACCTGGCAACAAATTTCTTGAGTGAAGAATCTTCATTCCCTTCTTACTCATGTGTCCGAGCCTATGATGCCATAATGCTGCATCTGCTCCTTTGGAAGTTAAAGCATTAACAGAGTTAGAAATACCATTGCATAAATACAATGTATCAACCTTTTCACCTTTTTCTATTACCAACGCTCCTTTGGTGACCTTCCAAGTTTTATCTGTGAAAGTTGTCACCCAACCTTCACTGCCTAACTGCCCTGTTGAGATCAGATTTTTCTTCAGATCTGGAACATGCCTTACCTCCTTTAGTAGCCATTGGTTTCCATTCTTTTGTTTTACAATAACTTTACCCATTCCAACAATTTTACAGGGTATATCATCACCCAAACGAACTTGTCCAAAATCTCCTTGAACATAGTCATGAAAACATTTCTTATCAGGTGTGGCATGGAATGAAGCCCCTGAATCTACAACCCAAGAATCAGTAACATTTTCGAAAGAAAGAATCAAAGAATCTTGTAACACATCACCTGTCACATTTGCTTCATGATTGTTTTCTTGCTGTGTGTCTCCTTCTTTACCCTTCCGAGATCTACAGTCTTTCTTTAGGTGTCTTTTCTTTCCGCAATTCCAGCACACTATTCCTAATCTGGACTTGGATCTACCTTTACTTGATTTTTAGCGATATCCCGAGCTCTTTCCTCTTTCCATTCTTCTTCCCCTAGACTCTGCACTCAAAGCATTACTCGATGTCTCACCGGAGCTTTTCCGTCGCATTTCCTCGCTAAGGATAGCACCAACAACATCATCAAACTTTAAAGTACTAGATCCAGAGACAGAAAGCATTAATGGCTATACTATTTTCAACCAATCTGTTCTCCGGGCAATGAGCACAAGAATAACAGCTCGTAACTTCATCATCAAATTTTACCCCCAAGCGTAAAATTAACCGATCGGTAAACTGTATTAAATTCACTAGTTTAACCCAATGTAATCCACCTTCCGACATCTTCATATTAAATAGTCGTTTCATAAGAAATACCTTGCTTGAGGCTGAGGGTTTTTCATATAGTTTCGCCAATGTCTGCATCAAACCCTCTTTTGTTGTTTCCTTCGAAATATTGAAGGCGACTGACGCCGCAAGACACAACCGTACTGTTCCGAGTGCCTTTCTATCGAGAATGTTCCATTCCGCATCTTTCATGGTTGCCGACTTCTTTGTTTTTCCACTCAATGGTAGGTATAGATCTTTCTAATACAGATAATCTTCCATCTGCATCTTCCACAGAGGGAAGTTTTGGCCGCTAAATTTCTCGACCCTAAACTTACCACCGTCCTCCATTGCTCCCACTCGAACCAGGAACCCTTCTTTCCTGCGAGTTTATCAGCCAAATACACCTTCGACTCTGATACCAGTTGTTAGAAAATTAAATATTACAGAGCAATGAAACACATAAAATATGTGGAAAATAAAAGCACAAAAAACACATAAAACTAGAGAGACACAGATATACGTGGTTCACCCAGTTTGGGCTACGTCCACCCCGAACAGCCAGACCTTCCTTTCTATTATCTAGCAAAAATGAAGAGACAAAACCTACATCAGATCCGCTGTAATATCCTCTGTTCTCTCTCATAGTCTCCCTCTCTATTTCTCACTCCGAGAATACACATACCATGCACAGCCTCAATGCAATGCCCTCATAAAAGCGAGGGGTTGCCTTCTAGGGCAAAACCCTAATCTAAACATAACTTCTACCGTCAGATCATTTGCCTACTGAACGACCTAGATTGAATAGAAATTACTATACTTTTATAAGGCAATTTTACATCTATTTTTAGCTTCGAGGGTGCTGCCCCGAAAACCCCCACCAGGGCGGGGGCTCCGAAAAGCGCTGCCCCCCCCCCACCCCCCCGTGGACCCCCCACGGCAACGATTAATTACGGGCGGCGTTGCTGCCCCTTTGAAGGTATAGGGAACCAATGCTGTGATACAAAGTAAACAAGATAATCGGGCTTCACACCCAACATCTAGTGGAAGCAATAGCTCCCCTTCCACCCCCATGTGGTGATGGATCTTCTCCCTCCATCCTCCTTGCAGCAAATGTGGGCAAGAAATTGCACTATGGATCTGCATGTGTGGCTGAATGCTCACACCCACCATGATAATAGTTAGGCCTTGTTTCAAACCCTTCCAGAAATATTCTAAACTCTCCCCTCCCATCTCCTTGAGATCTTCTTTAATGTGTTCCAAGGTTTGGAAAAGAAGAAGGGAGATCTCCTCTTCTATCATTCCTCATTCTCCTCTTTCTCTCAAAAAGAAAGTAGGCATGTCATAGCGTTGTATATCAGATTGTGTGGTTGAATGCTCACACAAAACATAAGAAGTACTGGGGCTTTCTTCATGAGAATAACTCCTTGAGGGATTTGCATGTCTTCCCCTCCTCATTCCCCTGATTTCTTCCTTCAATTCATGCATAGCTTGAGAGAGAGTGTTAGGAAAACTCTTCTCTTTGTCCTCTATGTAATATTTCTTCATTATTCTTCTTTATTCTTCTAATGTCTAGATCTCACACGTTGAGCCAGAGATCATGCTTTGATACCACTATAATATCCCAAAATGGGAACTGTCAGCAAGGCATGACTGGAAAATGCATTTTCCAGGAATGGCTGCTACAGGATTTGAAACCAGCACTTGGATCCCTTATATATGAGTATCTAAATCCTAAATCCAAGAGGATATAAAAAACAAATCTTTCTAGGTGGGGAAAATATGCCTCCCACACCTAGTATGGCTTGATAAATGCCCAATGAGGGACTTCAGTAATGTATAAACATAGTAATGGATATGCAGCATCAAATAAACTGATAGAAAATTTTAAAAACACATAGCCATCAATCCAAGCTACAACATAAAACTGTACTTCATTTCATGAGCCAAAAGTTGGGGAAAAGCAACAATTTATGCCCTAAAAAGGTTAATTTCAGATATGAGCAAAAAAATAAGGGTGATTTATCATGGGATATCGTAGCTTAGGTCATGTGGGACTCACATACCAAATTTTAGCAAAAACAACAGACTCTAGCTATATTAAACAAGACTCCCACTCCTGGTATCCCCATGACTTGATTACTGCAGAAATTACTGAAGCACAGGCAACATGATTTTATGAAGGTGATGGATGAAATATGGTATGGAAATAAAGAAATCAGATCTATAGCATGGTTTATACAATGTACAATAGATAAACAGAAGAATTACATGAAGAAACCCTCAAGATTGAGTTGCTGCAACAATGAAATGGGACTGCAAAGCTTGAAATCATTATTTTATTGATGATACAACTGATATATATTACACATCAGATCTAGAGCAGATCTGTACACAAAATATAGATCCAATACAGATCTGTGTACTAGATGGGCTCCTTAAGACACTCCCCTCGGGAATCTGAGCAAATCATGAATAACAATCAGTAAACCAGAGATATAAGATGCAGTCCTGCAGTAATATTCAGGAATTGTATAGTAAATAGAACTAGATGTAAATAAGATCTTAAATGAACATGGATTGGATGGCCAATCCATGGATCACCATAGTGCAAGGAGAGCCCCTTAACACCAGAGATCACTCCTCCAAAATGTTCCTCAAACACCCTACAACTTCCCTCTTGCAGATAACATAGTTATGGGAAAGAAACTGTGTTGTTAGATTTAGTACTAAATAGGCCTGATGCCTAGATATAAAAGTGCAGCTCCAATGATCCAATACACTCTTCCAGGAGGTTAAAAGACACACTCACTGAGAAGAGGCACTAGATTTTCCTAGATCTGAATAGATCTAGCTTCCACTGTTACAGCTTGCAAAAAAAATCAAACCCTCAACAAGATCTGAATTGTGGTTGGAAGATGAAGCTTGGCCCAAAGCCTGATAGTGGACAAGATAGAACAAGTCTCCTCCAAGAGCTGCTCAAGGAAGGAGGTGGGATTCCCGACCAGGAACACCCAAGTGATAAACAACACTATTCTTAGCTAAACAACCAGAGAATAAGGAATGTCTAAAAAAACATCACCTTGAGAAATATCCAATAATCAACCCCCTCCTTGGTGTCCTCCTCCTCCTTTTATAATTTGGAAATATTGTCAAACCCTAATCCACCTTGATGATTTAGCCTCATTCACATGAGTGACCTCTAGCATGAACTGTGTTGTGCGTTTAGGAGATACATTGCATGTAGATAATGTTGTGGATTTGGTCTTGTTGACACAGTCAATTGGCCCAGCCTCGTTCACACTTAAGTGTGTTTATGAAATTAGCTCAGATTTAGCTTGTTTCACATTGATCATCAATTTATTTTGATGTTTAGGAGTTATTATTGGTCCCCCTTTATAATTTTATTCATAAGCATGAAAAACAAAACAAAATTGAATATTCTTATTAGCTTGGGCTAATTAGGAATATTACACAGATTTAAACCCAGACTACATGGAATAGGCCACCACAGATTGTATAATGGACATGAAAATGAAGAACACTCACCACCAAAAGATCCAATTGTATTGGGTTGTCAAAGCTGGCCAAATCCTGTACCAAGGCAAGTGGTTCATCAGGGACCAAGTTCAGCAGAAGTTTCCTCATATCATGGAGGAACTCAACGCAATGGGAACCATTGTTTCCTAAGGGGGGAGGAATGATCCATGTGGATATTGGTGGCCACCTACCTATTCCACTTGGGGCCCAACCATTGTTTCTTTAAGTTTTTCAGTTTCCTTAATTATAACATAGTTTACTACTTTTAGCAGTTTTTCGGGTCCTAAATTTCTGGAGTCGTTTTGAGGCCCTCAACGATGTTTTTGGGCATTGCTTCTTCGTAAAATATGATTATCTTCCAGACTTGATATATGAGTCCATTTTGTACTTGATATTCACGGTCAACAGTTGTAGTTCTCAGATAGATCTTTCTAACAATGTATCATGTACATCAAACAAAGATAGTATGCCAAAGTTACGACCCGAGGAAATTGATGTACCAATTTACCCCGATGAAGCCCATATTCTGGTGTTTCATCTCCTAGGGTTAGGTTTTTAGATTTTTAGTGTTTTCCATTGTTTCTCAATAATATATAGGCCTTCGAGCCTCATTGTAACACATAATTCAGAGGCCTGTAGCCACCACATCTCTTCTCAGAGATAAGCTGCAAGCACCCTAGCTAGTTTATTTCCATTATCTGTAAACAAATTTTAGTTCTTTGATATTAATGAAATGAAGTGTTATTTCCATTGAATTTTTATATTTTTGGTTATATGTGTATTCTGTTGCATTCTTTCATAAATATGGATCAATTATTTGCTTTGGGATACCATAAACCATATTATGTTGTGCCCCTAAGATATTAGAGAATTATTTTGACGACAATAATATGAGATTCTTTTAGTGCCGCTTGGAATATTGCTACTTGTCCAATTGCCTGCATTACGTATAGCCAAGAATTTTTCACATATAGAAGACTGCCAATCATAGATCTATACAACCTTTGGTACACATCCTTTGACGAATCATCTAAAATTAACTTGCAACCTATTACCATTGGGGTAAGGACAGGGTTGTAATCTTCTATCTTGAATTTCTTGAGAATTTCCTTGATGTACTTGGTTTTTTGGACCTATAATTTATAATATTGGCAAGAATAAATGATAGAGTACAACATCAAAATTCTTTTAAATCCAATACCTAGCCTTCCTAGACTCAGAGAGGGCTCTCTCTATTTAAAATTTAATTTTAATTTAATATTATGAATGGTGATGTTAGGCTAGTTACAGTGATAATGGTATTGGTTGTTTTGATGGATTGTGTTCGTTGGATGATAAAGTATATAGAAGCTAATCCATTGGGCTATGGAGTCAAATAGGGGCTAGTTTTGTTGCATAAAAATTTCAAAAGCATCACAGGGCAAGCTAACTGTGTGTGCTGGATCTTAAAGCAGTAGGGATTGTAAGGTGAAAGAAGTAGTGAATTTGCTGTAGTGGTTAAAAATAAATTAATAATTTCTTAACCAAAATCCATGAAGAAAACATTCAGATTGTAATCAAAGGTTGAATTAAGGTTCTCCTGTAGCAAATCATAATCTAAAATTTATGTTTTACAATCATCTTAAAGTGGTACCCAGTGAGGAAAAACAGTGGAAAAATTAAACATAGAGAAAAGAATCACATTACCAGGTAGACATAACTCAAGTATCCTGCAAATGGTTTCTTACTATTGATGCTCCAACTTCCAAAATTGCAGTGAACCAATAGTTCTTACAATGCAAGTTTCAATAGGGTCCAATCTACCAACCCTTGATACTGCCAATGTATGCAGTATTTAACTAAAAAATATGTCTGTTTCCCTAATCTACCTCGGAAAATTTCATTATTACAATTAAAATAAAAGTAGACAAGTATGGCCATGCAAGGCCCGAAAAAAAATTTTATGACAAAACACCGCTTGTGGAATTAACTTCGACAGCTCTTCATGAATCCAAAAACTTTGATAGCTCTTCATGAATCCAAAAATTAGGTTGAAGGTGGCTAAGGTGGTCATGAAGAGGCAACAATGGGTGGCTCTGACATTTGGCTCTACCTTTGGGCCACCTTTGTTGGATCAATAAAGATGATGCGATGCTGGCACTTATAATCAATCGGTTGTTGTCCTCATGTGTCCACTATGCCTTTTCAATATTGCTACCTACACAATTTCCCCCACTCATTCTTTCCTGGAATTCTCATAGTTATGACTTGTCGGTACACTCCATCCACCTCTGTATATTTGCTGAAAGTGGGCCTGGTGAGGAAAACATGTTTCAACTCATGTTAAATAAAGATATCATTGCTCAGGAGATCCAAGACAACTTTCCCAATCACGTTCCCTTTGATGTTGGAAAATTTCGTGGTATCCTTAGTTGTTTCCCTAAGCTTGGTCATATAATATCCCTTTTGGAACAACTTGTTATTAATTACATATAGTGAGGGTAGCCCTTTTTCCCTCAGGGGCTCAATCTTGTTTAAGAATCTGCTGATGGCCATATCCAATTCATGACACTTCTCCTCTAGTTGCCCCACTAAATTCCTCTTAGTGAGGATCCTTTTCACCTCTAATATGATTTCTATTTTTTCCTGTACATCCATCTCTTCAAGCTCATAGCTTTTTTTGGAGTTTAGGAATTTTATGATCTTGGGCAATGTGATTGGAGTATTTCCTAATTCCTGATTTTCTTTTTCAATAGCCACTATGAATTGTTCAATCAACTCTTTCTATTCAAAAATAATGTGGATAGAGTGCCAAATTTCATCCACTGACTCTATGATACTGCCCCAAATTATCAGCTTCATTTGGCCCAAAATGTTGTTGGCCAAAACTTCCTTCTCCGCTTTGTCCAACCTTTCAATTTGACTTTTGGCTATCTCATGGGTAGTTTCAGATCTAGCCTTTAGATCCCTCAAGATGCCAATTTGTGCCTCCAATTTCTTGATCTCTTGTGATTGCAGGGTCATAATTTCCATGGCCTTGGATAGCTGATTTGTCCCACTGAATGCCCCAGAAATTGTTGGAACAACTGATGGAATTGATTAAATGGGCATAACTTCTAGTGGTATGAGTGCCACTGGAGCTGCTTCTTCCTTTTCCTTCAGGAGATTCTCCATCTCAGTCTCCATTTTCTTGATTTGGGTAGACTGTTCCATAACTAGCTTCATTAACTCTACCTTATATGACTCATATTCCTCAATGCCTTTAGCCGAGGGGTCTTCTATTAATGGCATCTTGAGTTATTTCCTAAGGGATGCTATGTCAGCATTATTTTTTGTTAAAATCTCCTCCATATCTTGAACATTGGTTGGGTCATACCCAAGATTCACTATTAACTCTTCTAAATAATTTATCCTTGAGACTTTAGCCATGGAATATATATTCTCCATCTTGAGATGTGTTTGGGTATTGCATAAAGATACCTGTAGTTTTGACAATCTCATATTAGTGCTTGTCAAGGTGGAGGCCACCATATCTCTAGTTTGATTGTGTAATTCGATTTGGTCAATGAGATGGATGTCCTTGGTACTGAACTAAAATGATGACTTCTTGTAATCTCCTGCTCCTTGAGGTTGTTGAACCAAGGCTTCTAGAAATTCCATCTGCATCCTTCCTTTCTCAGTGTCAAAGGCAGACAGTAGCCTTCTTTTTGAACTTAAGGTCTTCTTCCATAATTGATTGTATGTGTTAGTCTTAAAAACCTCATTTCTCAACTTTATCTCCTTGAATGTGTCATAAACTGATTTTTCTTCGTCTTCTATGGCAGTCTTGGAAGTAGATGTCTGCAAACCCTGTTGTTGTAAAGACATTGTGGCTAAATATGTAGGGTATGCCATTGTTTTACCACCCACTGGAGATGATATAGGGGTGTCTACAATGTGGATCATTGTCTGCTTCTCTGATTCACTGCCTTGATCAATATCCATATGAATTTTGGTCTTCTTTCTATATTTCAATTTAAAATCTTTACTAGATGTATCATTCACTAAAGGTGACTGATCCTCTCTTGATCTCTTGCTTCCTAGCTCTTTCTCTTACTCTTTCCCCTTGTCTTATTTTTCTTCTACACTCTTCCTTTATTTTGGTTTTGGGGTCTAGATGCCTGAAGTGGATATCACCTGTTCTTCATATTCTTGGAGGGTGTTGGTTACCCATTCTGTTTGATGGGCATATTTCTCAATTGCAGGTCTGTGTGTGTGAACATATGGTGTGGATCTATTTTCCACCCTTTTCTTGGAGATAACCCCTCATAATACCATGTGAAACTGTGGATGAAACCCATCCCTTTCAGTATCTCCTCTACCTCCTCTCTTGCTTCTCTACTGTTACATATGAAAGGCCCAATTTGTGTCTTGATCTTGAGCTAAACCTTCTTCTTTGCAAGAAAAAAGTGGAGCTCATCTTCATGTATCATTTTCCTTATGTACTCTAGTTCAAAGACCCTCATGGAGAGGAACTTTGGAAATTTGTAAGGGGCTAGCTCACTCCCATAGACTTGAATCTCTATGTAATTTTGGTACAAGTACCAATATGTTATCTTCAGTTGCTATGTTAGTTGCATGGTTTTCCTGACATTTTCACTTATCCTTGGCTTTACTGCACTACTGAGTGTATTGATGGCTGGATTCACAAAAAAATCCACAAAAGCCTTGTACGTATAGTTCTTCTGGTCCTTTAATAGTAGAGTGGTCCAGAAAATGATAGATTGAGGCTTAGCATCTTCATTTTCCTTGGTCATCTAAAATTGAAACCTGTTGGACTAGAAATTAACAAACATATACACTAATACAGAGGTGTATTTGAAAACCTTCTCTGTATTAAACTTTAAAAACTGTTCATGAATGGTATCTGCAAGAAACTAGGCATAATTAAACATGACTGTGCATTCAACATATGGAGAAATAATAGAAAAAAAACCTACCACACCTTCAACTACCCACTGATCAGTGTGATATCCGAATAAATAATATAGAATAGTGATAATGTGTTGGGTACTATTAGGAAAGATAGATGAATGATAGGGTGGATTCCTGGTAGGCATTAGGGAATAAATGGCCATAAAAAGATATAAAGTTTTGGCTCTGCTGGAAAATTAAAGTTTCTGATAAAGTGCCCTAAGGGCTTCAAAAGAGAAAGGAACTGTTTTCTTAGGAGTGGGAACCTGCATCATTTGGTGGATGGTTGATGGTGAACATAATCTCTCCTGTTGGGGTGACTATGGTTCTCTAATGAATATCATAGCAGGATTGGCATTTTCGGATGAACTCTGGACAACTATGGGTCTTGGGGAAGATGTAGTAGGGTAATTTAGTGTCACATAGGCCAATGTCATCAACTTCATCTATAAACTTATGCTCGATCCAACAATAGACATTGAATAAATCGAATTCTGACTCTATCTCATGGATTTTATAGTCTCTCTCCACTAGAGCCAAGTGATCCAGGTCCACTTGTGGGTAGACCATAGGATTAAAAGGCTGTTGATATAGCTTTGGAGGCATATTTTTCTTCGGTAGCTTGTTTCTCTTTGTGCAATAGAGAATGGGACGAAATAATAAGGGAACATATAAAGGGATTTTTCGTAGATCAATACCGGGGAGGGGATATAATTGAAAGGGACTTTGAGTGGAGTTGAAAGAGAACCTTGTTATTGAACTGCAAAGAACTGATAATTTCTCTTTCATGGATAAAGTATTTTCTTCATCTGTGTTTCTCTGTAATTTTCCTGCGAATTCGAAACCTATAACAAATTGGCAATAATAAAAAATTAAACTCTACTATTATGCCAAAATTTAGCTTTAAACTATGATTTGGTGGTCATTGATTAGGCGTCGGCCTGTTGAATAACAATCTAGACATTCATGGCACAACGGCTTGTTGGCGGGAGGTGATGTGATTGTGTGAATTGGATAGGTGGGAGTGGATGTGGCACCAATGGTGTAGATAATGGTCAAAGGTGCGACTGTTTAGTGAATGATGGAAACTGCTTTTTGGAGGGGGGTGTGTTATGAAACCATCTCCAAAAATAGAAGAAAAGAGAGATCAATGCCTTAGAAATTAGCCACTTCGAGGGGGCAACCTCCAATACATTACATAAATGAACAATTATTCGATGATACAAATGAAAAAACATCCTTCTATATATAGGATTCCACAGGGTCACAATATAATCCTAGCTGACCTAACAATAATAATGTAAGGGCACAATAATCACAATATTGGGGTTACAGGGGTACAACAATAACAATAAGGGGGTTACACTAACAACAATAAGGGACTATACTAGTAATATAGGGACCTAACATGCCCCTCTCCTTCAAAAACGTGCTGTCCTCAATGCTTGAGTAGCTTCGAATGCTTCCGTATAAAATTCTCATCTTCCCATGTAGAATCTTCAGTGGGTAAGTTCTTCCACTTGATGAGATACTCTAAAATTGATCGATTTCATGGCTGTCGAGTTCTTGTTTCCGTGACTGCTTCAGGTTCCAATATGATTTTTCCTTCCTCATCATGTTCTGGCCATATTGTTTGAACTATAATTTTGTCACCTATAACCTTATTTAAGCATGAAACATGGAAAACTGGATGCACTTGTGAAGAAGCAGGAAGCTCCAATTTGTATGCCATAGTACCAATCTTTAGCAACACCTTGTAAAGACCATAGTACTTTGGCGATAATTTATTATCCTTCTTAGCTTGCTTAAGGGACATTTGTTTGTATGGTTTTAGCCATAAAAATACCCAGTATCCTACATCAAAAATTCTCTCGCTGTGATGTTGATCTACTTGTTGTTTCATTTGATTTTGTGCCAAATTTAGGTTTTCCTTTAAGACTATGAGAAATTCTTGTTGATACTCGATGTGATCTTCCACTACTTGAACCTTGGAATTTTCTCTTAAATATGATGTGATGGACGGTGGATGATATCCATAAAGTGCCATAAATGGGGTCATTTTTGCTGCAGTATGGAAGGAAGTGTTATACCACCATTCAACGAGAGGTAACCACTTCACCCATTGTGTTTTCTTATCAGATACAAAACAACGAAGATATCCTTCCAAACATTTATTCACTATATCCATTTGACCATCGGATTGAGGATGATAAGATGAGCTATGAGCTAGTTGAGTACCCAAACAAGAAAATAATTTCGTTCAGAAATTTCTAGTAAAAATGGGATCTCTGTCACTTACAATAATCTTTGGTTTTCCATGTAGCTTTTGAATTGTTTCCATAAATGTAGTAGCAAATTTACTTACTTTAAATGGACGAGATAATGAACAAAATAATGCATACTTGGTAATTCTATCAACTACCACCAGGATGACACTCTTTCTTTCAGACTTAGGTCAACCTGTGATACAATGCATTGAAATATCCTCCCAATGTTGACTTGTAATGGATAAAGGTTGTAGGAGACCAGGGGTCTTAATTCTCTCAACTTTATTTTGTTGGCAAACCAAACATTCTGCCACAAAATTTTGAATATCAGATTTAAGACCATCCCAAAAAAAATCTTTCTTCACCCTATGGTTTTTTTTTTTAAATCTTGAGTGTCTTCCTAAAGGAGAAGTGTGCAATTCCAAAAGAATATTTTGTCTTAGTTGGGAATTATTACAAATATATAAGCGATCTTTGTACCATAAGGAATCATTTTTCCAACTAAATGCATCAGATGTACTAGGATCTTGCTGCAACTTTTGAATGAGTTTCCATAATTCTTCTTCCTTCTTCCATTCATCCCTTGCTTCAGTTATCCAATCTAGTTGGATAATAGAAATGTCACAAAGCAATGCTTCCACCTCTTCATCCTTTCTTGAGAGTGCATCTACAACAACATTTAGCTTCCCCTTTTTGTAGAGGATTTCAAATTCGTAACCTAATATCTTTGTGACCCATTTCTGCTACTCTTCTGAAGATAGTCTTTGCTCCAAAAAGTGTTTAAGACTATCATGATCATTTTTTACCTTGAAGTGTCTTCCCATTAGGTAAGGTCACAATTTATTTAGTGCATGTAGTATTGCCAACATTTCCTTCTCATAAGTAGATTTCTGTAGATACTTTCCTTTTATTGGATGACTTTCAAAAGCAATGGGTCTTCCTTCTTGTATTAAAACAACACCAATTCCATTTCCTGAGGCATTACATTTCACAATAAAGGTTTTTGTAAAGTCTGGCGTAGCTAATACCGGTGCTAGGCACATTGCCTCTTTAAGATGTTCAAAGGATTTAGTTTCTTCAGGAGTCCATGAAAAATCATCTTTCTTCAATAATGTTGTTAGAGGTGTTGTTATTATCCCATAATTCTTAACAAAATTGTGATAATACCTTGTTAACCTGAGAAATCCTTGCAATTGCTTTATGGTTGTGGGTACTTTCCATCCCGTAATGGCTTTAATTTTGTTAGGGTCTACCTTAACACCCTCATGAGATACAATATGACCCAGATATTCCTTCTCTTGTACTCCAAAGAAACATTTGGATGTTTTTGCATATAATTGTTTCTCCTCTAATTGTTTTAGCACCTTGTCAACATGTTGAACATGATCCTTCCAAGACCTGATGTAGATTAGTATATCATAAAAAAATACTAGAAAAATTTTCTAAGGAAGGGTTTGAAAATGGAATTCATCAACATTTTAAATGTAGAAGGTGAATTGGCAAGGCCAAAAGGCATGACCAAAAATTCATAATGACCCTCATGATTTCGAAATGTTGTTTTCGGAATAGCTTCAGTCTTCATTCTAATTTTATGATATCCTGAACGAAGATCCAACTTGGTAAAATAAATTGCTCCATGTAATTCATCCAATAATTCATCAATCACACGTATGTGAAATTTATCTTTAATAGTGAGCTTATTGAGCTACCTATAATACAAACACATGTGCCATGATCCATCCTTCTTGTGAACCAATACTACTGGAGTAGAGAAAGAACTTTGACTAGGTTGAATTATACTAGCATCTAACATTTCTGCAATCATACGTTCATTTTTGCTTTTTTGGACATAAGGATATCTGTAAGGCCTTATGTTTGGAGGAACACTTCTTGGAATCAAATGAATATCATGATCATGATCACAAACAAGTGGGAGTCCTTTGGGAGTTTCAAACACCTTGGAATGATTTTCCAAGACTTTTTGGAGATCTGGAGAAATAGATGATTTTAATGTTGGAACTTATAGTGAGCATAATTGTGCAATTACACCTTGTTGTTATTTCTTCAGAAGCTTTGTCATGAAATTAGAGCTTATTATATTTCTCGACTTCCCTGCGATACCCTGTAATTCGACTTCCTTTCCTTTTGAAAAAAAATTCAAGAAACGTTCTTGAAAATTAAAAGCTACCGTCCTGAAAGATTATAACCATTTTACTCCTAGTACAATATCAACACCTCCCATTGGAATGGAAAGCATTGGAAGATTCAATACATATTCCCCCCTGGTTAGCTTGACATTATGGAATTTTCTAGAGAAATTTATAGTTCACCCATTTGCAACCATCACTTAACATTTTGGTGCTAGGTATAGGAAACAATTCAATTCCTTGGCTACCTTACAATGAATAAAATTATGGGTACTACCCAAATCAATCAACACTATTACCTTTTTCCTTCTTGATATGTCCTTCTATCTTAAGAGTTTGAGGAGTGGTAATTCCTGCCAATGCATTACACGATATGGTCGGACTCATTTATTCTTTTTCTAGGGTTTGTTCCTAGTGTATATCCTCTTCTTTTGAAGTTTCTTGTTCATTTTCTTCCTCCTCTTTAAAATCTATGTAAAATAATTTCTTCTCAGCACACTAATGACCTTTAGTGTATTTTCTATCACAACTATAGAAAAGCCCTTTTTCTCTTTTTTCTTCCAATTTTTGTGGTGTCAAACTTGTAGGTTGTGGAAGTCTAGCAGTAGCAACACTTCCATCTTTATATATGTGAGTGGTAGGCTTCCTTGTCACCATAATTTTACATTCAATTTTTCTTGCCAATCTGAATGCCTTCTCCAATGAATCAGGTTCCCAAACATGAACTTCATGTTGGATGTTATCCTTTAAAGTCCCTATGAAGAAATCAATCCTGTGTTCCTCTGGAATATCAGTTACCCTTATATTCAATTTTTGGAAGTCCTCAATATGCTGCACCACTAAATCTTTTTGTTTGAGATTTATCAATTGGCTAAAGAAGGTGTTTCTCTTTTTATCCTCATAATGTGCTATCATTTCCTTCGTAAAAATTGACCAAGTGAAAATTTTTTTATGACATAAAAGCCATCGATACCATACAAATGTATTTTATTCTAAATGTAAAGTTGCAATGTGTACCTTTTTTGTGTTTTGCACAATATTGAGATCACAATATTGCTCCATCTGTAGTATCCATGTTACGAGATCCTTGCCATCAAACTTCCTCATATCCATATTTGGAATATGGTGGTTCTTCCATATAACATTAGAGTTTATGAAATCATGATTAACATTTATTTTGTTCTCATCATGATTTTCCTCTACTATCTTTTCACCATTAGGAAACATTTCTTGTATAAACTTTGTCAAACCTTCCATGTCCGTTTTTAGATCATTCTTCATGTTTTCCATGTTGTCTTTCATTTTTTCTTTCATGTCATCCATCTTAGCTTCCATGCTAACTTCCATGCCCTCCATATTAGCTTCCATGCCATTCATTCCTTTCTTCAAACCATCCCTATTAGCTTCCATGCATTTCTTCAAAACTTCCATTTCATTTTTTGTTGCTCTTTGTGAGAATGAAATTGGTGCACTTGCTCTTGTTATTTTGATATGTCATGTTTCCATTCTTCATCTTCATGAGTCATAGTAGAGCCTTCTAAAGGCTTAATGGGTGTTGAATTACTTTTAGGGGAAATTTTTAGAACCCAATACCGATATATATTATACAATATTCCTTTGGAATCAATTCAAAATGATTTTTCATACAATACTTATACAATTCGAAAAAAAATACACACCTTTTTCTTGCTTTTGAGGAGCTCGATATTGAAAATGAATTATCTATGTGATTTAGAATCTTCAATATCTGAAATTTGGCCCTGTAGTAGTCCTCTGAAGCTTCTTCCAAATGCCACAGCTCTGACCTGATTTGGATTCATCAAGACAAATTTATGCCCAATCTCCCATAATGGCCTAATTATAGACTGGTCCACTAAAGTGAACTTGTATGACATGCCACGTGTAACTATTTCCTCCTTCGGCTCTGAAATTTATATACAGGAAACTATAGTATGTTTACTTGCATCCACTTTTTATAGAATGCAAATCCGATGCTCAGAGGGAGAGAGTTATGACTATTTTCCCATGGTCACCTCTTTGAGATGAAATTTGGGATCCTAACAAAACCCTGACTTCCACAGATCATATCTCTGAAAATATTGTGAAAAAATATCTAAAATTTTTGCAAGACATTCCTCATGATTTCCGATTCTCTCTATAAAAATTTTAGCTTTTGAACCTTCGTAGAAAAAAAGTTAGATAGAAAATTCCACGACGAATTATTTAGGTGAAATTCGGGAGCCTGAAAAAAAACCTAATGTCCAGAGATCATATCTCCAAAAATGTTGTGAACCAAGCTCTGAAATTTTTACACAACGTTCCTCAAGATTTCGGCTTCGCTTTGTAGAATTTTAGCTTTTGAACCTTTGCAGACAAAAATTTATAGCGAAAATTCCACGATGACCTGTTTGGAGAAGAGACACCCTAGAATCCAAAGCTCTGATACCAAATGCTATGAAACTAGCTCCAAAAATAGAAGAAAAGAGACATCAACGCCTTAGAAATCAGCCACTTTGAGGGGGAAACCTCCAATACATTACATAAATGAACAATTATTCGAAGATACAAATGAATAAACCTCTTTCTATATATAGGATTCCACAGGGTCACAATATAATCCTAGCCGACCTAACAATAATAATCTAAGGGCACAATAGTAACAATATTGGGGTTATAGGGGTACAAAAATAACAATAAGGGGGTTACATTAACAACAATAAGGGATTATACTAGTAATATAGAGACCTAATAGGGTGAGAGTGGTGAGCGGTATCAGATGGGGTGGTGCAAAGTATCATGGGCATGACACGTAGTAGAATTGGTGGTAATAGATACTACCCATTTCAGACCCCCCTCCCCTCGTTGTTAAATTTCATAGGCTGAGGGGAGGCCAAAAAACATTGAAGATCGTTAGATGTATGCGGGGTGAGGTGGATGTGTGGAGACATGAACGGAGATTAGTGAGGTGTGAGTTGACGAGTTTTTTGGGTGGCGAAAGGTCCAATAAGCGATATTAATAAATCATAATCACAATTTTTTAGGACTGGAGTGAATGAGGCATCTGGTGGAAATTTCAATGTGATATATCGCAAATCGCAAGATTTAAAGTATATAAAAAATCACAAGATTTAAAGTTATCACAAATCGCAAGGTTTAAATTATATCGCAAATCACAATATTTAAAGTTCACAATATTTAAATTTATCACAAATCACAACATTTAAGGTTATCGCAAATCGAAAAAGTGAGGATTGGGGGGAAATGAGTTAAGTAATATGAATGGAAGGCCTTAATATTTGCGATATGCGATAGTGATGCTGATGGGGCAGGGAAAGGTGTCCCACCGATATCGCATCGGGAGATTTGTGAAATAGCGAATGGATTGGCAAGGAATATTTGTGATATGTATATGCAATGCTGACAGGGTAGGGAAATGGGTCCCACTTGATATCGCATCGGGAGATTTTTGAAATAGAAAATGGATTGGCTAGGAATATTTGTGATATGCCGATGTGAAAAGGCAAGGAAGGGGTCCCACTTGATATCGCATTGGGAGATTTTTGAAATGGAAAATGGATTGGCAAGGAATATTTGTGATATGTCGATGTGAAAAGGAAAGAAAGGGGTCCAATTGATATCACATTGGGAAGTTTTTAAGAAATGAAAAGGAGAAGGTGTGAATTGCGATTTGCGATATCTCAAATCGGGACTTAGCGGGACTTGTATAGGACTTGGGATAAAATTTAGACATAAGGTATGCCTCAAATGATTTTGAAATCCATTTTTTTTTTAAAACACAACTCCCTTTCCAACTTTTGAATGTAGACACCCTATATTTTGATCTTCTTCCGTCATAGGAAAAATGAGATTTTGATGTTGTACCTACTGGAATAAATTTCACCTTTTCATTTCATTATTTCTCCTTAACATTTATACCTACCCAGACTACTCATCGAACATTTTTTCTTCTTTTGTAGGGTGCATTTAGAATTACAGACCCTGAAACATTTTCCTTTTGAAATTCTAACCTAACCCCTATCCCTTATTTCTCCTATTGGTTCATATTAAGCTGTTGAACCAATTTCATTTTCTACCTATCTACTGATAATCCAAGATTAAACAATTTGTAAAATCTTCATTTTCTAGCCTATCATCAAAAATTCAAAATTGTACAATCATGCTTAAACTATATGATTGAACAAACCTTTCTAAAGAGTAGTGGAATTTTGATTTGCAGGACTTTTAGATCTATTCATTTTTTTTGTGGGGCTTTCTTTTCCTTTTTTACACCCTCTTTTTCTTCTTCTTTTTTGTTTCTTTTTCTATTCTTTTGAAATGTTTTGAATATTGATATATATATACAATATGAAAAACTACAAGGGAAAAATCTTCAGTCACGTTGTGATACTGTAAATTACAGGAATCTAATAGTGGCTTCAGCTGGGGATGACGCTTCTTCTTAGGGAAGTGTCAAGAACAACAAGACCAGTAGCCTTGTATACTCCTTCTGTAATTATTTCCATGAATCTTCTCCTGCTATTTTTTTTTTTTTTTTACGTATTTGTATTTCTATTTTTCAACACAAAAAGGTATCCTTCAAAAGGATCTGAGACCAAAATTGTGGTATTTATGATGGAATGGGAAATTTATCTGTATTTAGGAGAAGTAATTTTTCAGCATCTTGCTATTGACAGGACCTCCGGGTGGCTCTATTCCATCTATATCTTGTAGAAAAAATGCATTATTCCCTCTGAAAGAATGAACAATATATGGGCCCTTCCACAGGTTGTCAAACTTGCCATGTTTACCTTTATATTCTCTTCTAGAATCCCATCTCAGTAATTTATCTATGATATTGAAATCATTTTCCTTTTTTCTTCTGTCAAATAAATTCTTCATATTTTCTTGAATAACCTGAGTTATGTTGTAAACTTCTTCTCGATATTGTTGTAGTTGAATGGCCTGGTTTATCCTTCTTTGTACATCATTCTCTTCGGCCTATAACTCTTGAATGATTTTCATGGTTGGCACTCCTAGTGATGTTGGGAAAATTTCATCCATCGCATAGACCAACCAATATGGTGACATGCCAATTGATTTTTTAGTTGTCAGTCATTTAGCCCACAATGCATGCACCAATTTGTTATGCCAAGATTTCTTATTGTCTTCCAACAACTTCTTGATGATATTAACCAAACTCTTTTTGGAGGATTTAGCTAGTCCATTACCTTGAGGGTAATAGGTTGTTGAATGCCCCAAGGAGATGTGATACTTATGGAAAAAATTCACCACTTTCTTGGACTTAAAAGCAGCAGCATTATCTGTGATGATTTTTCTAAGACAACCAAATCTATATTGGCTTCAAGGAACTTGACAATCACTGCGTCAGTAGCAGTTCTAGAAGGGATGGCTTCTATCCATTTGGTAAAATAGTGTGTGGCAGTTAGGATCCATTTATTCTCGGCAGAGGATGAGGGGTGGATTTCTCCAATGAAGTCTAAACCCCATTATTGAAAAGGAGCCTCAATAGAGATTATCTGAAAGGGAAAAGGTAACAACTTTCTTTTCCCTTAAAAAATTTGACATTTGTGATAGGTGGCCACCATTTTGTGGATATCTGGGAAAAGAGTAGGCCAGTAGAAACTAGCTCTAAGGATCTTGTTAGCAATGGTTTTCCGATAGAGATGACCTCCATAATCCCCTTCATGAAATTCTTGAATAACCCTATCTATATTTTCCTAAAGAAAACACTTAAGCAATATTCCCCCAAAATATTTCTAGTACAAGACCTTTTCTAGGATGCAAAATTTTACAGCTTTTAATTTCAAGAATCTAGCTTTTGTGTTGGAAAAACTGGGAGGAGAATTTAAATGAAATAGAAAATATAGTATATCTGCATACCAGGGAGGATTCAGGAATTCTTCCTCATTAGGTGGAGTCATCATCTCCTCTTGTTCATCCAGTGAATGGATCATGTTGATATCTAGTGCTTGAAAATTGGTTTTAGACATCAATTTGGCTAACCCTTGTCCTTTGATCAGTTTGATGGGTCTGACCTCTAAATCATACTCTAGGATAACAAAAATCCACTTGCCTCTTTTTCCATCAGGATTCTGCATTAGGATGCCCTTGACAACTATGTTGGGCATAAAGGAAATGATATGTGAATGTAGGATGAAAAATCTGAAATCCTTCAGTGCTTTGACCAAAGAAAAAGTCCACTTTTCCATGATATTGTACTTTAAAGGTGCATCTCTCAAAGCTTGTCTGAAAAATGCAATGGGTTGTTCTTGTCCTTCCTTATTTTTCTGTAGCAATACAATAGCAATAGTGTGTTCTGATGCAAAGGAAAAAATGATGAAATATTTGGTGAAATCAGGGCTGATCAAAACTGGTGCTTTGGTGAGTGCATCTTTTACCAAGTCAAAGGACTATTTAGCCTCCATGCTCCATTTAAATCCTGAATCTTTTTTTAGCATGTTGGTGATGTTTCTCAATAGTTCTTCAAGGTTTGTTATAAATCTTCTCAAAAAAATTATCTTACCACTGAAATATTGAAGCTCTTTGATGTTCCTGGGCTGAATGATTTGAAGTATGCCCTCAATCCTAATAGTATCAATTTTAATTCCTTATTCATATATAATATGGCCCAGAAGATTCCCTTATTCAAGACCAAATAATGATTCCTTGGGATTCAAATATAGTTTTAATCTTCTGCATTTATCGAAAACTCTTCTTAAATGAGCCATATGTTCTTCATCAGTTTTCGAATATACTGTAATATCATGAAGGTATATCACAATGAAAATACTGATTTATTCTGAAAAATCAATTTCCATTGCTCTCTGGAAAGTCGCACCAGCATTAATTAATCCAAAAGGAATTTTCAAATACATGAAGGTCCCCCAAGGAGTAGTAAAATTTGTTTTGTGTTGATCATTAGGATGCACTAGCACTTGATTATACTCTGAAAATCCATCTAGCAAAGAGATCCTTCTGGAGCCCACTACCATTTGCAATATGTGGTTTATATTTGGTAAAGGGTAGTTGTCTTTAAGTGATACCTTGTTCAGATTCCTAAATTCAATGCAAAGTCTGATCTCACCTGTTTTCTTTCTTATAGGAACAATATTGGAAACCCATTCAGAGCATCTAATTGAGACTATTATTTTGGCATCATACATCTTCTTGATCTCCTTCTCAACCAAGGGCATTAGGATAGGATTTATCCTACACAGTTTTTGTTTGAAAGGTTTCTAGTCCTCCTTGACTGGAATCTTGTGCTACATAATACTAGTATCATAAGATTTCAGGTCCTCATAGCTCCAAGCAAACACATCAATGAACTCCTTAAACAAAGAAATGTATTTTTTTTTGTAATCATTGGTAGTGTATTTGATAAATTTATCATGTTGGGATCCTGTTCACTACCTAAATTTCACTCCTCAATGTTTGCTTCTATAGGTTCCATATTTGGTTTTCTAGCTACATCATTAAAGTCAAATAGTTCCTTTAAAGGGACAAGTCTCTAGGCATAATTCTATCTTTGAATTGGAGTACTTCAAATTCCTCTTTTTCTGGGTCCTTACGTATCTCTGTTCTATGTAAATCTTCATTTGCTAAAATATTAATATCAGAATCATGAGGTGGTTCACCGGTACTCATTTTTTCTTCAGTGGGACAATCCTCTTCATAATCTAGGTCCAAGCTAGACTCTTCTAACTCACCTTTAGATTGTAGGAAATTTTCAATCTATTTGTCATTTCCAAAGACTTGCAAGTATCTCATATAACCAGGGACTTTTGGGCAGTGTTTAATCTACACTATATATTTCTTGTTGGGATGGGGTAATTGACAAGTGATGGCTGAGAATGCTAAACCATTGGAAATGACATTTTGATTCCTTGGAATTGCAGCAAGATCATATTTTTCAAATGTTTTTAGAATGTCAAGCAAAACATTCATCTATGCTTTCAATCTAGGATGTTTGGATGAATATTCTCCCTTGATTTGTTTAATAACCAGCTCAGAATCCCCATGAATATAAATTATTTTGGCTCCTAATATTTTCAACAATTGTAAACCCAAAAGGAGTGCCTCATATTATACTATATTGTTGGTGCACTAAAAAATTAGTTTGTAAGAATAACCCTTTGCATTGTTATTTCCAGTATTGCAGACCCACACCCCTGCTCCTGAACCTACTTTGCCACAAGAGCCATCAAATCTCATGTTCCAGAAAGGTTCAAATTCACACATGTGTTTTACAATTTCCATTTGGTTCGCTTGTTCTCTATCCTGGTCCTTTTCTTCTCCAGCTACATGTTCATTAATTCCTTCATCATTGTAAAGAATGAATGAGTCAAGGTCAAAATGAACATTGTAAAGTGGGTAGTTATGTGGTTTCTCTTGACTCCTCACCATGTATTTCATTAAAGTTTCCCTATAAAGACTTCTTTGTTGGCCAAACACTGGTATGGTAGCATAATTCATATCCATTTGGAGGGTCCCTTGTAGCTTGGATCCCCATGAGCGTGATAAAATCATGCCATACTTAGGAGGCATGTTAGCCACTACTATATCCATCACTAGACTCTTGGCTAGTATCTGGGCTAAAGTAACACAAAAATCTTTGATGAGGCCTAGGAATTTGATGTTGTTGGAGTCAAATGAGTACAACTCTTTGTGGGGTCTAGTTACCTCAAGGCCAAGTTTCTTCATAATAGCCTTTGGCATAAGATTATGCGATGCACCTGAATCTAACATGGAATTATGGAGGATTTTATCATGAACGTTCAGACTAATATAAAGTGGGGGAACAATTCCCTCCTGGGATTTAACATCTACTTTTGGCCCAAACAAAAGTTTAGGTTTATCATCATTCAGATTGACAATGTCAGTAATTTCTCCTATCTTCAACAACTTTAGGACTCAAGATATGTATACATCCTTGTTTACCAGTTCAGTGAGAGGAATTGAGATTTTTATTTTAGCAATTTCTTTCTCAATGCTAAATGGTGTAGGTACTTTGGGCAGATTTGAACAATCGGTCTCCTTAGGCACTATTTTTGCAACAATATCGGATTGTTTACCTGTGGTAAGGATATCATCTTGAACGGGTTTGATAGGGCTGATAGCTGGTTTACTAGCGTTGCTTTTTATATCATTCTTTCCAGGGATATTAATAGCTTTATTTTAACTTTCTATTGTTTTCTTGGGATTAGTTTTAGGGACCTTTTGTAATGTTCCCACTTAGCCTTAGCTAAGAGGAACATTCAATTTTTTTTAATTTCTATTGCATGAATAAATGAATAAAGGAGGACATGTAAAACTCCTAAAAAGTTTAAATAAATCAATTCCCATGTAAACAAAAACAAATCAGGGCCATGTAAATAATCACTTGCAGGTGTGAAAGAGATTTGAGCTAAATACTGGGTCAACCTTGACCAAATCAACAACGATGTCTAGGTTCATTGCATCTCCAAAAGGGACAACGCAGTTCTAGAAGGAAGCCTCTCATGTGAAAGGGGCTAACTCATCAAGGTGGTTTAGGGTTTGAAAAGGCTTTCTAATATTATAAAAGGAAATGAAGGGAAAAAAGAGAAGGTTGTTGATTGATCATATTTCTGAGTATTTGTTTGCTTAGACAAATACCATTCTCTACTGTTTAGTGGAGGATTGTATTTGGAATTCCTATGCAGGGATTTCACCTTTTCCTTTGAGGATTATTGGAGGAGTGTTTGCTGAATTGAACCACTATCAGGCTTGATGCCAAGCTCTAATTTCATTAGCAGCGCTGATCCATTGAGGGTTTTTCTGCTTCTGCAAGTTGCAGCAAGTGGGAGTCTAGATCTGCAAAGATCTAGTGTATTTTTGGGAGCCTCTTCTCATGAGTGTGTTCTTTAACCTCCTAGAAGAGTGTCTCTTTTCTTTGTACTTCAGATCCGCAATTTTACAGTGGTTATCTATGAAATTTGAGCTACAACATTGTTTTTTATGAGTAGACTGCGTTATTTCTATATAAGGTCCTTCATGGTGTGTTGCTTATAGTTTAGATTAGAGATCTCTAGCGCTGGGCTTTGCCTTCCACTCGGTGATCCATGGATTAGCTTGCTGATCCATGTTCTATTTATATCTGATCCATTGTAATGAAATATTGTATTCAAAAATTTACTGCAGTAATTTACATATCTGCAACTTGTTTCCCAGATCTACTATTGTTTATGCATGCTTTTGCCAAAATTCCAAAGGGATCTTGAAGGGAAAGCTATCTAGTTTCCAGATCTAAAATAGATCTGATGTTTTGTCCAAAGATTTGCCTTAGATCTGAGTTTTAACTTCCAGCTGCTAAAGCTCCTTAAAAATAACGTTGTTGAACCATTTCTGTAAATGTATGTGTTATAGCTCTCTTTTCTGAAGATTCTTGTTGTATTATCTCAGGCATTCTACTATATAGTGAAAGAGCTTCATCATAATTCTGATTTTCTGCTATATTACTGAAATATGAACCTCCTTGCTGATATCCACTGAATATATAATAAAACTCCTCAATTCCTGAAGCAGTTTTTTCATTTGGCTGCAGCCTTCCTCTTTGGGTGCTTTTTAGCTAGTCTAGATTTTGGGAGATCTGTTTAATGTATCTAAACTAATTTGTTTTAGTTGAAATTCCATATATAAGTCCCATACATCATAAATAAGAGGAACCAAGTCCTGATATGCATTTTTGTCATACATTTTTTCTTATACAACATTTTTCTCGAGCACATTGTTGATATTCCTGAAAAAGGGATATTACACCTTTTTAGCAGAATTTTCAGAATTATTTGTCTTGGAACTATCGGAGTTTTTATTGCTTCTAAGATTATATTTTCTATGTACCTCCATGATGGCATTCTAAAAACCTTTTTTATAATCCTCAGAATCTTCAAATTCTACTTCAGTTTGAGTCAGAGAAAATAAACCTTGTTCTTCTTCAGTAAGGTAAACGAAATCATCTTCATTAATTCCCATTAGATTAATCTGACTTTATTCTAATTCTTCGACCACTCCCTTGTCTTCATCAACGTAATTCTCTTGGAATGGAGGCCTAATTCAGGGTTGGTCAGGGCCTATTTGTTCTCTCTCTTTTATTTGAGGGTGGTTTCTTCTAAGGTTTTGATTTCTGTTTTGAGGAGCTAGCTGATTTTCCCTAGGAATAGCTCTATCATTTAGGCTAATTATCTCTGTCATTCTCTCCATATTTATAACCAAGATATCAATCTTAGCATTAGATGTGGAGGGTGCATGTTATTCCCAAATAGTGACTCTCTTCTCATTTCTCATCCTAGCCCTTTAAACCTGGTGCAGTAGTCTTGAACACTCTCTCCAACATTTCTCTTGATGTTTTCATATTCTGACAAGATTTGAAGAGGGTTTTTCTTAAAATCCCATCTATTGATGAATAGATAGTGAAAGGAAGGGAAGTCATGGAAAATATTTGGAGTCAAGCCCTTAAACCATTTTCTTACTTCCCCTCCCAAACTTTGAGAAAACATCGTCAAATTGACACTTTCATAATTTATATCTTCAAAGTAGAACAATCATTCATTTTATCCACATGTTGTTGAGCAGTTCTAGGACCAGTCCCATCAAATTGTGGAATTTTGGACTGATGTGGCATAGGTACCATAGGTGGTGGCAGCACCAATGGAGAATATCTGGATGCCATGATTGGTGGTGGGGGAACCCAAGGGGGGTTGAGAAGAGGAGGGTTGACAAGGGGAGGTGGAGGATTAAATGGAGGAAGGTGGACAGTGGGTGTATGAATGGTAGTTTGGGCACTCTGGTGGGAAATGTTCAAGGAAGTGGTAGGAGCTGTAGATACACCTGGATGGGTTGGCTGAGGATGATCAGATCTGGAAATAACAGATGGAGCTTCTGTAGTAAGAGAAGATAACTCTACGGATTGCTGAAGGTAACCATCATCGATAGCTGAGGTGAAACCTGCTACTAGATGTTGAAGGGATTCAAAGTGTTGGAGAAGCTAAAGGTCAGCTTGGTGGATGTGGAGGCTTCCCCAACTGGAATTTTTTGTAGGATATATGGGTCAAAAATATCTGGTTTGTCCAATTATGAGATTTCTTCATGAATAAGCCTTGTTAAAAATGTAAAGTGAATTGGATATCCTGCAAGATTACAAGGTTTGTAGGGAGGGAACTTGCTCTCTTAAGGGATTTTCGACTAGTTTGACTCTTCGTTCTGGGGGGTTTTCTTAGGATTTTCTCTAGGTTTTCAGCTATTACAAGAGGATTTGGGTCAGGATGAGATTTGGTAAAGATCCTTCTAGGAGCTAGAATTTAAACCGGAAGTATAGACAGGCTGAGTACTTGTAACGCGGCTGAAAATGAATCTTTCGAAAATACTTGAATCATACAATGTTTTGACTGTGGTTTTCTGAGTTTTGATGAAATATAATTTTTTTATAATAATCTCCCACTGTGGATGCCATTATGTTGTGGCCCTATAATTTATAATGTTGGCAAGAATAAACGATATAGGACAACATCAAACCACTTTGGAATCTAGGACCTAGCCTTCCTATACTCAGAGAGGGCTCTCTCTATTTATGCTTTGATTTTACTTTAATATTATGAATGTTGATGTTAGGCTAGTTATAGTGATAGTGGTATTGGTTGTTTTGATTGATTTTGTTGATTGGATGAGAAGGTCTACAAACGCTAATCCATTGGGCTATGGAGTCAAACAGGGGCTAGTTTTGTTGCATAAAAAATTAAAAAGCATCACAGGGCAAGCTAACTGCGTGTGTTGGATATTAAAGCAGAAAGGATTGTGAGGTGAAATAAGACGTGAATTTGCAATATTGGTTAAAAATAAATTAAGAATTTCTTAACCAAACATCATGAAGAAAAAATTCATATTGTAATCACAAACAAAATTAAGGTGCTCCAACAGCAAATCTTAATCTAAAATTTATTTTTTACAATCAACTTAAAATGATACGTAGTGAGGAAAAACAGTGGAAACATTCAACATAGAGGAAGGAATCACATCACCAGGAAGAGACAACTCAAGTATCCTGCAAATGGTTTCTTACTATTGATGCTCCAGCTTCCAAAATTACAGTGCTCCAATATTTCTTACAATGAAAGTTTCAACAGGGTCTAATCTACCAACCCTTGATACTGCCAATGTATGCATTATTTAAATAAAAACTACATTGGTTTCCCTAATCTACTTTGGAAAATTTCATTAGTTAAAATTAAACTAAAAGTAGACAAGTGTGGCCATGGAAGGCCCGAACAAAAAATCTTTGAGAAAACACCGCCTGTGGAATTAACTTTGGAAGCTCTTCATGAATCCAAAAAATTTGACAGATCTTTGTGAATCCAAAAAGTAGGTTGAAGGTGGCTGAGGTGGTCACAAATAGGCAACGATCGGTGGCTCTGTCATTTGGCTCAACCTTTGGGCCACCTTTGCTGGATCATTAAAGATGATGCGATGTTGACACTTCTAATCAATTAGTGGATGTGTTGATGTGTCCATTGTGCCTTTTCAATCTTGGTACATTCAAAATTTTCTCCACTCCTTATTCCTGGAATTCTCATACTTATGACCTGTCAGTACAATTCATCCACCTCTGTGTACTTGCTGAAAGTGGGCTTGGTGAGGAAAACATATTTCAACTCATGTTGAATAAAGATATCATTATTCAGGAAATCTAAGACAACTTTCCCAATCACATTCCATTTGATATTGGAAAATTTGGTGGTATCCTTAGCTATTTCCCTGAGCTTGGTCATATAATCTCCCTTTTGGACCATCTTGTTATTAATTACATACAGTGAGGGAATCACTTTTTCCCTCAGGGGCTCAATCTTTTTCAAGAATCTGTTGATGGCCATATCCAATTCATAACACTTATCCTCCAGTTGCCTCACTAAATTCCTCTTAGTGAGGATCATTTTCACCTCTAGTATGGTTTTTTTTCTCTCCTATAAATCGAGCCCTTAAAGGTCATAACTAGTTTTCGAGTTCATGAATTTTATGATCTTGGGGGTTGTGATTGGCATATTTTTTAATTCCCGATTTTCCTTTTCAATATCCACTGTGCATTTTTCAATTAACTCTTTCTGTTCAAAACTAATGTGGATGGAGTGTCATATTTCATCCACTGAATCTATGGTACTGCCCCAAATTATCAGCTTCATTTGACCCAGAATGTTGCTGGAGGAAAATTCCTTCTCTGCCTTCTCCAACCTCTGTTACACATTATTTTTTCATTGTCCTTGCAATCCCTAACTCGCACATTGGAGGGTCTCTTCTATGACCAATACCCAACGTCATGCTTTGCAAATAATATCATTGCATCCATTTTGATGAAGGCAACATTCTCCTTGTTGACATTTCCTTAAGCAGAGCTGTGGAAATCCCTTTTTTTTCCTTGGCGTGAGTAGCCCTTTACTTCCTCGCACCGACCTGGGAATTTTAGACTAACCCCATGCCACTTGGCGCTCTGTGCCAGAGTAACACCCGCGCCAAGCTATTTATGATTTTTTTTTTTTAAATAGAGGCGGAGGTTTCATTCAAACCACCTCGGGGATGAGTCATTGGGAGTGGTTGAACTGAAACAAACATGGGCTTCCTCCTTTAGTTATTAGTTTCCACCTCCCTTGGAACACTCCTAAAGGATATGCTTCCCTTCCACCTTTGTAGGGATCCCAACCTCCTCCTTTTCCTCTATATAAACAAGCCTTCTCTCTTTATGAAAAATAGTTGAACAAAGAGAATTATACAGCTGAAGTGTTGAACTTGAAAGAATAAGATATAGTTGAATAACTAATTTATTGAGAACGTAGAACAAGGTGAAATCCATTGAGAGGTCCCTTATCCTGTCTGAATTCCCTGAAAATATTTGAGACATGCTTCACCCGAGCCCCACTGGAGGATATCGCAATGTCAGACCATGGTTGTATCTCTTCTTTCTACCTATTAATATAAGTGAATATTGTCTGGTTCCCGTCTTATGTTTTATATTTATTGAATGCAATATTGTAGTCTTCTCTGACTGAATAGTATATTTTGGATGAAATTAGTATGTGGGATGTGGCTGTCGTTTTTTGATCTTTTTGTAGGTGTGCAAGCATGATAAGCAAAGGGATTGTGACTTGTCGAATCAGGAGCAAGCAGTTATCATCACCACTATGATTTCCAACAAAAGCATTGGACCATAGGTAGGCTATCTTATCGTGTCCATTTTCATTCGAATATCTAGAAACCTACACCTTAGCATGATTCCTTGTTACTAGACCCACCCTAGGGCTAGAGGGATTGCCTATGTCTGCAGAGAGGATTTACCTACATAAAAAGTTGGCAACTCCACTGGGGATTAGTGTGAGTTTGTCTTTGATCTTGTTGGGTCATTTTTCAGGTTTTTTGTCTTGTTGTTTACTATCCTAGTTGTTTAACTGTGTTTCAAATCATTGTTCATCCCTAGAGTGTCAAGATTGACCTCTTCTCTATTAAGTTTTTCCCTTTTCATTGGTTAACTAGCTTGGCACATTTTTTCCCAGAACAGTCACGCCAATTGGCGCATGTTACCTTTGTAGCACTCGCGCCATCCCTTGTTTGGCGTTGAATACCACCTCACAGTCGCGCCGACCCCTCTGATTTTTTTGGGTGTGAGATTTTCATGAGTTTTTGGTTCATTGTACTTGTTTCTAGGTTATTCTTGAGAGTAATTGAAGTATTTTTTACTGTCTTTGATTGCTGGAAGCTCATTTTCCTCATTTGTTTATCAATTTCTTATCAGTGTAGGCTGAGGTCTTAGGGTTTCTGAGTGCTTTTGTGCATTGAGCCTTCTGTTTGGAGATTGAGTTTCCTGATAGTTATCGAATCCGTTCCCTATTAGATTGCTCTTCGTATATTTGATCCTGTTGAGTATGTTCATTGGTTGAATGATCATTTCCTTGCTTGTTTGATTTCTCTTCCTCTTACTCCAAGCACCGATTACACTGCTTGCATGGGTCATTTTGGATATTTCTCTTTGATTTAAAAAGATTGTAGCATTGGTTTGGGTGTTGTTGTGTTTGTTTTATGTTGGAGGAGTCACTCCATTTCAAATTTTACATTCGATCTCTCAAGCTAGTGTTTAGTTTTGTTTTTCATGTTATTTAGTGCATTATTTTCTCTATTGCATTGAAAAAACCAAAATATTGCATTTCTTTTGCTTTGAAAATTAAATGTTCTCTTGCATAACTAGAATTGCATAGGCTAGGAAAGAGTTTTGTTTTCTGTAGATTGCATTAGATGCATTAGTGGATGTTTTCGCATAATTTTAGTATTCGCTATTGCTTAAACTTTTTCTTTCCTTCCCGTAGATAGCTTTCATTGAATGAAAATGATATCCTTCTGCATATAGTTTTTCATTTAGGAAGATTTTAGATCCGACATACATTAAGGCCTGGAAATTGAAACATAATCCAATATCAACATTAAAATTTATTTCAATTAACCTAAGGAAACATTGAAACCTAACAAAACATTCTAGTGGTCTAAGTTAGAGACGTGTTCCAGCGTCTTAAAACCTAGTAGTTGTCGTTCGCCATCGGGCTCCAGACAGTGCTAGTACGGACTTGTGCTCCCCATACTGTCGAGTATATAAAGGGAGACCCCTGTAGGTTTCAATCCTTTTATCTATAGGAAGCCGATTCTACTACCCTGTAACAGTGATACACCGAACACAACATTCAGGGAGATTACCTGCACGTACGTTAAATCCTTGGTCATTTCTCTTTCATTTGATCACCAAGGTGTATATGGAAGTTCACGGAAACCTGGCATACCCTCTTGCTTAGACTACCTAAGCAGTCATTTTTTATCTTTACTGAATACTTAAATTTGAGAAGAACATCGAGCACTTGTCCTTTCGCACTCGTTAAAAATTGAAAGTGACTAGAGTCTTCTGCCTGTTTCTTGACTCTTAAAACATGAAACAACAAAGTTTGGTTTCAGTGTCTTAAAATAAAATACCCATGATCACATGCCCATTAAAATTTTTAGCACTTGGCTTGCTTCTTTTTTTGCCTTGGTTTTTGAGTCTTTGCTCGGATCTTTCTTTTTCCTTCTTGTTGATAAGTAGTCACGGTGGTAGAACCACCAGTTTCATTGTCCTCACTCCCTTCTAGAGGTAGTCCTTTACCATAAAGTTGATTTGAAACTCCTCAATCCTCTAGGTCTGCTCAGCAGGGGAAACTTGGTGGCCCACAACATCTAATCCAATCTGCTCCACAGGGGCAACCTACTCAACTGGTCCAACAACCGGCTCAATCTACTCAACAAAAATTTTACTCTACTTCATAGTAGGGTCCTACTTTTTAGTAGCATGTTCAATCTTCTCAGCAGCCAGTTTACCTTGTTTATTTAGCTCAACAAGGACCCACTTATCAATAGCCTACTCAACCCTAAAGAATTTATTATTCTCATGGTCAATATTGACCTATATATAGTGCGCCTCAAGGTTTTGCTTATCGCCCTCAAAATCAGTTGCAGTATAATCAACCGCAAGGTCATACTTACATTCCACCGCAAAATCCTTTTCCTTCTCAACAAGGACCTCGATGGTATACTCAGAATTGGTATCCTCAGTATCAATAGAATTATTTGGCTTATCCCTTATATCATCTGAATCCTTCGGGACATAATGCATGGGGGCAGAATTTTTCTCAAACAGGGTGGAATGCAAGTTCGGGTTCTTATCAAAGATCTACTATGCCTTTTAATTCTCAATTACCATTTCTCACCAAGTTGAAGTTACCGGATGTGTCAAAGTTAAGGATAGATCCTATTCCTCATAACCCATATTGGCCTCCAGTTCCAACTAAGATTCCTAGTGATTGTCCCAAATTTGAGGGCAAGTCCGGAGAAGACCCCCAAGCACATGTTATGACTTACCACTAGTGGTGTTCCTCTAACTCTTGGGTTGATTATTCCATACGGCTTCATCTTTTCCAACAGACTCTTACTACTACTGCCACTAAGTGGTATGTCGAGCTTTCTCACGGTATCTTTCAAGATTTCAAATCTCTCACTATGGTGTTCCTTACTCATTTTCAGTTACCGATTTGTTATGAAGCCGAGACGCATCTCCTCAGCCCCTTGAAATAGGACCGGGCTACTCATAACTCAGACCATATCATGAATGGAGACGTCGTCATCTCTTGATCAAGTTTGAAATTCCTAATCAGCTTCTTACTCATTGGTTCACTACCCCTTTTTCAATCAGATTATGAAGGACATAGCCATGGGGGCATGTGTAACCGAGGAACAAGCCATTACTCGTGCCAAGTACCTTCATCTCGTGTACTCTCAATCAGGCATATTGTGTGATATTTTTACTGATGCCCCTCAACTTGGAACTTATAAAGCACCGATGACCCCATCCTTCGACGGTATTATTGGTTCTATGTCTTAGATTTCGCATAAGTCTTCATGTTCTAACCCTGGGAAGCAAAAATATAATTCTTCCAATGATATTGCTCCTCAGTCTAGCTCGAATCCTAGTAAAACCTTGGAGGTCAATGAAATTTAGTCTAATCATATGGATAATACTTCTAAAGGGAAAAAGAAGGGTAAAGGAAAAACCAAGGCCAATGCCCTGAAACCAGATTCGTCCAAATCATGTGCTAATGATGGTTCACAACGTAAGCCGAAGTATCCCAGTCTGATTTGTGATGAAGAGAATTACACCAAGGACTATCCTCGATGGGCCGAAGTGATTAAATTTCTCAAAGGCACTAAGGATACTCCTTTTGTTCTTAAAGAACCTTTTCCATCTCAGCAGACCCAGATGGTCAAGCAGCCTCAGTCGTCTATTCCATCTGGCTCTCAAGTGTTTATGATGAACGATTCTGCATCCATTTCCATTGCTACTCAGCCGAAATATTATGCAGGGTTGTGCTAGGCAACAGAGAAGGATATCGCTAATGGTCCTCCTCCCCCACCTATTTCTGGCCCTCTTGAGATTGAAAGGCTGAGTGCCGAACCCATTGTGCGACCACCTTCCAAAGGTGTTCTCCAGAAATATTCTTATAATGCAAAAAACCGTGCTGCTCAAAATTAGAGTATTGTTGAGGATTTAGCACAGGAACCTTCCATGATGTCCGTGTTAGAAGTACTCCAGAGTTTTCCATCTCAGTGGAAAGGTTTATTATTTGCGATTGGTGGGGTTGATCCTGCTGATACTAGCCTTCTCACTTTCTATCTAGAGAATTTCATCCCACGACTTCTGCACCAGATTATGCTCATTATACAAGTCGTTATTAATGGTCTCGACATCCACCGAGCCATTGTGGATGAAGGTGCATCAACCTGTATCATGTCAGCTTCATGATGGAAGGCCATTAGCTCTCTAGCCCTAAATTCCTCACCAAATTCCCTTGAAGCATTTGATGGAAGGGAATCAAAACCTTTGGATTTTCTCGCAAGTTTGCTGATTATCTTAAAAGGGAAGATAGTCAATGTTGAAGTAGAATTCGTTAATGCTAAACTCAATTATAATCTTCTACTCGGTCGTAGTTGGACCCAGCTATGCTTTGCGTTCCGTTCACCCTCTTCCGTGCTTTGAAATTTCCACATGATGGTAAGATTGTTACTGTCAAAAATTTTTCATTATTCACCTCTTCTTCTGAGAACAACGTTCCGTATGTGGATAATATTCCTATTCCCTTCAAGAACATTGGGCCGGGTCTCTTCAAGGATCTAGCCCTCATAGGTATTTTTCCCCTTTCACCACCGAATACTGTTCAAATTAATATGATCTCTTGGTCTGATGACCCGTGGATTATTCCTTCACCTGAATAGGTCGATTCATATGGAGATTCAATTCCTTTGAGTCCAATTGAAATCGATTATTGTGAACTCATTGCTGCATCGGGTACTCCACCTTCTGCTGGTGCTCCTTTGAGCTTATCTCTTGACATGTATTCTCAATCCCCCTGGCTCAGCGATTCAGACTCGCCTGATCCTTTGAAATAAGTGTTTCCTTTATCATGGAAACCATGTCTCTCTAAGACCTGCCGTGGGATGATGGTCATCATCGTTCTTCGTTTATGCCTGGCCTCGAGGCCACGTCTACATGTCTTGAGAATTTTGTGACTCAAATTCCTTCTCCTCTGCTTCAAATGCCAATTATGACGTGTAACCCTCACTCGACCAAGGGGCATGCTTATATCATCGTAGCCGTGGACTACTTCACCAAATGGGCCAAAGAAATGCCTACACTTGCTGCTGACGGTAAGGCAACTACTCAGTTCATTTTCAATCATATTATGGCTAAGCTTGGTGTCCCTCAAGCCATCATTACCGATCATGGTTCCCATTTTTGGCATTATATGGTGGCGGAGTTGACTTCTAAGTTGGGTTTGCATCACAACAACTCAACCTCGCACTACCCTCAAGCCAATAGCCAGGTTGAAGCCGTGAACACATTTCTTGTCACAATTCTTCAGTGTACGATTGGTATCCAAAAATCAAACTGTCATCTCATGTTATTTTCGAATCTTTGGGCATAACAAACCTTAGTAAAGAGTGCGACTAGATTCACCCCTTTTCAGTTGGTTTACGGTCTGGAAGCTACTCTCTCGATTGAATGTGAAATACCTTTGCTCAAGCTAGCTGTGGAATTAATGCCTAGTACTTAAATAGAAGAAGAGCATCTCCTTTACTTAGATAGGTAAGATGAAACTCGTCGCTTAGCTTCTTTGGTCATCGAGGCACAAAAGGAGCGAGTCAAAGCTCATTTTGATAAATCAGTTTCCCCTCGTTCTTTCGTTGAAGGAGATCTCGCCCTCTTATATGACCAAGCTCATGATATGCTGGGGGCAGGTAAATTTCAACCTATGTGGCATGGGCCCTACATCATTAAATGTGTGTTGCAAAATGGGGCCCATGAGCTAATTGAATACGAAGGCCATCCTCTTGAACAACACAGAAATGGGTTGTCTCTCAAAAAATGTTATGCATGAGTCATCCATGTGTAATAGGTGTACATAGGTGTTATTTTCATTTTTGTACATGTTTTTGGGTTTGGTGTGTTTTGTGAGAATTTTCCTGCTTATTGGGTCTTTCTTATTGTGCAGATGTCTATTACCCCTTATTTCTGTTTCGTGGATGGTGCTTCCTGTAGTACCGGGAATTTGTCCTCAGCAGCATAGGAAATTTATAATCCTACTGGTGAGTTGATAGATCTGCAAGGTATTTGTCTAGGATGAACTACAAATAATGTCGCTGAATATAGTGCTGTCATTGAGCTATTGACTGAGGCAATCAACCTTGGCATACGTGCATTGCTTGTAAATCTAGATTCACAGCTTGTTGTTCTACAACTCAATAATCATTACTCAGTTAGAAATCTGCACATTCTGAGATTGTATTTACATATTCGTTTGTTGGAAATAAATTTTGATTTCATTACTTATCAACGTATTCCTAGACGAATGAACACATTAACTGAGACAGCGGCTAACATTGTATTAGATAGACATTTGCATAATTTGTAAAAGCAATGTCATATGTAAAAAGATCCATTTAAGGAAATATATGTATATATATATATATATATATATATATATATATATATATATATATATATATATATATATATATATATATATATATATATATTGCATGTTTACAACTGTGTGCATCATAATGTCAAAAAATATGTGTATGTTTCTGTTACATCCCAAGACATCATGTCTCACAAAATATGCAAATAAAATAAACCTAGGTATCTAATCAGCATGATGCTCGTGATAACATGTCATGGCCCGTACTAGCTTCCTCAGCAAATGGTGGATTCGGATGGGCACTCATACAGTGTGTCTCTGATAGGTGAGAGGAACATCATCGAAATGTGCATAATCTAGGACTCCTCAGGTGATCCCCTCCAGGCTGTGCACTATTTCATCTTCCTCATTGCCCTCACCTTGAGGGTTGAAATCACGAGGGATTCGCCTCGCTATTGGTGACATGCCAGCAGGTCTCTCTGGGCCAACATTTGCATCACATGGATTTAATGTCAGAACATACATAAACAAAAAAAAAAACCATAATACTCATAAAATTCAAAAATTGAGTTTTACCCAAATTTTCATCCCAATCTTCTCCCTCCAGGAGTGGGAGGTTCGGCTCACTAGTGAAATCTGTGCTAGAGTAGGGCCAATCCTCCACGACAATCAGTTGTCGATGGAGCCAATAAAAAAATTCCAGTCTCTAGGACATCTGTTGGCCACCCCCTGCCCTTCGCATCAGTTCTACCCATCGGGCCATCCGAGGTTCTCTCGCTGGTGGGTTCAGAATGATGACCTCTTGTTGTTGAAAAATTGGTAATCGTTCTAAGAAGAACAATACTAGGATGGATCCATAACAAATTTTTTTCAATTTTGTATTCTTGCATTTGGTTAATTCACGCTTCGTGTTTATGGTCACCGCCTTTGCCCAGTTGAAGAGGGTCGCAACCATGCAGTCCACAACAAGAAGAAACTATATTTTTTTGATTCGTGTGGTGCTTGCAAACCTGCAGCCCAGGTGATGGTATGCAATACCACGCATAGTGTCAAATCTGGGATAGTTTGTATATCAACTTTCCCAGTACCGGTTCCTTTCCGTGCTCCTCAACACACCCTGTCTATCACCATGGACATGTTTTTCATGCTGGGCCGAGTGCTGGTTAGGATTGGTGTTGCACCTCTCCATGATAATCCTGTGATGAAATACACGTCAGAAACATCAATTTCAAGTTCTTGATCCCATAGGATGAAATTCTCTTGATTTTCATCCCATATGTTGATAAGAGATTGTAAAAATTTAGGTTGGGCTCGAAGACATGGTGTGAGGAGGAATTTTTTCAAACCATAGTTTCTAAGGGCTTCAATAAATCCCTCATTTTCCATGGCTAACTCATCTTCTTCACTATGTTCCCATTCTTTCCATTCAATGACCATTTTTCTATTTTCTACCTGCAAACACACATATGAGTGGCATTAGTCAACTTTTATCCTTGAAATTGTAAAAAATTGGGACATTTGGTATGTATTATTTCTTGAAATTAGTTTGCACTGTTGGTGCGATTGTTTCTTAAACAGTCGCACCAATGGGCGTGCATGTTTCTTAAACAGTTGTGCCAATGGGCGCGCTTGTTTATTAAAAAGTGGCACCAATGGGCACACCCGAGTATTAAAATAAAAAATGGGCGGTCGGTGCGACTCTGTGCTCGAAACTCGTGCCAACCGCACGGCCCTAAATTTTACAATTTCTCCCCCTAAATTCAAAATTGACGAATGCAGGAAGAAAGGAATAGCTTAAAATGACAAGAGGGATCTCATCTCTTACCTGGAGTTGACGGATTTGTGATTGATGTACTATATTGGTTGCTATCGTCGCCGCAAGATTACACAGTAGAATGGGTAAAAATTGCTCCACAAGAGGTAAAAGGTGAAAAGTAATTATTTTTTACCATTTTTGGCATTTTATAAATTTTTCACAACCCTAATTAGGCTTTGAGACATGTTTTTCGATTATTTTATTGTATTATTTTCGAAAAATATGTTTTACACTTGTCTCTTGTGCAGCAACAGGTTTTTCATGCGACAATGATGAAGTAACGAGTTACATTTTATACTTTTTCAGACTTGGTAAAAAAACAGAAAAGTCACTACTAGAGTCATATTTCAGCTATTTTCTGACTCTCTAAAATTGTAAAGATTGCCGAGACGCTTTTCGTTTTGAACTTGTTAAATGGCTGCGAAATGATATCTACCTAGTATATGTTTAACCCTTTTTTGGGTTGGGATGGATTATTTACGAAAAAGGAATACCTTAGCCTTTTGTGACTAAGAGGTTATCTCAGACATAGTTTTCTACTTTTTCGGATCCGTGAGACTACCTACGAAAAGGGACTATTGGAGTTTTCTTTTCTGCCTTCTTTTAAAACTCTCTAAACATGAAAAGATGCCGAGTTCTTTCTTTGTTAGGCTCGTTAAACCCTTATGACATCGGCCTTCATCACCATGACGTTATTCAAGTTCCTCCTTCCTAGGGCTCGTAAAATGTACTAGGATGGATTTTTCCGAAGGAAAAACTTATAATGCAAGCATATGTTATCCCCTTCATGCTTGTTTTCAAAAATAATTGGAGTACTTGCCAGAAATGGTGGGGGAAAATGGAACCAGATTTTAGTTGTGTTGGCAGTATGTCACTCTTGAACATGGCACTTGTCTGCATTCGTGTCGGGTTGGGGACATCTCATTTCGTCATTTTTTCCTCCATGGGTTTGGGTAATCTGTTTTTGGCCTCTCATTTTCTCTTTGCCACGTCATCATGACCTCATATCCTTTGATATCAAATACTGCCAAATCAAGTGTCGTGCTACTAATATGTTCAAGAGAAGTGTGCCTCTACAGTTTTCAACCTCCCTCTGATTCTCTGTTGGTCCTGATTCACAAACATCATATTCCTCTGTCTCATGTCAATGATGTGGGAAACATTATGGCTCTCCTTTGACCAGGTCACTTCCTGTTGACTTCAACTCATTATCTAGGAATCTGATCTAGAGAATCCCTTCCAGTACCTTGGGGCTTGCATGCCTCAATGGCAGGTTCTTCGCATTCGACTCAAGTTCTACATCATTGGCCTTTGATCGACTGACTCTGTGGGTGTTTGACACTAGATCACTGTTCACATTCCGTGGATTGTACTTTCCGTACCTTGATATCCATTGACATTATTGATGGTTCCTCTCGCGTCTGTTAACAAATTTCATCATTGGCTGGTAATCAGATGATTTTCTTGCATGTTCGACTTCAACTCATATATTCACATGCTTTAATTTGTACTTTTCGGATTGAGATGGAGTGCAAGAACTTTGGTTTTGTCTGATAAAATCTAGGTTGTGGGTTCTTTGTGGATTATCATGATTTATTGCATTAATCTTTGATTGGATGGCTGTGACCATACTTGAGTCTATCTGTTGATCTTTATTGCTGGATGGCTGCGTCCATACCTAGATCTCAGTTTTTATATACTCTATTATGGATGGTTGTGCCCATGCCACATGTTCATGTATCAGAGATATCAGTTGTATTTGTAATTGTAGTTTTTCCGGTAGTGGTGTTTGGTTTGAACGAGTTCTCATGAAGCATTTCACCCCTCCCTCTCCCTCAGACGTCATGCTTTAGGGGGCATCTGTTACACATCATTTTTTCACTGTCCCTGCAATCCCCAACTCACACATTGGAGGGTTGTTTCTGTGACCAATAAATAGTGTCATGATTTGAAAATAATATCATTGCATCCCATTTGGTGAAGGCAACATTCTCCTTGTTGACATTTCCTTAAGAAGAGCTGTGGAAATCATTTTTTTTGCTTTCACGCGAGTAGCCCTTTACCTCCTCGTACCAACTTGGGAATTTTACACTAAGCCCGTGCCACTTGGAACTCTGTGCCAAAGTAACACCCACGCCAAGATATTTATGATTTTTTTTTTTTAAAATAGAGGCAGAGGTTCCATTCAAACCACCTCGGGGATGAGTCATTGGGAGTGGTTGAACTGAAGCAACCACAAGCTTCCTCCTTTAGTTAGTAGTTTCCACCTCCCTTGGAACACTCCTAAAGGATAGGCCTCCCTTCCACCTTTGTATGGATCCCAACCTCCTCCTTTGCCTCTATATAAACAAGCCTTCTCTCTTTATGAAAACTTGATGAACAAAGAGAAGGCTAAACTTGAAAGACTAAGCTATAGTTGAATAAATAAGTTATTGAGAAGGTAGGACAAGGATATAAATCCATCAAGAGGTCCCTTATCTCGTCTAAATTCCCTGACAAGATTTGAGACGTGCTTCACTCGAGCCCCGCTGGAGGAGATCGCAATGTCAAAGCATGGTTCTATCTCTTCTTTCTACCTATTAATATAAGTGACTATTGTCTGGTTCCTGTCTTGTGTTTTATATTTATTGAATGAAATATGCTAGTCATCTCTAATTGACTAGTAGATTTTGGATGAAATTAGTATATGGTATGTGGTTGTCGTTTTCTGATCTTTGTGCAGGTGTCCAAGCACGATAAGTGAAGGGATTGTGACTTGTCGAATCGGGAGCGAGCAGTTCTCATCACCACTACGATTGCCGACAACAACATTGGAGCACATGTAGGCTATCTTATCACGTCCTTTTTCATTCGAATATCTAGGAACATACACCTTAGCATGATTCCTTGTTACCAGACCCACCCTAGGGCTAGAGGGATCACCACTCTCCGCAGAAAGGATTTAGCATGATTCCTAATTCTCGATTTTATTTTTCAATATCCATTGTGCATTTTCCAAGTAACTCTTTCTGTTCAAAACTAATGTGGATGGAGTGTCATATTTCATCCACTGTATCTATGATACTGCCCCAAATTATCAGCTTCATTTGACCCAGAATGTTGCTGGAGTAAAATTTCTTCTCTGCCTTCTCCAACCTCTCAACCTGATTTTTGGTATCTCATGGGAAGTTTCAGATCTAGCATTTTGATCCCTCAGGATGCCAATATGTGCCTCTAATTTCTTGATCGCTTATGACTGCAGGGTCATACATTCCATGGCCTTGGAAAGTTGATCTATCCCACTAGACGCCCCAGCAGTTGTTGGAAAATTTGATGGAATTGATGAAATGGGCATAACTTCTAGTAGGGTGAGTGCCACTCAAGCTACTTCTTCCTTTTCCTTTAGGAGCTTCTCCATCTCAGTCTCCATTTTCGTGATTTGGGTAGTCTGTTCCATAACTAGCTTCATTAACTCTGCCTTTTGTGACTCATCTTCCTCAATGCCTTTAACAAAGGGGTCTTTTGTTGCTGGCATCTTGAGTTGTTTACTGAGGGCTATTATATCAGCATTATTTTTCTTTAAAAGCTCCTCCGTAGCTTGAAAATTGGTTGGGTCATACCCAAGCTTCACTACTAACTGTTATAAAGACTTTATCCTTGAGCCTTTAGCCATGGCAGATATCTTCTCGATCTTGAGCTGTTATTGGGTATTAGATAAAGATACCTGTATTTTTGACAAAATCATAGCAGTGCTTGTCAAGGTGGAGGCCACCATCTCTCCGGTCTGCTTGTGTAATTACATTTCTTCAATGGGTTGGATTTCCTTGGTACGAAACTCAAATGATGCCTTCTTATAATCTCCTACTCCATGAGGTTGTTGGACCAAGGCTTCTAGAAATTCCATCGACATCCTTCCTTTCTCAATGTCAAAGGCAGACAATAGCCTACTTTGTGAACTTGAGGGTTGATTCCAAAATTGATTGTATGTGTTAGTCTTTAGCACCTCATTTCTCAACTTTTTCTCCTTGAATGTGTCATAAAATAGTTTTTATTGGTCTTCTATGGCAGACCTGGAAGTAGATGTCTGCAAATCCTATTGTTGTAGAGACATTGTGGTTGAAGATGTAGGGGAGGCCATTGTTTAACCACCCACTGGAGATGATCTAGGGGTCTCTACAATGTGGATCACTGTCTGCTACTCTGATTCACCTCCTTGATCAATATCCATATGAATTTTGGCCTTCTTTATATATTTCAATTTAAACTCTTTACTAGAGGTATCAGTCACTGAAGGTGACTGATCCTCTCTTGATATCTTGAATCCTATCTCTTTCTCTTGATCTTTCCGCTTGTCTTATTTTTCTTCTACACTCTTCCTTTCTTGTGGTTTTGGGGTTTGGATGCCTGAAGTGGAGAACACTTGCTCTTCATCTTCTTGGAGGGTGTTGGTCACCCATTCTGTTTGATGGGTATACTACTCAATTTCAGGTTTGTGTGTGTGAACATAGGGTGTAGATTTGTTTTCCACCCTTTTCTTGGAGATAACCCCTGCAAGGACATAAGATCAGGTGAAACTATGGCTGAAACCGATCCCTTTCAGTATCTTCTCTACCTCCTCTCATGCTTCTCTACTGTTACAAATGAAAGGCCCAATTTGTGTCTTGATCTTGAATTGAACCTTCTTATTTGTAGAAACAAAGTGGAGGTCATCTTCTTGTATCATTTTCCTTATGTACTCTAGTGCAAATACCCTAATGGAGAGTAACTTTGGAAATTTGTAAGGGGCTAGCTCACTCCCATAGACTGGAATCTTTGTGTAATTTTGGTACAAGTACCAATCCGTTGTCTTCACTTGCTCTATTAGCTACATGGTTTTCTTGATTTCTTCACTTATCCTTGGATCTGCTTCATTGTTGAGTGTATTGATGGCTAGATGCACAAAAAAATCCACAAAATCAGTGTATGTATAGCTCTTCTGGTCCTCTAATAGTAGAGTAGTCCAAAAAATGATAGATTGAAGCTCAAAATCTTCATTTTCCTTGGTCATCTAAAATTGGAACTTGCTGGACTGGAAATAAACAAACATATACACCAATATAGAGGTGTATTTGAAAACCTCCTCTGTATTAAATTTTTAAAACTGTTCATTAATGGTATCTGCAAGAAACTAGCATAATTAAACATGACTGTGGGTTTAGCATCTAAGGAAATAATAGAAAAAAATCCTATCACAACTTCATCTACCCACTGATCAGTGTGATATCCCAATAAATAAGATAGAACAATGATAATGTCTTGGGTCATATCAGGAAATATAGATGAAGGATAGGGTGGATTATTGGTAGGCATTGGGGCATCGGTGGCCATAAAAAGCTGCAAAGTTTTGGCTCTACTGGAAAAATAAAGTTTATGATAAACTTACCTAAGGGCTTCAAAAGAGAAAGGAAATTTTTTCTCAGGAGTGGGGGCCTGCATCATTTACTGGATGGATTGGGCATTGATGGTGAAAAAAATCTCTCTTGTTGGGGTAACTATGGTTCTCTGATGAATATCATAGAAGGATTGGAACTTTTGGATGAACTCTAGGTAGCTATGGGTCTTGGGGAAGATGTGGTAGGGTAATTTAGTGTCCCATAGGCTAATGTCATCAGCTTCATCTGGAAATTTATCCTCGAGCCAACAGTAGACATTGAATAAATCAAAGTTTGACTCTGTCTCATGGATTTTATAGTATTTTTCCACAAGAGCCAAGTGATCTAGGTCCACTTCTAGGTAGACCATAGGATTAAAAGGTTTTTAATCTAGCTTTGGAGGCATGTTTGTCTTATGTAGCTTGTTTCTCTCTGTGCAACAGAGAATGGGATGAAAGAATAAGGGAACACATAGATGGATTTGTCGCAGATCAGTACTGGGGAGCGGATATAATTGAAAGGGATTGTGAGCGGAGTTGAAAGAGAACCTTGCTATTGAACTGTAGAGAATGGAAAATTTATCTTTGATGGATAAAGTCTCTTCTTCAACTGTGTTTCTCTGTAATTTTCTCGCGAATTCGAAACCTACAATAAATTGGTAGTAATAACAAAATTAAACTCTGCTATTATGCTGAATTGGAGCTTTAAACTATGATTTGGTGGTCATTAAGTTAGAGCAGGCCTGCTAATGTGGCTTCCAGTCATTCATGGCAACAATGGCTAGAGAGGTGTGATGTTATTAAAAGAAGTGGATGTGAAGTGATATTAAGAAAGAATGGCAGACACCTATCAAATAGAGTGGACAGTTTGAGAAATGATGAAAACTAACTTTGAGAGGGAGCGAGAGTGCCGAGGATATTGCATGAAGGTGAAGGATGGTGGGCATGAAAAGTAAGCAGACGACAAGAATAGATACCACCTTGTATTTCGTAACCCCTCGCTTTCCCCCCATTGTTAAAGTTTGAGGTCGAGGGGGATAAAAAGTATCAAGACCTTCAAAGGTGGGTGAGGTGATGTGTAGAGTTGGTTATCAGATCTGACAGTTCTGAGTTGAAGGGTTTGTTGGGGATCAGAAGGTGTAATCAGTGATATTAGTAAATCACAATCGCAACTTCTTAGGACTAGAGTGAATGTGTGTAGTATTCCAAAATTAGCATGTAGCTAATTGGAATATTGATTTTTGTTGTTTACACTTAGGAGATGAATAAATGGGTAAGGAGGCCTATAAATTTTAGAAATAGGAATTAAATCCCTCATAATGTGAAAATGGATCATCATAGGAGTTTTATTTCATACCCTCATGTGTGAAAAGGGGCATTTGCATGTGGACAAGGTCAAGTTTGACCAAGTCAACAACGCTGGGATAAGAGGTGGAGATCATCTTTGGAGACAACATAGAGATAGTGGGAGGAATATTCCTTGTTGGAGGAAACCCTAATGAGTGGGAACCAAGGTGAGAGGGCTTCAATTTGTATAAAAGGATGGCAAGGTAGCCATAGCATCTAGGTTATTGATTATTGAATTTGTGGTCTGCATGACTATTGTGCTTTCTTTAACTGTTTAGTTGAGATTGTTGTGCTACTTAGCACAAGGCATTCCTATTTAGGAATTCCTTCTCCTTTCTTGAGAGGCCTCTTGAAGGAGCTTGTAATTCATTTCTCCACATCCAGGCTCAAGGCCAAGCCATGTCCTTCAGCTACAACATTATTTCTGCTGAAGTATAACGTTGTGTTGCAGGGTGTTGCAATGGAGGTTTCACAACACCACTTTCGGAGCTTATTTTTCAGAGGAGGGAGATTCTATTCCTTTGAAAGATCAGTAAGGAATATTCCAAAGTAAATTTTAGATCTTGGCACTTGGCCACCCCATTTTCTATCTCCTACAGCGCAGTCCCTCTCCTTGACTGCGTTATTTTCAGTGAGGGTTTGCAGTGTATGTTGGAGGGTGAGATCTTTAGTGACTGGATCAGCCTTTCACCTGAAGTATCCATTGGATGAGATTCATTCATCAAATTTTATATCTACAACTATATCCATCCAGATCTTGAGTTGTAGCTACTACTCAATCCTAGGACTACAACTCTGGCATTTTTTCACTTTTGCATATTTCATCCAATCCTTCCATGTTTTTTTTGGAATTGTGTTTGGGAGCTTAGATCTTCACTCAAAACATTGTATGATCCATCTATTAGAATATTTATGTTATTTTACATTCCCATGTATCAGTGTACCATCTATGAGTACGTTGTACATGTTCATGATCATTCTGCAATATAGCAGCATTTCACTTTGGGAATATGTATTCATGGGAGGCTTGTTTGCCTTAATTATTTGAGTTATGCTCACTTCTATTGTACTCAGTTACTACTGATTTACATAATAAAATGGCTTGATGGTTTCCATACATTTTTGTATGGTGTTATTCACTTCTATTTCCAATTTTATGTTCATGTATTGTTGCATCCCCATTTTGGGATATTACAGTGGTGTCGAAGCATAATATTGGCACAACCTATGGAATCTCAGCCAATATGCTATCAAGAAGACAAGAATAAGAAAATATGAACAGAAAAGACAAAAAGAAGGCTCCATTCTTTGGAGGAAGAAAGGAGGAGAGACTTCCGAAGTTTCTTTCTCAAACTTTGCAGAGCATTCATGGAGATCTCAAGAAGATGAGAAGGGAGATGTGTAGAGAATCTCCAAGAGAGTTTGGATCTGAATCAAACTCTAGATTTTCATATGATGAGTGTGAGAATGCAACCACACACTATGATGCGCAATGCAGTCACATGCCCATATTTGCCATGGGAGAGAGGGAAGAAGAAGGAATGACTAGGAGGGAAACTCTTAGTAATTTTCTGCTAGAGTATGAATCTCAAACTCAGAAGTTTAGAGATCATATCACTTTTATAGATTTTTTCAAGATCAAGGAGAATAAAAGAAAGCAGCATGATATGGGTAGTTTTATTCTATCTAATTTTTATGGTTCACCTACATGTTCAGCTAGAGCTTGGGTGGAGGAGCTAGACTCCTATTTGCAACAACACCAAATTTCTGAAGATGAGGCCATCAAAGTTGCAGTGCTACATTTTGGAGGTAAGGCCAATGCATGGTGGATAAGCCAAGATATTTCATTTTCTACCTATATACTGATAAGCCAAGATTAAACAGTTGGGAAAATATTCATTTTCTAGCCTATCAACAAAAATTAAAAATTTTACAATCATGCTTAAATGGTATGATTGAACAAACCTTTCTAAAGAGTAGTGGCATTTTGATTTGCAGCACTTTGAGAACTATTCATTTTTTGTGGGGATTTCTTTTCCTTTTTTATGCCCTCTTTTTATTCTTATTTTTTGTTTATTCTTCTATTCTTTGGAAATGATTTGAATATATATATACAAAATATGAAAATTTGCAAGGGAAAAATATCCAGTCACCTTTTGATACCGTAAATTACAAGACCCTAAAACTTGGTTTGATATATAAATATGCCTTTATCCAGTTGAGATATCTGAAGCCTTAAAAAGTATGTCAGATTGCTAAGTAAAGACATTTCAAACTCACTTTGCATCTTTGTGGAAATTTTTTTACTTAATCTGTCATCATTGCTTCCAAAAATTATATCATCTACATATACCTTGATAATTGTTAGGTTACCTTGATCCACTTTCACATAGAGATTGTTGTCGGTGCTTCCTTTCTTGAATCCTTATTGATGTAGATATCTATCAAGATGAGAAAACCAAGATCTAGGACCTTGCTTGAGACCATATAGTGCCTTATTTAATCCGCAGACATAGTCTTCCTTTTCAGAGAGAAGAAAACCTTTAGGTTGTTCAATGTAAGCTTCTTTTTCCAATTCACCATTTAGAAAGGTTGACTTAACATCCATTTGGTAGACCTTGACTTTTCTCGAGCATGCATAAGCGAGAAACATTCTGATAGATTCCATTCTAGAAATGGTAGCAAATGTTTCTTCAAAATCAATTCCTTCAACTTGTGTGTATCCTTTGCATAATAATCTTTCCTTATTCCTGGTAACCTATCCATCCTCATTCAATTTGTTTATCAAGACCCATTTAGTTCCAATAAAATTTTATCCTTTGGTCCTGGAACCAATTCCCAAGTATCGTTCTTCTCAATTTTATCTAGTTCTTCATTCATAGCTGCTATCCAGTGTTCATCTTGACTGGCTTCCTCAAAACTGTTAGGCTTAAAAGTTGCTAAAAAAGTAAGGTGGGATTTTTGTGATCAACGAAGATGTCGACTTCTTCGGGTTCCAATTCCTTCATTTATATTTCCGATGATTTTATTTGATGGATGATTCTTTTGACACCATTTTTTTAAAGATTTTGGAAAATTTTCTTGTACATCCCGCTGATCATTTCTTATTTCCTCTTGGTTGAATGTTGTTTCCTTATTTGATTGGTCTTGTTCTAGAGATTCTTCTTCATCCTTCACAGATTCTCCCTCAGATCCCTCATATTTTCTTGAAGGGACAATATCATCGTCATCCTTTGTAACACAATCTTCATCAAAAGTAACATTTATGCTTTCCACTATTTGTTTGCGCCTCAGATTGTAGCATCCAGAAGCCTTAATTTTGTGTGAATAACCAATGAAAATATCTTCATCGACACGGAAATTGAAATTTCCCAATTTTTTATCATCCCTTTTGATGTAGCATTTTATTCCAAACATTTTGAAGTATTTGACATTAGCCGGTCTTCCTTTCCATAATTTGTATGGAGTCATGTTACAATTGTTCCTTAGCAAACCTATGTTTATAATGAATAAAACTGTATCGATTGCTTGAACCCAAAATTTATCATATAATTTTAAGTCATTTAACATTGTTCTTGCCATTTCCTGTATGGCTAGATTTTTTATTTAAACAACATTTTGCTATGGTGTTCTAGCTGTTGAGGATTTCCTTTTTATTCCATTTTCATCACAGTACTGCTGAAATACCTTGGAAATGAATTCTCCACCATTATCTGATCTCACACATTTGATCTTAAAATTGGTTTCATTTTTGACCAATTCCTTGTAGGTTCTAAGACATTTGAATACCTCAGTATTTTTATTTAAGAAGTTGACGTTTGTCATTCTGGTGTACTTATCTATCATTAGCATAAAATATAAATCTCCATCTAAACCTTTTTTTCTCATAGGACCACATAGATCAGTATGTAATAATTCCAATGGACGTGATGCAAAGTGTTCTTTTGTCTTGAACTCAACTTTTGTATTCTTTCTGTGCTGACAAGATTCAGATATCGTATTGGTGGGTTTTGAAATTTTAGGAATTTCTCTTACTTCTTCCTTCTTGTTGATCCTAACCAAATTGTCGAAATTTATATGTCAAATTTATTTGTACCATAACGAAATTTTGTGTTCTTTCGCCGAAAATAACCCTTTAGGTGTCTCATCCAAAATACCTATGTCATTTGGAGCTTTGCTTGTTGTAGCCACAATTTTACCGAGATTTCCTTTGTTGATTTCACATTTGTTAGAGTTAAATAACATCGTGTGTCCTTGATCGCACATTTGTCCAACACTGATAAAATTGTGATTCATATTTTCAACCAACAACACATCTTTCGCTAATGCATTCTTTCTTCCAAGTGTGACTGTACCTACTCCAATGATGTTTCAAGACCCGTCATTTCCAAAAGACACTATTCCATCCTTACTTTCCTTCAAGGATATGAACTTATTCCTATCTCTAGTCGTATGAGTTGAGCAACCACTATCAACATACCAAATGTTTCTATTGCTTTGGGCCTTGATATAAATAACACATTTTTCAATCTTCTTTTTCCATATTTCTTCATTCTAATTTTGTGAGGATTCCTTTGAGGAAATTCCAAGTCTGCAATCTTTAGCCAGGTGTCCAATTTTTTTACGTTTGTAACATTTGACATGATCTCTCAAATGATCAAATCTGTTAATATTTTGTTGAGTTCCAGAATATCCATTTATGAAATATCTCTAGAAAATGTATTTATTCCAAACATAAGTGCGGCATTCTATAGCTCTATGTCCAAATATTCCACATGAATAACAATAACCATAGAATATAGGTCAATACCTAGGAGGGAATCTTCTTCGAGGAATTGTCTTCCATGGTTCTTGCTACGAGTCCTAATCTCTTGAGTTGGCTAGAAGGTCTACCTGCTGGTTAGATTTTATATATCCATCTTCTTTTATTGTATCCAAGACCAGTCTTGTCACTGTTTGATCATTTATTGTTGATGATTTATTCCAATGGCTTGGATCTGTTAGTGTCATTTTGAAGAGTTTTTCCAGTTTTTACTTGCTTTCGAAGAGAAACTATTTTAGCTTCCAATGCTTCTCTTTCCTTGTTTCTTTCCTTTAATTCTTCCATGAGTGACTATTAAACTCATTTGTATTCTTCAACCTTGATTTAGGACAAGTTACTTTCTATATTTAACTCATCTTCAAGATTTTTGACATGCTTCTTATCAACCATGAGCTATCCGATAAACCTGATTACTTCATTTTGAAATTCAACCTTAGTCGTCTCTTCTTCTTCATCTCATTATTTGTCAGATGCTTCTTGCTTATTATTCTTGGCCATAAAAAATAATCTTCCATTTATTTATTATTCATTATCATTGTCTTCATTAGATGAGGAGCTATCTTCTTTGGAGAAGAAACTCTTCTTAAACCATTTCTTCTTGCCTTGCTTTTTGAACTTCCTCAGACCTTTCTTTCCTTTCGTAACAACCTCATTTTCGTGAGGACACTTGGCTACAAAATTCTCAACCTCACCACAATCAAAACATATCAATGGAAGATTACCTTTGAATTTCCCTGTACCTGTTCTCATTTTTTGCGTGAAGTAAGAAAATTATTTATCTGAAAATTCTTCTTCATATTCTTCCTTTTCTTCTTCCTTACAACTACAAGTTTTCGCTTTCAGAGTATTCTTGTCCTTAATAGTTTTCTTGGATGCGGCGAATGTTGTTTCTAGGTGAGATGTGTCGTCCTATTCTTCAATCCTCATTTCATATGACGTAATCACTCTATGCAATTCATATTTGCTAAGATTGGCTAGATTCAAACTATATTCCAAGGCAGATACCTTTGGGTTGAATCTTGCCTGCAAGGCTCTAAGGGTATTTTGGATATAATTTTTTGTGTCAACAGGTTCTCCCAAACCTTCCAATGCATTTTTATTTCATCAATACGCTATAAGTATGCATGAATATTTTCATCTTCCTTCATTCTGAGTTGCTCAATTTTTCCCTGTAAATTTAATGCTTTTCTTCTTACACATTTGAGTCACCTGCATATATATTCTCAAGCTTGCCCCATATTTAGCAATTTTTCAACTTAGAACCTTAAGAGAGACAGATTCGATACGCCCACTGATAATGAGATCTGTATCCCTTGCATCATATACCATAGTTTTCTTTCCTTGTTCATCCTGGGTTGCTATAAAGCCTTTTTCAACGATTTCACATACTTCGTATATGTTAGCCCAGGTATGTCAGTGATAAAAAATAACTCTTTTAGTTGTTTTCATAGAATTCATAGGTCAAAATTTGGTCTTTTCAAACAAGTTTTCAAAATAAATTTTGGTCATTGAAGGATTTTAGGTCAGATTTGTTACTCCCTCATCTCATCCATGGCTATCATCACTTTCAAGGTCATATCATTTCCTTGTCATTTAAAAGCGATAAGGAGAATTTCAAAGTTTATAAAATGTAAAATGGTCATATTCAGCTTATGAAAGGAAAAGCCAAATTCAATTTATTTGTTATTTACGCTTTCATGTATATGAAGAGCCTTTATACCCTTCATTTTTCCTAAAATCCAAATTCCAATGCTCAAATTCCATTTAAATCCACTTTAAAGCCTCCAAATTTAATTATGTTATGATTTGTTATCTCACCGTATGGTTCCTTTGTTATGATCCTGTAGCATTTAAACACTTCAAAACTCCATTGTTACACTCTGAGATGCTTTATTACATTTCTATTATCTATCGCTTTTCCACTTTAAAAACATCAATGGGACCTACTTCATTGAAAATCGTAGATACTTGGTGCATTCACTTACTCATGACTCTGTAAATCCCCGATTACGATAACAGTGGGACCCTCCTATTGCCACGTCATATTGCACCATCGTATTGCTTTGTCGACTCACCTTACTTTATTTCACAATTTCCATTTCGCAATTCCTTTGTTACCATCTGCTGCCACTTCCAAAAAAACCCTGATTGCGATAACACTAGGGCCCATTTTCCTGGCATGCCACTTCACTTATCGCATATCAAAAATCCTATTTCCAACCATCCATGTTTCCCCCTCTGATTGTGAAATTTTATAATCCTCCAATTTTGCAATGTGATAATCCTCCAATTGCGAAATGATATAATCCTCTGATTGAGAAATGCGATAATCCTCTGATTGCGAAATGCGATAACCTCCGATCCCCAATTTGTGATAACCCCTCCATCTTGTGATTGCGATATATCACATTGAAATTCTACCTCAGTAATGTATTCAATATCTTCCACTCTATGATTGTGATTGTGATATATTTTAATGCACTTACTCCTCCTGCTTATTATTATTCCACTTAATTGCTTCTCCTGCTTATTGTTCCATTCCCCCACCTTTCTCTTACTTTCCACTCCCATGCTTTACTTCACTCCCCTCCACTCTCATCCTGATACGTGGCGAGTATCAACATTAATTAAAAATCATAGGCAAGATTTTAGAGGCAGTTACAGGTTTTTTCAGGAATCTCTGGCAGCACTTGCTTTAAAATATTTTGATATCTATCAGAAAATATACAACACCCGCTCAAAGCTCAAAGACAAATATTTTATCTTGGTTTGGGTATTTATTATTAATTCATGGTCATGGACACCTCATGAAAATGATATTTTCGATGTATATCAACAAGCGAGGGTATTTTAATTTTTTCTAAATGTAATAAAGTGTATCAAAGTTCTGTTAGGTTTTAAATTCCTAAAAATAGCAGATATCTAATTTATCTCATTGTGATATATTTTCTGTTAGTCAAGGTGTCATTAGAGGTATTTGAAGGTCTAGACTTGGTGGTAGACCCATTGTAAAAGAAACTAAATTTATAAATAGGCAGAAGATATATGGAGGAGAGGTTGGATATTTTGGGTTGGATAGTTGCTATTTCTATTGGAGATATTGTACAAGCTTTTGTTAATGAAATCAACGACAATGTTGCAAACATAGTATTGAGACTCTAGTGGTATGCCTTTGAACATTTTTTTTTCTTTGTAATATCATGATGTTGAATGTTATGTTACTCATATTCCACATATATGACTCTCTATGCTAATTCTTATCAATTTATTGACAAAAAACATGCTTTCCATGCTATGATTTTCATAAGATTTTCATGAAATTGTCTTTCTCTTCTGATGAATGAATTCAGTTTAATGATCATTATAATTCCCTCTCATTTCATTCTATACACAATGAAAAATTAATCATGCTTCTTAGCTTACCTACCTGGCCTCATCCCTACATCTGCAACTAAACCTTTTAAATAAAATAAATACCGTAGACCTAGTCTCCTAACTATCATTCCTATGCAGCAAAACTCCAAACAAACAAAAACCTTAATCTATTGAGCATCATAAATAGCCTAAAAAATTATATCCAATCATACCTTTGACTGCAAAGTGACATAGAGATAACCCTCTCTAGTTTGGGTAGGGCTAGCTACCTGACCTAAATTTTGGTCTGTGGTTACCTTTCTCTGTCCTACTATCAGCCTTGGGAAGTTTGGGAGAGTGATAACATTCTTGGCGCCGTTTATAGGGAGAGAAGGTTAAATATTTTCTGGGAAAGAACAAAAAATATGAGCTATGATTGCTTATGGTGAAAAAATGGTTAGAAACAAGAAGGCTGTGCATATTTCACCTGAAAAATCCACTTCCAAAGAATCCAAAAGTTCACAGTTTTCATGGTGACTCCACTGTTAAAAAACCGGTAGCTTGAAGAATTTATTGGTGATTTCACAATTTTCAAGACAGATTCAACAACTAGAAGGTATTTCCCTATGAATCGTGCTCACATTCCTGGTTTTCCAAATCGAATTCCTTTCATATATTGGCAAGCTTATCTTCGAAAATTTATAGATGGAAACGAGGATGAGGTTGTTCTACATCTAGTTATATTTCACATGAATGTATGTAAACTGAAGATTGAGTTTCCTGAGGATTTATTAATGAATTTTTTTATGGATACCCTATAAGGGAAAGAAATATCATGATATGAAGGGTTACCAGAAGGAATGTTATGTTCTCTTAAAGATTTTCATAGAGTTTTATTCGAGCATTGTGGGAAGTCTCATCTTCCTTTGTCTCTTTTACAAAGTTGATGTTATTGTTGTGAAGGTTTTATTGAACATCTTAAAATAATTGATGATATCGAATGTATGGATGATGAAGATATCATTGGAGCCTTATATGATTTTTCCTTCCGACAACAATCTGAAGAAGCTAATCACTTTGATACACGAGATCATACTCAGCACATAATAGATTCCTCTTTGATTGATGAAGAAACAGATGATGTATATTGTCTATATGATCATAAATGTTAGTATGAATTCTTTGTCGAAGCGTACGAAAAAGAACCACTTTAGCTACGCATAACTAATAGCCCTAACAACAATAATGGCTGCAAAACATCTTCAGATCTGCAATTAGTAGATTGAAAAAAATGCTACAAAAATCGAGATCTATAAATGAAAAAGATATTAAGCAGTGAAGTAAAGAGTTTTGCTCCATGCATCCAATAGACAAGACAAGAACACATATTTTTGAATGAATTTTTATATCAAGGGCACACCGAGAGGAAACAAGAAAGGTGTATCCAGATTCTCCTCAATGGGATGGGTTCTTTGTAAAGTCCTCAAGCACTTCGCATCTAAGCATTTCTCTCTTGTAGATGTAGAAAAACACACAATGCTAAAATGAAGCTGTAGAGCTACAATGGAGAATGTGACAATGACAATGGCTCAAAATCGAGACCAAGTGTATAGATCCGGAGTGATCTAGTATGCAACAAAAGATGAAGAATGAATGGGAAAACCCTCCTATTTATAACAAAATATTGGGTCATTCTAGATCTTGGTGCATGATTAAAATAATGTTAACCAAAGTCTAGATCCACCTCTATGGAGTATTTTATTATTATTTGTTGGAGGGAAAAGGGTGTTTGACTTGGGTCAAATCCCTTTGATTATTGATAATAAATAAATAAATGATTTATTTATCTAGTTTTAAGGAAGTGGTTGGGATGATAATCAAATAAATAATGATTTAGTTGATTAATGGTAGTTGATTTAGTCATATTTAACAAGGAATATTATTTAAATAGATATATTCCTAGAAAATAATAAGATAAATATGGGTTTATCTCATTAACTGCTTTTGGGTTAAACTTGTCGGGGAATAGAATTAAATTATGTTTTACTAATTATTCCAGAGGAATAATCAATTAAATTATGGATTAATTAATATATTCCTTTTGGGGGTTTCGCTTTAATTAACAACCTAGTAGATGAGTATCAGTTATTTCACTTGGGAGTAAATACTGGGTAAAATCTTACATGGTGTACTTGGGTCCATCTAATGATGATAGAGTTAGATGACCAAAAAATGGTGTAATAGATTGCCCCCCTAGCGTGCGAGTGTCGGGGAGCAAAATCGTATGACCGAAGTACGTTGTAAGAAGACTCAATCACTAGACAACAAAAGGGTAAGTTGAGAGAGAAATATGAGGTAGACTAGTGTCTCGAAGGACTAGACCCTCGAGGGAGACGAGACTCACGAGTGCAACAAGTCTCTCTTTTATGAGAGAGTACTTGTGCTAGAGGCGGCGGGGGAGGCATACCTATGCCCGCCGTGACAAAGTACAAAAGAATAGTGTGTCCAGTGAACAAGGGACCGAACCATAGAGTACATGCTGGCATAATCAAGAGCCGAGATAAAAGAAATACAATGATAGAGTCTCACATACATGTCGTGCTCGGGATAACGACAATGACTTAGTACAAATAATCATCTCGAGTACATGAGATAAAAATACAACCCAAATGCCCCCTGTAAATGGGGAAGGGCTCACAAAATCTAGATCGATACATGCAAATCATAGAGGTATTGCAAGTGGCTAAGGCCAACATCATCAAATATCTGGAGCTGCATCAAAGGCCGCAATGAAGAGGTCATCCCGGCATGTGGGGGGCTACCCGGAGGGCCACCCCCTCATGAGGGTTTGAGACATCTCACACACGCCCGGAATCATCAAGAGATCGCTCGCCGCATCATCGGAACGATCAAGTATACGGATCTCGATCATGCTGAAAGGAGCCCTGGTTTAGAAGCAATCAAGTCAAAGGGAGGTAAGTAAATCTCCCTCTGCCCGATCCGAGGGCACCGAACAAAAGTGGAAGCCGGAACCAAGGTACACCGCCCTCTAGACCTATGCTTCCCGGAATGAGTGTGTTGAGGTCGACAGAAGGAGGCCCGCCATAGGTGAGGTAATGAGAGAATCCTCAACTACGGCACGAGAGAATATAGTAGAGCGACTGATGGGATCGACACTAATGATGATGGTGAAATGGGAAGGGTGGAGTGGTGAATGGACAACTTCCCTTGTTAGAGCATAAAGGGCATGAATGACATGGCAAATGGATCGACACAATATCGATGAGGGACAGGGGACAATGGGATCTGAAGGTCATGAGATGCGACACAAGAGAGGAACCAAGCAACGAAGAATGGAGGGACTATAGTAGGGATGTAAAAGGGATTCGGGATAGACTCCATGAATGCAATGATGACTCAACTCGGATGCTCTAAAGCAAGGGCGACTAGATAATGCTGCCACACAAAGTAAAGGCCCCAATGGGGGGACTATAGAAACATGAGTACAAGGTGGGTATCTCATGACGAAAATCAACACGAACATGGACAAGTAAGGAGGCGAAGTGGTGCCCCAAAGTACAAGTGTCGTAAGTGAGGAAATTCGATTTTGAATGGAGAGGTGAGATAGACCTGCATGTTGAACGAAGATGGGTCCTCGGTGCAAGTAGCAAAAAATAGGAAAACACCAGATGCATTTTCGGCTATCTAAAAGAAAAATAAAACATGCATTTCGAGAGGGAAATGCTAAGGGTAATATTTCTTAAGATAGAGTGCATTGCGAGGGTTAGGAAGGGGGATGGCCTTCAAAAGTCCTCTAAGAGGTATGCCCCCTTTCCGAGATCCTTTACTAATGATGTAAGGGCCTAGCCATAATGAGTCAAACTTCCCATGACCCAGGGACATCATGGGCCTGGTCATAGACTAGAACAAGATCACCTTCGTGAAAAGTGCGAGGGTGGACTTTTTCGGTCATATTGAGCTTTGGTGCGTTTTCTTAGCCGCTTCCAGGGTTTGTAAGGCAACACGACGGTCTTCTGAAGCACGCTCGAGCATGATAAGTCGTTGTTCTAGTGGTTTGGGTGTCGGGGAGAAGTTCAACGGCTAGTTGTAGAGAGGGGAATTTCACACTCGATCGGTAAAACCGCCTCCTCTCCAAAGACGAGGTGGAAAGGGGTAAACCCGGTGGCGGTTTTGACGAGAGGTTCTATAGGCCCATAAGGCAGAAAGAGCATGAGATGCCGCTGGTTTTGTGCTTATTCACTCGTTCGTTGAAGCATAGTCTTGAGGATTTTGTTGGATCGCTTTCGACTTGGCCATTACCTTGGGGGTAATAGGAGGAGGAATATTGGTGCTCAAAACCCAACGATGAGGATAGCTCACGCCATATCTCATCTTCAAAATGTCCGCCGTGATCGGAGACCGGCTTGCTTGGGAACCCCGAAGCGAGCTATAACATGGTTAAAGAAAAAGAGAGCCGCGGTAGCTGCCGTGTTGTTGAACGTTGGCATGGCCTCGGCCCATTTGGTGAAATAGTCGACCGCCACGATGATATAGTCGACCGCCTCAATGCAATCACTGAAGAGGGAAGGCCAAAAATACCCGGCGTGCATTATTTTTTGGGCGGTAGCAAGACCGGAGAGGTGGCCACCGCAAGCGCCGCTAGTGGCGGTGCATTAAGGACCCGTCTCGCCTGGCGCGTGTGTGAGGCAACGGCAAAGGACCGTATCAACCCCGCGACGATAGAGGTCGTCACCAATAACAAGGTTCTTACTAACATAGTAGATCACATGCTCGATGCCATGGTCATCCTCTTGGATAAGGACTCCAGCGACCGAATAGGTGGAAGCGGAGATATATAGGATGAAGTCCCGATTAAAGTCAGGAGGGCGAATTAAGGGAGCAGATGTGAGAGCTTGTTTGAGGGCATCGAAAGACTCCGTGAGCATGGGTATCCCAAACAAAGGGGATATGGGAGCGTAGGAGTCTAAGGAACCCCGGCGCAGAGGGTGGCATAGCCGGGACGAACCGACGAAGGAAATTAGCTTTGCCTCTGGAGGCTTTGGAGCCGGCGGAGGGTACGCGGGATGGGGAGTTCAAGAATGGCTTGAACTTTCAAAGGGTCAAGAGTGATACCGTCCTTAGACACGATGAAGCCTAGGAGGCGGCCCTGCAGGGAACGCAAAAGACGCATTTCAACGGAAGTTAAGTCGGATATTATACTTGCGACATCGGAGAAAAAAAATGGTGCGCAAATCGTGTATGTGTTGCGCCCGATGCTTTAGAACGTGCCGTGAGGTCGTCGAAGTAGGCAAGGATAATATGAGCTAAGTCATGGAAGCAATAAGACATGGCCCGTTGAAAGGTGGCGCCGGCGTTTTTTAGGCCGAAAGGCATGACCCGGTAAGCGAAAGTTCCCCACGGACTAATGAACGCGGTTTTTAATTGATCAGCAGGACGGATAGCAATTTGGTTGTATCCGGAGAAACCATCCATGAAGGATAGGATCTCATGCCCCACACACTCGTCAATGATTTGGTCGATGAACGGTGTGGGGAAGTTGTCTTTGGGACAAGCTTTGTTCGAGTCGCGAAAGTCCGTGCGGACACGAATGGTGCCTTGTTTCTTGAGAACAGGGAACGGGGTTAGAAACCCAAGTGGTGTATTCAATGGGGTAAATGAAACCCAGCTCGCTTGAGCTTATCGATTTCGGCTTTAATAGCGTCACGTCGGGAAGGATGAATGGGTCTCATCTTTTGGCGGGATCGTTTGGCGTCGGGCCGTGTGTCGATATGATGCTCGACAATGGCAGATCGAGTCCAGGGCATTTTCGAATAGGACCAAAGCGAAGATATCGCGAATTCTTTGAAAAGTCGGGTGTAAGTTTCAATTTCTTCGGGTGCATTGGGCACCCAATGTGATGTATTCTTCGATTCCCGGTGTGGCCGAAATGTTAACTTTGATGGTAGACGAGATATTGGCCATGTTTCCTTCTTCGAAAGCGTTAGGTGCGAGAATGGGGTTTTTGAACCAATCAACCGCATGGGGGATGAAGTCTTTGGTTTCCACGACGTATTGGTCGTGGGATTGCTGTGGGAGGAAATATGCGCGATGGTGCATATCATCCCCAGTGGGAAAGCTCTGGGGTTGGTCATGGCTTCCATGATGTCTTCATCGGATTGGAAGATGGGAAGATTGGAGGCGTAAGGGACACCCGAGGGGAGTAGTGGTGGGGAACGGTTCATCATGAGGAGAAGGGCTCATATGGGCGATATCAACAGACTCCAAGGTCTGCCGAGAAGTCGAGGGGATCAATATGTTGAGTGGGCTGGTGAATTAGGTCTCAAGGATGATGACAGATACAAAATGGTGACGGAGAGGCTCCGTTGGCTTAAAAGCGGGGGCGAATGTGAATGTCCTTTGATCCGAGCGAAGCGGCCTTGAATTGGCGGTACAAGTCCAAGGAGGAACGGTACTCGTCAAGGCGGGGACAAGAGGTGGGTGTAATGGCCGTGAAAATCGCACAAGGCACAAGGGTGGTTTGTGCGCAAGTGTTTGAGTTTTGGGAGGGAGCTCGGGGATAGTGACATGGACTTCGGGGAGATCGTAGTCGGGGAATGTCTCGTTGACCGAAGTTTGAGGTGGGGCAATTCGGGACACATGTGAGTGGCGTGACCGACGACATCACACAAAGCGCATCGAATGGCGGGCTTTGGGTGGTCGTGGGGGGTTACGGGATGTCTGGGGGCTGGATCGTTATGGGTTGCCCTCGCGGGCTTTGCTCGTCTTCTCGGGAGCCGGCACAACAGAGAAGGGTCCCGGTGGAGGTGCCGGGGGCACGGTGGCTATGGAGGAAGCGAGGGGGATCGGTTGAACCGGTGTCAAAGCCATATAAGGTTTGGGGAGACCAGGGGGGGGTGGCGGTCGGGGGGTCAAGGTACCGGACCGAATGCCCAAGGTCGAGTTAGGGAGAGAGAGGGTGGCCATGACGGGGACGGAAGATACTCCAGGAGGGGGGAGCCAAGAAGGGGATCCGGTCCCGGGCCGGGTAATGACCAAGAGGTACGGCTCCGAGATGGGCAAGGCCGTGGGGAACCGAGACAGGAGGATGAAGAGGTTCGGGGGATACCAAACTGTGAGGGCCGAAGGAGAAGGTCCGTGCTGGCCGAGATGAATGGCTAGAAGCGGGTCGCGGAGGGCGGGGAGGAGGTTGCGGACTAGCCGAGGCGGAGCCGCTTATGGGTGGCTCCGAGACGATTGCATCATGCAAACATTCGACAAGCCGGGATCGGTAACGGGGAGGGGGGGGGGAAGGCGAGGGGAAAGTACCAAGCGTGGTAGAATCTTTATAGACGTCTGGGGAGACACCGGTCAAGGAATCGACTCGGTTTGCTTGTTGGCTACGGAAGAGATGGTCGTCTCGGAGGGGGCCCTGAGACGGCGGCTCGTGATAAGATAGTCGGTCAATGGTGACTATCTTCCCATTATGTGGAAAAGACATCTTGCGGAAGAACGCGGAGGGGACAGACAGACATGGCATAGGTGTAGCTTCGCCCCAATAGAATGTTGTAGTCTAGAGGGGCGTCAATGACTTCGACATTAACGCAAACGGTCTTACCGGCGAGAGTGATGGGACAGCTTTATGAAACAAAGCCAATAGGTCCGGGAGGCATGACCGTCCCACGCTCGGAGGGTGATCGTGGAAGGGGCGACTCGGGGGATCCGAGTTGCTTCAAACCCAAGCTGACATCACATGTGGATGCCCCCTCATCAATTATACACCGGGATACCGTGGCATTCCGGGATTTTGACGAGGGAGTTGGAAAGCAACGGAAGGAGGAAGAGGGGGATGGTCCGATTGGGTGGCGTCAAAAACAATCATTTGGTTGTCGCGCGGGGAGCGACGAAGGGGAAGGATCGGAGCGCATCATAAGGATCCAGTAATCGGAGGAACCGTAAATGGACGAGGGTGTGGTCGCATGGCCGTCGCAGGGTTGGGTAGCCACGAATCCCCGTTGAGGGAAAGGATCGCTGAACACAGCTGGGCCGGGTGGTGGCCACATTAGGAGGAGCGTGAGGGGAGGCGTGTTGTCCGCGCAATGTGGCTTCGAGACTCCCACATCTATCGCATCTAGGGTAAGAGAGGGCAATCGTGAGTGTAGTGACCGTAAACACCGCAACACGAACAGGGCTTGTTTGTGCGAAGCGGCTCTGTCCGGCCCCGGGCGGAATGCCCCGAGGTCGAGTTGCTAGTGTTAGGGTCCCGACCGGAATTTGGACCTCGGTCACGGGGGCAGATGGGTTCGGTTGCCTCTCCGCCTTCTTTGAGAAGAAGGGGGATTAAACACACCCCCGGCCGCGTAAATACTTGCCCCTGGAGGGGGGTTGTAAGGGCTCATTGCGGGTGTGGTGAGGAGGCAAGGGAGGCGGAAGCGCATATGTCGGAGGAGGGGCGGCGCACCAGTGCCGCGGATAAAAGTAAGGGTTGGGTTGGGCAGCATTGAGGTAAGCGAGGAGGTTGGGCAAAAGGAGGAGGCATGCCGTATCCCGGATACATGTTGCTCGGGAGGGGGCAGAGTGCTAGAGGTGGCCGGCCCCCTCGAGGAAGGCCATGGCTCATGGGGGTGAGCGAGAGGGGTGGGAAAGAGATCCAACAATACCGTCGTGAATGAGATGCCCCCGGGGCGTTAGCGCCACGGGCTCCGGGGGATGTCGTGGAAGAATCAGTATAAACACAACCAGCATTGAGCGTAGATCGGGTCATATTTTAAAGCTATTTGGAGGGCGGCTTCTTCAGATTGAGGAAAGTGAGAGGCGACATCTTTGCCGATGGGAGACGGGAGGGGTGCGAAGGAACCATTCCATGTAAACCCGATCTTCAAAGGGAGGGGCTCGACATAAGCTCCGTCTTCGTCGCCATTCCCGAACATGGGCGAGAAAGGCGTGTGGAAGAGGATTGCTTAAATGAAGTCAAGAGCCCGTACCGTGTCGTAGACGGAGAGGGAGCCGTGAAGTACGACAAGAAGGCTTGGGCAAGAGTCTCGAACGTGGTATGGGAGGAAGTGGCTCGCTCGACATACCATTTAGAAGCTTCGCCGAGTAAGCGTAGCGTTGGAACAACCGAAGACGGATGGAGTCATCGGTAATGGAGTTGGAGGAACACCACATGTGGAAAGATCGGACGTGATTGGTTGGGTCTTCGCTCATTAAGGCCCTCGAACTTAGGGATATCGGGGGTAACTTGGTAGGCATAGTGGGCCGTGTAGTATTATGGTGAATGGGGTCGTTAATCAACCCTGATGGAAATCGGGGAGGCTGAGGCTCGCAATGTACGGCAAAGACAGGGTGGCCGAGTGGTGGTTGTGACTAGTTCCGCTAGAAGGAGGGCCGTATTGGGGCGCTAGCATTGGGCCCCCGATCCCGGGACATGGTGAAGGTAAAAGGGGGAGAACCTAGGGAGGAGAAGGGGGGACCCGAGGAATCGGGGAGAGGAGTCTGAGTGCGGACTCGAAGGTGGATCGGCTCGCTCGACGACGCGTGCGGGCGCAGTCGATCAACCGGAACCGAGGATGAAGGCCAAGAAGTCTCGGGAAAGGCGCCTTGGGGGCGCAATGATGACGAGGAAGAAGGGAAACCGACGAGGCGCGTAAAGGGGCAAAATCAAGAAGGTCAAGGGAAGATAAGGTGCGGTGACGATTGATTTTAGAGTCTTTGCCGAGCGGTGTAAACCGTGCGCTTCTTCACTTAAGGTCAGTGTGTGGTGTGCGTTAATTTTAATTTTTAAACCCTTTCCGTTGTTGAGAGCAAAAAAGTGTGCAACGTAGCTGAAAATAAACCTACGAGAGAACGTAATAAAAAAAGCTGAAATAACGAGAAAAAATAACAACTACATATGCATCTATCAAACCCAAGAAAGTGGGTCTCTCAAAACTATGCTCGAAAAGAAAGGGAAAAACTATGGAAACACACAAACGAAGCTCAACAGATCTAGGGTCAAAGGGGACAGAGATCCGAGGATAAAGTCGACAGATAAGGGGTGCGAGATCACGACCCAAGAGACAGGGGCAAGGTGGTCGGAAAAAAGGGAAATCAGCAAAAAGTCGGAGGGGCAAGGCGAGAGCCTTTAGGGGAGGTCCAAACAAAACGACAAGAGGTGATTTGAAAGGAAAAGAGGCCGATTTCGATGGATCCGGGAGTGAGGTCGCAGTATCCGGAAAAAGAAAGGGCAAGCTCCGAAACCGACTACGATAAAGCAAATTTTGAAACTCTTCCACAAAAAGTGGAGGGTACTAAAGCCCCTAAGGGAGTCGGGTTCCCACTTAGATGAGTAAAAACAGATCAGATCTTGGTCAAGGCGGGACCGAGACAGAGAGGTCGGAAAACCCGCGCGAGGTGCACAGAAACCCGGAAAAAATTACGAAAAAACTGTTTGAAAAAGGCGGTCGCAGGGTTCGACCGATTTTTGGTTGAGGTCGCAGAGTTACGAGTTGAAAAGTGCGTCCAGTGTCGCGGAGTTTTGGGCCGAAAGGTGCGACCCCCCCGTTCCTACTGTTTCGGCGGAAAATTTTCTACGAAAATTGCCGTCTCAGTGCGTACTGTGTCGCTTACTCGCGCAATAGGGCCGTAAACACACGGAAGTTAGAAATTTTAGGTTTTTAGGGTTTTATGTGAGAAAAATGACATGAAAAAGAGAAAAAACTAAGCAACTAAAAAAGAAGCCCTAGGGCCTGAAGTAGGCCGGATATGCGTGTGAATATGAAAAACGACACGTGGTCGTAATTTAAAACCCCGTGTGGAGTCGCCATTTGTTAGTATGAATTCTTTGCTCGAAGCGTACGAAAAAGAACCACTTTAGCTACGCATAACTAATAGCCCTAACAACAATAATGGCGGCAAAACATCTTCGGATCTGCGATTAGTAGTTAAAGTGCTTTCGCAACAAGCAGATCTATAAATGGAAAGATATTAAGCGATGAAGTAAAGAGTTTGCTCCATGCATCCAACAGTACAAGACAAGAACACGATTTTTTGAATGAATTTTTATATTACAGGCACCCGGGAGGAAACAAGAAGGTGTATCCAGATCTCCTCAATGGGATGGGTTCTTTGTAGTCCTCGAGACTTCGCATCTAAGCTTTCTCTCTCTTGTAGATGTAGAAAACCCAATGTAGAAGGTAGAGCTCAATGGGAGCAACAATGGCGTTAAAATGAGACCGAGTGTATAGATCCGTAGTGATCTAGTATGCAACAAAGGTGAAGAATGAAGGGGAAAAACCCTCCTATTTATAACAAAATATTGGGTCATTCTAGATCTTGGTGCATGATTAAAATAATGTTAACCAAGTCTAGATCCACCTCTATGGAATATTTTATTATTATTTGTTGGAGGGAAAAGGGTGTTTGACTTGGGTCAAATCCCTTGATTAGTGAAAAATAAATAAATAAATGATTTATTTATCTTTTTAAGGAAGTGGTTGGGATATAATCAAATAAATAATGATTTAGTTGATTAATGGTGGTTGATTTGGTCATATTTAACAAGGAATATTATTTAAATAATTATTCCTAGAAAATAATAAGATAACTATGGGTTTATCTCATTAATTTCTTTGTTTTTGGGTTAAACATGATCTGGGAATAATAATTAAATTATGGTTTAATTAATTATTCCTTTTGGGGTTTCCTAATTAACATAGTGAGAGCAGTTTTACTTGGGGTAAAACTGGTCTTACATGGTGTACTTGGGTCCATCTAATGATGAAGAGTTAGATGACCAAAAAATGGTGTAACAATAAAGGTTCCCCACATGAAAATTTTATGGCAGTAACACAACAAAATGATCAACTAGAGGTTAAGGAAGAAACTCAACAACCTAAAACTAATCCAGAAGAGGAAAATAATGAAAAAGAACAGGTTATTTTCAATCATGTGGGTGTACACATTAGCACTGTGGTTGTCGAGCAAATTAATCTTGCCAATCATTAGGTAAAAGTAATTGAGTATATCATTGAAGAATCATTTGTTGGTTTGCAACAGTCTTATGATCCACAAGAACATCTCCAACATAAAATATTTTCTTCCGTAATTAAAGATCAATCATATTTGAATGATGAAATCTAAGTTTTATTTTATGATTCTAATTATGAGTTGCAACAACCTCACTAACTTCTATGTGATCTAATGAATGATGAAAAAATCCTAGTTTCATATGATCTTGTTGTTGTGTTTGATGAAATTCAAGAAAATTCGAAGCCCTTATCTATTGTGGATCATGAGAATGAAAACCAATTTTCTCTCATTCTATTTTTTTAGATTCGGTTTTAACATATAGACAAACCAAAATTGTGGAACAAGGTTTTCTTTCTTGCTTTTAATGATCCAGAAGATCATATGTTACATTCTTTCCATGATCCTCTGGTGAGTTTTTTGCAGTCATCAATAGAGGAAGAATTTTCCAAGATTTTCAATACAAGTATTGGATTGAGTGGAAAAGTTGAGTTGCTGCTTTCATTTTTCACCTACCTACTCAAGGAACGTGTGAGTAGGATTTCGATAAGTAGCCATTTGCTCGGATTGGTTACACTAGAAGTATCATTTCACATGATTGTACATATGTATTTCAACGGGAGGGTTGGTTTTCATCAGGATTTGAATCCCTCAAGTCTCACTGATAAGCTTCCATCAATAAGTTTTTTAAGTTTTGTTTCAATTAGAGTCAATTGTCAAGTTAGATTCAAGTTAGTATTTTCTATTCAAAGTCATTTCCAGGATTAGTTCATCATTTCCAGTTTGTAAAAGTTTTTCAAAGTCCAGTTTGACTCCATCACCCAATGGTAAGGCTACCTTATCTAAGGTGTTCTTGAAACCTCTTGAAGGAGCTTGCATCCCTAGCTGGAGCCAATGTTAGCCCAGGTTTGCCAGTGATAAAATATAACTCTTTTAGTTGTTTTCCTAGAAGTCATAGGTCAAAATTTGGTCTTTTCAAACAAGTTTTCAAAATGAATTTTGGTCACTGAAGGTGTCCAGGTCATATTTTCTGCTCCCTCATCTCATCCATGGCTATCATCACTTTAAAGGTCATTTCATTACAATTGTTATTTAAAGTAATAAAGGAGAATTTCAAAGTTTATAAAATGTAAAAGGGTTATATTCAGCTTATGAAAGGAAAATCCAACTTCAAATTATTTTTTATTTACCCTTTCATGTATATGAAGCCTTTATACCCTTCATTTTTCCTAAAATCCAAATTCTAGTGCTCAAAACCCATTTAAATCCATTGTAAACCCTCTAAATTCAATTATTTTATGCTTTTTTATCTCACCGTCTGGTTCCTTTGTTACGCTCCTGTAGCGTTTAAACACTTCAAAACTCCTTTGTTACGCTTTGGGCCACTTTATTACATTTATATTATTCATCACTTTTCCACTTTAAAACCATTAATGGGACCTACTTCATCACAAATCGCAAATTATCGGTGCATTCGCTTACTCTTGCCTCCTTAAATTCCCAATTATGATAACAGCGGGACCTGCCTACCACCACGTCATACCACACTATCGAATTTATTTGTGGACTCACCTTACCGTATTTCGTAATCGCCATTTCACAATTCCTTTGTTACCATTTGCCGTCGCTTCCAAAAAAACCCTGATTGTGATAACACTAGGACCCATTTCCTTGCCATGTCACTTTGATTATCACATATCGCAAATTCTATTGCTAACCATCCATGTTTCCCCCACTGATTGTGAAATGTGATAATCGTCTGATTGCAAAATGAAATAATCCTCTGATTGTGAAATGCGATAATCTTCTGATCCCAGATTTGTGATAACCCCCCCATATTTTGATTGTGATATATCACATTGAAAATCCCCCCCAATAATGTATTCACTTTTTTCCACTCTATGATTTCGATTGCGATATATTTTAAAGCTACTTACTCCTCCCGCTTATTATTATTCCATTTAATAGCTTCTCCCACTTATTTCTCTATTCCCATGCCTTTCACTTACTTTCCATTCTAGCACTTCAATTCACTCCCCTCAACTCTCATCTTGATATGTGGCCAGTATCAAAACGCTTTCAAAAGTATAGGCAGGATTTGAAAGGAAGTTACCATTTTTTTCAGGAATTTCTGGCCACACTTGTTTTAAAATATTTTGATATCTATCAGAAAATATAATAACACCTCCTCAAAGCTCAAAGACAATATTTTATCTTGGTTAGGGTATTTATTATTTAGTCATGTTCATGGACACCTCAGGCACATGATATTTTCGATGTATCTCAGCAAGTAGGGGTCTTTTAAAGTTTGCTAAAAGTAATAAAGTGTATCAGAGTTATGTTAGGTTTTAAATTCCTAAAAATAGTAGATCTCTAATTTCTCTTCTTGTAATTTGTTTTTTGTTAGTGAAGGTGTCATTAAAGGTATTCAAAGTTTTGGTCTTACCATGGTAGACCCATTGTAAAATAACCTAAAGCTATAAATAGGAAGAATATAGATGGACGAGAGGTTGGATATTTTGGGTTGGATAGTTGTTATTTGCAATGGAGCTATTGTGCAAGCTTTTGCTAATGAAATCAAGGACAATGTTGTAGACATAGTATTGAAACTCCAGTGGTATGCCTTTGAGCATTTTTTTTCTCCGTAAACTCATGATGTTTAATTCTATGTTACTAATATTCCACATATATGCTTCTTTATGCTAAGTCTTATCAATTTATTGACAGAAAAAATGCTTTCCATGCTCTTTTTTCATAAGATTTTCATGAAATTGTCTTTCTCTTCTGATGAATGAATTAAATTTAATGCTCATTCTGGTTCCCTCTCATTTCACTGTATACACAATGACAAATTAATCATGCTTCTTAGCTTACCTACCTGGCCTCATCCCTACATATACAACTAAACCTTTGAAATCAAATCAAAACCCTAGTTGTAGTCTCCTAACTGTCATTCCCATCCAGCAAAACTCCAAACAAACAAAAACCTTAATCTACTGAGCATCATAACTAGCCTCAAACATTATATCCAGTCATCCCTTTAACTGTAAAGTGACATAGAGAGAGCTCTCTCTTCTCTGGGTAGGGATAGCTACCTGACCTAAAGTTTGGTATGTTGTTACCTTTCTCCATCCTACTGTTGGAGAGTGATAACAGTATCCTTGTGCGAGAAAATAAACCTGCATTCTTCCACTCCAATGTGCTTAGTTATTTCCATTGAATATAGGAACTCTATTCTTAGTATACTGGATGACCTCCTTCCAGTTATTAGACTATTATTGAAGGAACCAAGATCTCATACAATTTGTTGGAAATACTGAGAGAGGGGGGGTGAATCCTTATTTATTATCAATTAACACTTTTTAAATATTTTCAGATCATTATTTAATCTTCAATTATTCTTGATGTTTATCCTGTAACAACAGTAAACAATAGAACACAATAGGCACATGAATTTTAGGTGGAAAACCTCCTCCAGGTCAAAAGCCACCGAACTCTTTTCTAATAAATTCTTTAATCTTCAGCCCCAACTGAAGTGAAAGGTACAACTTCCTAGAATTGTAGAAAAGCATTCTCCTCCCACTAAAAGGATGCTCCAATGCCTTGGTTTCATTAGTATTCAACTGAATGGATGCCTTGACATCCTAGACCAACCTACCACCCTGAAATGTTCATAGGATCCATCCTGTAGGTGATTTCATGCACCAAACTAGCACCTACTTGCCACCCTATAATGATCATGAATAAGACAAGAGTGTGGACTCCTATACCAAGGAAAATGATCCATGATACAATATGGTTCACAATGATTTTCATGAACTGGAACGATCACCCAATCACACTATGACCTGCAACCCAACCATAACATTATCCAACAATGCCTCTCCAACTCTAGTAAGATTGAATATTTTATAATAACGACTCTTTTACAATTTTACAATGATGAATTTTACAATACTGACTTTCAACACTACCTGCTACTTGACTTGACATTACTTCTTTGAACACTAACAACTGCTGACGTATTTTTGTGCTTGCTTAAATTAATGGTACTTTGGCATTGCATTGTCCTTCTAGTATGTGTCTAAGTTTTCATATTTTGTCCTAATTCGTGCACATGCAAGACCCAAAACACTATACAAAAAAAGTACTTACATTTTCCTGCAAACCATATGTCAGAGAAATATCCAAAATTAAAATGTAAATACGTTCAAAATTTATGAACATAACCCAATCAAACATACATAAAAAATACTTACATTGTCTTGAAAAACACATGTCAGAGATGATATTCAAATAAAAATTTAAACACTAATCATACATACCTTCTTGTAGTAGAATTACCCTTCACTATTGATGTGTTTTCCTTAATGCAGTGATCCATGAATGCATATTTTTTCTTGCCTTGTAGAAGCTCGATATTGAATATGTTGTATTTGTGTGATTTTAGATCTCCAAGTTCTTAAATTTCGTCCTATGGTAGCCATATGAGTCCTATTTCCAACCCCATAGGTCTGATCAATATTGGATTCTTTAAGAAATAGTTATGCCCAATCTCCCACGATGACGTGATTATAGACTTATTCAATAGAGTGAACTTGTATGAAGTGCCACATGTCATGTTTTCCACCTTTGGTCATGAAAATGATATAAAGAAAACAACATCCCATCCTCTTTATGTCACATCTTACAAAATTTGAATCTAATGTGCAGAGAGATAGTTATGACAATTTTCCCAAGGTCACCTGTTTGACATGAAATTCTCGAGCCTGCAAAAAGCCTAACTTCCTCAGATCATTTCTCTGAAACTATAGGGAACCAATATTTGAAATTAATACACAAGCTTCATATGGATTTTTCCCAAAAAAAAATTTAGTTTCAGCATCTGAAGCTTCGTAGAAATTTTTTTATAACAAAACTTCCACGATGACATGTTATGAGTAGCGAACTCCTTACATGAGGAGGATATGGGGGTCACAATTTATATAAATGCTTAGGCTGAGAGGGTATTCAACAAGTGAAAGGTGGAGGGATTTTAGGAGCTTAAAAAATTATTAATTATTGAAAATTCAGTGACCACAATTACTGATTAGTGTCATGCCATGACCCCATGGGGTTTTAGCCCACTAATTGGGGTTACTAACTTCAAACAAAAATATCTCTCAAACCGTGAAGAATTACGTGGCATGACATATATCAATAGAAACATCTCGACAAGTAGAAACCATACAAGATATCGTTGACTCGGAATATATTAATTTTTCAAGTAAAAATTCCTATGCAAGATCAGGGTAGCCCCTGGTGCTGCTTGGGTTGACATCAATGACAACCACTAATCAACACTTGATGTGTTTTACATATATTTACTTAAAATATATATACATTATGTTAACCATATTATTTATTGGAATTTGATATAGGTGGAATATAAGGGATAATTCCATCCAAAACCACAATGGATACTCAACAAAGAGGGCGACCACTCTCCATGTAAATTAAGGTGCAATGGAAGCACTTTGGACCAACTGAAGCAACATGGGAACTAGAGGATTCCATGTAGAAGTTGTACCCAATTTTATTTTATTTATAATTTTAGTTCTACAGATAGTAGAACAACGAGGATGGTTTTTTTTTAAGGATGATGGGAATCTAACATCGTTTTTTCTAATTCCAAATTTTTGTAATGTAATTAAAAGATGACAATGTTGGAGAGCCATCATGGATGGCATGCTAAACTATTTGAGGTAAATATTTTTCTATTATAATTATAAATTGTTGAATTTGAATATGAGGACAAGAATATATTGATTATAAATCTGATATATGGGATTGGGATGTTTCCTATATTCCTTGACATTAATGTTCATGACCCCCTATGTTCTAGTCGAACTATCAACTAATAATCAATTATGAGAGGAATGGGGAGAGCAGGTACTGAACTTCCCAAACATGGGCTATGCACCTTACAATTGATTCCTTCTTAACTCTTTAGCTCAATAAAGGGACACTAAACCTCTCATGTGTGAAGTAGTACTCATGAGGAGTACAGAGTATTATATTGTAAATCCAAAATTATTGTAAGCTAGAGACTTGTAAACCTGAGATTGGAAGCTAGACCAGAAATTCCAATATTAAAATGTATTAAATGAGGATACCAAAGAGAGATTCATCTGCTTGAAACAAGTAAATTGAAAATAAATAAACTATTTCATTTTGTTTATGCACATGAAGCACTAGAATAAGGAAATTTATGCTATATTTGTTTTTTATTAACCCAAACTTATTTCTTTCTTCGTGGAATCCCTATTTCCTATCCAATGAAGGAAATTTTCCTTCATAATCTATACATTGAATTAAAATATTTGTTGTTATTCACTAAGTGAAGCATCCATTAGACATTGGATATGGTTGGGGGGTGGCTATTTGTAAGAAATTTGTAGTGTATTTTTTCCTCGATTTGGTGGAGAGTGGTCATCCCTTATTTAATTTCCAAAAATATTAAGGGGAATATATAAGTGTATGAATTGTAATTTTTCTCAATACTTAATATTTAAATATTATTTTGGACACACTATGTATGTGTGCAATGGTAGGTTGAGAGTTGTATGGTTTTAATGATTATGCACGATGCATGATCAATGTACTAAGTAGTTAACATAATTGGCCTAAAGTTTTGAAATATATTCCATTATGAATATGAATGTTGTGTGAAATGGGATCCTTTCATCTATGTTGATTGAGATAATTATGTTTTTTATGTTCATAAATTCATAGGTTATCCTTTGATGTGTTTGACCGTGTTATGTTTACATGCCTATTTGTAATCATTTTTTACTTTTTGTGATGTATGTTGTTTTTCCAAAGGGGAAGGACTGATAGGTTGGTGGTCTTCGTTATTAATAAGCTTTTGGTTAAATCATTGTTCCTTGTGATTTAGAATAAAAAAGGTTAGGATTCCATGGATAGGATAAAGGAGCCTTATTCTTGATGTGAGGATTGGAAGGTTTTGTTAATGATGACACCCAAAAGAAAGAGCAGAAGCCCTGATGAGGAAGGAGAGATTCAAAAGGAAAGAACATATAATATTTATTTTGGAAGAGTTCACCAAAGAAATTTAAGCTAAAGGATATCCTATAAAATAACTTAAGTGGCTAAGGGATCTCAAGTTTAAGCCTTGGTTTTGGAAAAAAAGGAAATTTTTTGGTTTCCCCCTGTAACGTTTGCAATATGATGCAATATGTTGTCCTTGATGACAACCTACTTGATGAAGTTATCCTTGATGGAAACCTACTTGATGAGTTTCCTTTTGATAAGCAACCTATTTGTTAAACATGTAAAAATGATGTTTCTATAGGTCAGTTCAGATGTGACAAAGAAAGGAATTCCAGTAAGTGCCAGAGAAATGAAACAATAAATATTTCTGAATGTATACGAAGGTTTGAGGAAGGCAACCCACATATGAAGGCAATTTATACGCTACTTAGTATACAGGCAACATGAGTATACATCCAGAATGAGTATATACACAATGTTTATGAAGTGAAGTTGCGTATACAATCGGGTATGAAGAATCCAAGTCATGTATACCTTTTTTGCTCTAAAATTATGATACTAAGGGGCATTACCAGGGTATTAGCCCACAGTATTAAGTGTTGTATCTTGTATTTTATTTCATCCAAGAATACCATCGACGCTTGTGTGGTTTTTTCTGATGGTATTGGTAAAGGCTAATCCTATATAAGGAGAGGCAGATCATAGTACAAGGGTGTGCATGTGTAAGGGCAGTTACTGAATACTTCTCTCTAATGTATATCTGCATGGGATGAACTCTGTTTTATTGGTAGAACTGAATCTATGATGCAACCTTGGATACAATGATGGATCAGGATCTCTAGAACTGAAATGAATATGTACTTACATGATCTAATTATGTGATGTGTGAATCTGGGACTTGGTGCATTGCTAAAGTGGAGTAAATAAATATGGGTAAGTTTATAGATCTACATCTTTCTGTAGTAACAACATTTAAAGATCTATATGATAATTCATCACTGTGAAAGCGCGTAAACACACGAGTTTGTCTTAGCCAAAGTGCATATGGAAGTCAAGGTTTTCTGAAGATTCCTGGAGAGGTTATTTATTTATTTACTATTGTATTTTTGTTGTATTCCAATGAATTTTGCATGTAGTTTTGGGTTTCTTAAATATTGTATATGCTGCTAAGTTGAATATGTATAAATCGGATCAATAAGTGAGTAAATATGTTTAGTGATGACTGACTGATTAAGGGTTCTGCAATACTAAAAAGATATATGAATGAAAGCCTCAGATATGGTTCTGAGAATGATCATATTCTGAAAATTCAGTATTCTCAGATCTATACGGAGGTTTGTGTGAAGTAAAACATGTATACACGCAGGATCAGTAAAGTGAAGTGGCATATGTATTTTAAGATAAGGAATCATCAGGTTTGAGATTGATTTTGCATACTGATTCTGATGTCTGGGTTTATTAATGTGTTCTGTTTATAGTTACCTCACTGTTATGATTGAAATTTGGGTTAATTTTATTGGTTTTGATCTTTATGAAGTGTTGTGTTGAAGCTGTGGGATCCAGTGTGAAAATTGATGAAATGTGGTCTGCAGTCATTCTGAGGGTTGAAGCCTTCAGTATGGAAGTAGAATCTTCCTGCCAGTAGAATCTAGTGTTCTGATCATGGGATTGAATCTCCCTTCCAGTAGTGGTTCATAAATGAGATCAGTGGGTTGGAGCTCCCATCCAGTAGTAGTTGGAGAACAAGAGAAGGTTGCATCCTTCTGTAGGTAGATGCGTGCATACTGATATGAGTCTGCATTAGTACAATAATTTAAGTAGTTTTCCATATAATAAATATTGAAGACAGAGACAACAATAGCGATGTTTTTCTCCCAAATTGGGTTTCCACCTTAAAATCCTAGTGTTCATGTGCATTGCTTATGTGTGATGATTTATTCTGTTCTTACTGCACATGCTTACTTCTTACTAAACATCTGATGAATGAATGATGCATTGATTTAAGTAAAGAATTGTCTGCATAATAAGATCTCTGGTCATACACAATTTTTTTTAAGGATATCCATGTGTATATGTTAATTGGGTTCATTAAAGTCATGTATAGAAATCAGTAAGGAAAAATTAAAATTTTTAAGTAAGTTATAAATACTGATTCACCACCCCCCCTCTCAGTATTTTTCCCAACAATTGGTATCACAGCAGGTCCTTTTGAAGAATCTTAATAGCTAGAAGGAAGATCAGCTATGATGAACAATCAATATGGGACAACATCTATTATGCCTCCTCTCTTCAACGAAAACAATTTAATCTTCTGGAAGATAAGGACAAGATTTTATCTTCAGTCTCTTGGAGCAGATGTATGGGCTATAGTTGAAGGAGGTTATCAATATCCATCTTCATTTCCAACAAATACAGCCACAAGAAAGAACTATGAAACCAATGAAAAAGTGGTCAATGCATTATTGGGAAGTTTGACTGAATCAGAATTTGTCAAAGTCATGCAGTTGAATACAACAAAGGAGATATGGGACAAAATAATTATGAGCTTTGAAGGTGATGCTAAGTTAAAAAGTGTTAAACTCCAAAATCTCAGAATTCAATATGAAAAACTCAGAATGCATAATGAGGAAATAATTTCTAGTTTCTTTTTATGTCTAGATGATATTGTAAATCGTATGAGAAATCTGGGTGATACCGTAACTTACACTACTCTAGTAGAAAAGGTTTTAATATCTCAAACTCCCAAATTCGATTCAAAAGTGTCTACTATTGAAGAGAAGCGGGATATACTAACTCTTACTGTTTTTAAACTTCATGGGATTTTGACTGCATGTGAAATGATGAAAGGAGGTCCATCTGAAGTCAAAGAAGTTGTCTTTAGAGCTACTGCAAAAGGAAAGGAAGTAGAAGAAAAAGAAGGATCATGGTATGTTTCAGAAGAAGATGAGATAAATTTTGTAAAGAAGCTTCAACTTGGCACTGGAAGGTTCAGAGGTAATCTTCCTTTTAAATTTTTTTCTTATGGAAGAGTTGGTAATTATGCTGCTAAATGTCCCCATAAAGATAAATATGAAAAGGGAAAGGAAGTGGAAAAAGGAAATAAGAAATGGTTTATCAATAGAAAAAGCTATTATACTAATGAAGATAGTGATGGTCTATCAAATAGTGAAGAAGGAAAATCTGATCAAGATATTAGACTGCTCATGGCTTTTGAAAAGACTCTAGTGAGGCTAAAGATAAATTTATGGATGAATTAGAAGAAAATGGTTTTCTTGGAGAAATAAATCATCTGAAAAATATGTTTGGAAGAAAAAAAAATTTCCATAGATACTCTAAAGAATTAGCTTTTAGAAAAGGAGAAGCACAATGAGAAATTAGAATGTGAAATAGTAAGTCTAAGAAAGGAAATTGAGAAAAAAAAAAAAAAAAAAATCTTAGATTTGCTAAAGGATCTGGAACCTTAGATGAAATTATCAAGGTACAACGCTATCCTCTTGTAAAGACGGGTCTTGGATATATTGGAGAATCCTCTTAATATTTAACACCAAGCTATATAAATGTAGCTAAAGCCATGCAACAACATTCTGTCACTCAGCAAACGAAGAAAGAGACCACCCAGATAAAGCATGACCACTTCAATTCAAGGAAGAAAAATAACAGAAATATCAATCTGCAGGTAAACATAAATAGAAGGTTTCATGATTGCAGAAATTTATTCTTTAATGGACAATGTTTCTCATGTCATAATTTTGGTCATAAAGATGCTCAATGTGTTGCATACAAAACCATCATGACCAGAGAAGCAAGAAAGCAAAGAAATGAGACTGGAAAAAAGAAGAATACGTATAACAACTTTTCTCCTCTTCAAAATGAAATTGAATGTTCTTATTGCAATAACTTTGGACATGAAGAATCTGAATGCAGGAGCAAATTTAAGCCAAAAGAGAATATACCTTCAAATTCCAAGGTATGGAGAAAGAAGGACTTACAAGTTGAAAGTTGTGGCATAGATTTATTTGCAGAAGGGGAAGAAAATCAATGGTACATTAATAGCGGATGCTCAAAACACATGACAGGTGACAAAAATAAACTCCTTTCCTACAATTCTCTAGAGAAGGAAAATAATGTTACCTTTGGAATGACTCTCCTACTGTCATTAAAGGAAAAGGTTCTGGTTTTCTAAAAGAAAAGGTGAAAGCTAACAATGTTATGTATGTGGATGGATTAAAGCATAACCTATTGAGTGTAAGTCAAATGTGTGATCAAGGAAATGAAGTTGTCTTTAGTTCAAAAGAATGTGTAGTACGTGAACTTGACACAGGAAAAGCAGTAATAGAAGGAACTAGAACACTAAGCAATATGTATGTATTGAAAGATGGCCAAGAGAAATGATAATTAGGTAAATATTTAGAAAATTGGCTATGGCACAAAAGATTGGGACATTTGAGCTTCTCTCAAATAAGAAAATCTAGTAGACCCAAAGTTGTTTGTGATCTTCCCAACATCACTCTGCCTGAAAGTACCATATGCAAATCATGCCAATTCAGTAAGAAAACCAGGGTGAAATTCAATGCCAAAGAAGGATAAAAAAGTAAGCCACTTGAACTTATACATACTTATTTATGTGGACCTGCAAGGAAAAAGTCACCTCGTGGAGAACAATACTATATTCTATTTATTGATGACTTCTCTAGAATGTGTTGGATCGGTTTACTAAAACATAAAGATGAAGCATTTGAAAAATTTAAGATCTTCAAAGCTCTAGCTAAAAATGAATTAGATCTAAAAATAAAATGTCTTTTATCTGAGTGGGGATGAGAATATATCCCAGATGAATTATTTGATTTCTATGAACATCATGGCATAAAAAGATAGTTTTCTATAGCTGGAACCCCACAACAAAATGGTGTGGTAGAAATAATGAATAGAAAAGTTCAACAGATGGCTCGTGCTATGCTTGATGTATCTGTAACTCATGATACCTTTTGGGGAGAAGTAGCACATACCACAATAAATATTATTAACAAGGCTCATGTACGTGTGAATAGTGATAAAACTCCTTATGAGCTCTGGTATGGTAATTTTCCCACTGTAAATCATTTTAGAGTTTTTGGAAGCAAGTGTTTTATCAAGAACAATGATGAAAAACTTGGTAAGTTTGAGCCTAGAGCAGATGAAGGAATATTTGTTGGTTACTCTTCTAGAAGTAAAGAATATAAATGTTACAATAAAAGACTTCAAAATATTGTTGATTGTATTGATGTTGTAATTGATGAGTCTCTCATAGCTCCTAAAAGCAAAATAACAACAACAAATGAAGATGATGATGATGTAAATTTTCCCTCATAAAATAGCAACAATATAGAAGAAGAACCCAATGAAGCATCAGAAGAAGATATATCTGAAAAAGCTCCATACAGGTATGTTCAAAAGAATCATCTAGAATCCAAAATTCTGGGAGAAAAGGGACCAGGTGTCCATACAAGAATAACTCTTGTGAGATCCCCTAGCTATTTGGAATTTTTATCCACTATTGAACCACATAATGTAAATCAAGCTAGTAAAGATGAATGTTGGATTCAAGCTATGAATTAAGAACTTGATCAGATTGAAAAGAATCATACTTTGGAATTGGTTCCAAGACCTCATGGTAAAAATGTTATTGGAACAAAATGGACGTTCAAAAACATGTTAAGTGAAAATAAAGATGTTGTTAAAAAAAAAGCTAGACTTGTTTGTAAAGGGTATGCTCAATAAGAAGGTATATAATTTGAAGAAACATTTTCTCCTATAGCCAGACTTCAAGCCATAAGAATGTTTCTTTCTTTTTCAAGTTTTTAACAATTCAAAGTTTATCAAATGGATGTAAAATCTTCTTTCCTCAATGGTGAACTAGAAGAATAAGTTTATGCAGTATCCCAAAAGGGAGAATGCAGTAATACTGAAACACAATATAAGAATTGCAGCAAAGTAAAAAATAAATTTAAATACACATCAGAATGCACATAAACAACTGAGACATTTTATTATGTGGAGATGATTCAGTTACAACAGTGTACAAAATATGAGGTAATCTAGCACAAGAGATGGCCTAGAATGACCCTAAAAACGTGCTACAACAAGCACTGTGTAACTAGAGAGCTACTGGAAGAAAATACTCTGATGTCCCTTCAGCAGATGATGTAAATATAGCTGCTAGCTGAAAAGGGAAATGCATATCTACAGAAATCTGGAGCTCTGATGATGCCAAGATTATAGATCTAGGTTCTAATATGGCAACCCAAGATAACCCAAAAAGGAAATTCCAGATCTATGAGATTGGGAATTTACCCTCTTGGGGTTTGATCCCTGGTCTGCTGGGTTATGCAGATCTGAAGCTAGATCTAAAAAATAGATGGATGAAATAGGTCACAAGATCAGATCTAAGCTTGAAGGGTTGATCTCTCCACTAGATCCTCAAGCTAGAAGCTCAAGATCTAGCTCCTCAATCCTCCTCTGAAGATTGCGGGTACTGCTACAAAATTTCTCTTAGAAACTACGTTGTAAAGGAAGGAGTATCTCTAGATTGCTGAAAAATATGGCTATGAAGCTCAAGACCAATGGAAATAATGCATAAAATGTGAAGTAATGGTCCTCCATTGGATTACTAGTTGAAATGCTAACAACTTTCCTTCACCCTTGGATCTACAAGAATGGACTGCGCAATTCCTGATGGAAATGTTACTGCTGGGAGATGAATAATAGATGGCCTAATGCCTAATATATATCTGAATCACTAAAACATTCATCTTGAAGCTCAATGTGATAGGATGAATCCTTCACCAGTTCCTCAACTGAAATATTGAATGACAACCTCCTCCTTTCAAACCGATCTTCATAAATGGCAATTTCTGAATATGGATGTTATGCAAAAAGTAGGAAAAATATGGCACCAATTCTTAATGATGAATTTAGTGGGAACACTCTTCCTTAGAGATCACTCAATGAAAGAGGTGAGATTCCCACTCGGGAAAACCCTATGCTAAACAACACTACAAACTTAGCTAAACAACATAAGAGTGCATTGAATGTCAAAAGACAACTCTCGATCTAAATAGATCATACATCAATAATAATCTAAAGCATGCCTCCAATTTTGCCTTCATCTTCATTATATAGTTTGTGAACCTTCCCATGCCTTGGCCCACCACATAACTATGCTATACATGTGGATATAGATCTCTATGTTGACTGTGTTGTCTCTCCATGTCCTCCATCATGTGTGAATGTAATGATCACCCTCTCCATCATGTGTGCATTAAATGCACTACTCCTCCATCATCTCATCATGAATTCTCTATGATATTAAATTTTATTTCTTCCATGATCTTAGTTGATTGCTTTAACCTCCATTAATGAGACGTGATTTCCACTCCTTTCATATTAAGTAGCTGCTCCACTACTCCATTATGTAGATCTAGATCTGAAATATCCACATACAAATATCAAAGTGGATTTTATTTATATTTCGTGTTTGTGGGTCCCTTCACCCTCTTATTTACATAATTAATTAACTTTATAAAGAACTCTAATATTCCGATTATCTTGTGGAAAAATTGGGAATATTACAGTTCTCCCCGGAAAAGTGTTGTTTTTCCTCAAGAAACTACAAAAGTAGATGTTACAACAAACATCCTCCCTCCAAATGGCATCCTCATATGGAAGGCCTCCCCATCTGTCGTAATCGCGGATGCTGTAATGTTCCCAATTCGGGATAGCTAGCAAGGCATGAATGGAAAACACATTTTCCAGTAATGGCTACTATAGGATTTGAAACCAGGACTTGGATGCCTTAGAAAAATGTGTCTAAGTGATAAATCCAAGAGGAGGCTCCAAATAAATCCTTCTAGAGTGGTTAAATAGATCTCCCACTACTAGATGTCCTCTAAAAGTGCCTGATGAAGGGGCTGCAACAATGTAAGCACAAGAGTTGGAATGACAGTGTTATTTCTCAACCATGAGCATATGAAGATCTAAATAGCCAACAAATAATGTTATAGGAGAAAAAAGAGTACAAGTTCTTGAGGAAACATCCACTCAAGAAAGGAAATGCAAGCCTCAACATGACATGTACATGAAATACAAGGCCACTACTATTTCTGCATAAACCCACGCTAGGAGGATGCAGTTTATAAGAGGTACTACTCCATATTACATAATAACTGAAAGATATGACAATATATGGCTAAAATAAAGTAGGGGAGCAAGGCTCTAACCCCTGAAAGCAATAATACAAAAATCCTCCAAGGGATTGGCTGAAATATACAAAATGGAAAAAATGCCGGAGTTGTTGGGCAGCAACTGCAACTCAAATCTGGAACTGAATAGAGAAGGCTGAAGATGATAAGAAATCTGAAGTAGACCTCCTCCAATCGATGTTCAAAGTGAAAGGTTTATCCTTACACTTGAGATCTCACCCTCCAATCAGCAATACAAAACCCCACAGCAAATGCACCATAAAAATAACGCAGTTACTGAAGAAAATTGCGTTGTAGGGGAAAGGGAATGAGTTGGCCATATGCCAAGATCTGCAATAAGCTCTAATGTATTCCAATCTGATCCTCCAAAGGAAAAAAATACTCTCCCTCTGAAAAAAAGATATGGAAGAGGTGTTGTGAAGTCTCCACTACAACACCCTGCAACACAGAATTATGCTGCTACAGCAATAATGCTATCCTAGAGGAGGATGCTTTGGCCTTGAGCCAAGGAGTGTGGAGAATTAAGAAAAATCCTTCAAGAGGCCTCTCAATAAGTAGAGGGAATCCTAAACATGAATTCCCCAAAAATTCTTGCTGAACAACCAAGAATGCACAATTGTCTGAATAGACAATAAGATCAATAATCCATAACATGAGAAACAATTGCTGCCTTGCCCTCCTTTTAAACACATGAGAGCTCCCTCTCCATGGGTCCCATTCTGTTATGGTTTCCTCCTTCAAGGAATATTCCCTCCTCTATGTCTGCGCTGTCCCATATATGCTCTCCACCTCATACCTCTGCGCAGTTTGACTTGGTCAAACTTAACCAAGCCTCTTTGCAAAATGTACCCTTTCACACATGAGGGTGTGAAATCTAGTTCCAAGGCTAATCCCCCTTTCATACTAGAGGGATTTTATCCATGTTTTTATTATGAATGGGCCTTCTCACCCAATTATTCACCTCCTAACTGAAAATAGCAAAAGTTAATATTCCAATTTATTGCAAGAAAAATTTGGAACATTACAGTCCTCCCCTCCCAAATGTTGCTTGTCCTCAAGAAACTGCAAGGATAGAACTGGAAAGTCTCCACTAAAGGCATGGAGTTAGAAATGTGATGAGGAGCATCTTCCCCATGTGTATCCTACATCCCCAAGCAATCATCCAAACAAAATGAGTCACCTCCCAACATGGAAACTCCTGAAAATCTCCTTCCACCTCAAGCTCCGGAAATAAAGGTGGGCTGAAAATATGATCATGGTAAGCAGCATAGCCTACCCCATGCTTTCCTTCTCTCCATTTATGATAAGTGTAGAGTTTTTTCTGATCCTGGGCTACAAAAGTATTGCCCTCCAATGGAAAAGTGATGAAAAATCCTCCAAAGAGTTCTCCTCCAACAATGAAGAACAAGCTGGCCCAAAATGTTTCATCCATGATGAATAGGACAAGATCATCATAGAGTATCCCAATGAGAAGTTTTCTACAAGTTTTACATGATAATTCATGATACAAGCAATATCTTAGAAGGATAAAATGTAGTCTCATCCACTGCAACATCAGAAAGTAGCATGGCAAGTGATGTACAAAATCCATCACATCTACTAATGGATAGTGAATGGCTGAATGTGTCAATAATACATGATCCAATACTTTCCCATGATTATACAATGGATGACTATCAAGTCCATGGTCCACCTAAAAAGAGAACACATATGTAGCTGTGGTGGCCATATCTCCTCCCATGATCCCATTGCAACATGTAGTGCAGAAAATGTGGGAATTTTCTCCCCTAAAGGACACATCCAAGTCATGTTTCAATCTCCCAATCATGCTTTCAATAAAATTCAGATCCATATCAGCAAATGAAATCATGATCAGCAATAAAATGAGGAAAGTGCTAGGGGTTTCATGTGATGCAAGAAGGTACCAACAGCTCCCCAAATAGTGATAGCGCAGTTTTCCAAACTGCTGCTCTAGAAAAGTAAAAGGAAAAATATTTCTTATTACATGGTTAGTCATGCATCTCTTCATATGGTGAATATTTAGGTGCAACAACTGAACATACATGTGATGATTAAACATTTTCCCAAGGCGAAATAAAACATGGCTGCCTCCATCATATAGATTGTCCCAATAATGAACATGGAGCAATGTAAAAAGCTTGCCCTCTTATGGAGCAATGCACTGCAAAGTAATGGTAAGAGTATGGAAGCCAATATAGGTAAAAATAAACTCCTTACCATATGACGGAAGTAAGATGGTACATGGATCCATAAATGAGTCATCCATAGTGCTTTGACATGCTATGAAGAAGAATGTACCATGTGCTGCAAGAAGATAATCCTCCTCATGCTTGGAAACCCAAGTGAAGAAGAATATTTCATAGTGATAGATCCCTCTATCCACTATTCTATCATCCTCACTTCCTCCTTGTTCACCAAGTGCATCCAAAGTGAAGTGATCCTGGGGACACCTTATCCATAAGTCTCTTCTCCCAAGTGACAACGTTGTGAGCTTATGCAAATAAGCTCTTGTCAGTACAAAGCTCTGTTCTTTGACATGCTCCTTGTCAAAGACTCCTCTAGTAATGCTGCAATATATAAGAAGTTCTTCCCAAGGTGGAAGTATCTCCCTATCATCAAAATCCAAGGAGGTAATGCCATCTCCTCCTCCTGCAACATCATACAAAGTGTGAAAGCAAATCTTCCTTTGCTCTCCCAAGAACAAGCAAAGCAACAAAGTATTTTTCTACTTCCCCATACTTCCATCATACAACTCATGTGATGAGGACAAAATGAATGATATGAGTATCACATCAACACCATGCATCCATACTGTATGCTTCCCAATGATGCAAGTATCCTTCCATCTCTCCTCCTTCCTCCTACTCTCAGGAAGAGTGTTTGCCAAGTGATGGCCAAACTCTTTCAAGATTAACTAGCGCAGCCAAGCCTCCTGCTGCCCGGTATCATAAATCTGCAAGTAGCCTCCCAGCTCCTTTCTCATCAACCACAGCCACTCAACCACTTGTGGATTTCCTTTCCTTCTCTTCATCTTGGTACTCCTCTCATGAGGGCTACCATTCTCCAAAACCAAATCTCTATCTTTGCACTCCATGGGATTTTGAAATGCAACCTTCTCAGGGATCAATGAGACCCTATAAGGATCCAAATAGGTGGTAGGAAAAAACCTCCCATCATGATGTTTATGGCTCAAGGAATGTCCAACACAAGCATGAGAGATTTTATCCATCCTAATATTTCCTCCATATTCTATCTGCTCCTATGAGAAAGGAAGGAAATAATTGCACTCCATGGTGTGTTGAAGTGAACCTCTAATGAGATCTCTCCTTGAGACCTCCCTCTCAAAAATATTCCTCCAAAACCAATGACTTCTTGGATCTTCTGAAAGTAGAAGTTCCTCTTTGAGTAGAGAGGAGCTCATTGAGAAAGTGTCATCTTGAAAGGAGAAAGGGTTTCTCACTCCAAGACGTCTACTATCTTCCTTCAAGTCTTCAAACCCCAACCCCGAATGTGGCATGCAATCCAACAATGGCTCATGAGGATGATGGTTTATTTCCTCCTTAAATGTTTCCATGTTACACAGCATACTGCAACCAAGCTTCTCTATAATAGTAATGGTATTTGACCCTTGGTCATGTAAAAGAAAATTTCCACAATTATCAAAATAATTTTCTGCAACAATAATTTGTGGAAATCTTTCCATACCTTGATGATATTTTGGAACTTCTTGTAGGGCTGCAAGAGTTCCTTCCTCCAAAGTGTTGGCTGCCCCAAATTTTGATGCATGTGGTTGATCCTCCATGAGTGTGATAGTCTTAGGACAAAGCTCCTCAAGTGGTGTGAGCTTTTCCTCCTTTGTGCTTTCTCCATCAAAGGTTTGGATCAACCTTTGAGTGAACTCTACAAAAGTTTTCACCCTTGCATGGCTCAAGTGTTGCACCACCAAACATAGGCTTCACCCTCTAAGTGCAGTTTTGAGATTTCAACAGCTTCTCCTCCTGCTACAGGATATAGTAGGAAAAATGCCTCCAACTTTCTCACCCAAGTTCTTGCTGTAGATAACCCATCAAAAGTAGACAACATAAATCTATTGCCTTTGATTTCTCTTCTGCTGCAGGGTCTCTTCTCTTCCTTCAATTGGATGAAATGAGAGAAATATAGAGTCTCCTTGAAGGCTCTAGGTTGAGATCTGTACTCAACAAGGTAATCACTTATAATTTTATAATCCAAGTGTCCTTCATGCTTGTCTTCTTCTTGATGAGAATAGGAAGTGCATGGTCCTTCCTCTTCTTCTTCTTCAATCTTCTTGACCTCCTTGGAGAGGTTATCTTTGGATCTAAACAATGATGAGAGAAATCTCGTATTCTTCAACATTCTGATCTTCTTGGGCTTAGACTCACAGGCTGAGCCAAGAAAGCAACTCTGATACCACTATAATGTTCCCAATTTGTGACAACTATCAAGGCATGAATGGAAAATGCATTTTCCATTAATGGCTACTACAGGATTTGAAACCAGGACCTGGATGCCTTACAACAATGTGTCTAAGTGCTAAATCCAAGAGGATGCTCCAAAAAAATCCTTCTAGAGTGGTTAAACAGATCTCCCACTATTGGATGTCCTCTAAAAGTGCCCGATGAAGGGGCTGCAACAATGTAAGCAGAAGAGCTGGAATGACAGCGTTATTTCTCAACCATGAGCATATGAAGATATGAATAGCCAAAAAATAATGTTATAGCAGAAAAAAGGGTACAAGTTCTTGAGGAAACATCCACTCAAGAAAGGCAATGCAAGCCTCGAAAAGACATGTACATGAAATACAAAGCCACTGCTATTTCTGCATAAACCCAGGCTAGGAGGACATAGTTTATAAGAGGTACTGCTCCATATTACATAATAAATGAAATATATGACAATATATGGCTCAACAAAAGTGAGGGAGGAAGGCTCTAACCCCTGAAAATATACAACAATCCCTCGAGTTAAATTTGAAATCTCTAAAATAGAAAGAAAAATCTGAGTTAAGCTGAAGTAATAAAACTCAAATATGGAACTAAATAGAGAATGTTGAATATGATAAGAAATATGAATTATAAATCCTCCAGTGGATCTCGTTCTTGTAGGCAGTCCCTGAAGAAATTCTCACCCTCCAATCAACCATCAAACTGACAAATGCACTACATGAAACTAAACATGATTCTTGAAACCAAGCTTCGTTTTGAGACAGGGTAGTATAACTTAAACCGCTAGCTACGAATCTATTTATCTAGAGGCTATGCCTTTCCAATGAGTTGGGTTATAGCTTTTTCTTTTATGACCCTATGCTAATATATTACTTAGTATTATGCTTATTAAAAACGAAGACCAAGCCGACCCACCCCTGTAACTGTAGGACAGCGCACCCCTGGAATCGTGGATACCTCGGACCAATGGTGTAACCCTTTGAGGATACCCTGGAGGAAGGCTGTAATCCCTGACCCCTTCAGCCCCTTCATCCCTGTATAGATACTCTGGATGGACGCCTCGGAGAAAAGCTACGTGGGGAATAAGAAAGGTGGAGATGTAGGTGGCACCACCCCTGGCAGATAAAAGATATAGAGGAAAGAAATAAGAGAAGTCCGCGGACATAAAAGAGGAAGACGAGTAATAATAGCGGGAGAGTAAGATAGAGGGACCATCCCTGCTAGATGGGGAGGCTGTGAAAGACGTAAAGAAAACAGCAAGCTGGAAGGTCTAAATGATAGGTAAAAGGGTGTAGGGAGAGTGGTATATTGATGGAGTGTGGAATTGAGTCATGATGGAGATGGGTGTTTCGTGACTTGGGGGAAATTAATATGATTCGGTGTTGAATGAATAGAGGGTTCCTGTGTTGGTAAATGAAAGCATGCTCAGGTAGATTTGATGGCACCGGGTATAGGTATCGGAGATTAGTTGAGGCAAAAACTCCTTCCTTGTAGATGAGTAGAAGAAGGACTCTCCTTCTGAAAAACAAGAGATGGAAGAGACGTTGTGAAGTCTCCACTGCAACACCCTACAACACAAAATTATGTTGTTGTAGCAATAACGTTGTCTTGGAGGAGGATAATTTGGCCTTGAGCCAAGGAGTGTGGAGAATGAAGAACAATAATTCAAGAGGCCTCTCAAGAAGGAGAGGGAATCCTAAATAGTAATTACTCAACAATTCTTGGTAAAAATCCAAGAATGCACAATTTTCTGAATAGACAATGAGATCAATAATCCATAGCATGAGAAACAATGGCTGCCTTGCCCTCCTTTTAAACACATGATAGCTCCCTCTCCATGGGTCCCATTCTATGAGGGTTTTCTCCTTCAAGGAATAATTCATCCTCTATCTCTGCGTTGTCCTATAGGTGCTCCCCACCTCATACCTCTGCGCAGTTTGACTTGGTCAAACTTAACCAAGCCTCTTTGCAAAATGTCCCCTGTCACACATGAGGGTGTGAACTCTAGTTCCAAGGCTAATCCCCTTTCATACTAGAGGAATTTTATCCATTTTTTTATTATGAATGGGCCTTCTCACCCAATTATTCACCTCCTAAGTGAAAATAGCAATAGTTAATATTCTAATTTATTGCGGGAAAAATTTGGAACATTACAGATGCTCAAAACACATGACATGTGATAAAAATAAACTCCTTTCCTACAATGCTCTAGAGAAGGAAAATAATGTTACCTTTGGAAATGACTCTCCTACTGTCATTAAAGGAAAAGGTTATGGTTTTCTAAAAGAAAAGGTGAAAGCTAACAATGTTATGTATGTGGATGGATTAAAGGATAACCTATTGAGTGTAAGTCAAATGTGTGATCAAGGAAATGAATTTGTCTTTATTTCAAAATAATGTGTAGTACGTGAACTTGACACAAGAAAAATAGTAATAAAATGAACTAGAACACCAAGCAATATGTATGTATTGAAAGGTGGCCAAGAGCAATCATAATTAGGTAAATATTCAGAAAATTGGCTATGGCAGAAAAGATTGGGACATTTGAGCTTCTCTCAAATAAGAAAATCTAGTAGAATCAAAGCTATTTGTGATCTTCTTAGCATCACTCTGCCTGAAAGTACCGTATGAAAATCATGCCAAATCGGTAAGCAAACTAGGGTGAAATTCAATACAAAAGAAGGATCAACAAGTAAGCCTCTTGAACTTATACATACTGATTTATGTGGACCTGTAAGGAAAAAGTCACCTCGTGGAGAACAATACTATATTATATTTATTGATGACTTCTCTAGAATGTGTTGGATCAGTTTACTAAAACATAAAGATGAAGCATTTGAAAAATTTAAGATCTTCAAAGCTTTGGTTGAAAATGAATTAGATCTAAAAATCAAATGTCTTTGATCTAATCGAGGATGAGAATATATCAAATGAATTCTTTGATTTCAATGAACATCATGGCATAAAAAGACAATTTTCTATAGATGGAACCCCACAAAAAAATGGCGTGGTAGAAAGAATGAATAGAATAGTTCAATAGATGGCTCGTGCTATGCTTGATGTATCTAGAACTCCCGATACCTTTTGGGGAGAAGCAACACATACCACAATAAATATTCTTAACAAGGTTCATGTACGTGTGAATAGTGATAAAACTCCTTATGAGCTCTGGTATGGTAATCTTCCCACTGTAAAGCATTTTAGAGTTTTTGGAAGCAAGTGTTTTATCAAGAACAATGATGAAAAACTTGGTAAGTTTGAGCCTAGAGCTGATGAAGGAATATTTGTTGGTTACTCTTCTAGAAGTAAAGCATATAAATGTTAGAATCAAAGGCCTTGGAAGATTGTTGATTGTATTGATGTTGTAATTGATGAGTCTCTCACAGCTCCTAAAAGGGAAACAACAACAACAAATGAAGATGATGATGATGTACATTTTCCCTCATAAAATAGCAACAATATAGAAGAAGAACCCAATGAAGCACCAGAAGAAGATATATCTGAAAAATATCGATCTAGGTATGTTCAAAATAATCATCCAGAATCCAAAATTCTGGGAGAAAAGAGACCAGGTGTCCAAACAAGAATAACTCTTGTAGGATCCCCTAGCCATCTGGCATTTTTATCCACTATTGAACCACATAATGTAAAACAAGCTAGTAAAGATGAATGTTGGATTCAAGCCATGAATGAAGAACTTGATCAGATTGAAAAGAATCATACTTGGGAATTGGTTCCAAGTCCTCATGGTAAAAATGTTATTGGAACAAAATGGATATTCAAAAACAAGTTAAATGAAAATGGAGATGTTGTTAGAAACAAAGCTAGACTTGTTTGTAAAGGGTATTCTCAACAAGAAGGTATAAAATTTGAAGAAGCATTTTATCCTGCAGCCAGACTTGAAGCGATAAGAATGTTTCTTTGTTTTTCAAGTTTTCAACAATTCAAAGTTTATCAAATGGATGTAAAATCTTCTTTCCTCAATGGTGAACTAGAAGAATAAGGTTCTGCAATATCCCAAAAGGGAGAATGCAGTAATACTGAAACAAAATATAAGCACTACAACAAAGTAAACAATACATTTAAATACACATCATAATGCACATAAATAGCTGAGACATTTTATTATGTCGAGATGATTCAGTTACAACAATGTACAAAATATGAGGTAATCTAGCCAAATAGATGACCTAGAATGACCCTGCAAACAGGCTATAACAAGCACTATGTAACTGGAGAGCTACTGGAAGAAAATACTCCGATGGCCCTTTAGTAGATGATGTAAATATAGCTACTGGCTGAAAATGGAAATGCATATCTACGAAAATCTGGAGCTCTGATGATGCCAAGATTCTAGATCTGGGCTCTATGATGGCAACCGAAGATAACCCAGAAAGGAAATTCCAGATCTATGAGATTGGGAATTTACCCTCTTGGGGTTTGATCCCTGGTCTGTTGGGTTACGCAGATCTGAAGCTAGATCTGAAAAATAGATGGATGAAATAGGTCACAAGATCAGATATAAGCTTGAAGGGTTGATCCCTCCACTAGATCCTCAATATAGAAGCTCAAGATCTAGCTCCTCAATCCTCGTTTGAATATTGTAGCTACTGCTACAAAAATGCTCATAGAAAATACGTTGTAAAGGAAGGAGTCTCTCTATACTACTGCAAAATATGGCTATGAAGCTCAAGAATGATGGAAATAATGCATACAATGTGAAGTAATGGTCCTCCACTAGCTTACTAGCTGAAATGCTAACAACTTTCCTTCTCCCTTGGATCTACAAGAATGGACTGCGAAATTCCTAATGGAAGTGTTGTTGCTGGGAGATGAATAATAGATGGCCTGATGGCTGATATAGATCTGAAGCACTAGAAGGCTGATCTTGGAGCTCAAGGTGATAGGATGAATCCTTCACTGGTTCCTCAACTGAAATATTGAAGGACAACCTCCTCCTCTCAAACTGATGTTTAGAAATGGAAATTTCTGAATATGGATTTTTTGCAGAAAGTAGGAAAAATATGGCACCAATGCCTGATGATGAATGTAGTGCAAACACTCTTCCTTAGAGATCACTCAATGAAAGAGGTTGGATTCTCGCTCGGGAACACCTTGTCTTAAACAACACTGCAGACTTAGCTAAACAGCATAAAAGTGCATGGAATGTCAAAAGACAACTCTAGATATAAATAGATAATACATCAATACTAATCTAAAGCATGCCTCCAATGTTACCTTCATCTTCATTATATAGTTTGTGAACCTTCCCATGCCTTGGCCCACCTCATAACTGTGTTGTACATGTGGACATAGGTCTCCATGTCGACTGTGTTGTCTCTCCATTATCTCCATCATGTGTGAATGTAATGATCACCCTCTCCATCATGTGTGCATTAAGTGCACTACTCCTCCATCATCTCATCATAAATTCTCTATGATCTTACATTTGATTTCTTCCATGATCTTAGTTGACTGCTTCAACCTCCATGATCTTTCTCATTAATGAGACATGATCTCCACTCCTTTCACATTAAGTAGCTGCTTCACTACTCCATTATGTAGATCTAGATCTAAAATATCCACATACACACATAAAAAGTGGATTTTATTTATTTTTGGGGTTTGTGGGTCCCTCCACCCTCTTATTTACTTAATTAATTAAGTTTATTAAGAACTATAATATTCCAATTATCTTGTGGAAAAATTGGGAATATTACAGGCCTCCCTAGAAAAATGTTGCTTGTCCTCAACCAAGTGTAAAAGTGAATGCTACAGCAAACATCTTCCCTCCAAATGGCATCCTCATGTGTAAGTCATCCCCATCTCTCGCAATGTGTCATGCATGTCCAACTCCAAAGCTGCCTCTCTAGAATGTATAGAATGGATTCCAACCATGAGGAATCCAAGTGGCAACCATATGATGACCAAAGATCTCCTCTACACATGAGATACATAAAATGCAGTGGTTTCTTCCCAAAGTGGAAAGTCCCAACTCATGAACTATCTCTCCAAACCATGATACATAGAGTAGATTGCATCTATAAATTCTCACATCATTAGTCCTGTTGGCCATGTAGGAATCAAACATAGCATCAACATAGTGAAAAATAAGAAGCAGAGACATATGGATGATCATGAAAAATATCAAACCATATTCTCCCAATAAAAACCAATGCAGCAAAGTCTTCTGCGGCCATGCTAGATCATCATGAAAACAAACAAGAGAGCCATACTCTCTCAAAAGGAGCCACATTAATAAGGCATCTTGATGCCCCATCACATCATCATCATACCATGTACAATGATCATAATCCCTCAGCAAAAACCAACGTTGTAAGGCCTCATGTTGCCATCCTCCAACAATGTCACACACTGTATGGGAAGAATTCAGTCCATACTCTCCCAATAGTAACCATAGAAAAAAGGATTCTTGCTACCTCCTTACATCATCATGATGCAAATCATGGAGAAAAAATACAATAATGGACATGTAAAATGTCCCATCAACATAATACAAATAAGCTCCCTTACACCACATCATGTGAGAGTTATACTTTCTCCCGAACCCAAGTACATACATGAACATGAGATACATCCCATATAGAAATACATGTAAAGACATGAGACATATCCCAAACAAGAGTAAATAAAAGGATATAAGATATATCATGTGATTTCCAAAATCTCTCATCAACAACCAAAGTAACCATGCCATTTTCTTCTGCATTCTTCTAATGATGTGCAAGGCATGAATCAGAAAAATATGATCCATTGGGTGGTAAACATACTCACCCAAGAGAAATCAGTGCAACCATGATTCTTGCTGGCCTATCTCATAGATTTGCAAGTGGTTTGGAAACCCCTTGCTGGATATCAACAACTATTCATCCCAATGAGGATGATGTATCTCATTCTACAAAAACTTGGTATCCTCCCGTTGTAGGATACCAACCTTCTCAAACTGTTGAAGAACTTTTCACTCCATGATATGTTGAAATGCACCTCCAACGAGATATCTCCATGAGACCTTATTTTCATCAATGGCCCTCCAAAACAAATAAGGTTCTGGATCTAGTGTAGGTAGAAGTTTCTCTTTGAGATGTGAGATTATCATTGAGAAAGTGTCATCTAGAAAGGAGAAAATAGTCCTCATCTCAAGATGTCTACCATCTATCATCATTTTCTCCATTTCTTCAAGAATGAAGCTGCCATTTGATTGCTCCCATAAGGAATGGGTCCTTTTCTTCTCACTGTTGCTCATTAACAACGCTGTAGATCTGCAAAGTGATGCATGTGTTGTCTCAAAGCAAGGAACAATGCTTAACTCATAGCCATCCATTGTACATAGGATCATACTCATCTGATCTTCTAAAACTCTACACTTCAACTCAAAGGGTTGAATGTAGCTCAACAATGATGAACTTGGATAGCTTTTCATTTCCTCCTTGATTAGATCAAGGGTCCTCTACGCTATGATATGTTGCTGCTTCCAATCAACATTTTGTTCTAACCCTTGGTTATGAATTGGCCCTAATGGCATGTCCCCATAAGTTTCAATAAGATCTACTGAAACAATATGTGATGAAAGTGCATGCATACCTTGGATCAACTGATGTGTGGGAACATCTTGCAAGAACACAAGAATTCCTCCAACTGGGTTAATGGTGTCTCCAAATAATGGTAAGAGTGATGGCTTCTCTTCTATCAATGTACTAGCACTGGAATATTCCTCCTCTTCCTCATGCAACTCCTGAATCATTCATGGGACTCTAGGTGTCAAGAGCTCAAGACTATCTTGTAAAGATGCAAGTGTCTCTTCTCTAGATACAAATACTTCTGCGGTTGGTGGTGAATGTAGTGACCCCTTTTCCAGAGTGACAAGAATGACATCCTCTTTTGTTCCCTTAGGAAATGTCTCATTATGACATATCTCTGGTTTTCTCACATCAAACTTCTTTCTCAACTTGTGAAATAAATCTTAATATTTAGTCACCTTTGCATGTTCCATGTGACCAAACCACCAATCATTGGCTTCACCTAGAAGGTGAAGTGCTGCAATCTGGACAACCTCTTTTTCAGCCACAGGATGTGGCCTAAAAACTGTATCTATCTCTTTCCTCCAAGCCTTAACAGTGCTTGAATAAGATCCATCAAATGTAGGCAAATAAAATCTATTGTGCTTCTTTCTTCTATTGTTGCTATAGGATCCTCTTTCTTCTTTGATTTGGAAGAATTGTTGGAGAGTTAGACTCTCCTTGAATTCTCTAGACTGTGCTTTATACTCTTCAATATACAAAATGAGAGTCTCATTAGTCTCAGGTTAATTTCTTTCTTAATTTCTATACCATTCACCTTCTTCAAAGAAAGTGGGCATAATAGATCTATGAGGAGATCTATGATTCTCCGGTCTTCTTTCTTGTTGATAAGAAGTACTAGGACCTTCTTCATCAAATATTCTTCTTGGATCCCCCTTTTTCCTTTCTCTCTTCATTTTTTTGACTTCTTTGGGGATATCTTTCATGGATAGAAGAGTGGAAAAACTAAAATCCTCCTTCATGATAGATCTCATCTATCTACTTCTTATTTTGATGCAAAAGATGAAGTGTCACAATCTGAGCCAAAGATCATGCTCTGATACCACTGTAATATCCCAAAAGGGAGAATGCAGTAATATTGAAACACAATATAAGAACTGCAGCAAAGTAAAAAATAAATCTAAATACACATCAGAATGCACAGAAATAACTGAGCCATTTTATTATGTGGAGATGATTAAGTTACAACATTGTACAAAATATGAGGTAATCTAGCCAAAGGGATGGCGTAGAATGACCCTGCAAAGAGGCTACAACAATCACTGCATAACTGGAGAGTTGCTGGAAGAAAATAATACGCTGTACCTTTAGCAGATGATGTAAATATAGCTGTTGGTTGAAAAGGGAAATGTAGATCTACAGAAATTTAGATCTCTGATGATGCCAAGATTCTAGGTCTGGGCTCTGTGATGGAAACCCAAGATAACCTAGAAAGGAAATTCCAGATCTATGAGATTGGGAATTTAACCTCTTGGGATTTGATCCCTGGTCTGCTGGGTTATGAAGATCTACATAAATATAGATCTCTAATGATGCCAAGATTCTAGGTCTGGGCTCTTTGATGGAAACCCAAGATAACCTAGAAAGGAAATTCCAGATCTATGAGATTGAGAATTTAACCTCTTGGGGTTTGATCCCTGGTCTGCTGGGTTATGTAGATCTAAAGCTAGATCTGAAAAATAGATGGCTGAAATAGGTCACAATATCAGATTTAAGTTTGAAGGGTTGATCTCTCCACTAGATCCTCAAGCTATAGGTTCAAGATCTAGCTCCTCAATCCTCCTCTGAAAATTATAGTTGCTGCTACACAACTACTCATAGAAATTGTGCTGTAAAGGAAGGAGGATATCTAGCCTGCTACAAATAATGGCTATGAAGCGCAAGACTGATGAAAATAATTCATATAATGTGAAGGAATGGTCCTCCATTGGATTACTAGCTGAAATGCTAGCAACTTTCATTTTCCCTTGGATCTACAAGAATGGACTGCACAATTGCTGATGGAAATGTTGTTGCTGGGAGATGAATTATAGATGGCCTGATGACTGATATAGATCTGAAGCACTATAAGGCTGATCTTGAAGATCAAGGTGATAGGATGAATCCTCCACCAATTCCTCAACTAAAAAATTGAAGGACAACCTCCTCCTCTCAAACTGATCTTCAAAAATGGAAATTTTTGAATATGGATGTTCTACACAAAGTAGGAAAAATATGGCACCAATGCCTGATGATGAATGTAGTGCAAACACTCTTCCTTAGAGATCACTCAATGAAATAGGTGGGATTCCCGCTCGGGAACACCCTGTGCTAAACAACATAAGAGTGCATGGAATGTCAAAAGACAACTCCATATCTAAACACATCATACATCAATAATAATCTAAAGCATGCCTTCAATTTTTCCATCATCTTCATTATATAGCTTGTGAACCTTCCCATGCCTTTCCCCACCTCATAACTGTGTTGTACATGTGGACATAGGTCTCCATGTTGACTGCGTTGTCTCTCGATGATCTCCATCATGTGTGAATGTAATGATCACCCTCTCCATCATGTGTGCATTAAATGCACTACTCCTCCATCATCTCATCATCAATGCTCTATGATCTTACATTTTATTTCTTCCATGATCTTAGTTGACTGCTTCAACCTCCATGATCTTTCTCATTAATGAGACATGATCTCCACTCCTTTCACATTAAGTAGCTGCTCCACTACTCCATTATGTAGATATAGATATGAAATATCTACATACACACATCAAAAGTGGATTATATTTATCTTTGGGGTTTGTGGGTCCCTCCACCCTCTTATTTACCTAATTAATTAAGTTTATTAAGAAATCTAATATTCCAATTATCTTATGGAAAAATTGGGAATATTACAGTTTATATAGAACAACGGGAAGGATTCATTTTGGTAAATGATGAAAAACTTGTTTGTAAACTAAAAAATGCTTTATATGGTCTCAAACATGATCCTTGAGCATGGTACTATCATCTTGACAAATATATTCAACAACAAGGTTTCACAAAGGGATTTGCTGTCAGTAACTTATACAGAAAAATTGAAAATGATAAACTATTGATTATTGATGTATATGTTGATGACATCATTTTTTGAATTAATGAAGAGTCCATGAGTTAGAAATTTGCTTTTGTTATGCAATAAGAATTTGAAATGTCATTACTTGGGGAACTAACATATTTTCTTGGCTTACAAGTGCAACAAGCAACAGATGGCATATTTCTATCACAAGAAAAATATATTAAGAAAATTTTGTAGAAGTATAGGATGGAAGACTACAAACCTATAAGTACTCTAATGGTAACTGGATGTAACCTTAGTTCTCATGATGATTATTCCATGGTGAATCAACCAGATTATAGATCCATGATTGGAAGTATGCTTTATCTAACCGGGACAAGACCATACATTATGCATGCAGTTGGGATTGTTGGAAAATTCCAAGCTAATCTAAAAGAGTCTCATTTTTAGGTGGTAAAAATATATTCAAATATCTACAAGCGACTCAAGACTTTGTTCTATGGTATCCAAAGAATGTTGATCTTACTCTTCATGCTTACATAGATGTGGATTGGGCTGGAAATGTTGATGATAAAAAAATCACTAGCGGTGGTGCACTTTATATGGGTCCCCGATTAGTATCTTGGTTCAACAAGAAACAAAGCTCTATTGCCTTATCTATAGTAGAAGCATAATATGTGGTTGCCACATCATTTTGCACACAACTTCTTTGGATGATGCAGACATTACAAGATATTCAAATAAAATTTTCACCTCCCATCTCCATTCTATGTGATAATACAAGTGCCATTAGTATCTCGAAAAATCATGTCATGCATTCCAAGACCAAGCACATTACTATCAAGTATCACTTCCTACATGAACAAGTGATTGAAAATAAGGTTAAATTGGAGTATTTTCCCTCCAAAGAACAAGTTGCAGATATATTTACTAAAACTCTTCCCAGGGAAGCATTCGAATATCTCAGACAAAAGTTGGGAGTTGTATCTGCCTCTCTTATCAAATCTGCTTAATTTCAAAAGATTAAATTCAGTACGTTGGTTTCATAAATGTGAATCGCATATATATGCGAGTTTCTGTGCATAAAACCATGTATGGTTTTTGCTGACAGAAATTCTCTGGGTTAGCTTTCAGAACATTTTCTAGTGATGTTGGGTAATCTCTGTTGTTGTTCCAGTATTCATATTATTGTACCTTCTTTGATATTTATCTCCTTGATGAAGATGCTTTGATGAATTGGTTGTTGAAGGTGTTCAGGATGCACAAGCTTAGGGGGAGCACCTGCTTTGTTGAAAATGATGCATTGTTGGCATTCTGATTGGTTTTTTATTTATGATATCTCTCTTGAGATATTTTAGTCTTGGTTATACAATTTCATATATTTAATTTGATGGAAAGGTAAAGTTGAGACCTATGATGTAAAATTTCTATATTCAGTCATGTAAGGACTTGTTCAAATTTGTAAACCCACTTGGTTGGGTAGTTGATTCAATTATGTAACTCCACTTGGTTGGATCATTGATCTAAGTATGACTCCTTTGTGATAGGAAAGGTCATACATGGTTTAGTTATAGAGTCATGTAAAATATTGAAAAATATGTCTGAAGATTCAACATGAACGCAGGGGGAGCATGGTCAATATAGTGCACATTGGATTTGCAGAGCTCTTATTTCTACAAGGAAATAGAAACCTTGTTTCGGTATTGATCCACCCTTTTCGCTTAATGTCAAAGGGGGAGAGTATTTTGGTGTTCGAATAATGGTTATGATTAATGTATCTATCTGTTGTGGTGATCAAACAGCATCACGATTGCCATAAATTCCAAAGGGGGAGATTGTTGGAAATATGATGCAATATGTTTTCCTTGATGGAAACCTATTTGATGAAGTTGTCCTTGATGGAAACCTACTTGATGAGTTTCCTTTTTATAAGGAACCTATTTGTTAAAGATGTAAATATGATGTTTATACAGGTCAGTTCAAATGTGACAGAGAAAGGAATTCCAGTAAGTGCTAGAGGAATGAAACAGGAAATATTTCTCATTGTATATGAAGGTTTGATGAAGGCAACCAACATATGAAGGAAATGTATACACTAATTGGTATACAGGAAACCTGCGTATACATCCAGAATTAGTATATACACAGTTTTTATGAAGAGAAGTCAGGTATACACGCGGATATAAAAAATCCAAGTCGCGTATACCTTTTGTGCTCTAAAATTATGATACCAAGGGGCATTACGATGGTATTATCCCACAGTATTGAGCGTTGTATCGTCTACTTTATTTCGTCCAAGAATACCATCAACACTTGTGTGGTTTTGGCTCATGGTATTGATAAAGGATAATCCTATATAAGGAGAGGAAGATCATAGTGCAAGGGTGTGCATGTGTAATGATAGTTACTGAATACTTCTCTTTGAAGTATATTTGCATGGGATGAACTCTTTTTTATTGGTAGATCTGAATATATGATGCACCCTTGGATACAATGATGGATCAGGATATGTATACCTAAAATGACTATGTAGTTACATGATCTAATTATGTAATGTGTGAATCTGGGACCTAAAGTGGAGTAAAGAAATTTGGGTAAGTTTATAGATCTGTACTTTTCTGCAGTAACAAAATTTATAGATCTATACACTAGTTTGTCACAGTGAAAGAACGTATACACCTGGAGTTTTCTCAGCCAAAGAGCCTATGGAATTCAGGGTTTTCTGAAGCTTGCTGGAGAGGTTATTTGTTTATTTATTGTTGTATTTCTATTGTCTGTCAATGAAGTCTTCATGTAGATATGGGGTTCTTGAATATTGTATATGCTGCTAAGTTGAATATATATAAATCTGATCAATAAGTGATTAAATATGTTTAGTGATGATTGAGTGATTAATGGTTCTGCAATACTGAAAATATATCTGACTGAAAGCCTCAGATCTAGTTCTGAGACTAATCATATTCTGAAAATTCAGTATTCTCATATCTATATGCAGGTTGGTGTGAAGGACAGTGTGTATATATGCGGGATCAGTAAAGTGAAGTGGCATATGTATTTTAAGATAATGAATGATCAAGGTTGAGATTGATTCTACATACTGATTCTGATATATGGGTTTATTACAATGTTCTGGTTATAGTGACCTCACTATTTTGATTGAAATTTGGTTTAAGTTTATTGGTGTTGATCTTTGTGAAGTCTTGTGTTGAATTTGTGGGATCCAGTGTGAAAATTGATGAAATGTGGTTTGTAGTGGTTCTGAGGGTTGAAGCCTTCAATATGGAAGTAGAAGCTACATTATAGTAGAAACTGGTGTTTTGATCAGGGGGTTGAAACTCCCTTCCAATAGTGGCTGGTAAATGAGATCAGGGGGTTGGAGCTCCCTTCCAATAGCAATTGGAGAATGAGAGAAGGTTGCAGCATTCTGTAGGTATATGCCTGCGTGCTGATATGAGTTTGCATTAGTACAATAATGTAAGCAGTTTTCCATATAATAAATGTTGAAGACAGAGACAACAACAACGATGGTTTTCTCTCGAATTGTGTTTCCACCTTAAAAGCCTGGTGTTCATGTGTATTTCTTATGTGTGATGATTTATTATGTTCTTAATGCACATGCTTACTACTTACTAAACACATGATGAATGAATGATGCGTTGATTTAAGTGAAGAATTATCTGCAAAATAAGATCTCTGGTCATACGCAAGTTTTCTGAAGGATATCTACATGTATATGCTTGTTGGGTTCATTAAAGTCGCGTATAGAAATTAGTAAGGAAAAAAGTAAAAGTTTTAAGTAAGTTATAAATATTGATTCACCCCCCCCCCCCTCCCCTCAATATTTTCCCCAACATGTAGCTCAATCTATTAAGAGAATTTTGGGTTTGTGCCCCTTAGAATGACATTCTTTTGAAAATTCAATATGGTATTCCCCATTGATAGGGTGGAGTATTTGAAATTTGGGGATTGGATAGCCCCATAATTAGCCCTAGTTAGATGGATTTATGAGAGTAAGGAGAAAGATATGTCATAAGAAGATATTTTTAATATCAAAATATCAAGCCCTCGAGGAAAAATAAGTGAATCATTATGACAAATACTTGTTTGGCATGGCCCCAAGGAACAATTGTCAGTGGGAAGAGTTTGATATATTAACAAGGAGCATGAAGTGATGGCACTAAACATTTGGGACCTCAAAACATTATACTAACCAAAATATCAAGTAATGAGAGAAACGATGGGTGATGTCATGATTTTATGACATGGGTATGGCATGTGTATGACATGTGTCACCTAGATCTGGTATTTTTGACATGATAACCTTGTGAATATGAGTGACATGTGACACACATCAAGAGTGCCCCATGGAAGAGGAAATGTACTCTTATCCAATGTGTTAGGTGGTGATTGGTCATCCATGATTGATGTGGCATGCCAAGGTATCATATAGACATATCAACATATCAAAATTTCGGGAGGACTGCATCTTGGAAATCATTGTTACCTTGATAACCCGATATACATGTCAAACATGCCATGTGTCAAAAATTTCATCCTTTTCCAGGTGGCAAGATATTATTGGGTGAAAAAATCATGAGTTGGTGTTCCGAGATGTCTTCATGCCTATAGAATTATCAATTTTGAAATGGAAACAATAAATGGCATCCATGGGGCTTCTGATTTAATTTTCCCTTAATTAAATTGGAAGAGAAATTGTAATTCCATCACATGACAAATTGTATTAGTTAACTATGTCAGAATGATTGAGTTAGCTTTAGAAATTCGATTTGAGGGTTTGATAGGAGGCATGTAGAGTTCTACGATGATTTTAGGGGTCCTAGTTATAGTTATTTGTGAGTTGTAATTAGTTAACTCAATTAATTGAGTTAAAACGAGTTTAACTAGTTCTAAGTGATATATGAGCTAGTGATAGTTCCAGCGAATTCAATTTGATTTAATTCACAATGAGTGATAAATTAGTTAACTCATATTTCTCTATAAATAGATGTTTCATGTCAATTCTAAAGAAGGGCCAGTTGGGATTGGGGTTAAAGAGGAGATAACTATCCGTTGTACTATTAGAAAATTGTACAGGTCATGCATGAGGTCATTAACAAGCCTGGGAAGGATTACAAAATCATTAATTGGGAATTTTATAATGAATAGGGGCTCAAGTGGCCCAACAATGCATAAGAAAGGATTGGTAGACAAGGTTTGTGAATTGGCTAAGTATTGGACCGATTTTACCTAGATTAGAGTGATACAATCAATAAAGTGCATGAGTTTCTCAGTACATGAAATAACATAGTATTGTTTCATGATCTTGACCATATGTAATATACAGATAATAGGGTTTTGAGAAGTTTCTTTCCCCATATACATATGTTGTTGTACGACTGATTATTTATTTCTCTTACTTGTTATGTGATTGTGCGATCAAATTTTGTTTCCGCAAATTGTAGAAGGATTTAGTATTTTGTTTTAGTAAATTACAATATCAGACTGAATCCCTTGGTTAGATATTCTACATGGTATCAGAGTGTTAGGAATCAAAATAGAAAAAAATAAATTGAGTTTTTTTTAATAGGTACATCGAATTTCCATATTTATTCTTTGAGACCAACAACAGGTCAATATGTCTTTAAATGGCTTAAGACTCGAATATGCAGTTGAGGGTGGTTTGAATTACATATCATGCAAGGACAGGATGGAGGATACTAGAATGAAGGAATTAATTGATAGTGATATTCCTCAGCCCAGTGCAACAGATTCTCAACTTCTTGATGCATGGAAGAAGAATGTAGAAAAGGTGAGAATGATGTTGTTATAGGGAGTTCGAGGTCATGGTGTCTCAATTCTCCATGGAAAGGAAACTTCATATGCTATTTGGAAGGCATTAATAGATATGTTTTAGAATAGTAGCCACCATAGGAAGCTAGCATTGAAAAACAAGATCAAAATGATCAATATGGAGAAGGGTGACACGATCAAAAAATTATTGACAAATTTCACTCAATGTCCACATGAGATTGGAATTGTTGGGGTGACAATTGCCAATGATGATTTGGTGAGACTAGCTGTTCTAGGCCTTCCTAAGAGATGGAATAACTACTAGAACACTATTAATGGGAGGGAGAAGCTACCATACTGGGAACGATGGTCGAATTTGGTACAAGAAGAAATTTGGCGGAGCACCAGATACATATCCTCATCAAATACTGATGATGAGGAGAATTTTTCCTGGGATGGAAAGGAGAAGAAAGGAAAAGGGAAGGTGTCCCATTCCAAATCCATGTTTGGTAAGGCAGGAAATAAGTGAGACTTGTAAAAGGTAAAATGTTTCAATTTTCATGAGAATGGAAAATTTTCCATAAATTGTCCATAAAAGAAGACCAACAAGAAGGCCTCAGGAAGAGGAGCGGGTGAATCTTTGGCTTCATAGTTTGAGTTGGAATTCACTCTCATCGCATGCATGGCATCATTGGTGATGACTTCTGTGTGGTACTTGGATAGTGGAGCTTCATTCCATATGATCGAAAACAAATAATTCTTCAGTAGCTTGGAGGATAAGGATCTCTAGATGCACGTCGAGATGGGTGACAACGTGAGACATAGCGCTACCACTATTGGTATAGTTAAATTCTAGGGAGATTCACACAATCTACTCACATTAAGCGATGTCATGTATGTTCCTGGAGTAAAGAAGAATTTGGTTTCTGTTTCTATGTTGGAAGATCATGGATATGATGTGATCTACAATTAAGGAAAGGTGATCATTCATTACAAGGTGCTCCCTTATGTTTCCTTGACACTCCCTAACACTTCCTAGCACATGTTGGCACACCCTGGAGCCTCACACATCTTGGATGCATGCCACCCTAACACTTTAGAATGACTCGACACTTCATATCATACCATGTAACTCCCTCCTTAGCACGCCTGGAACTCGCTAACATTCCCTGTCACACACTCTTATTCATTCACTTCCATGCATTTTGACATAGTTGTCCCTTTTGTTTCCCTGACAGTCGCTAACACTCAACACACATTGGCACTTGACACATCTTCGTTAACTTCCCTAGCACTTTAATGTGCCCTGGAACTATTTAGCATATCTTTTCACTCCCTCCTTAGAAAGCATGGAATTTCATAGCATGCCCTATAACTCCCTAACACATATTGTCTCTTAGCACTTGGTGGCACTTGAAAATTCTTCGCATGCGTTTAGATGTCCTGGAATGCCTTGGCATGGTTTAAGATGAAATTTATTTGAGATCAACTATTCACAATTAAGGGAGAAGTAATAGAGGATGATTTGGCACTTAAGACACACTAGAAATTGGCCCTTGGCATGTATTGGCACTAGTGTTGGTATGCCTATCATGCCCCTATTGAAAAGGTAAGGTCATAAATTATTAACCCTAATGTATGTTCATTTATTTTCATTTTAACTTGGAGTTCGCTTTTGTTTCCTGGCACTCCTTGACACGTGTTCGCATACCCCAACACCTAACACATATTGTCATACCTTAACACATGGAATGCCTTGGACACTATTTGGCACATGTTGGCACACCCTCACACTTCTTGACATGCCCTAACATTCCCTAGCATGCCTTGTCACTCCCCCCTTGGCATGCCGGACACTCACTTACAATCCCCGACATACCCTCTTATTCATTCATTTCCATTCATTTTGATGATTTATGTTTTATGGGGTGCATGTCTATAAATAGTTCCTTTAAGAGACTAAAAAATGATCACATGATTACTGACAGAAGTAATTGCGAGATTCTACTAGAATGACATTATGAAACTACACAAGAGATTTTAAGAATGACATATTTAGGGTTTTTTTGTTTGTTGAAATGGCACTAATAAATGGCACCCAGGGGGACTTATGATTTATTTCCCATTAATTAAATAGGAAGAGCAATTGTAATTTCATCTCATGAAAACTTGTATTAGTTAACTAAGTCAGAAATACTGATTTACCGTAGGAAATTCAAGTTGAGTTTCGAGAGAAGGAATATAGAGTTCTACCATGATTTAAGGGGGTCCAATTATAGTTATTTATGAGTTTTAATTAGTTAACTAAATTAATTGAGTTAAAATCAGTTTAACTAGTTCTAACTGGGAGATAAGCTAGTGAGAGCTTGACTGAATTAAATATGATTTAATTCACAAGTAGTGATCGATCGGTTAACTTATAATTTTATATAAATAGTTGTTTCATGTCGTTTCTAAGGACGTCCGAGTTGAGACTAAGGTTCAAGGGATGATAACCATCAGTTGTATAATTAGAAAATTTTAGAGGTCAGTTATAGGGTCGTGAGGAAGCCTATGATACATTTCAAAATTAATTCCAAGGAATTTTCTATTTAATAGGGAGAAAAATCCTCCAAGAATGCATGAGAAAGGATGGTATAGCAGAGGCCAATAATTGGTTAAGTATTTGTACTAGCTAATTTCCACATGCCCATATGCCCCGTTCCTCGAATGGATATTCAGAACCTATCAAACCATGGATGCATCTACAAAATCATATGTTAGTTGCAGAATCATTGAAATTATGTAGCTAATGTAAATATTAAGATAAAAAATAAAGAACATTGTCATTTATGAAATAGTAGATGATAAAGTAACTAATACGCCATAAGCCTTGTGAAAAAATGCCCAAATTAAAGTTATTAAGGTCAAAAAGAGGATATTGCAATGAAAAAGGGTTGTAAAAAAGAAGAAATTTTGGGGTTCAACACATTCCCTCACACCTTAACATGTCTTGGAAATTCCTAGCATATAACCTTTTCACTCCCTCCTTAACACACTTGGAACTCACTAACACTCCCTATGACACACTGTTTTCCATTCAATTCCATGCAATTTTAACTAGTTATCCCTTATCTTTCCATGGCACTCCCTAACACTCCCTGTCATGCATTTTCACACCCTAGCACCTGGCACATCTTGGCATCTCTCCCACTCTAGAATTCCTTGGCACTAACTAGCATATTTTTTCACTCCCTCCTTAGCAGACCTATAACTCACTAAATATCACTGTCACACACTCTTATTCATTCATTTCCATGGATTTGAAACTAGCCTTCGATTGTGTTTCCTTAGCACTCCATAACATTCCTTGGCATGCATTGCAACAACCTAGAACCTGGGAGATCTTAGCATGTTTCTCTAGCCTCTAGGATGCCTTAGCACTACCTAGGATACCTTGTGACTCCCTCATTAACACACTTGGAACTCACTGACATTTCCTATCACAAAATCGCATCCATTCATTTGCATGCATTAATTTAACCTAGTGCTCCCTTGTGTTTCCCTGGCTCTCCCTAACACTTCCTAGCACATGTTTGTAGATCCTGGAACCTGGCACACCTTGGTCGCATGTCACCTTGTAACTCTAGCATGACTTAGTGCTGCCTATCATATCATGTCACTCCCTCCTTGGCACACTTGGAACTTGATGGAACTCTCTGTCACACACTCTTATTCATTCATTTACATGAATTTTAACCTAGTTCTCCCATGTGTTTCCCTGACACTCCCTAACACTTCCTACCACATGTTAGCACACCCTGGAACCTAACACATATTGGATGCATGTCACCCTGGCACTCTTTCATGACTTAGCACTGCTTAACATACCATGTTACTCCCTCCTTAACACACCTGGAAGTCGCTAACACTCCATTTCATACACTCTTATTCATTTATTTCCATGCATTTTGACCTAGTTCTCCCTTATTTTTCCCTTGCACTACCTAACACTCCTTAGCACGCATTGATACACCTTGGCACTTGGCAGATCTTGGTATTCTTCCTTAGCACTCTAGTATGCCATGGCACTACCTAACACACCTTTTCAATCCGTATTTAGTAGATTTGGAACTCATTGAAACTTCATTTCCATGCATTTGAAACTAGTCATCGCTTGTGTTTCCCTCACACTCCCTAGCATGTGTTCGTGCCACACTCTGGCACATAACACATATGTGAATGCCTTAGCACTTGGATTATCTTGGCATGCCTATCATGCCTTGGAACTTCCTAGCATGTTTTAGTACTTCCTGGCATTCCCTGACACAATTTGGTACTCCCTAGATATCATGCCCTCATAGATAGCCTTAATTTCTTGCGACTTGGGAACCCAACTAAGTCATTGGAAAATAAAAGTTGTTCCAAACCCAAAGTCCCCCTTTCTCTAAAATGGCTTTGTCTAGCCCCTTATTGTATCTATAGGCTTTCCTCCTGCAAGTCCTATTCTTCATTCTCCTAACACACTTTATCCTTGAGACACCTGGAATTTGTTAACACTCCTTGGAAAACACTTATTCATTCATTTCCATGAATTTTTCCCTAGTTCTCCCTTCTGATATTCTGGCACTCCTTAACACTCCTCAACATGCATTGAAATTTGCCGACATGTTTTAGCATGCCTTTTCATATCTTTTCTTGCCTTGACACTCATTAGATATCATGCTCTCACAAATACCCTTACTTTTTTTGGGACTTGGAAACCCAACCAAGTCTTGCATCAGCTACAACAACTTAGCCAAGTTACAACTACTACAACTATATTGTCTTGTGTTCACCTAAGAACTAACTATAACTCATATTAGGGTGCTCATGCCCAATTTATAGTTATCACATTGTTACTCCCGCCTTATCACACCCAAAACTTGATAAAAATCCCTGTCATACATTATTATTCATTAATTTGCATGCATTTGAGACTAGTGACCCCTTGTGTTTCTATGGCACTCCTTAGTTATAGATGGTTGAGTATATCTATTTATATTTTTTGACATAATGGTAATTTATTCCCAATCTATGCTGCTACATCCTTATTTGGGAATTTCTCTGTTTATCCATTAGTAACCTTTTTTGTTAATTATAATTTTTCAATAAAGAAATCACATTACCAATCAATGATAATAATATATAAATAGAAACGTTTAAACCTATTAATTCCTTATTCTCATTATCTTATGCCAATAATTATTTTCAATAAAATTTCCCCATATTTCTTCATAACTCCCACTCTGTCTTATGGAACTGTATGGTCATGAAAGCGGGGGAATATGGATCACAAAATATCTGGATGGGGAAAATTGTACCATGAAAGCTATGGATGGGGAAATATGGCAGATTAAATCTATGGTTGGGGACATTCATTTGGCTAAATTTTTTTTAACCAAGCGTAGTTAAAATTATCCACCTATAAAATCAAATTGATAACCAACAAACACCGTAAAAGGATCATGAACTTGATGAAGAAAAGAAGGAAGTGGATCATATAAAAAAGCATGTTGCAAGAAGAAAACAATAGGGAAAGCACCTTGACAAGCCATCTCAAGGAAAAGGAAAGTCCAAATAAATGGAACAAGAAAGATAAAGAACTTGGCAAGAAAATCAACTCCTTGAAGAGGGAACTTGAAGAAGCCAAAAGGATTAAGTAAGTCTCAAGAAGTCAAATGAAGAAGGAAGAAGAATATTGCATGAAACGAGAACATAATATTGTCACTTTAAGAGCATAAGTGGACAAGGTGAATCAAAGATTGAGGATCTTGCAAATCTTGGATGATATTATCAACTGTCAAAGATCACCACTTATCAAGACAAGTATTGGATATGTTAGTGAGTCCTCATGTTGCAAGGATGAAAAATATGAAGATGAAGATAAGCCACATGTCAAAGGAGAAGAGAAGCCTCATGAAGTGAAGCCTCATACAAAAGAGAAGCCACATGTCAAAGAATAAAATAAGCCTCATGAAGAGAAGCCCGAATTCAAAGTTTTAAACAGCCGAAAGACACAGAAAGCTGGAGGACCAATGCCTTAAAAATTTAAGATGATGCATTCAAGATCCCAAATCATAGAATAGAATTCAGAAGTGGAGAGAAAAAAAGCCTTAGATATTCTCAAGGATGAGACACCTTTAGGAGATCATTAGCCTATACCCCCAGGAATGTAGGAAAATACCCCTAGATATGCAGGAAAATTATATGGTTATTGTTATGCATGTTCTAACTATGTACATAAAGCTGGAGATTGTAGGGAATATACAAGAGTAATGATAAAGGATTTTATTAAAACCCTAGAGGTAGATTTTTTTGAAAACTAGATAGAGTCCCATCTACCTATGACAAAAAAAGTTACAACAAATTGTCTCTTTTGTTCAGACCAGGTGTATAGTGCTACCTCTGGTACAATTTTGGCCATTTTGCATGAGATTATAGAAGTAGTTTGAAGTGGACCTCGCAGAATAAAAAACAAAAGACATTCATCGAGAAAAAATACAAGACCAATAGGCTCTAACAAGGAAATTGGGTTTCAAAATGAATTTTTGCACAATTAGAATACATTGTGTAGTAGGAGAGCATATTGTTAGGGGGAAGATGTGTAATGAAAGATATTATGCACAAAGAAAACTCATTGCTGGGGGGAGCTTGTGTAATTAGAGAGATGATGTAGCAATATATCACGTTGTTAGGGGGAACCATGTCAAATAAGGATATTGTAAATAATAAGGACATGTCAGTCACCCTTTTCCATTGATGTCAAAGGGGAAGAGAAATTTTGAAAGAAACAAAGAGAAGAAGCATGAAGTAAATGGGAGCATATGAAACATGCCATGTTATGATAGGCATGTTGAAATCAATGACAAAGGGGGAGATTGCTGATTATATTTTCATTAATGTCAAAGTGGGTGCAGGATATCGTCATCAAATTCCTTGATATGTTGACATGCATGGTTAATATGATGCATTGATGAAACCCTATCTTTAGTGTTTGGAGCCCTTGGAAGATTTACACACCCCACACTTTACTTGCGCTTATTGATTTTTTTTGTCATGATTCTCTTATCAGGTTGATATCCATCATCATGTTGATTCCATTGATATGTGGAGCACTTCAAGGGCCCTCACATTTAGAGGGATATTCTTGATTAAAGCTAAATCCACCTACTTTTGGTAAAAAACTCCAAAAAGGGTGATGATGTGGCAATGCATAATTGGATTGATTATGGATCATGTTTAGAGTGAAAGGGACCTTCATTCAAGTGTTAAATAAAATAATTTTAAGGGATTAACAATTCTTCTTACGATGGAGGTAAAAATATTTTTTATATAAATCATCATGGTCAAACATCTTAAAATGAATTTGTTTCAAATGGTCCAAAATTGGAGGGAGAATTTTTGCTCCAAAATATTTTGAAAATTTAAATTATTTTTGTGGCTTCCCTCCAAAACATTGAAGTTGGCCTCCCTCCTAGAGTATTCTTGAAAAATATAAAAGGTGATCAATTTCTCCTCAATTGGTAAGCAATTGTGAAACTATAGAAATTTGGTGATAGAGTTGCAACTGCTCAAGAAATTTAATCTAAAATGAAGAGACATAACTATACTCTACTGTTATGTAGAAAGTAATTGACAATTTAGAACAACATGCACAAACATGCATCAATTAAATACAGAATAACACAAATTTTTGCAGGGGAACCAACTGGTAAAAACCCCTTAAGGATTATTTGCATTAATAAGTTGAATAAATAATCTATTTCAATTGCATGCTTGCTTTGAGCATAACCTACAAATGAATAACTGTTTTCTCTATTCAGTGAGAGCCTCTGACCTAGAATTGTTCAATTTCTTCCCCCACCCAAGCTCCTATTTCCTTGCGCAATTCCTGAGGAAATTGGACCCCATTCTTTAGGATTTTTCTCCAAAGTTATTGCACAATTACCAATGATTTACCACTGATTGCATCTAATACATATACACTCAAAACTAGTTTACAATTGATGTTACACTGCCTTGGAATATTCACCACAGCTGAGAAATTTGAATTCCTTGCATGCATGAGCTATTTTTTTTTTATTGATCAGTTAAATGGATGATCTATGAGTTATATTGTTGTCCCATTCCACAAATGACCTCCAACTAGTTCTATTAACTGTTAGAACTAGGTTAACTAAGTATAACTAAAAATTACCGAACTAGATTGCTATAAATTAGTAATCAACACAAGCAAATTGAACTCCAATCCCACTGAATTGAATTTAGAGATCTAATTGAGCGACAAGAGCCATGTCACATAATTTAATTGCATTTACATTGTATGTTGATGTGGAAATTTCAAATTTTCTCAACTTGACTAAGGATAAGGTCAAATTGAGCCTTTCTTGCTACACTTCTCAACATAAACACCTAATATTTTGATCTTGTTTCGGTGGCCTTATGAAGTATTGATGATTTTGAGGAGGTCAAAATTCTTTGGAACTTTATTTTGAGTTTATGGTTTCTTTTGGACTAGTTATTCTCTATTTGTCACAAATATGGGAATGGATGCTAAATCATATGGTTCCTTTCTAGTCCATGCCTGAGATATACTTATGCAAAAAAAATTTGGAGTTCTTGAGTACTTGCATAGAACCTGTGTCCTAGCAAGGAGGACTTTTATTGCATGAATCTAAGGCAAGATACATTTGTGACCTAGAATTGGAAGAGTTTTTGGATTTTCTAGGCTTTGTAGGCTTATTGTTTATTGGTTCTAAGATTTTTTGGGGTTTTACTATAGAGACTAAATGGTCAAGTCCAAATGTTTTTTGGAAGTAGTCACCACCTTCTCCTCCTATAAATTTGAGCCCTCGTTAAGGTTAAATATTTGAGCAACTTGTGGATAAATTTGAGATGACGATTTGTTAAGGATTTTAATTTATTTGTTTATTTTAAAATGCATTTCAGTAGTATATGAACCATTGTGGCCATTAAACTATCTTATTTTCTAAGGTCGTAATAGAGATCACTTATTCCCAGAACTTGTGCAGACCCTAAGACACAAGTTTTTCCTTACACATTGACTAAAATGAAAACATGTTTCAATAATTAATATGAAGCATGTATCGAGCCCGGGTTGCTAGCCCGAGCCCGCGCTCTGCCTGCAGTGCCCTAGCTATTGATTGCTATATTCTGCTCAAGCATGGCCCCTCTGGAGTCCTCCTTGGAGGTGGCCACTTCTATGAATTAGGCCCAGGCATTTTCTACCCTGATCAACTCTTTGGCTCCTCCTCGCCCTAGGCCAACGATCTCCAAACTTGTGAAAAGCTCGATGGAATCCAGGAGGTAGCCCTTCCACCTTTTATCTTGTGCATGTTTGCCCTTTCTCTTGAAGAGAAAGGCCTCATTGGTCAATTTACTGGACTTTGGCCCTCGCTAAAGACTATGCAAAAATGGGTCAAGTGCAACTGGTCAGACAAAATCAATGGAAAAATATCCATTCTATAGGTTTCAACCCTGAACAGAAATTATCTACACACGAATCTTATAACAGAAAATAAACAATAGCGAGAGCATAAAACATAAAACAGATAAACACAGAGATTTTCCTCTGGATCCCAAATCGGGACGACCAGCTTGATTTTTCATTATATTCCTTTTAGTGTTACAACACATATATATACATGCCAAAGCATACATAAACCCCAATCCATTAACCCTGGATTAGAACATAACCGTAGTTCCCTTGACCAGATCTACAAAATACCAGGGGCCGAAAACCATTGTACCCCAAAACCATGTGCAAACTCATGCACAAAACATGGGTGGGTCCGCCTATGAGTGGGTCCGCACACCAAAACAATTTTTGCAGGGCGCTGCCCCGGACCCCAACAGTGGGGGCTGCCTCCCCCCTTGTGACCCCCCTGCTGCGCCCGGTGCAACGTACAACACGTGGGCCTAGTCGTGGAAAGAATATAACACATACCCAACATTCTCCCACTTGTTGTTTTCTTTCCAAAGGGGGCCATAGGAGAGCTTAGTCATTGGGCCAATTCTTCAACACCCATTGTTTCTCTACACCAAGAGAACTTCTGAGTGCTCACAGACTTCGTCAATGCATCTGCAACATTCTTCAAGGTGTCCACCTTTACCAGCAACACCCTTTTAGCCTCAACCATGTCTCTAACAAAGTGATATTGAACATCAATGTGCTTTGTCTTTGAATGATAAGAAGGGTTCTTAGCCAAGAAAATTTCACTTTGGCTATCACAGTCTATCCTTATAGCTTGTTGTACCAACCCCATACTTGAACACAATCTCTGCAACCAAATTGCTTCCTTGCTTGCATGAGTGGTTGCTATGTATTCTGCCTCTGTAGTTGAAAGAGCCACTACAGACTGTCTTTTACTCATCCAACTGACTGCGCCTCCAAATAGGCTAAACACATACCCACTTTTAGATCTTCTTTGGTCCAGATCTCCAGCCCAGTCTGCATCAACAAAACCACGAATGTCCAACATTCTTTCCAATCCTGGTCTTCCCTGGTAGCACAAGCCATAATCACTAGTGCCACGTAAATATCTGAAAACCCGCTTCACTACTGTCCAATGCTCCTTCCCTGGGTTTGACATAAACCTGCTCAATACTCCCACTACATGTGAAATGTCTGGTCTAGTACAGACCATTGCATACATCAGGCTACCCACTGCACTTGCATATGGAACACGGGACATATCCTCCTCTTCTTCTTGTGTCTTGGGACACTGTTCAGCAGATAGCTTTACACCTACAGGAATAGGAAAATTCACCGGTTTACTATCCTGCATATTGAACCTCTGCAATATAGTCTCGACATACTTTCTCTGGTTTAACCAGAGCTTCCTCTTTGCCCGATCTCTCTTAATTTCCATGCCCAAAATATAGTTTGCAGCACCAAGATCCTTCATGTCGAATTTGGAGAACATTTGGGTCTTCAAATCTTGGATAATTTCTTTGTCATTTCCAATCAACAACATGTCATCCACATACAAGACCAAATAAACGACATGGTCACCAATTAATTTAAAATAAAAACAGTGATCCTCCTTGCTTCTGGTGAGGCCAAATCCCCATATATAGGTATCAAATTTCTGATACCACATCCTTGGTGACTGTTTTAACCCATACAGAGACTTCTTTAACCTGCATACCGCTCTTTTCTTACCTCTTCACCATAAAGTTTTCAGCTTTGCTGCATGTAGATCTCCCTTCTTAAATCCCCATATGAAGAAATGATGTCTTCACATCCATCCGGTTCTATCTCAAGCTTGAATGCAAAAGAGTAATAGATAAAAGTAATCTAATAGAAGTAACTTTGGCCACAGGAGAAAAAATATCACTAAAATCAATTCCCGGAACCTGGGAATAACCTTTTGCTACCAAGCAAGATTTTTATTTCTCCACCTTGCCTTCCACATTCATCTTCTTCTTAAACACCCATTTTCTCCCGATGGGCTTCCTTCCAACCGGCAACTCCACCAGATCCCATGCCTCATTTTTATGAAAGGATGCCATTTCATCAACCATGGCCTCCTTCTAGAGTTTTCCATCCTCTGAATCTATTACCTCCCTGATGGTTCTTGGATCATCATCAGTTACAGTTAAAGAAAAATTTGAATAGAAAGCAGATGGAATATACCTTTCTGGTTGTCTTCTTTCCCGAAATGATCTTCTCACAACTAGAGTTTGTGGCTCTTCCTCTTTCGAGTCTTCTTCTGTTGTAGAGTCTGATTCATCCTCCTTTAGCTCAAACTCTATCTTCTCAGGTTCCTTTGGTAGGAATTCATGTGTAACAAAATCTTTCACCTCTCTAAACACCACATCTCGGTTGTACACAACCTTCCTTGTTTCTGGGTTCCAAAGCTTGTAACCCTTTCAACCATCCTTATACCCAATAAAGATGCACCTTTCAGATTTATTATCCAACTTGGTCCTTTTATCCTTTGGAACATGTACATATGCATCCCATCCAAATACCCTTAGATGTGAAAGAGAAGGTTTCTTACTAGTCCATACCTCATGTGGAGTCTTATCCTCCAACACCGATGAAGGTGATCTGTGAATGAAGTAACATGCAGTCTCCACTGCCTCTGCCCAGAATTCTTGTCCTAACCCAGTACCATTGAGCATGCTTCTTGCCGTTTCCATCAACGTTATATTCATTCTTTCTGCAACTATGTTTTGTTGAGGTGTGTATGGAGTAGTATTCTGCCGTGCTATACCACATTTCTTACAGAACTCTTCAAATTCCTTCTCGCAGAACTCCCCACCATTATCTGTCCTTAGAAAATTTATCTTCTTCTCTGTTTGGTTTTCCACCAGAGCCTTAAATTATTTAAATTTGTCAAAGACTTTAGATTTATTCCTCAAGAAATATATTTGTGTATTCCTTGAGAAGTCATCTATGAATGAAACATAGTACACAGACTTTCCCAGTGATGAAACTGACACAGGTCCAAACACATCACTGTGCACAAGTTCTAATATCTTGTTCGCCCTCTTAGCACCAGAAGGAAAACTCACCCGATTTTTCTTCCCATATACAAAATGTTCACAGAAATCAAAATCCAAAGATAAATTAGACATACCTTCTACCATACCATTTCTATGCAGTATCCGAAGGCCCTTCTCTCCAATATGTCCAAGCCTTTGATGCCATAACATGGTCTTTTCTCCAGAGACAACTAGGCTTTCCACTCCACTTTCAGGAACCACAGAAATGTTACACCCATCAATAACAGTGCTACCTTTGTAGCTTTTTCAAAGTTCTAATCCAAACTCCCGTACTAATACCAGTTGCTCCCCCAACCATCTTGCAGCATCTTTCTAACATCGTTTTACACCTCGGCAGATCATCCATCTTGCTTACAAAAATTAGATTTCGGACAATGTAGAATATGTAGAACACCAGGAAGTGTTCTAATCCTTCCACCTTGCAGCTTCAGCCTTTTGACCTTCATCGTTCGGTGATTCGCCTTCCTATCATCCCCTAGGAAGACATCACCACCATCATATTTCTCATACTCGCAGAACCACCCCCTATGGGGAGTGAAGTGAAAGGATGCACCTTAGTCAATTAACCATGACTCATGATCTACATGTGTATTTGAAGAAGAATCCAAATACACATCCCCATCTTCATTTGAGGTGGTTTTTGCCTCTGCAAAAGGAGCATCATCAGATCCCTTTCCTTTCTCAGGAGCTTTATATCTGTAGTGCTTTTTGTAGTGCCCTTCCTTTCCGCATTTCCAACATACCTTTACAAACTTTTCAGGAGATTTAGATCTCCCACTCAAAACCTTATTCTTATTTCTATATTGGGACCTTCCTCGTACAGATAAGGCATCTCCAGTCTGACCCTCCATATTTCCCCGTCTCATTTCCCTCCGGCCAACAAGGTCAGACAATATCAAAATTCAAGGTATTGTATTTGCTACTCATTGCAATAACGCACTGTCCTAATGAGTCTAGTGGAGAACACAACAAACTGATGCACTTATCTTCATCTCAGATTTTAATATCAACAAATGACAACTGAATTACCACAATATTGAAGGCATTTAGATGCTCTCTCACCGAGTATCCATCCTTCATCCTTAGGTTATGCAAATTTTTACACAGGAACAATTTATTCACCAGAGACTTAGATTGGTACAAAGTCCCTAAATTGACCCACAAATTCTCCGTCGTAGCTTCCCCAGATAGATTCAACAATACCGAATCTGAGATACACAACTGTATTGTGCTCTTTGCCTTCCAATCCAACTTCGCCCAGTCTTCATTTGACACTGCCATTGGTTTAGTACCCCAATCTACCATGATCCACTGATCTTTATGCACCAGCAGATCCTCCATCTTGAGCTTCCATAACTCAAAAATTTGACCATTAAATTTCTCGATCTCCATATTTCCACTGTCCATCATCTTCTTTCACCGTAAGAATCGACCCCGCAGATCTCCCACTAAATAGGGTCTACCATAGGCCCAAGCAAAAAAACCCTCAGCAACAATGGCATCCCCTTGAAGCTGAAACAACTCTGATTCCAAATGTAGGTTTCAACCATGTACATAAATTATATGCAAGAAAATTCTTAAAGACAGAAAATAAACAAAAGTGAGAGCATAAAACATAAAAAAAATAAACACAGATTTTTCCCTCCGGATCCCAAATCAGATGACCAAATTTATTTTTCATTATATTCATTTTAGTGTTACAGCAACACACGTTTTCTTGTGCCGAAGCATACATAAACCCCAATCCATTAGCCCCCGGATTAGAACATATCAAATAGTTCCCTTAATCCGCATCTAAAAATACTGGCTGAAAACCATGTGCAAACTCATGCACAAAACATGGGTGGGTCCGCCTATGAGTGGGTTCGCGACACCAATTTTTTTTTTTTGCTGGGCACTCGCCTGACCTCAATAGGGGGGGTCTCAGACTCCCCCTTACCGCACCCGGTGCAACGTACATCTCGTGGGGCTAGTCATGGAAAGAATATAACACATTTGTTTATGTAGAAGAGGCTATTTCACCCTCCATTTCAAGACGAAAGAAGATAAAGATCTGATATTTAGGAATGGACCTTATTTTATGGACACCAAGGCCTATACCTTAACAAATGGAGACCAGATTTTGATCTAGAATTAGATGTACCAAATGATGTTCTTGTCTGGGTGCACCTTCCTCACCTTCCCTTGCATTGCTGGGGCGATGAATCTGTTTGAGCCATTGGAAACGCAGTAGGAAAATTCATAGATCAAAGCGAGCTAAAGGATAATATGCAAGCCTGTGCCAGGATTTGTGTCAAGGTGGATCTAAGGAAAGGTCTCCTCGAGGCAATCGAGCTAAAAGTTGATGAATCGACGCATATCCAACAACTCAACTATGAGCAGGTCCCATTTAAATGCAAGGTATGTCACGAATATGGCCACTTTGAAAATCATTGTTCAAAAATTATTGATATTTAAAACTCAGAGACTGAGTCGAAATGGGAAGCTTTCAAGAAAAAGAAGACCACCTCTAATCCCAAGAGTAACACCCCTTCAGCACCCCCTCCTAAATCTGACCCAGCCCTCTCATCTTCTCTCAAGATCCCAGAATCCTCTCAACAAGCTATTGCATCCCCCACTCCACCCTCCAATTCTTCGCTAGATCTCTCTAATACCCTTCCTCTATTTTCCCTCCAGATGAGGACCCTCCTCCCTTATTTCCAGTCCCTCCTAGCCTACCTCTCCCCACCTTTACCCCACCATCCCTGATCCTCCTTCCTCCTCCTCCGACCCTTCTTAAGTCCGAATCACAAGAAACTCTATGAAGGAGCATGGTGCAACACTGGAAAACATTGAAAAACATGGACTTGGAAGAAAATCTTCAAAGAAGCACCATGACAAAAATTCTCAAAAGGAAATAGCACTTGGAACTCAGAACCCCATTGAAATGTATATATTGGGGCATAATATCAAATATATAGGGAAAAAGGACCATGGAGGGAAGGAAACTCTTCGATTTGCTTTTATGTAATGATGAAAGTCCTCTCATGGAACTGTAGTGGCCTAGGGTACCCCTCCAAAATACCTGTCCTAAGAGGCTTAATAAATCAAGAAAATTCGGATATTATTCTCTTGCAGGAAACTAAGCAGGGATATCTTGAAATGAAAACAATAATGGAAAAAATGAAGCACTACGAAGGTACCCAAATTGAATCAAGGGGAGCCTCAGGTGGGCTAGCCACCCTTTGGAGCTACAACAATTGGAAATACAAAACCAACACAGCAACCCAAAACAGGATCAAAGTGGTACTTGAAAGCACTAAAGACCAAAAATAAATTACTGTTTACAATTTATATGGTCCCAATCATTGTAGGGACAAAGAACTCTGTTGGTATTCTCTTAAAGCAGACATAGATAATGAATATAGCAGAAAAACTATTATGGGAGGAGATTTCAACTTAATCCTAGATTCAAACAAGAAAATGGGAATCTATTTTTATCTGAATCCTTCTCGAGATCAGCTAGAATTCATGATGCAAGACCACGAGCTGGTTGATATCACTCCAAAAAACCGCAAATATACTTGGAGTAATAGAAGAATTGGTAGAGGGAATATCATGGAGAGGCTTGATAGAATTCTTTTTGCTGTCATACTCCTTTCATATTACTCCATCGCTTCTGCCAACGTTCTCTCATTTTCTGCCTCCGACCACTACCGCATCACCCTCACTTTTGGTGATCATCTCTCTCTCGGTCCCATACCCTTCAAATACAGTCTGCTTTGGAACGATATCTTGGAAGCAAGGAAGATGATTCAAAATAATTGGATGCAGCACATTGAGGGATCTCCTTCCTTCATCTGGGAAACCAAGTTAAGAAAAACCAAACTGGCCTTGAAGGAATGTGCCAAAATTCATTACAAGGAACTGAAAAGAACCAAGATTGAAATCAAAACAAATTTGGACGCTGTCCATAGCTATATCGACCTACGTGGCCTTAATCAAGAGTGCTCCAACCAGGAAAAAGATCTATATTAGCATCTCTTTAGAGCCAATAGAAAAGAAGAGGATAAGTGGAGAGTCAAATCCAGAAATATGTGGCTTCAAGCAGGTGATAATAATACTTCCATTTTTCACAAACAAGACACTATTCGAAAAACCAGGAACGATGTTTCCTCCATCATTGATGCGGAAGATAAAATTCAGACAGATTAAGAGTTAATTAAAGCTACCACCACCATGCATTACAAAGGTCTCCTTACAGAAACAAAAATTTTGGAATATTTCTCAGATCTATTACAATATCTTCTAGCCATGATTACAGAGGAGATGAACATTGCATTCAACAAAGATATTGATGAAGAAGAATTCCAACAAGAAATTTGGACCTTGCACCCAGAAAGTGCACCTGGGCCAGATGGTTTCTCTATCAAATTTTACAGGAATTATTGGGATCTTATAAAAAATGATCTAGTCAAAATGATACAATGGAATTAAAGGAAGAAGAAAATTGGGGGCTACACCAATTCCACCTTCCTCTCCCTTATCCCCAAAGAAAACTATGCCTCCTCATTCTCTATATTTAGACCCATCTCCCTCTGCAACTCCTCCTGCAAACTCATCACTAAAATCCTTGCCATGCACCTCAAACACCACCTCCACATCCTCATCTCGAAAAATCAAGGAGGCTTCATCTCCCAAAGGAAAATCACTGACTCTATCCTCCTTGTACAAGAAGCCATCCACTCAAGCATTTCTCAAAAAGAAAAACATTTTATCCTCATGCTCAATCTTGCCAATGCCTTTGACAGGGTCGGGCACTCATTCCTTTCTGTTGTGCTCAAGAAAATGGGCTTTGACCAAAATTTCCTTGCCCTTGTTAACTCTTTCATTTTTGGCCCTTGGATCTTTCCCCTTGTCAATGGCAGACCAACACCCTCCTTTCAATCTTCCCGAGGTCTTAGACAGGGATGCCCTCTTTCACCCTACCTTTTTATCCTCATGGAGGAATCCTTTAGTAGGGCTTTGGATCATATGAGGCGAGATGGCCTCATCACGGGCATCAAATTCGGCAACGGTGTCAAAAATATGAATCATTCTCAATTTTTTGATGACACTTTTATGATGGGAGGAGCATCTAGCATAATTTCTTAGTGATTTCAAACCATCCTGGAAAAAATCATGCTCTACTATGGAGGCTTGATCAATTTCCAAAAAAACTACATTTATGGTTGGAATGCCACCAACCAAACCATTCACAGCATTGATAATATATTTGGACTCCCCTACAATCTAAATTGGGACCACTTCACTTACTTGGGCATGCCTGTTATTACTGGCGCTTTAAAGATAGAAGTATGGAACATCACCATAGAAAAAATGAAGAGAAAAGTGAAACAATGGGTCTCCTCACGGATAAATCTTGCAGGGCACATTGTCCTCCTCAAATATGCTCTCTCATCTCTGCCCTTGTATCAATTCACCCTCCTTCAAGCACCTGCTAGCATCCATCACAAATTCAAAGCTATCCTTAGGAACTTTCTTTTACAGGGAGGAAAAAATGAGAAGAAAAAATACAATCTTGTCAAGTGGAGACAAGTAATCCAATATCATGAACATGGATGGATTGGAGTTCGCTCTCCCAAACTTCTGAACAGTGCTTTTGGAGGGAAGATTATATGGATATTAATCAGTGGGAAACACGCATGGTGGAAAAGGGTCTTGGAGGTTAAGTACCTTAACTCTCCCGAGAAACATCTTCTAGACCATGACGTCCATAATAGACCTTGCTCTAAAATATGGGCCCTTTGCAAGAAATCCACTCCTTTATTAGCTTAGAATGTCTCTAAAGTTCCCATGGGGGGTAACTCTATAAATATTGGGAAAGACAGAATTATGGGGAAAACCCCCATCTTGGACAAACCTGGTACTCAATGCATCCTCTCTTATTTCACTAATATAGGCCTTAGCCTCTTAAGCCATTTTTCTAAATGGGATGACCATTTCAAAAGTTGGGTTGGTTGGCACTTTCCCAAATTCCCTTCTCATTTGGAAGCTGATCTTTGCATCCTTCAAACTCACCTCCATTGCGCTGCACCCTTAAAAAAGGCAACATAGATAGATTTTTTTGGGATCCCTTTGGCTCAACATATTCCATTAAAGAAGCCTATAATCAACTATGCAGTGATTATTACCCTGCAAATATTTGGCCCAATTGGAAAGTGATGTGGAAATCATAAGCTATCCCCAAGATTAAGATATTCACATGGACACTCTTGAAAGGAAAATATCAAGAAAAGAGGTGTGTTCGGTCCATCAATGTGCCCCAACTGCCTACGTGCTGAAGAGACAACATTCCATCTCTTCATCGGGTGCCCGTTTGCTGCTCATTGCTGGATTGAACTAATCCCCTCCTATTAGACTCTTTGGGAGCAGCAAGGCACCATAGCGGTGGTAATTCAAACTTTGAAGAGAAACTACCCATGGGGGAAATAGAAGAGCAATCTGGTGAGAAGGGTCTGGGACACTCTGCCATATGTGCTCTTATGGAACATCTGGCTCACTAGAAACAGGAAGATATTCAATGAAAAAGAGACCTCTTTTAGGAAGGTATGCAGCAAATCGTGGAGCCTTACCCTTTAAACAATATCCTCCACATGCAATAGAAAATTTGATTTCAGTGAAATTTCTGTGGAGGAAAGGAGTTTCCTTGGAAATATATGGGACAAAATTCACAACTTCAAACCCCCTTCAAATTAGACCTCTCAAAAAGACATAAGCTGGAATATTCGACTTAAAGATAAGGACTTCACTAAATCGATGAATAGATGCGCAAGACATACTCTCTTTTTGATGGATCATCAGAAATGAATACGGGCATTGCAGGTGTGGGAGGCATCATCAGAAATGAAAATGGTAGCACTCTTACATCATTTAAATGGGGTCTTGGCACCCTCTCCAACAGGAAAGCAGAGGCCTTTTCCCTCCTCCAAGGCTTATATTAGCTAAAAAAGCTCAAAATTTATAATGCAATGGTTTTTGGTGATTCTTCCATCATCATCAATATGATGAACCATGATCGACCGATAAACAACATAGCTCTCCAACATACAATCAGTAGATGTCGTAGCCTCTCAAAAGGTATGGAAGGAACAACCTTCTACCGCATCCTTCGAAGAAACAACAAGGATGTTGATCAACTCGCAAATAGAGCTTGTACTCGAATCTCAGGGCAAATATCTTGCAATAATGTCACATATATTATGCCTCTTCCATGATCTTATTGCAGAAAATCTTAATATTTATTCGAATCCCTCCTGCATAATTCTTTGTTCTGAGTGGAACAATACGTACTCCCTCCATTCGCTTCCCCGGGACCTTATCTCTTTGGGTCTCCCCTTATGCTTCCTCCCTCCCCCTGCACTGTCCTATTTATTCACCTGATCCCCGCATCCTCATGCATCCCCTTGCTTGTTTTGGTTGTTGTAGATGTCCCCTCATCAAAGCTCTCCTAATCGTGCCTTAGGATTTCCCTTCCTCTCTCTCCCCTGGCGTTCTGTCCCGCGTTCCACCTCTCCTCTCTGCTAAACCGACGCTCTCCCCTCTCTTGCCTCAGCACATCATTATTGTGGACTTTGTTCTTTTCAGCTCTTTGCTCTCTATTAGACCTGCGTTCTCCTTTTAGTTTGTCTTCACCTTCAGTATGGCTCATAGCAAATATTTCCTTCACTGCGCGGATCTGCAAGCAGAGCTGGAACAAATCCGGGCTCATTAAAAAATTCTCGATGTGAAGCTGCAAATAGAAGTGAAGATCTTAGACAAAAATCATGAAGCAGATGTAAATGTATTCCTCCACAGCGTTACTTCTCTCTAAAATCAGTACAATGCACTCTCCAATTGGTGTGCTCACGTTGAAGAATCAGTTCAAATACTCAAATACATCTTGGAGAAGCACATAGCTCCTAGCTCTAGTTTCAACAATGTGAGGAATGTTGGCAATGAGGAAAACATGGATGCCTCAACAAGCTACCATATTAGCATTGATTGATCTCATATTCTATAATTAAGCATGTATTTTAAGTTTGTATTTCTTTTATCTCAGTTTGTTTGGATCTATGCATTGTCTATATTTCGGTTCTTCCCAAACAGTAGAAGCAAAGAAGGTGTAGCATTTTTCTGTAGCTACTTCCTCTGTTGCACCTCAAGAAATCTAGCATGTAAAAAAGGATCTTCTCCTTCTCTTTTTTGGAACAAAAAATAGCAACTGACACTGTTACAAAAAAAAATATGAAGAATCTATCAATCTTAATAAGAGGCATATTCTCTCTGTGGAAAGAGAAATTTTTTTGAAGCAACTTCAACACAAATTATGGATTTCTAAGGCATAGTTTTTGCATTCATACAGACTCAATGAAACTAGGTCATGTGGTCTATTGACATAGGTTTTCTCACTCAAGTTGTTAGTATACCTTCACCAATATTCTCCATTCTCTTGTGAATTGATTCAAAGGAAAATAGAAATATTGAGCATTTGTATATTGGTGGAGGGTTTGTCTAAACAAAATCATGGCATTATTATACCCCTAGGGCAAATAGACTCATGCATGTTCGCTATGACCTTTTGTGAAGTGTTCAAGACATCCAACTGTTAACTGAGATCCTAAAGTGAATTTCTTGTGGACTATTGTAAGGGAACTCAAATTACAATAAACTTGTCTAACCAGTTCAATCCAGACACTTGGGGATCATATTTGCATACTATAGTAAAGAGTTTTAAAAATCACACTCAAATAAATGCTATATATTGTCTATGGAAATAGGGTATTGTTTTTAGGACTATAGTGCTTGCAAATTTTGTAATACCTGAAGCATTAATATCAACTTGAGATATAGAAAGTATTTCTCTAAAGGGTATTATGATCAGTCTAGCCTTCTTTTGAAAGCAAACCTTGCTGGAAAATCATAGACTCTAAGGCCCATAAATTGGCCCTAACTTGCGCGAACATTTAGTTTGATTTCGCATCATGATGTGGTAAGGTCTCTAAGCACAAATATGAGGTCATTTATTTTAAGTTGAAGGCATGGATTTCGGTCATTTACCTTGATATAAATATGATGATAGTTCAATAATATCAAATAGTTACAAAACCTAGACATCTCCAAGGCACTCATTACAGTTTTAGAACTGAGATTTGAGATATTGTTCTATTCCTTATTGGTAGAAATTATTTGATATTAGTTCACATGATTCTTGGTCAGAGATACTTATTATGGAGAGGAAATCATGTGGTTCAGGATCCATTACAATTCTATGCCCTAGACAATTATTTCATTCAAGAAGTAAAGATTGGTTGCAATCTCCTGAAGTAAAGAGTTGAAACCTTAAACAATGGTAAAGACTATATCTTAAGTGCCTTTTGATCTAAGAGATATTCCTACCTATTTATACAGTCATTGAAATATGTTGTGGTTGGAAGCGATAGACATCACAGACATATATTTCCAGAAAAATAATCAAATAGAGAAGTATCTGTAAAAATAGCAGTGGTTGAAGCACCTTCAAGCATCACTACAACAATATTATAGAGGGTTGAGGGTGATGATGTATGGTTTGCAGTAGAAAAGTGAGTTGGCCTATTGATCAAAAGAGAGTATTAGAATAGAAATAAGATAAGAGTTATTGACAATAGCATTGAGTTATACTAAATGACCAAATAAATTTTTGATAATGAAAGTGATCTTATGTGGCAGTTTTTATAGCCTAAATCTACCTCAGGCTGAAGGAAGGAAGAGACAGGATAACACCAAACCACGCTCAGTCTAGTAGCTAGCCCTACCGGAATAGGAGAGGGCTCTCTCCAGGTCAAACTCAGTAAAAATAATCAATAGGGTCTGAGATGACTTGAAATGAATACTGATTTTAGGGTAGGTATATGAATCAAGGAGTTTGATTTTGATTTTTACAATTTTTTTTGGAAAAGGGAAAGGCAATTTTTGGGCTTGGGGATGAGGCCAAATTCTTGCAGAGTTCAAGTTGGGGCAGGGAAGGAAATGAATTTGATGTATTAGATTCAATGAATGGATATAAAATACTGCTGAGGAGCTGAAGAGGGCAAGAAGGTGCAAGGATCCTCTTCAAACTGAGGAAAACATATAAAACTAAACAAAATTTCAAGGCAGAGCACCAACAAGCTAATGAATTCTACCTTAGTTACTCATTTGTTTAATTTTAGAAGCAAAGAGAAGGGAAATGGAATACATAAACATTAATGAAACTTACAAATACATGGAGAAAAAAATCATCAAAACTCAGAGCCACAAGGATCCCAACAAGTGCTGCAAAACTCTGGTCTTTCCTTTGCCAAAAATGTTGAAATGAATATACAATGAGGTGCCAAACTATTCCCAAGAGTCCAACCCTGAAAATGACTCAGAAAATACCTAATATAGACCATCCTAACCCCTTCCCATGCTTCTATGGGTCGAGCTCATCCTTCTAGGAGCTGTTTCAACCAATTCTAAACTAGGAATTGAAATCTAGGCAATCAAACAACTTGCCTCTATATGGAAGGAAACTGATTCATTCATTTAATTTTTACCCTTTAGTGAATGAATCCTCTAGAACAAATAAATATGTGCCAAAATTACATCATAGTCATCAAATTACATTAATATAGATCAATAGTTACATCAAAATGTAAAACTAGTCAAAACTGGGCGAATTTCTGAGCTGAAGAGTGAAAATGGAGCCAAATTTCTCTATGCGTCACGCCAGAAAACTCAATGCGTCATGCCACTTTGGAGGTGATTTTGAGGCACTTCCTGAAGTCCAAAGTGAGCTCATGATAGCTCGTTGGAAAGCCCTACCTGTCTACTTTCTAACCCAAGTGGAATTTCTGGATTTGGATGTCATTTTCCCCTCCGAAACTTCAATCTCCCAAGACTGGTTCCTGCATGTGTAAAAGGTGGCAGAAAGGCCATTTTCAAGGTGTTTTTTACCCTTTAGGCCACCCAGAACTTGATGAAATTATTAGGCCATTCCTGAGCATGCATAAATTTTCATAAAAAATCCAGAAATACCAATTTTTCCTCCAGAGGACCTCCCAATCGTAAGCGCGCGCCAAGTGGCGCTACGCGTCGGGCAGGAAAACCTGTTTTGTGACCAAAAATTCAAAAATGACAAAATTTTCTCCAAATTCCTTGAAATTTGGATTGAAGGTCCCTCATCAAGTACCATGCTCAGCCAAAGAAGCTTCGGCCAATATTTGAAGCCTATCATATCTTTTACGACATTTCAATGCCCTCCTGGTGCATGCAGTTCAGTGGCGGAATCACTGTCTCATTCATATGATGTGTCGGTGTCCGTCATGGAAATAGTACAATGGTAAAAATGTGGTTCAGTCAAGTGAAGTTTACAATGTGAGGGCATTCAATTGACTGTGTTTTAGGAATGTGGGGTTTGGATATTTTTTGCAAATGTCATGGGAGAGTGATAGTGATGGGGAATTGTAGGGTTTATTGATAGGGATAAATGGGAACAAGTGATATGACTGGCTTTGGGACATAGGAGAAAAGGGGATTAATAGGGATGATAAGATTAAAGTGAGGGAAGGAACAAACAAGGTGGGGGGAAAAAGAGTATTTGGCACCAAAGTTGTTTTTAAAACATCAATTCAAAACCCTAAGGGAACAATTCTTTACAAGAGAATAGGGTTTGAATTTTCTTCACCTATTGAAACACCATAAACACTAATGGAAACTCATACATTGGAAATATGGAGATTTTAACTTAGTTGTGGAAGGAAGAATTTGAAATTTTGGAGATTTTGGAGGAATATTTAAAGTGATTTCAGGCTTTTTAGCCCAATGCGCCGCGCCATCTCTATGCATCGCGCCAGTTCATTTTTTACACTGTAGAGGGCTGCCCAATGTGCCGCGCCATTTTGCAGGAGACTTTTGGAGACCTTTCCAATGTCAAAATTGGGCATAGGATAGCTCGTTGGAAATCTTATTGAGTCTACTTTCCAGCCCAACTGGAATTTTTCAATTTGGAGTTTATGTACCCTATAAAAAATCAAATCTCCCAAGACTTGTCAAAATTAGCAGAATGAGGCTGCCTCAAGGCAGAGTGCTGTTGCAGTCAACTTTTGAAGGTCTTCCTCAACTCCAAATTTAGCTCATGATATCTCATTGGAAATATATTTGTGTCTAGTTATTATTTGACTCATCAACCAAGTCATTTGGCCAACCAAGCTAGGAGAAATATTGATTTTCCCAAGGTCACTTCATAGGTGCATCAATTCTCCTGAGGCAACGGTATTTTTTACATTTCTATAAAACCATGACACCTGTGTAAAATGTGAAGGAGGTTTTCCTTCCTTGGAAAATTTGGGACAAAAACCTCTCTCATTTTTCCAAAAGTCATCTTTTATTGCTCTGAAACATCATTTTAGTGAAACCTATCCTGATGTGTGGAACAAGGGATTTGTCGAAATGAAGAGAAATGAAGGGGATAAGGGGCTTATAAATTCTTTAGAAAATTTTGGGAAGTAGGAAGGGATATTAGGAAGTATGGGAAAGTGGAATTTCAGAGATTGAGTGAGGGGAAGGGGTCCAAAAGGGCAAAACACAGGCCTAGCCTAGAAAATTGCCAAGTTATAGCAAGAAACTAGGGTTTGTGCAAAAATGAGGAATTTGGGGGATCTCAATGATGGGAAGTGTTTAACAAGGTACATTAAGGATAGGGGAAGGTGTATGAACATCAGGATACAAGTTTTGATGATTATTTGACCATCCAAGAGAAATTACCTTCAAAACCCTAGGAGAGGGAAATGAACCTTACCTAGGCACAACTGAAGCATGAACAAGGTGTAAAATGACCCTTTGGAACTTGACATGATGATGAAAACCTTCTGAATGATGGTACACTCAGACGAATGGTGACATGGACCGATATTTGGACAACTTTGAAAGGAGTGAAAACAAACCCTAGACCTAATACCTAGTGACCAAATTTTACTTGAATACTCACTGAAATGACAAAATTTGACCTTGAAATCTTAAAATAACTTTTTAAGAGCATGTTTGATCACTGGAGGAAGGCTGCAAAGGCTGACACTAACAACAGTGATCTTGTGATTATCATATTTGACAGTGATACAACTTGATCTTGATACACGATTATTGTATCCTTTTCATTTATATTTTAAAAAGGTGTTTGAAAATGATCTATGACAGTGACTTGTGGTTTATGACTGTGTGATGCATGGGAATGACTCTATGAAAATTTGAAGCTTAGATTAGATCAATATATGACTAAGTGAAACAATGTGTTGTGGGGCAGAACGATTGAGTAAATGTGCAACAAAGTTTTGAAATGAAGTACAGTAGTAGTGAAAAAAATAAACAATTATGAAGTGCAAAAATAATAGAAGTAGTGTGGCATCATATATAGGTAGAAAGGAGGTACAAAAATAGTGACAATAGGTGTGGCAGTAGGATAGTGGTAGCAGTGAAGTTACAATGGCAGTAGCAATAGGAAGTAGAACTTGAGGTGTGGAGCAGGAGAATTGAACTGTACAAGGGGACTGAAGAGTTATGAATGCTTTTAAGATTATTCTGCGAATGTTTGTACTTCATATTTTATTTTCACATGTACTAAATATTTGAACTATTTCAGTTATTTTAGTGCTTATCTTGTTGAGAATGCGTTCTAATGGTTGTAATTGGTGTCCCATCCTTTTGGACTATTCTATAGGATATTAGACATATCTTTCTCAATTTGTTGTGTGTAATGACTGTCACATCCCATGTGGACTATTACATTGGATCTTAGATGGAATCGTTTGGTTCACGTGTGTCTCCTTCTGGGTGGTACTATTACCTCTCTGTTAGAGGCTCACTTATATTTCTCCCCTCATAGTAGAAGATCCTTGACACACTTGCAATTGGACATTCACCAAACACAACACCCTTTATTTTTTCAAAAGTGCATCTGCATACCTCTATTTTGCTGACAAAAAGAGTCAAGATATATATTTAATAATAAGGCAACTGAGAATTTTTCTTAATGTGACTCCTATACCAAACAGCGTGATGTCTATTTGGGACTTCATATTGGCTATATCCCTTGAATGTTGGCAGGTCCAGCACTGTCAACAGTTAGATATGTTAAATAAAATGGAATAGGAAGTTGATAGCATATGGAAAATATTAAAGGACACATAATATTAACATAAGAGTTATATAGACCAAAATAGATCACATAATATTGGCTGTAATCTATTGAATTAAATATTTGAAACCTTAAACAATGGTAAATACTATATATTAAATGAATTTCTATCCAATGGATATGTTTACCTATTTATATAGTAGCTGAAAGAATTTTTGAGTGGTAGCGATAGGTATCTCATACATATCTTTGTAGCAAAAGAATCTGTTGGAACACCTAATCCTCCATGGGTAGGTGTGGAATGCGAAAAGTCACAATGGAGTCCAACTGATCTTGGAATGTGAAACCAAGAGTCACACCATTGTACTATAAATGTACAACATGTATAATGGAAAAATAATAGAGCTACACACTTATCCTTCTATTGTGTGTTAAGTCTCTTGTTGTGTGTGTTTATATTTCTCATACACCATGTGTGTGTTTAACATGGTATTGGAGTTGATACGTTCATAACAAGCTCAACCTTGAGTGAGCCATTTGTGTTTATGGCCTGTGCATATTTGCAAAAATTCTGATAATTTTTGCAGCACTCAGAGATTTATGCAATAGTCCTTTTTTCCGCATTCATCAATCTTTTTTGTAGCATTCAGAATTGGTTTTGAAGAAGAGCAGCATTCAGAAATTTCATTTTGAGAAGAGCAACATTAGTTTTGAAGAAGAGAAGCACTGTGCATTCCGCAGGTTTTCTCACTGCACATTATTCTGCAATTTTTGCATTTTAATTTCTACACTATTTTGGACAGCTACTAAAAATACCGTTTAAAGTGGGTTTCTGAAGAATTTTCTAGGTTTTTACAGCTGAAATTTTCTGAAAAATTCTTTGAGAATTTTTTGAGTTCTTACTGGCGAAATTTTCTCCAAATTCCTGAAAAAATTCTAGATTTTGTCCAATTCTCTGCTGCTGTAGTTTACTTCCTAAAAACTATACTTCACTGTAAAAAAAAATAAAAAATTGTTGTTGCTCTCACTCAATCTCTGCTGTATTTTTTATTAAAATAATAATAATAATAATAATAATAAAAATATTTAAAAAAATAAAAATAAAAATAAAATTCTGCAACTCTCCCCTATCGGCCTTTCGGCTTACCCCCCTCCCCTCACTACCTGCACTATCACAACACTCTCCCTAAGCACAAACACTCCAACGCCCCCCCTTGCATCACTCCCCTACTCCATCTAACCTGCTCCCTATGCACCACTCCCCATGGCACAACCATCCTCCTGCACTCTGCGTAATCCCATTCCACTATCGTGCTCCCTACCAGTGGCTACCCAACCCGCTTCCAAATCTCTCGACTTCTCTCCCAACTGTCTAACCCTCCCCCTACAACCTCCCCACTCCACTTTGCAAACAAAAATCGACCCCCCCATACAGCCTCGCTCACTGTACGCTCACCCGCGTCCCCCTTACCTTTATCCTTGCCCACGCTAACCCTCTACATCACGTGGCCCTCTTAATCCCTATGCCACTCATCCCTATCCGCGACCACCCTCTCAAAACTGCACTCCCTACTACGATCACCCCCCCCCCCCCCTCATGATCCCCTTCACCCCCTCCTCACTAGCCCTCCACTCACCGCTTCACATCCCTCACCCTTACATAGACTCTATGCTCCCGTGCAATTACAACACCCCCTCACCATCCCTTTCCATTCCATACTCGCTCCCCCTTACGCCCCTTCTCAACTTGGCCCCCCCCGTCACACTCGAGCTCTCTCCCACGCTCGAACTCTGCCCTCACGCACTCTGCATTCACCTCACCCCTAAAATGCTCTCCCCATAGCCTTTCAGCCTCCCCTCACCTCCCACCAATTTTTAAAATTTGGCCATTATAAATATTTTTAAAATTTTCAATTTTATTTTCTATAGTTAAAATACCTCCCCCCCCCACCTTTTTAAATTAATTCCCCCTCCTTCCATTTTTTTTAATTGATCTGAAATAATTAATTAAAAAAAAAAACAGCAGAGGGAGAGAAAGAAAGGAAGTAAAAAGCAGATAGAGAAAATGAACAACATGAAAGAGGAAATGGCATATGAGTAAATATACATAGAGAAAAGTGAAATTTGCATTGTGATTTGAAGGGCGATTTTCTGAAAGAGGTTGACAATGTGAAGACAAGTTTGCCATCATTTTTAAAATAGCTCCTTGAAGAAGAAAAATCAGCTGCCTTAAAGGCTTCTTGCACAATGTTTTCAGCTGCATATTTACAAAAATATTTTTTGTAGAGATATTGTAGTGTATTGACATTGAGTAGATATTGCTTCTTCATAGTTGCAATCAATAAATTTGAGCTGTTAATTGTTGATGTAAGTCATTGTTGCTTGCCGGTTAGACAGTCAAATCTATACCTTGAGGTCCTCCATGATTTGAGGAGAAGATTTTGTACTTTGATATTTCCATAGTTGGAAGTTCTTTGAAGTCATTTGTATTTGTTTGAAAGGAAGATTGAATCACATTGTAAACGGGTGCATTTTCAGTTGAAGTCGACACCCTTTATTTTTTGAGTATAAGTTGTTGAAAAATGGCTAAAATCAATGAGGCATTAGAGTTGTTGAATAACCTCATTCATTCCAATGTTGATGATATGATAAAAATGAGCAAGAATTCTCTTTGTAATATTCAAAGTTGTTTGCAAGATGCACAAGAAAAGATTGAGTTTTTGCAGTTGGAATCTCAGCTTTAGCAAGATGAACTTTAGCACAAGAGTCACCATTCTGAACCTGTTTCTGTTCAGAAGATTGGGAAGGACTCTCATCAGAAGAAACTTAGTAATGTTGCAGTTGATTCACATTCAGTTCCTTGCACAAGAGCAGATGTACATGCAGATGCAGCATTGCAGCCTGCACTTCTCAAGCCCATCATCAGACCTTGGGAAGAGCTTGTCCAAAAAAAGTATAGAATTGGTATTGGATATGTCAAGGATTTGTCCTTTCATATTCTAGACTACACCAAGCCCATCATATTTTAGAGTGCCGGATTCCTGTATGACAGTTCACCTGCAGCTATTCCAGATCCCGCTCTGCTTCAACAACAACAACAAATTGTAAAATGCCAACACTGTGATCAAGTTGGCGACATGAAATATCATTGTTTTGATCTTCATCCATGCAAGCACTGTGGTTAGCACACCCATTCTTCAGATAGATGCTTCAGAAACAAGCCTCCTACAAGAAAAAATATTCATCTTTGATGGATCGCTTCTTGGAAATGGGCATCAACAACCAAGAATATGTTTAAGACATATCACAGAACTTGTTCTAGAATATTGAGCAAACTTGCAGTTGAGTTTTCTCCATCATCTCACCTTGTCCCTGATAGGGGGGAAAATGGTGGTCATCTACAAGCTTCGACGTCAGATCAAGCAAGCTTGAGCCACAATCTCTCATTCCATGTTCAGAGTTGTAGCTAGAGACACAGCAGTTTAAGCGAGCTTGAGCCACAATTTTTCATTCTAGATTCAGAGTTGTAGTTAGAGACAGGGATGCCCATGAGCATGCCTTCGATTGGTGGACAACCTTAAACCATCATCTTTGGTTAGTGGACAACCTTAAACCATCATAGGTTGTAGACCTCCCTTCTTTTAGGTTGAAGGTCTCCCTTTCATATATGAGGGACATTTCCTCTAGCAGAAGCCTTCAGCTTCTTGCCAGCTTTGGTTGATTTCAAGGAAATGCTTAAAGAATTCCAGTGTTTTTGGTCATCCTTAAACCATCACAGGTTGTATACCTCCCTTCTTTTATGTTGAAGGCCTCCCTTTTTTATGAGGGACAATTCCTCTAGCAGAAGCTTTCAACTTCTTGCCAGTTTTGGAAGAGTTCTGAGAACTGCAACAAGTATTTCATTCCAGTGTTGGTGGTCATCCTTAAACCATCTCTTTTTTCCAACATTTCAGAGAGTTGATTCAGCCCAAGTGCTACCATGTATACTTTTCAGATTTTTATTACAACTCTCTTCTTAGACTCACACATACCCCTTCGGATTAAGGGGGGGAATGTTGGAACACCTAATTCTCCATGGGTAGGTGTGGAATGTGAAAAGTTACAATGAGTCCAAGTGACCTTGGAATGTGAAACGAAGAGTCACACCATTGTAATATAAATGTACATCACGTATAATGGAAAAATAATAGAGCTACACGCTTATCCTTCTATTGTGTGTTGAGTCTCTTGTTGTGTGTGTTTATCTTTCTCAGACACCATGTGTGTGTTTAACATGGTGTTTAATAGAATCAAATAGATGAGCATTATGAAACATAGAAGTGGTTGAAGCACCTTTAGGCATCACTACAACAATATTATAGAGGGTTGAGAGTGATGATGTATGAGATAATGTTTGCAGCAGAAAAGTGAGTTGGCCTGATGATCGAAAGAGAGTATTAGAACAGAAAGAAGATAAGACTTGTTAATAACAGCATTGAGTTCTACTACATGACCAAACGATTTTTTTATAATGACAATGATCTTATGTGGTAGTGATATTTTGATTATCATAATTGACAGTGATACAAATTTACCTTGATACATTCTTATTGTATCCTTTATATTGATATTTGACAAAGGTGTTTGAATATGATCTATGATAGTGACTTATGGCTTATGTCTATATGATTCATGGGAATGACACTATGACAAGAAAAATATTAGATGAGATCATTATACGACTAAGTGAAAGAATGTGGTGTGGGAAAGAATGATTGAGTAAACGTGCAAAAAAGTTTTGAGTTGAAGTACAGTAGTAGTGGAAATAATAAACAATGATGAAGTGGAACAACAGTAAAAGAAGTGTGGCCGCATATAGAAGTAGAAATGAGGTAGAAAAATAGTGACAACATGTGAGGTAGTATGATAGTGGAAGAAGTGAAGTGCAATGGTAGTAGCAACATGAAGTGTAAGTTGAGGTGTGGGGCATGAGAATTGAATTTTACAATGGGACTCAAGACTTATGCCTAAATTATGAATGTTTGTAAGACGTTTCTGTGAATGTTTGTACTTCATGATTTATTTTCACATATACTAAGATAGTTTAACTATTTTAGTTATTTTAGTGCTTATCTTGTTTAGAATGTGTTGTAATGTTTGTAATTGGTGTCTCATCCTTGTGGAGTATTCTGCAAGATATTAGACATATCTTTCTCAATTTTTTGTGTGTAATGACTATCGCATCCCTTGTGGACTATTCCATTGGATGTTAGATGGAATCATTCGGTTCATGTGTGTCTCTTCCTAGGTGGTACTATTACCTCTTTCTTAGATGCTCACTTATCTTTATCACCCCGTAGTAGAAGAACCTTGATACACTCACAATTTTACATTCAACAAGCACACCCCCTTTTATTTTCAGAACTACATCTACATCACTCTCTCTTGCTGACATCAAGAGTCAATGTATATCTTTAATAATAAGGAAAGCAAGCCTTTGTTCTGAATGAGACTCTTATACCAAACAATGTGAGGTATAAATGGGACTTCATATCAGGGATATCCCCTAAATGTTGGTGGGTCCAGTAATGTCAACACTTAGATATGTTAAATAAAAAGGAATAGGAAGTTGTTAATGTACATAAAATATTGAAGGTCACACAAGACTAACATAAGAGTTATATAGACCAAAACATAGCACATAAGAAGTTTTGAATAGGAGATCATGCATATCTCCAAATAAGGGAAAACCAGATTTCTTTAAGAGTGGGATTATGTGCCAAGTTAATACCAAGATATTGTGAACCATTTCATATTTTGAAGAGAGTGGGGCCAGTAGCATACAAACAAACCATTCCTCCCATAATGAAGGAACATGATGTGTTTTATATATGTTTACTTAAAATATATATACATGAAGTTAACCAATTATTGATTGGACTTTGATATAGGTGGAATATAACATAAAATTCCATCCAAAACCACAATGGATACTCAACAAAGAGGACAACCACGCTCCATGTAATTCAAGGTAAAATGGAATCACTTTGGTCCAACTCGAGCAACATGGGAACTATAGGATTCCATGTAGAAGTCATACCAATTTGGTTTTATGTATAAGTTTAGTTCTACAGATAGTAGAACACTGAGGATGATTTTTTTAGGAGGATGGGAATGTAACATCCTTTTTTATAATTCCATTTTTTTTTAATGTAATTAAAATATGACAATGTTGGAGATCCATGATGGATGGCATGCTAAACTATTTGATGTAAATATTTTTCTAATATAACTATAAATTTCTAAAGTTGAAGATGAGGACAAGAATAGATTGATTAGAAATATAATATAGGGGATTGGGATGTTTCCTATATTCCTTGAAATTAATGTTCATGACCCATGTTGAATTGTAGAATAATAAGAAATTGTGAGAGGAATGGGGAGAGGAGGTACTAAATTTCTCTAACATGGGATATGCACCTTACAATGGATTCCTTATTAACTCTTTAGCTCAAGAAAGGGAGCGTAAACCTATCATGCATGAAGTAGTTCACATGAGGATAGGGAATTTAATTTTGTGATTCTAAATTGTTGGGTTTGGAGTATTATATGTTAAATCCAAAATGAGTGTAAGCTAGAGACTTGTAAATATGAGCTTGGAAGCTGGACGAGAAATTCCAATCTTTAAATGTGCTAAATTAGGATACCAAAGAGAGATTCCTCTGCTTGAATTAAGTAAATTGAAAAGAACTAAACTATTTGGTTTTTTTATGCACATGAAGCACTAGAATCTTAGGGATTATAGAAAATGGGAATGGATTTCCTTCTATGTTGTGAAGGCCCTTAGTGGCTATATTTTGTTTTATTAACCCAAACTTATTGCTCGTGTCGTGGAATCCCCATTTCCTAGCTAGTGAAGGAATTTTTCCTTCATACTCTATACATTGAATTAAACTCTTTGTTGTTATTCACTAAGTGAAGCATCCATTAGACATTCAATATGGTTGGTGGAGAGTTTTCATCCCTTATTTAGTTTCCAAAAATATTAAGAGGAATAGATAAGTGTACGAATTGCAAATTTTTATCAATACTTCATATTTAAATATTATTTTGGATACACCGTGTATGTGTGCAATGTTAGGTTGAGAGTTGTATGGTTTTAATGAGTATTCATTATGCATGATCAATGTACTGATAAGTTAACATAATGGGCCTGAAATGTTGAAATAAATTATTTTATTTTATGAATGTTGTGTAAAATGGGATCCTTCCATATATGTTGAATGAGATAATTATGTGTTTTATTCTCATAAATTCATATTTTATCATTGGATGTGTTTGATTGTGTTATGTTTACATTCCTTTTTTTAATCATTTATGACATTTTCTGATATACTGTGTGTTTCCAAAGGGGAAGGACTGATAGGTTGGTGGTCTTAGTTATTAATACTCTTTTGGTTAAATCATTGTTCCTTGTGAATTAGAGTAAAAAAAGGTTAGGATGCCATGGGTAGGCTAAATAAGCCTTATTTTTTATGTGAGGATTGGAAGGTTTTGTTAATGATGATACCCAAAAGAAAGAGTAGAATCCATGATGAGTAAGGAGAGATTCAAAAGGAAGGAACATCTAAGATTTAGTTTGGAAGCGTTCACCAAAGAAATATCAAGATAAAGGAAATCCTACAAAATAACTTAAGTGGTTAAGGGATCTCAAGTTTAAGCCTTGGCTTTGGAAAGAAAGGAAATTTTATGGTTTGACCCCTGTAACTCAATCTATTAAGAGAATTTCGGGTTTGCGTCCCTTAGAATGAAACTTTTTAGAAAATTATGGATGGTATTCTCCATTGATATGGTGGAGTATTGGAAATTTGGGGTTTGAAAAACCCCATCCTTAGTCCTATTTAGATAGATTGATGAGAGTGAGGAGCAAGATATGGTCATAGGTAGATAGTCGTAATATCAAAATATCAAGCCATCGAGGAAACAAAAGTAAACTCATTATGAAAAATGCCAAGAAATAATTTTCAATGGGAAGCATTTGATCTATTAACAAGGAGCACGAAGTGATGGCACTAAAAATTTGGAACCTCTAAACATTAGACTAACCAAAGTATCAAGTAATAGGAGAACCGAGGGGTGATGTCATGATTTTATGACATGGGTATGCCATGTGCATGACATCTTTCACCTAGATCTGGCCTTTTGCCACGGCAACCTTATGAATATGAGTGACATTTGAAACACATAAAGAGTGCCACATGGAAGCGGAAATGTACTCTTATCCAACGTGATAGGTGGTTATTGGTAATCCATGATTGATGTGTCATGAGAAGCTATTATATAGACATATAAAAATATCAAAATTTCAAGAGGTTTTCATATTGGAAACCATTGTTATCTTGATAACCTGATATACATGTCAAACATGCCATGTGTTGAAAATCTCATCCTTTTCCATGTGGAAAGCTATGATTGGGTGAAAAGGTTGTGAGGTGGTGTGCCAAGATTTCCTCATCCCTATAAACTTATGAATGTTGAAATGGCAACAAGAAATGGCACCCATGGGGCTTCTGATTTAATTTTCCCTTAATTAAATTGGAAGAGAAATTGTAATTCCATCACATGACAACTTGTATTAGTTAACTAAGTTAGAATGAATGATTTAGATTTGGAAATTCAATTTGAGGGTCTGATAGGATGCATGTAGAGTTATCCTATGATTTTAGAGGGTCCAGTTACAGTTATTTGTAAGTTGTAATTAATTAATTAATTGAGAAAAAATCAATTTAACTAGTTCTAACTAAGAGATGTGCTAGTGATAGGTCCATTGAATTAAATCTGATTTAATTCAAAATGAGTGATAAATAAGTTAACTAATAATTTGTTATAAATATATGTTGCATGTTAGTTCTAAGGAAGGCCCAATTGGGATTGGGGTTAAAGGGAAGATAATTTTCAGTTGTATTATTAGAAAATTATATAGGTAATGCATGAGGTCACTAGTAAGCTTGGGAAGGATTACAAAATCATTAATTGGGAATTTTATAATTAATAGGGGCTCAAGTATCCCAATAATGAATAAGAAAGGCTGGGCAAACAGGGGTTGATAATTGGTTAAGTATTTGACCGATTTTTCCTACAGTAGAGTGAGATAGTTAACAAAGTGCAAGAGTTTCTCAGTACATGAAATATCATTATATTGTTTCATGATCTTGACCACATGTAATGTACATATAGTGGGGTTTGGAGAAGTTTATTTCCCCATATACATATTTTTTTGTGAGATTTATTATTTCTTTCTCTTTCTTGTTATGTGATTGTGTGATCAAATTTTGTTTCCACAAATTGTAGAAGGATTTACTATTTTTTTTTAGTATAGTAAAATATCAGATTGAATCCCTTGGTTATATTTTGTACATGGTATCAAAGCTACAGGAATCACAATAGAAGAGAAGAAATTGAGTATTTTTTTTAACATGCACATCGAATTTTCAGATTTATTCTTCGGGACCAGCAGCAGATCAATATGTCTTTCAATTTCTTGAGACTCGAATATGCACTCAAGGGTGATTCAAATTACATAGAATGGAAGGACATGACATAGGTGGTGTTGGAGGAAAAAATACTGAAGGCATTCATTGATAGTGATATTCCTCATCCATTTGAAAAATATTCTCAACTTCTTAATGCATCGAAGAATAATGTAGCAAAGGTGAGAAGGATATTGTTAGAGGGAGCTTGAGATCATGTTGTCTTGAGTCTCCATGGAAAGGAAAATACATATGCTATGTGGAAGGCCTTAACATATATGTTTTAGAATAGTAGCGATCACGGGAAGTTGGCGCAAAAATATCAAGATGGATAAGGGTGACACGATCCAAAAATATTTGACGAAGTTCACTCGATGTCGATATGAGCTTGGAAGTGTTCGAGTGACAGTTGCCAACGATAATTTGGTGAGAATAGCTCTTGTAGGCATTCCAAAGAGTAGGCATAGCTACCACAACTCTGTTTATGGGAGAGATAAGCTATTGAACTGAGAATGATTGTGTTCCAACTTGGTACAAGAAGAAATTCGGCAGAGCACTAGAGATGGATCCTCATCAACGACTGATGATGAGGAGAATTGTGCCTTGGCTAGAAAATTGAAGAAAGTAAAAGGGAAGGTGTCCCATTCCAAATCCATGTTCGGTAAGGCAGGAAATAAGTGAGACTTGTCAAAGGTAAAATGTTTCAACTGTCATGAGCATGGATACTATCCCACAAATTTTCCACAAAAGAACACCAACAAGAAGGCCTTAAGAGGAGGAGCAGGTTAATCTTTGGCTTCACAATTCGAGTTGGAATTCAATCTCATCACATGCATGGTGTCATCGATGATGAGTTATGTTTGGTAATTGGATTGTGGGACTTCGTTCCATATGATCAGCAACAAATAATTATTCAATAGCTTGGAGGAGAAGGATCTCCATATGCACATAGAGATGCATGAAGATCAGAGGTATAGCGCTACCAGTGTTGGTATAGTTACTTTCTAGATAGAGTCAGGTAATCCACTCACATTAAGAGATGTCATGTATGTTCCTACGTTAAAGAATAATTTGGTTTATGTTGTTATGTTGGAAGATCGTGGATATGACGTGATATTCAGTGAAGGAAATGTGTTCCTTCATAACAAAGGCATAAGAAATGTGTACAAGATTTGGGTTCGACTAAAGAACCTATACAAACTAGATGTATAAAATTGTGTTTCATTGACCATGTAAAAAGAGAAGGTGGAGAACCGAGACATCAGTGAGTTATGGCATAGGAACGTGGGCCATCTACACCATGGCACTTTGAAGATCATGCAACAGATTTGAACAGGACTTCCAAAGGGTGCACTTGCACAGAGAGATACATGAAAAGGGTGTACATTGTGGAAGTATACCAAGGCCACCTTTCACAATAATGAAATTCAAGCCACAATGATCCTTGAGAGAGTTCACTCAGATATGTGTGGACGGTTCTTGACAACTTCCAAAACAAATCACAATTAGTATGTGATTTTTGTTTATTATTTTTCAACAAAGTGTTGAATTTTCTTCATGCATAAGAAAGATCAGACATTCTTCAAGTTTTGTGAGTTCAAGAAACTTGTTGAGAAATATACAAGGAAGAGGGTTAAGGCTCAGAGGAGCTACAATGGTGGAGAATATATCTTTAAAAAATTCAAGAACTTCTATGCCTCAGAAGGAATTCGAAGAGAATTGATAACACCTCATAACCCACAACAGAATGGGGTTGCAAAAAAAAGGAACAAAACTATTGTGGGTTAAACACGAGTTATTTTGCATGATTAGGGCCTACCATTATTCCTATGGGGGGAAGCATGCTATGGAGTATTATTTTTGAAGAAAATAGGTCCTCATTGAATTCTTGGGATGAGTACACGAAAGGGGGATTTTTAAAGTAATAGATTGGATGTGTTGTATTTTAAAATTTTTGGTTCATCAGTTTATTTCCATGTAACCAAAAATTCCAGTAAGAAGCTAGAGCCAACAACAGAGTTTGGGATATTTTTGTGGTACACTAATACACCTCACATCTATTAGGTGTACTTGTGAGCACACAAAATGCAAGTGGTCAAAAGAGATGTTAAATTCAATGAAGAGAAAGTCATGTGATTATCCCTTGAGAGGGAGCTTGAGTTGCATGTAGTTGAGGAGATCTTGGCTCCAAAGGATGAACCTCAAGATTTGGGGAATCCACTAGCAAAGGAATAGAGTGTGGTAGAAACCACTCATGCATAATCATCCACCAGAGATGGAAGAAAGTGCACTAGAGAGGATGACATATTATTGCTAGATGCGAGAGATAATGTACACGCATCACATCATAGGTAGTGAAGGTTCCTAGAGTAGTACAGTAGATACATGTTTCTTATGCGCGAAGGTATTGAGATAGAAACATATTCTTTTGAGGAAGTAGTGTATCATACAGTGTGGGTTGATGCCATGGTTGAGGAGTATGACTCCATTATCAGAAACAATGGATGGGAAGTTTCCCCAAGAATTGTGGGAAAGTTAGTTGTAGGATGTAGGAGGGTCTACAAGGTGAAGCAGGTAGAATATGTGAGTGTGGAGAAGAAAAAGGAAATATTTGTGGTCAAAGGATTCTCTCAAGTGGAGGGGATTAACTATGATAATAATTTTGCACCAATCTCAAGGTACTCATCTATTAGATCCATCCTTGCACTCTCAACACAGATGGGATGGTAGATACATAATATGTATGCAAATACAAACTTTCTTGATGGAGTTATTGAGGAATAAGTGTACATTGAGTAGCCATAAGGTTTTGAGACCTTAGACAGGGAGTCACATGTGTGCAGACTCAAGAGAGAAATGTATGGGATAAAGAAAACACCTCCTGCTTGGTAAACTATGATTGACAACTATTTCACTAGGTTGGGCATCACCAAGAGTGAAGCAAATGAAAACCTATATCATATTGTTGTTGATGGTAAGATTTTGATTATTATAATTTATTTCGATGATCTAATACTGATAAGTGATGAGAAACGTATCAAGTCTTACAAAGACAATATTGCAAGAGAAATTGAGATGAAGGACATGGGGCTCTTGAAATATTTCCTAGGATCAGAAATATGGAAAAGAGATGGGGAGCTATTTGTATATCAGGGAATGTATGCCAATGAGATATTAAGGAAGTTCCACATGGAGGGAAGAAAACCCATGGAGGCTCCTCTAGCAAGAAACTGGAGGAAAGAGGATGCTACTGCAGGAGAAGTAGTGGATGCTACTATTTATAGACAATTTGTGGGTTCACTCTTGTATTTGGTGAAGACATAACCAGACATATGCTACGTTGTTAACCAACTTAGTCAAGCTATGGTTAAGCCTACCAAGATCTTTTGGAAGTTATGGAAGCATGTGTTGAGATACCTCAAATGCGCTACATATTATGGATTATGGTACACACATACATAGGGAGTGAAGCTTTAATGTTTCACTGATGTATACTAGGCAGGGAGTCCATCCGATAGGAAGGGAATGTAAGGGCACATCTTCAACATAGGATCAACAATAGTTTCCTGGTGCAATAGGAACAAATATCAGTTTTACTTAGTTCAACAGAAGTAGAGTACATGGTGGTTAGTTAGGTGGCATGTGATTCCATATGGATGAGGAAGATGCCTTTTGGTTTTTTTTGTCAAAAAATGGATCCAAAGATGATACATTGTGATAACCATAGCTACATCGAACTCTGGGTTAATCTATTTTTTCATGACAGGTACAAGTATATCGATATATGGTATCACCATATCAGAGATTGTGTGCAAAGGTGCATTATCTCATTAGAGTACATTGCCATAGAAGAGTAGGATGTAGACATCTTGACAAAGGCACTGGCACTAGAAAGAAGCAAATTCAACTTTGACAGAGGAAGGATTAGGGTAACAAATAAACCCTTTCTTTTTGAGAGGTAGTTTTGAAATGGAAACAAGAAATGGCACCCATGGCACTTCTGATTTAATTTTCCCTTAATTAAATTGGAAGAGAAATTGTAATTCCATCACACGACAACTTGTATTAGTTAAATAATTCAGAATGACTCAGTTAGCTTAGGAAATTGGAGATGAGGGTATGATGGGAGCCATGTATATTTCTCCCATTATTTTAGTGGGTTCAATTACAATTATTTGTGATTTGTAATTAGTTAACTCAATTAATTTAGTTAAAATGAGTTTAACTAGTTCTAACTAAGAGATGAGCTAGTGATAGTTACAACAAATTAAATATGATTTAATTGAAAATGAGTGATAAATTAATTAATCGATAATTCACCATAAATAGTTGTTGTGTGTTAGTTCTAAGGAAGGCCCAGTTGGGATTGGGTTTAAAGGGAACATAACTATCAGTTGTACTATTATAAAATTCTACACGTCATGCATGATGTCACTAGCAAGCCTGGGAAGGATTGCGTAATCATTAATTTGGAATTTATTAATTAATAGGGGCTCAATTAGCCCAAGAATTCTTAATCAAGTCTGGGAAGACAGGGGTTGAGAATTGATTAAGTATTGGACTAATTTTTCCTAGAGCAGAGTGAGACAATTAGCAAAGTGCAAGAGTTTCTCAGTACGAGAAATAACATTGTATTGTTTCATGATCTTGACCATATGAAATATATAGATAACACATTTTTGAGAAGTTTATTTCCCCATATACCTCCTGTGTTGTGCGATTAATTATTTATTTCTCTTACTTTTTATGTGATTGCATGATCAAATTTCATTTCCACAAATTGTAGAAGGATTCAATATTTTGTTTTAGTACATTACAAGATGAGATTGAATCCCTTGGTTAGATTTTCTACAATCAATGTTTTGTGAGTATTTTTAGTTATAATTTTTTTTTTGAATCTTCGGTAAGACATTTTGGAGTGTTGTTATCTCAACATTTGATAGATTTAATATTGTATTAGCGTATTAGAAAGTTTTGTGCATATTAAAATATTTCTAGGTCGATTCATCAATATATCGACATATCAAAATGCTCAGGGTTTGGAGAATGCACAACTTGTGAAATCACCAATATGGAAAGGCTCTAGTATAGCAAGAAGGCAACAAACTTGGACCGATGTAGGGGAGATACATGGCTAAGAGTTTCTGCGTGGTTGTAAAAATAATGAAACAGGTTTTTAAAAGGGTGAAAGTTTAGAGACTTTATGCTAGAATCTTAATTTTAAATGAACTTTATATGGTGGGAAACCCCTCGATGAGCCAACGATGATAGTGGTATCATAAATATCATTTAATATTATGAGAGAAATAATACTTTGACCCCACCTTTGTAATAAAACTTGAAGGAGAAGCGTAATTACACTCCACAATACTAATATGACATTAGGTGGTTGGGTGTGTTACAAGAATACTCCACATCACTATAGATGTCATTGAAACTTTTTAGGTGTACCACCTTGGTATTATTTTCCATCCAATGTTTATATGTGGCATCTTATTTGAAACTTTCTAAAATGGATGGAGAACTGTTTCCTAATTCTCTTCATGTAGGAGATGCAATTTAAACCCTAATTTGTTGTGATTATTTCTTTTTATCATATTAACCTTCTTTCTCTTGAGATAACTATAAATTTGGGAAAAGATCTCACTTTTTAACACTTAGTTTCATAACTGTATATGGAAAAATAAGTTGTAATGTAAATTTTCCCTTTTTGTTTAATGCCTAAATGTTTGGCTTATCAAGTTATAAATCAATAGTGGTGATTAACTATTTATATTAATATTTTTAAAAATAATATAAATATTCTCTCTCTCTCTCTCTCTCTCTCTCTCTCTCTCTCTCTCTCTCTCTCTCTCTCTCTCTCTCTCTATAATCTAGAAATGCCAAAGCAAAATTACTCCTCATAAAATGCCTCAACTCTGAAACTATATAAAATGAATTGAAATTCGATTAAATTTTATACAGTTTTAGAGTTGAGACAGTTTTAGAGTTGAGACTTTTTATAAGAAATAATTTAGTTTTGACATTTCTCATTACTCACATCAAAATATATATGGTTGATGTTTAGTATTAGTCATGACTCATTTTCATGTAAGTAGTAAAGATAAGATAAGCCACACTTAGTGACTCAACCTTATTACCGACATAAAAATATATATGGTTGCTATTTAGTATTGCTCATGACCCATTTTCATGTACACGGTAAAGATAAGCCATGCTTAGTGACTCAACCGTATATATTTTAATTTTTAATCAAATAATATTTTATTTTCAAAATGGAGGAATAACCTATTATGAGTATTTTAACCCAACGTTTCAAACTTGTTAAGTGAGTCCATCATAAGGGGTAAACACCCAATGTTCTTTAGAAAATTTTTGAGAATTATGGCAAAGGAATAATAATATAAATAGTAATTTTTAGTAGAAATTTTAATTCTTAATAAGGAGGTTGGTTGGAAGAAAGGCTAATATAATTTTATTTATTTATTTATTTATATTTTAATTAACTTTATATTTTTATTTATTTATTTAGTTATTTATTAATTTATTATTTATTATATTTCATTTAATAAAAACAATGTAAAAAGAACTTTTGACATCCCTAAAATTTCTTTACCTTGCATAAAATAAACTGATAAAATTTCCAAAATCATTAACAAACATAATTTCCAAAATCTTTAACAAACATAACATTAAGATTGCTTTCACTCCTCCTAATACCATAAGAAATATTGTAGACTCTGCCAAGGACCTATAAACCCTAGATTACAAAAAGGCATCTACATCATACTGTGCTCTTGTGGAAAAGAATATATTGGTGAAACTGATAGATCCCTTAACATTAGACTTAAGGAGCATACCACTGACATATCTAGGAACAGAACTGAAAAATCCTCATTAGCAGAACATGCCTTCTCATCCTCGCATTACATACAAATGGAGGATGCTAAACTTATATCCAAAGAAGATCATTACCTAAAAATAAAAATCAAAGAGGCCATAGAAATAGAGAAAAGGAAAAATAACATGAATCGCGATGATGGCCTTAACATCAGCAACACTTGAAAACCTCTAATACATCATACCTCGCACGACATCAATTTTAATAATAATAAATCCATAAAGTGATAATGAGTTTTTTTTTTTAAATTACCTTACCCTATATTATTACCTCTCTAATTATTAATTAAAAAATAAATAAATAAATAAAGATAAATAAATAAAATAAAAATAAAAATAAAACAAATAAAATAAATAAATGTTATTATTTGTGTAATTATTAATTTAATAAATTTTTAATTAAAAAATAAATATTAAAAATAAATAAATAACAAATAAATATAAATAAATAAATAAATAAAATATAATAAATAACTAAATAAATAAATAAACACAGAAAGTTAATTAAAATATAAATAATTAAATAAATAAAATTATATTAGCCTTTCTTCCAACTGACCTCCTTATTAAGAATTAAAATTTCTACTAAAAATTACTATTTATATTATTATTCCTTTTCCTTAATTTTCAAAAAATTTCCAAAGAACACTCGGCGTTTACCTCTAATGATGGATTCACTTAAGAAGTTTGAAATGTTGGGTTAAAATACTCATAACAGGTTATTCCTCCATTTTGAAAACCAATTCAACTTGTATGGACTCCCTTTTTAAAAATATTTTATTTCTTATTTATTATAATTTTATTTCATTACAATTTATAGTACTATTATTCATATAGAATTTAAAACAATTATTTTCAAAACATTGGAAATGTTTTAATGTTAAATTTATGTTTTATAATAATGAATTTTAAATAAAATAATATATTATTATTATTATTTAAATTTCTCTTTAAATATATTTTGAAATTAATTTTTTAATATTTAATGATATGCTTTTTAAAGATTTATTTAATTATAATTGAAATTTCAATTTAAAAATATTATATATTTTTAAATTTTATTATATGTTATTATGATTATGTTTTAATAATTAAATATGTTTTATAAATATAATAATATATTAGTAATATATTTTTTATTGAATATAATCTAAAAATTGAGTGGTATATATTTATATTTTTATTAAGTATATATTTTGTACATCTATTAAAATTATATTAATATACTTATAAATGTAAAATATGTAAAAAAATAGATAAGTACGAAAATAATATAATGAAGTTAGATTTCATTAAAAATTTTGAAATGGAAACTTTTTTTAGAGTGAAAATAGATTTTTTGATGTGTGGATGCTTTGTAATTTGAGAGTTATTTTAATTTTATAGGTTTATTATTATTTTATTATTTTTTACTTTCATTTTTTATTTTCTTTCCACTAGGTTAAAATGTATACATTACAATATATTAATATTTTTATTTATTCTTTTATTTTATTTATCTAGACATTATGTTACAACATATCTACCATAGTAGATTACTTATATATATAACCAACCTAGATGTCATCTTAATAATGGATCTACCAAGCTTTAGATGCATCAAATCTCTTGAGATGAAAATTTCTTTTAGAGTGAAAAGAGGTTTGATATCTCTCTATGCTTTGTAGTTCTAGAGTTAAAATGGATTTACACTACTTTAATTTCACCCTTGAAAAAAGAAATATTTCACATGAATTGGTTCTGAATACCATATTCTTATTATTGTTTTATTTTTATAATTTTTTTTTTTTTTTAATTTTACTTTATTTTTTTCTAAATTCGGTTAAAATATTTATTTATTTAGACATTATGTTACAACATTTCTACCAACCTAGATTTCATATTAATGTAGGATATATCAAGTACCTAGAGGAAACAAATCCCTTGCCATGAAAACCTCTTTTAGAGTAAAAGGGAATTTCAACTTTCTTGATGAGTTGTAGCTCCGAGTTAAAATGGATCTAAGTTGATTTAATTTCAGGCTTCAAATAAACTATATTCCACATGAATTGGTTCTCAAACCATATTTCTATTATGTTATTTTTACTTTCCTTTTTTATTTGTATTCCACATAAATTGGTTCTCAAACCATATTTTTATTTTGTTATTTTTATTTTCCTTATTTATTTTATTTTAACTTAGTTAAAAGTTTACATTATATTATATTAATCTTTTCATTTAAATTTTTGTTTTATTTATTTAGACATTATGTTACACCACATCTACCATATATATAATATCTTAGTTTATATATATATTTAATTTTTTATATTTTCTTAATTACACTTTATATGTTTTAATTTTTAATAAAACACATAATAATAAATATTTGGATTTATTTTATTTAATTATTATGAATTAATAATTAAATGTGAATGATAAATATAATAACATATATTTTTTTAAATAAAACATGATAATAATTAACAATTATATTGATTTATTTTTATAATTAATATAATTGAAAAATTATTGTAAAATATATATATATATATATATATATATATATATATAATTTAAAACAATATTTAAAATTTAATTTAAAGTAATATTTAATAATTAATTTAAAATATTGTTATATATATGTGTGTGTTTTATGTATATATATAACACACACACACATATATATATATACCAATTAATTAATATTTTAATTTATTTTATTTATATGTTTTCAAGATAATAATATTATTTAAATATTATTTAAAAAAATTAATATATTGAACTTAACTTTATGTTTTAAATAAATTAAAAATTATTATATAGAAGGCTTCTTTTGGCTTTGAGATGTAAAATCTCTACTAACAGGGGCATTCACGTGATGGCTAAAGCTTATATGACTCCAAATACTGCCCATCATTGACATGGTACCACGCTCACCCACACAATCCATTGCCAATGAGACACAATCACTAGTATACATGTACACAACAAACTTCGGGTAAACACAACATTACATATTGACTCAGAAGGTGAGATGTTCACACACTACACTTACTATGAACTTTGGTATTAACATTATTGGTGCATGTGATTAAGATTGACTATAATATTATAATGTTGATAATTAAATTTATTTTATAAGTTAATTGGTATGATATTAAAATTAGTAAGTATTTATTTCTTTACTACATTTAAAAAATGATTATGGTTAACAAAGTTTTAGATAGATATATTTTCGATTAAAATTATAAATTATTAAAATTAATTACATTTTTTGATATAAAATTTTATAAAATTTATTTATTGTATCCATTTTAGTATAAATAAATAATTAATTTGTGTTATTGCAAATTGATGTTATTCTAAATATTATGTTAATGTTTTTCTTATTTTTAATGGATTTGAACCTTGAGTGTAATGGTTCTTGCATAAATACTTTATAACATGACCATCATTAATTGAGTTGTAATGTGGACTAATATTATTGTACTTTTTAATGTTATTGTAATATGTATATAATTTTAAATTTTAAATGATAAATTAATATTATAGTATATAAAAATATGTTTAATTTTTTTTTAAAAATTAAAAGAAAATGAAAAGTTAATTAATAAATAAATTCAAAATCAAAATTTAAACTTAAAAACCAAAAAAATAAAATAAAATAATAATAACAACATTTTCATAAATATTACTACCAATGTATTTACAAGTTAATATTTAAACTAATATATTTGTAATTTAATAATCTAATTTTTATATATAGAAATAATGATAGTAATCATATAAATAAATATTCAAAAAATATATTCATACAAATTACACTCATATATCTACAAATAAATAATACATATATAAATATAACGAAGAAAAAATCAAACACACATAAAAGAATACATTCATACAAATACAAAGAATACAATTAAAGAAGACACATAGAAATGTATCAAAGAATAATTTCATACACATACAAAATACTTTCATAGACATACAAAGAATAAAATTAAACAAGACACATACAAATGTAGCAAAGAATATATTCAAATCTCTTGAGGTGAAAATTTCTTTTAGAGTGAAAAGAGATTTGTTTTTTCTCGATGTGTTGTAGTTCCAGAATTAAAATCACCCTTCAAATAAGCTATATTCTACATGAAATGGTTCCCAACACCATATTTTTATTTTATTTTATTTTTATCAGTGTATTTTTATTTTTTTATTTTTAATTTTATTATTTTATTTTATTTTGAATGTATTAAAATGTTTGCAATACATTATTAAATATTTTCATTTTATTTTTTGTTTTATTTATTTATTTTACATCATCTTTACCCCACACATATATAATCTTTCAATTTAAATATATATAGATAATTACAATTTTTAGTTTAAAATATTTTTTTCAATTTAATTTTTTATATATTTTTAATTATATTTTACATTTTTTAAATTTTAATAAAACCCATAATAATAAATAATTAAATTTATTTTATTTTTTAATAAGATACGATGATTATGATTTAGCAATTAAATATGAATTATATATATATATATATATATATATATATATATATATATATATATATATAATTAATATAATTAAAAAGTTATTGTAAAATTGAATTTTATATATATATATATATATATATATATAATTTTTAAATATAATTAATATATATTTGAATGATACATATAATAACACATAATTTTTTATAAATATTTTTTAAAACATAGTATTATAATAATTATCAATTATATTGATTTATTTTTATAATTAATATAATTGAAAATTGTTGTAAAATTTTATATATATATATATATATATATATATATATATATATATATATATATATATATATTATATTATTTTTAATTTAAAAAATTTATTAATAATTAATTTTTAAATATTGCTTAATACATATATATAGAATAACAAATTTATTATAAATATTTTTTAAATAATTGAAAATTTTTCATAAAGTCAACTCATATAGATATATATATTTATTCTATTTTTAATTTAAAATAATATTTAATAATTATTTTTAAAAGATTGTTTAACATATATATATATATATATATATATATAATTGTGTTATAATTTTATTAAGTTGGTGTATTTATATGTTTTTAACATAATAATATTATTTAAATATTATTAAAAAAATCTTTTAGTATATTGAAGTTAATTTTATGTTTTAAATAAATTAAAAAGTATTATATAGATAGATTTTCTTAGTTTAGAGATGTAAAATCTCTATTAAGAGGGGAACCACATGAAGGTGAGAGCTTATATGACTCCGAAAATGGTCCATCATTGGCATGGGACTAACCGCTCATGGTCACCCACACAATCCATTGCCAATGAGGCACAATCACTATCGTACATGCACACAACAAATATAGGGTGAACATAAACATACAAAACCCACAAACATTACACATTAACTCACAAGGTGACATTTTCACACACTACACTTACTATGAACTTTAGTATTAACATTATTTTGTTGCATGTGCTTAAATTTGAGCATAAATATTATGATGTTGATAACTAAATTTATTTTATAACTTAATTGGCATGATATTAAAATTAGTAAGTATTAATTTCTTTACTTTATTTAAAAAAATGATTATGGTTAACAAAGTTTTAATAAATACATTTTTGGATTAAAATTATAAATTATTAAATTAATTAATTTTTTAAATAAAATTTTATAAAATTTATTTATTGTATTTATTTTAGTATAAATAATTCATTAATAGTGTTATTGCAAATTGATACTATTCTAAATATTATGTTATTGTTTTCCTTCCTTTTAAGGGTTTTGAACCTTGAGTATAATGGTTTGCATAAATAATTTATAACATGACAATACTTAATTGAGTTGTATCCTGTGGACTAATATTATGTACCTTTTAATGTTATTGTAATATGTATATTATTTTTAATTTTAAAATGATAAATTAATGTTATTAGTATATATAATTTTGTTAAAAAAAAAACAAAATAGAAAATAAAACAATAAAATGCTAATTAAAAAATAAAATCAAGATCAAAATTTAAACTAAAAAACAAAAAAAAATAAAAGTAAAAAATAAAAAATTAATAATAATAATAATAACATTTTCATAAATATTCCTACCAATGTATTTACAAGTTAATATTTAAACTAATATATTTGTAATTTAATAATCTAATATTTATATATAGAAATAATGATAGTATTAATATAAATAAATAGTCAAAAATATATTTACACAAATTACAAGTAATAATCCATATATAAATATAACAAACGAAGAATCAAACACACATAAAAGAATATATTCTTACACATACAAAGAATACAATTAAATAAGGCACATACAAATGTATCAAATAATAGATTCATACACACATACAAAATACTTTCATAGACATATAAAGAATATAATGAAACAATACACATACAAATGTAGCAAAGAATAGATTCATACACACACGAGAAATACATTCATACAAATCCAAAGAATACAATTAAATAAGACATACAAATGTAACAAATAATAGATTCATACATGTTAAAGAATAAATTTAGACACATACAAAGAATACAAGTAAACAAGACACATTCAAATCGAGCAAAGAACAGGTTAACGAACATAAATAATGCATTCATACACATACAAAGAATACAAGTAAATAACATATTTATAACCCAAATACATTCATTCATATATAGATATATATATCATAAAACCAAAATTATATTTATTATATATAAATAATAAAAACCAATACATAAACCTTTAGATATAATAAATTTATGAAAATAAATAATGTAAACATTTAAATATTTACAAACATTTTAAAGAATATATTCCTATTCAATTTAGATTTATAAAAATATGAATGTAAATATTAAAAAAAACAACATAAGAAAAAATTACAATTAAACAAAAATAATAATAATAATAATAAAACCATAAAAAATAAAAATAAAATTGAAGAATTTATATAAATATAAGTTAGAAATGGTATGTAATTTATGTGAACATGAGTGATTTTGTCATTTGTGTTTATGTAGGAAAGATGTTTAAAATATTGAGACAGTGTTAAAAAATTTATGTGAATAAGAGGGAATTTTCCAGTTGTGTGTATGTGGTGATGTGTCAAATATTGAAAAAAATGTTAAATAATTCAAATGTGAAAAAATGTTAAACCTTAAATAATTTATTATAATAAATGAATATATTTGTATTTGAGCATATTGAAGTTACTACAAACTAAAGATCATGAAAACAGTGAGCATAAGGAACACAACTCGGAGGAGGGTTACAATTTAACCTTCCTAAGAGTCTTTTGGATGGTTTGAATTCCCCTACACAAAAAAATAAAGTCTACTCCTTTTATTAATGATAGTTTGTGTTCATGTACATCTAAACAAAAAAATATAAATTGCTCTAATTACAACTTTATAAAACATAAAAATAGATAATGCCTTCCACTTAGGAGCAGCTTAGCGTTCATAAATTTTCTGCAACATACAACATCAAAATGATATTGTTAGTATACAAACTCTTCCTAATAAATTGTAACATAATTAAATGCACAATACATCAAGAAAATCCATTTATATTATCAAAAACACATAGAAAACATTAATACAATATTATTGTGCATTGAAGCAATACAAGTATGATATAATTTATAGATTTAACATAATAACAGTTAAATTTAAGGAAGAAGAAAAATAGCTTGCATAACACTTTTTCAAACATTTGAAAGTGTTTTGACTAAAAAAAAGTTTGAAATAATAATTAAATAATTTAGTTAGAGTAAATGGAGAAGCTAAGAGTGTCATGGTCAAGATGAAGAAGGGGCACTACAAATTGAAGAGAGCCTAGAGATGCAAGTTTAGTGTAGACTATGAAGTGAAAGTGAGTGACAAGAGGTGCACTATGAGGAATATATGTATAAGAATAAGTTAGTGATTTGAAATGAAGTGTGAGAGGGATTTGCAATGATATATGAAAGTGGTTTAAAGCAAGAATATCTTGCACTAAAGTATGAATGTGGTGAGTAGAAAAAATATATGGTTTGTCATCAAATAGGAGGTAAAATGGTAAAATTTTATATTAATTCATCTAAATAATAATTAAATACATAATGCTAAATATGATAATAATTAAATTCATAATTTTAAATATGATAAATTTTTTTACTAGAAAAAAAAAAAAAAATGTTAAAATTTTCTTTGACAAATAGAATAAGTCAAAATCAATGACCTCATTTTTTAAGTAAATCATGAACTTACCTCCTTAATCAAGGGAACTAAAATGACAGGCTAGAAATCCTTGGAATGTAAACTACCTAGTCGAGGGAAGGGCTTTACAGGAATTCCAGTATGGAAAAAGAAAAGAAAGGGCACCATATGGACGAATGTAGTTTCTTTGTAATATGAAAATGCCCCTGGAATGTTGAATCATTGAACTTGACTATTATGATAGGGTGTTATAGCATGGATTTTGATTAAACTCTATAGCAATGGATTGAATTAAATTTGGGACAGTTGTCATACACACTTGGTGTATTTTCTGTCTATATTATGATTTATGCCATTGTTGTATTTTTATAATCTCTGTCAGGACCTGTGAATAGCATTAAAGAGATTCCCAAATAGAACTACGATGGCTTCCAGAACTAAAAATCTCGCGGACATGACATCGAAGTCAGGCTCACAGAATTTATGTTTCTGTTTTTCATGTTATCCTCATTTCATCATCGTGAATAGGCCTGGGTATATCGTAGTTTTATTTTATTAATTTTATTCTATATGGCCCAAAATACCCCCCCTCTTCTTATTGTCTTCCTGTGTGCAACATAAATAACAATTTAGAATATTCCTCCATGTACTCTGAAATTTGTAAGATATTACTCTGTTTCCAATACTAAATGTAGATGTTTTCATAGTTTAGAACATATATAACCGAATTATGTGGTTTGTTCTGATTGAGGCAGTCCACAATTTTCCGTGATCCATTTTGCAGAGGAAATCACATTTTGGTAAGAGTCATGTCGAATATTTTATTGATTCTTTCTCAGGCAGATTCTCTAGGATACTTTTGATAAGTTTATGGACAAATGCAGGTAATCAGTGACACCTACACTCCTAATGGAAATATCACCATGTATACTCTGCAATGAACTTTTCTGTCACGTGGCTCAGGTCAAGGTTGAGAAGGTCAATTAATACGTCACTCAGGTCAAGGTTGAGAAGAAAACTGACAGAAAAAATTGAACAGAAGAAATTATTCGAGTCACAAAACATAAGAAATTATTGGTGTATGAGGAATAACAGTAGAATTACACTAACTTCTATAACTACCAAATATCTTTTCCTCTTCACTCTTTCATAAATCCGAGAAACAGAAGCTCTCACCATTTTGTGTGATTAAGGATTGGACGCAATAAAGGAAATGGTCAGAAAAAAATAAAAATAAAAAGTTGTTTGATAGTGGGCTTTATGATTCATATTAGTCATATGTTCGAAATATCAAGACAACCTATATATTAATTTGAAATCAACATTTATCAATTCTAAAACCATGTCATAATCAATGATAAACTCACAATCATCATTCATAGTACATGATGCTACAACTATCACCTACTTACACTCATGCACAAATCAATTGTCCTAACACATACATGTTATTACAACTATATTAAAACAAGATCATTACTTCATGCAATTTTATAGAAACATGCTCTTTCATGTGATTAATCAAGCATTCAATAGTAAATAGATGATATAATAGACACCAACACTCAAACACCATATATATGACATAATTAAACATTCAAGTACAAAGTATACGACATAATAAATCTCATACCTTAATGTATCTTAGCGGAGGCTATCTTGTCTACAATATCAATCTATATTAGCATGATATAACTTCACAACATATAAATCCAATCATAAATAAGGTCATTATATCCATAAAAGTATCTAGCTAACATGCTCACAAAATAAAATCATAAACAATTTTCATTCATGCATACAATCACATATGCATAGTCATTCTAGACATAATACAACACACTGTTATAATTAGGTCAAATCATGCCTGAATTTCATAACCGTAACCAACTGTATAGGCCAATACAAATTAGAAAAATACATATAGCATCAATATATTAATTTTATAACCCTAATCATCAGGGTAACTAACATATAACAACAATAAGTTAAAATATAGCATGCTCATCAACAACATATAAGATAATCATTGAGCTAACTAAAATTTAACATATAAAATGCTCCTCAACAACATATAATATAACCATCAAGCTAATACCATGCTTGAATAACAAATGCATTTACATATGATCACACTAATTAACTAACATATATCATTTATGTAACCGTAAAATCAGTAGAATGAAAGGCATACACATAACCATAGTGCATATGACTACCTTGATCACCTAGATTTTATCATACATGTAACCATAATAATAATATAATGAAAAAGATATAAGTAACCCTATTTCATATAACAATCCATTAACTAACATACCTGTATGGTGATTTGATCTTACCCTAAGGTCTAGTGTTGCAAATTCACTTTGATGGTCTGCATCTCATGCTCTATCTTAACCAACACATTAGCATCATAACATAAAAATATCATCATGATGACCTAGTTACATAAAATGACCTTATGCACAACAATCTTCACCAAACGAATGCAAACTTGACCATATGCACCCACTTGACATGTATATCCAAGCATGAATGACCAATGCATGTTCAAGATATGACATCACATAAGCAAGCATGCACATAAAACACAGAAGCATGACCAATATGTGACCTAGAATAAACAAGTAATTCATACACAACATCTAGCAACACGTAAGCAAGCATACACGAACAATACATGGGCATGAGCAACACATAACTGGTCATACACGCATGACAACATGTTGACAAAAACACCATCAACACTTCCATGGTGACACCATGACCACCATGGCCAACACAACATGGATGCAAAAAACAAATACACCATAGGCATGAGAAAACATATGCAACCAACAAAAAATCATGACCAACACATCGCCCATCCAGTCCAAGGGTTGAACCATGCTCTAATACCTCTCTGTAACACCTTTTTCCCACATCTTCCCTAGTATCCTTCCAACCATGGTAAACATGTGATGATAGGATACTATAATGAGATTCAACCTCCCATGTGACCTTAAGGAAGTGGAACCGATGGAAAACACCACCTAAACCACCCCCATTAGGTAACCCAACCATTCATGCCTCTTACCCCTGGGTCGCATTGGCATTTTGACCGCTTTTCAGCCATAGGCACAAGCATAACACTACATTTTAGGGGCTATGAGGCTATATTTGCAAGAACAACACTGCATGTCAGGGGCTAGGGCCCAAAAATCTTGGTTTTGTGTCTGTATCTCTAGGATTTCAACCACAACTTTCGACCCATAGCCCAAGTCACTGCACAAAAGTTCATGAAAACTTAAGGGATGTTAAATAACCATAGTAAAATGATATGGGAGTAATCAAATCAACAAGAAATCATTTGGACCCCTCCTAACCATGACAGGAACTTTGTCAAATATGTCAGAAATATTCAATTTAAGGGTGTAAACAAGATATTTAAACATATGGGTTTCATACTTATCTGAGAATCACTAAGAATAATTTCTCCCTTACATCATTAGTTGCAATACAATCTATTTGAAAATAGATACATTGTGCATTCATTTACAAGTAAAAACATAGATAGATTCATACATCATCACTGATCAAATACATTCTTATAACAAAAACAATAACAATATAAATATGATGGATACAACAACAATAGAAACAACATAGAAACCAGTACATTTGCATACGAAATACCAAAGGAATGAGCTCTTCATTACTGAATGTAAAAATCCAACTAGAGATGGGAGTTTCATGTTCCACCAAACCATAGATTGGTTGAGCTAAGTCTCTCTTTAGCTAATCACCCCCATGCCATATTCCAAGCATGAATGTAGGATCTCATCAAAAATATCAATCACAATCAAAATAGGGATTCTAGAGGCCAAACCAACTCAAACCTCAATCAGTGATTCCACCCCACGGTTGAACAACACAATCATCATAGATTGGTATCTATCCAAGCTACTCCTGGGCTCCATAGTGTTTGTTCCAATGAAGGGTCTAGGACTAGTAACTCAACACCAACCATTTCTGAGCTCTAGAGAATTTTTCCAACCAAGGCTCGAGGACTAGTAATTCAACCCAACATATATCCCTCGGGATCTAGAGTGTTTGTACAAAAAATGCTCCAAGAACTAATAAATCAACCCAACATTTAAATGAATCATGAGAACCCACCAGAAAACATTCAATGGAAATAAACCCATAAAACCATGGCTATCCAGGAAATGGAAAGGGTAGGAAAATCCACTGTCAATCCATGAAATCGTCCATGCCAATGAAATATTATAATCAATAAACCACATGCAATATCATGCATGGAAAAAATAACGAGGAAAAGATACATGCAACTTGGTACCTTCACTCAAAAATTGTTTTAGATGATGATCCCAATGTCCTATTGCGCTTTCCCGTTCTTCCTTTGCAATATTGCTCCAAATCACCCTATATCCACACACTCCAAGAGTGCCCAAATAAAAATTTAAACATCTAAGAGTATGAGAGTGAGAGAGAGAATAATGAGGGCTCCAAAAGTACACTGTAAAAAAATATTACCAATTGATCCTCAAAGTTTTTTTTATCAATGATCCCTATATTTTGTTAATTTTCTATTATTTTCCTTCATTTTCCTCCTCACATGCAACCTGTGACCTTTCACCTCCATTTTCTCCTATTTTCCGTTATTTTCATAAATAAATTCCAATAAATGCAAATGTCTTTCCAAATCCTCCAACATTTCCTTTCCCAATTTCCTTTATCCATAATAAACCGAAATGAACACTTGCTAGGAAGTTTCTCTCAACATTTATCTTGGAATACATGACCATCAATCGTTGTTATTATTTAAACTTTATTACATGGAATTTTCACCACGGTTGTTATAGTTGAAAATACTGTTAAGAATTCTAATAAGTTAAAATGAAATGCAATTATGTAATAAAATGGTTAAATCCAATACCAATTCTACAATGGAAGTGACAAGTGATATCAATGGAAATTATCATCGTATTACCAATAACCACCAAGAATCATGGTGTGATCATGGTTGTAGTGGATAATATAAGTAGGAAAACTCACTTGTAAAGTCTTCCTATAAGGAAATTGATATTTCACATATTTTTATGAAAAATATTTTCATATTGTATGGAATGCCCAAGAAGATCATATATAACTGATATGCCAAGTTTACATCAAATTTTGGAAGTTTTTATTTAAAATATTTGAAAACCCTATCAACATTCAACGCAGCCTAACACCCTCATAGTTATGGAAAAAATAGAAATAGTAAATAGAATATTAGAAAACATACTCAATATGTGTTTTATGCATCAATAAAAGAGATGGGAAGATTTTCTTCCTTTGGTGGATTTTTCTTATAATACTAGCTCTCAATAAATTTTATAAATGAGCCCTTTTGAAGCTCTATAGTAGGAAGTGCAATACACCAATAAACTAGGGTAATCTAGTGGATATATTCACACTTAGGCTATATGTGTTAAATAAAATGTAATAGGAAGTTGGGACAAGGAAAATATTGAAGGTCACACAAGACGAACATAAAAATTTTGTAGACCAAAATAGAGGACATAGGAATTTTGAAAAGGATATCATGTGTATCCCCAAATCAGTGAAAACAAAAGTTCCTTAAGAATTGGATTTTGTGCCAAGCTAACACCAAGGTACTGTGAACCATTTCATATCTTGAAGAGAGTGGGGCTAGTAGCATAAAAAATCACCATTTCTCCATAATTAAGGAAAATGATGTGTTTTATATATCTTTAATATATATATATATATGGTTTTAACCATATTTTTTATCATACTTTTATACATATGGAATCTAAGGGAGAATTATATCCAAAACCAAAATGGATACTCAACAAGGAGGAAAACCACACTCCATGTAAATCAAGGTGCAATGAAAGAACTTTGGACCAGGTGAAGTAGCATGGGAACTAGAGGATGCCATTTAGAATGCATATCAATTTTGGTTTTAAGTATAAGTTTGGTTCTACGGATAGTAGAACACCAAATATGGTTTTTATTAATTAAGGAGGATGGGATTGTAACATCCTTTTTTTCTATTTCCAAATTTTTTTAATGTAATTGAAAGATGACAATGTTGGAGATCCAGCATGGACAACTTTCTCAACCATTTGATGTAAATATTTTGTGAATATAATTATAAATTGCTAAAGTTGGAGATGAGGACATGAATAGATTTATTAGAAATATTATACGAGGGATTGGGATGTTTCCTATATTCATTGAAATTAATGTTCATGACACCTGATGTTGTATATGAACTACGAACTAATAATTAGCTATAAGAGGAATTGTGAGAGGAGGTATTAAAATACCCACACATGAGTCACGCATGAAGTAATTCTTGTGAGCAGAAAGAAGTTAATTTTGTGATTCTAAGTTGTTGAGTTTGGAGTATTATAGTGACTAGGGACATTATACAAAGAAAAGAGACTTGAATTTTTGTAAATATAAAATGATTCGAAGCCAGAGACTTTTAAACATGATATTGGAAGATAGACCACAAATTCCAATATTGAAATGTGTTAGATGAGGATACCAAAGAAATATTTTTCTACTTTAATCCAATAAACTAAAAAGAACTAAACTATTTGGTTGTGTTTATGCACGTGAAGCACTATAAAAAGGAGAATATTAGGGATCATAGAAAGTGGGAAGGGATTTCATTCTATGTTGGGAAGGACCTTAGTGGCCATATTTTTTGTTTGATCAACCCAAACTTATTTCTTGCATGGTGGCATCCATGTTTCGTAGCCAATGAAGGATTTTTTTCCTTCATACTTTGTACACTAAATTAAACTCTATGTTGTTATTCACTAAGTGAAGCATCCATTATACATTGGATATGGTTTGTAAAAAACATTTAGTGTAGTTTTCCTTACTATTTGGTGGAGAGTGGTCATCCCTTATTTAGTTTCAATCAATTTTCATAGGAATAGATAAGTGTATAAAGGGTAGATGTGTAAATGTAATGTAAGAAAGTTTGTAAACAATTTGTAATGTCTAATTAATTGTAATCAATATATTTGTAATAATTATCTCTACCTTTTAACCCAAACTTATATTTATGAACACTAAAAAAGGTATGCTAAATAAATGTAAAATATGTAAAAAAATAGATAAGTAGGAAAATAATATAATGAAGTTATATTTCATCAAAATTTTTGAAATGGAAACATTTTTTAGAGTGAAAAGAGATTTGATATGTGGATGCTTTGTAATTTCAGAGTTATTTTATTTTTATAGGTTTATTTTTATTTTGTTACTTTTTACTTTCATTTTTTATTTTCTTTCCACTAGGTTAAAATGTATATATTACAAGATATTAATATTTTTATTTATTCTTTTATTTTATTTATTTAGACATTATGTTACAACATCTCTACCATATTAAGTTACTTATATATATAACCAACCTAGATTTCATCTTAATAATGGACCTACCAAACTTTAGATGCATCAAATCTCTTGAGATGAAAATTTCTTTTAGAGCGAAAAGAGGTTTGATATGTCTCTATGCTTTGTAGCTCTAGAGTAAAAATGGATTTAGACTGCTTTAATTTCACCCTTGAAATATTAAAGTATTTATTTATTTAGGCATTATGTTACAACATTTCTACCAGCCTAGATTTCATCTTAACATAGGATATATCAAGTACCTAGAGGAATCAAATCTCTTGCCATGAAAACCTCTTTTAGAGTGAAAGGGAATTTCATCTTTCTTGATGAGTTGTACTTCCGAGTTAAAATGGATCTAAGCTGATTTAATTTCACCCTTCAAATAAACTATATTCCACATGAATTGGTTCTCAAACCATATTTTTATTTTATTATTTTTACTTTCCTTATTTATTTTATTTTAACTTAAAATGTTTCCATTATATTATATTAATCTTCTTATTTAAATTTTTGTTTTATTTATTTAGACATTATGTTACACCACCTCTACCCCATATATATATATATATACATATATACATATAATTATATATTTTAGTTTTTAATAAAACACATAATGATAAATATTTAGATTTATTTTACTTCAATATTATAAATAATAATTAAATGTGAATGATAAATATAATAACATATATTTTTTAAATAAAACATGGTAATAATTAACAATTATATTGATTTATTTTTATAATTAATATAATTGAAAAATTATTGTAAATTCAATTTATATATATATCATTTTTTATTTAAAATAATATTTAATAATTAATTTTAAATATTGTTTTATATATATATATATATGTGTTATATATATATATATATATATATATATATATATATATATATATATATATATATATATATATATATATATATATATATATATATTATTGTGTTACAATTTCATTAAGTTGATAAATTTATCTATTTTTAAGATAATAATATTATTTAAATATTATTAAAAAAAATAATATATTGAATTTAATGTTATGCTTTAAATAAATTAAAAATAATTATATAGAAAGTTCTTTTTGGCTTTGAGATGTAAAATCTCTACTAACAAGGTTAATCAGGTGAAGTTCAAAGCTTATATGACTCCAAAAACGACCCATCATTGACATGGTATGACGCTCACCCACAGAATCCATTGCCAATGAGGCACAATCACTCGCATACATGTACCCAACAAACATAGGGTAAACACAACATTACACATTGACTCACAAAGTGACATGTTCATACACTACACTTACTATGAACTTTAGTATTAACATTATTGTTCCATGTCATTAAGATTGACTATAAATATTATGATGTTGATAATTAAATTTATTTTATAAGTTCATTGGTATAATATTAAAATTAGTAAGTATTAATTTCTTTACTATATTTAGAAAATGATTATTTTTACTTTCCTTATTTATTTATATTCCACATAAATTGGTTCTCAAACCATATTTTTATTTTGTTATTTTTAGTTTCCTTATTTATTTTATTTTAACTTACTTAAAATGTTTCCATTATATTATATTAATCTTCTTATTTAAATTTTTGTTTTATTTATTTAGACATTATGTTACACCACCTCTACCCCATATATACCTATACCTATACCTATACCTATACCTATACCTATACCTATACCTATACCTATACCTATACCTATACCTATACCTATACCTATACCTATACCTATATATATATATATATATATATATATATATATATATATATATATATATATATATATATATATATATATATATATATATATATATATTAGTTTTTAATAAAACACATAATGATAAATATTTAGATTTATTTTATTTCAATATTATAAATAATAATTAAATTTGAATGATAAATATAATAACATATATTTTTTAAATAAAACATGGTAATATTTAACAATTATATTGATTTATTTTTATAATTAATATAATCTAAAAATTATTGTAAATTCAATTTATATATATATATATATATATATATATATATATATATATATATATATATATATATATATATATATATATATCATTTTTAATTTAAAATAATATTTAGTAATTATATATATATATATATATATATAGATTATTGTGTTATAATTTTATTAAGTTGATATATTTATTTGTTTTTAAGATAACAATATTATTTAAATACTATTAAAAAAAATAATATATTGAATTTAATGTTATGCTTTAAATAAATTAAAAATAATTATATAGAAAGTTCTTTTTGGCTTTGAGATGTAAAATCTCTACTAACAAGGTTAATCAGGTGAAGGTCAAAGCTTATTTGACGACCCATCATTGACATGGTATGACGCTCACCCGTAGAATCCATTGCCAATGAGGCACAATCACTCGCATATATGTACACAACAAACATAGGGTAAACACAACATTACACATTGACTCACAAAGTGACTTGTTCACACACTACACTTACTATGAACTTTAGTATTAACATTATTGTTCCATGTCATTAAGATTGACTATAAATATTATGATGTTGATAATTAAATTTATTTTATAAGTTCATTGGTATAATATTAAAATTAGTAAGTATTGATTTCTTTACTATACTTAAAAAATGATTATGGTTAACAAAGTTTTAAATAGATATATCTTCGATTAAAATTATAAATTATTAAAAATAATTAAATTTTTTGAAATAAAATTTTATATAATTTGTTTATTGTATCGATTTTAGTATAAAGAAATAATTAATATGTGTTATTGCAAATTGATGCTAGTCTATATATTATGTTAAATGTTTTTCTTCTTTTTAACGGATTTGAACCTTGAGTGTAATGGTTTTTGCATAAATACTTTATAACATGACAATCATTAATTGATTTGTACTGTGGACTAATATTATTGTACTTTTTAATGTTATTGTAATATGTATATTATTTTTAATTTTAAAATGATAAATTAATATTATAGTATATAAAATTATATTTAAAAAAAATAAAAAGATAAAAATTTAATTAATAAATAAATTCAAAATCAAAATTTAAACTAAAAAACCCAAAAATAAAAATAAAAAATTTAAAATAATAATAACAACATTTTCATAAATATTACTACCAATATATTTACAAGTTAATATTTAAACTAATATATTTGTAATTTATTAATCTAATATTTTTATATAGAAATAATGATAGTAATCATATAAATAAATATTCAAAAAATATGTTCATACCAATTACACTCATATATCTATAAATAAATAATACATATATCAATATAACAAAGAAAGAATCAAACACACATAAAACAACACATTCATACACATAGAAAGAATACAATTAAACAAGACACATGCAAATGTATCAAAGAATAGTTTCATACACATACAAAATACTTTCATAGATATACAAATAATAAAATTAAACAAGACATATACAAATGTAACAAAAAATAGATTCAAATCTCTTAGATGAAAGCCTCTTTTAGAGGGAAAAGAGATTTGATTTTTCTAGATGTGTTGTAATTCCAAAGTTAAAATCACCCTTCAAATAAGCTATATTTCACATGAAATAGTTTCCAACACCATAAATTTATTTTATTTTATTTTTATCGTTGTATTTTTATTTTTTTATTTTTACTTTTATTATTTTATTTTATTTTGAATGTGTTAAAATGTTTACAATACATTATATTAGTCTTTTCATTTAATTAATTAATTTATTTATGTTACATCATCTCTACGGGACACACACACACACATATATATTTTATATTTTTTAAACTTTAATAAAATCCATAATAATAAATAATTAAATTTATTTTATTTTAATATTATTACTATTATTCTTCTGATTTAGTAATTAAATGTGAATGATACATATAATAACACATTTTTATAAATATTTTTAAAATAAAATATTATAATAATTAACAATTATATTGACTTATTTTTATAACTAATATAATTGAAAAATTATTGTAAAGTCAAATTATATATATATATATATATATATATATAATAATTGATTTTTAAATATGCTTAATATATATTTGAATGATACATATAATAACACATATTTTTTATAAATATTTTTTAAAACAAATTATTATAATAATTAACAATTATATTGATTTATTTTTATAATTAATATAATTGAAAATGGTTGTAAAATCAACTAATAGAAATATATATATTTATTTCATTTTTAATTTAAAATATTTTTTAGTAATTAGTTTATATATATAAAATTTTAAAATAAAATATTATAATAATTAAGGAATATGTTGATTTATTTTTATAATTAATATAATTGAAAATTTGTTGTAAAGTCAACTAATATAAATATATATATTTATTTTATTTGTAATTTAAAATAATATTAAATAATTAATTTTTAAATATTATTATATATATATATATATATATATATATATAGTGTTATAATTTTATTAAGCAGGTATATTTATATGTTTTTAACATAATAATATTATTTCAATAATATTGAAAAAATATTTTAGTATATTGAAGTTAATGTTATGTTTTAAATAAATTAAAAAGTATTATATAGAAATCTTTTCTTAGGTTTGACATGTAAAATCTCTACTAACAGGGTAAATCATGTGAAGGTGAGAGCTTATATGACTCCAAAAACTGTCTATCATAGGCATGGGACTAACCACTAACGCTCACATTGCCAATGAGGCACAATCACTATCATACATGCACACAATAAACATAGGGTGAACACAAACATACATAACCCACAAACATTACACATTGACTGGCAAGGTGACATATTCACACACTACACTTACTATGAACTGTATTAACATTATTTTGTTGCATGTGCTTAAGTTTGAGCATAAATATTATGATGTTGATAATTAAATTTATTTTATAAGTTAATTAGTAAGATATTAAAATTAGTAAGTATTAATTTTTTTACTTTATTTTAAAAAAAATGATTATGGTTAACAAAGTTTTAATAAATATTTTTTTGGACTAAAATTACAAATTATTAAAATTAATTATTTTTTTGAAATAAAATTTTATAAAATTTATTTATTGTATGGATTTTAGTATAAATTATTAATTAATAGTGTTATTGCACATTGATGCTATTCTAAATATTATGTTATTGTTTTTCTTCCTTTCAAGGGGTTTGAACTTTGAGTGTAATGGTTTGCATAAATCCTTTATAACATGATAATCCTTAATTGAGTTGTACCATGTAGATTAATATTATGTACTTTTTAATGTCATTGTAATATGTATATTATTTTTTATTTTAAAATGATAAATTAATATTATTAGTATATAAAATTTTGTTTAAAAAAAAAACCAAAATAGAAAATAAAACAATAAAATATTAATTAAAAAATAAAATAAAATCAAAATTTAAACTAAAAAACCAAAAATAAATATAAATAAAAAATAAAAAATTAATAATAATAATAATAACATTTTCATAAATATTCCTATATTTACAAGTTAATTTTTAAACTAATGTATTCATAGTTTAATGATATAATACTTATATATAGAAATAATGATAGTATTATATATATATATATATATATATATATATGCGTTTATAATTTTATTAAGTTGGTATATTTATATGTTTCTAACATGATAATATTATTTAAATATTACTAAAAAAATATTTTAGTATATTGAAGTTAATGTTATGTTTTAAATAAATTAAAAAGTATTATACAAAAAGCTCTTCTTAGCTTGAAGATGTAAAATCTCTACTAACAGGGTCAACCACGTGAAGGTGAGAGCCTATATGACCCCAAAAACTGTCCATCATTGGCATGGGACTAACCACTGACGCTCACCCACACAATCCATTGCCAATGAGGCACAATCACTATCATACATGCACACAACAAACATAGGGTGAACACAAACATACATAACCCAAAAACATTACACATTGACTCACAAGGTGACATGTTCACACACTACACTTACTATGAACTTTAGTATTAACATTATTTTGTTGCATATGGTTAAGTTTGAGCATAAATATTATGATGTTGATAATTAAATTTATTTTATAAGTTAATTGGTATGATATTAAAATTAGTAAATATTAATTTCTTTACTCTATTTAACAAAAAAAAATGATTATGGTTAACAAAGTTTTAATAAATATTTTTTGGACTAAAATTATAAATTATTAAAATTAATTAATTTTTTTGAAATAAATTTTATAAAATTCATTTATTATATTGATTTTAGTATAAATAATTAATTAATAGTGTTAATGCAAATTGATGTTTTTCTACATATTATGTTATTGTTTTTCTTCCTTTTAAGGGCTTTGAACCTTGGGTGTAATGGTTTGCATAAATGCTTTATAACATGACAATCCTTAATTGAGTTGTACCTATGGAATAATATTATGTACTTTTTAATGTTATTGTAATATGTGTATTATTTTTAATTTTAAAATGATAAATTAATATTATTAGTATATAAAATTTGGTTAAAAAAAAAAACAACATAGAAAATAAAACAATAAAATGTAATTAAAAAATAAAATCAAAATCAAAATTTAAACTAAAAAACCGAAAAATAAAATAAAAATAAAAAATACCAATGTATTTACAAGTAAATATTTAAATTAATATATTTGTAATTAGAAAGAATATTTATATATAGAAATAATGGTAGTATTCATATAAATAAATAGTCAAAAAATATATTCACGCAAATTACACTCATATATCTACAAGTAATAATACATATATAAATATAACAAACAAAGAATCAAACACACATAAAAGAATATATTCATACACAGACAAAGAACACAATTAAACAAGACACATACAAATGTATCAAATAATAGATTCATACACACACACAATATAGACATACAAAGAATACAATGAAACAATACACATAAGCAAAGAATATATTCATACAAATCCAAAGAATACAATTAAATAATACATACAAATGTAGCAAAGAATAGATTCATACATGTAAAGAATACATTCATACTTTCATAGACATACAAATAATACAATGAAACAATACACTTACAAATGTAGCAAATAATACATTCATACACACATGAGAAATACATTCAACACATCCAAAGAATACAATTAAATAATACATACAAGTGTAACAAATAATAGATTCATACATGTTAAAGAATACATTCACACACATACAAAGAACACAAATAAACAAGACACATTCAAATTGAGCAAAGAACAGGTTAACACACATAAAGAATGCATTCATACACATAAAAAGAATACTAGTAAAAAAAACACATATAAATGAAACAAAGAAATTCATACATATACAAAGAATACAAGTAGATAACACACATTATAAGCCAAATACATTCATTCATATATAGATATATATATCATAAAACCAAAATTATATTTATTATATATAAATAATAAAAACCAATACACAAACATTTAGATATAATAAATTTATGAAAATAAATAATACAAACATTTAAATATTTACAAACATTTTAAATAATATATTCCTATTCAATTTATATTTATAAAAATATTGATGTAAATATTAAAAAAAAGAGCATAAGAAAAAATCAAAATTAAACAAACAAAAAAAATAAAATAAAATAAAATAAAATAAAATAAAAAATTAAAGAATTTATATAAATATAAGTTAGAAATGGTATGTAATTTATGTGAATAATAGTGATTTTGTCATTTGTGTTTATGTAGGAAAGATGTTTAAAATATTGAGAAAATGTTAAATAATTTATGTGAATAAGAGGGATTTTTCCATTTGTGTGTATGTGGTGAAGATGTGTCAAATATTGAAAAAAAAATGTTAAATAATTTAAATGTGAAAAAATGTTAAACATTATATAATGTATTATAATAAATGAATATATTTGTATTTGAGCATATTGAAATTACTATAAACTAAAGATCATGAAAACGATGAGCACAAGGAACACAACTCAAAGGAGGGTTACAATTTAACCTTCCTAAGAGTCTTTTGGAGGAGTTGAATTCCCCTCCACAAAAAAATAAAGTCTACTCCTTTTATTAATGATAGTTTGTGTTCATATACATTATTTGATGGGCCCATCTAAACAAAAGAATATAAATTGTTCTAATTACAAATTTATAAAACATAAAAATAGATAATGTCTTCCACTCAGGAGCAGCTTGGAATTCATAAAATTTCTGCAACATACAACATCAAAATGATATTGTTAGTATACAAATTCTTCCTAATAACTTGTAACATAATTAAATGCTCAATACATAAAAAAAATCCATATATATTATCAAAAACACATAAAAAACATAATACAATATTATTGTACATTAAAGCAATACAAGTATGATATAATTTATAGATTTAACATAATAATAGTTAAATTTAAGGAAGTAGAAAGATAGATTGCATAACACTTGTTCAAACATTTGAAAGTGCTCTGACTAAAAAAAAGTATGAAATAATAATTAAATAATTTAGTTAGAGTAAATGGAGAAGCTAAGAGTGTCATGGTCAAGATGAAGAAGGGGCATTACAAATTGAAGAGAGCCTAGAGATGCAAGTTTAGTGTAGACTATGAAGTGAAAGTCAGTGACAAGAGGTGCACTACAAGGAATATATGTATAAGGAGTTAGTGATTTGAAATGAAGTGTGAGAGGGGTTTGCAATGATATATGAAAGTGGTTTAAAGCAAGAACATCTTGCACTAAAGTATGAATGTGGTGAGTAGAAAAAAAATATGGTTTGTAATGAAATAGGAGATAAAATTTATAGTAATTCATCTAAATAATAATTAAATACATAATGTTAAATATGATAATAATTAAATTCATAATTTTAAATATGATAAATTTTTTTTACTAGAAAAAAGAAAATGTTAAAAATTTATTTTACAAATAGAAAAAGTCAAAATCAATGACCTTACCTCCTTAGTCCATCAAGGGAACTAAAATGACAGGCTACAAATCCTTGGAATGTAAACTACGTAGTGAAGGTGAGGACTTTTGAGGAATTCCAGTATGGAAAAAGAAAAGAAAGGGCACTGTAGTTTCTTTATAATATGAAAATGCCTCTCAATCATTGAACTTGACTATTATGATAGGCTGTTATAGCATGGAGTGTGATTAAAATCTATAGTAATGGATTGAATTAAATTTGGGACAGTTGTCATACACACTTGGTCTATTTTCTGTCTATATTATGATTTATGCCATTGTATTGCATTGTTGTATTTTCATAGTCTCTGTGAGGACCTGTGAGTAGCGTTAAAGAGCTTCCCAAATGGAACTAAGATGGCTTCCAGCACGGACAGGCTCGCGGACATGACAGCGAAGTGAGGCTCGCGGACTTTACGTTTCTGTTTTCATGTTCTCCTCATTCATCATCGTGCATACTCCTGGGTATATCGTACTTTTATTTTATTAATTTGATTCTATATGGCCCAAAATACTCCCCCCCTTGTCTTCCTATGTGCAACATAAATAACAGTTTAGAATATTCCTCCATGTACTCTGAAATTTCTAAGGTATTACTCTGTTTCCAATACTAAATGTACATGTTCTCATGGTTTAGAACATATATAACCGAATTAAGTGGTTTGTTCTGATTGAGGCAGTCCAAAATTTTCCCTGATCCATTTCGCAGAGAAAAGCACAGTTTGGTAAGAGTCATGTTGAATATTTTATTGATTCTTTCTCACCCAGATTCTCTGGGCTACTTTTGATAAGTTCATGGACAAATGCAGCTAATCAGTGACACATACTCTCCTAATGGAAATCTCACCATATATACTCTGCAATGACCTTTTCTGTCACGTGGCTCAGGTCAAGGTTGAGAAGGTCTGTTAATACGCCGCTCAGGTCAAGGTTGAGAAGGTCTTTTAAAACGCCGCTCAGGTCAAGGTTGAGAAGAAGCAAACTTACAGAAAAAATTGAACAGAAGAAATTATTCAAGTCACAGAACAGAAGAAATTATTGGTGTATGCGGAATAACAGTAGAATTACACTAACTTCCATCACTACCAAATATCTTTTCCTCTTCACTCTTTCATAATCTATTAGAAGCTCTCACCATTGGTGCATACACAGAATATAAATGGAAAATCGATGGCTCTCTTGTATACCATTTTGAAAGAGGATCTGCATTGATCTTTATGAGTCCAGAAATTGCAAACCCTCCTCCTCTATCTAAGCAGACAGACATGACTGACACCTATACCCACAGATATCTATCCAGAAATAACTCTGACTCAAACCAAGCACACACAGACCAACCTATACCCATACTCAGACTCAGACTCTGACTCAAACCTGCACACAGCCAAGCACACAAAGGATGCCAATGCCAATCTGAACATACATAGATAGAGGAGGACAAAAACGCTGTAAAATGACCTTCTAACGACATATATATATATATATATATATAGAAATTTACCAAATTAGTTCAACGGCTATTCTAGTGCTTGCCTCTCATCTAGAACAGTTCACCAGATATATATATAGAAATTTACCAAATTAGTTCAACGGCTATTCTAGTGCTTGCTTCTCATCTAGAACAGTTCACCGGATATATATTTTTACGGTGTGGTTTGAAAGTTTGATCAACTCAAGGTTCAGGAACCGTCCACCGGATATATGTTTTTACGGTGTGGTTTGAACGTTACATAAAAAAAACATTCTTCTGACAAACCCGCGCCCACTACTTGGAATCTACCATCAAACCCGCGCCCACGACTTGGTAATTACATGGTTACCCTCGCCCACTACTTGGCATCTACCTTCAAACCCTCGCCCACTACTTGGTAATTACAAACTTCTTTGATAATTTAGGTATAATTTGATTTGATTTGATTTACAGAGGGGTATTCATGAAGGAACCCGTTGTTGGTATGTTCACTGCGTATTGAGGTTACAGATCTAAAGAATGATGGAAAAATACAGTGCTGAATGCTGAGCTTTTTAAATGTTTACGTAGAATGATTAGATCGTTCCATAACTAGTTGGATGATGCTTTGCAGAGCTTAAACAATAGAAGCTTGAACCAGAATCAAATGGAAAGAAGGAATCTGGTGCAACATATTTATTTTGTGAATTATTTATTGGTTCAACTTTGGTCAATCACGTGACCCGTCATAATGGATTAAAAAATTGATTTGGAGATTGATTAATGTAGTTTTGATTAATTAAGAAAATGATATTAATTTAATATAAATTCTATATATTTTTTTTTAATTTAATAAGAAAATTATTATAATAATTTATTTATTTTTTAAAATACAATCTTTTATTAAATTATTATTATTATTATTTTTTGAAAGGGCAAAAATCTAGTCATGTGATCCCATATATGATGGCTTAAATATTCCACTAATAATAATTAATCAAGCCACAAATTAACCAAACTACATAATTTTATTTTTACTTTTAAATAAAATAAATCTAATTTTATTTTTTTCAACAATTTTTAATATATATATTAAAAATATATATATATATCTACCTTAAAATTTCATTATACATCATTAATATAATTTTATAGATATTTAAAAAGTTAAAGATAAATTTATTTTGCTGATTTTTTTTAAATATAATTTCTTTTAATTACAATGATCAATTATTATAATTCTAATGGTTAATGTTTTTAAGTATTATAATTATAACTATAATACTTAGATTGTAGATGGCCCTAATTATTGTGGCTACAATCTAAATGTCACTAGACCAATATTTAACTTTAAGCATTTTTCTAAGATAAAATTGAAAATTTAACCATTTTTTTCAAGATAAAAAATAATTTCTCAATTGAAAATTTAAACTAAAAATAACATAAAAATTATTAAAACAAATTAATATAATAGAATTTTATTTATTTAAATATGATCATTTTAGCTATTTAAAAGAGAAAATAAATTATTATAAATATATCATATTTCTTCTCTTTCTATGTATACAACTTTGTTATTAAATGGTAGAGGAATGGATTTGGTGAAAACATATTTATGCAAAACTTATAGGAGAAACTTAATTTGTAATTTAATAATTTGAGATGAAAATAAATTTTATAAAATAGTATTTTTAAATTAAACATTAATTAAAATGGAAATTAATGCTTTAGTTATTTTTCAAAAGCTTTCTATATAATTTTACACTATAAATGTTATATTAAAACAAAAAAATATAGTAAAAAATAGATAAAAATATAGAATGATTAACAATAACAAGATCAAGTTGGAGTGGGTTAAGAAGGGCCTTTATAGAAGAAGTCTCAAACCATTTGTCTTGTTGTAAGAGCTTCTTTCTTGGTTCATTCTCAATGATTATCAAGTTAGATTTGTTACCCCAAGAAAAGTTCCCATGACTTCCAATATACCTTCCTATTTACCTAATCCCCACTCATAGACCTTGAAACTATGTTTGAAAATGACCTTGCATAGTACTATGAACTCCGCTTCTAGTATTCTTAGTTTATTTGACACTTCGAATCATGATTCCATTACTTCTCTAAAGTGATAGCTACTAGGGTCTTGGTCAACTAAAAAAATTCGAGAGTGTAGATGACTTTCGGGACTTGACACTTAGAGAACCTTGAGTCTAAGACCTAACCCCAAAAATGAGTTACAATTTGTTGTTTATATATCTATAGGTGCCTCTCTTTGATAAATTCCACTAAACATTTGAATTTTATGTTGGATACTTTGTAGTTTTCTTTCATTGAGTAGTTTTTGAGCGTACTATGCCAATCGTTTTGCACCTACAAAGTGAGGGAAACACACGATTCAATCATTTTGTGGCGCCCTAGCTTCCCCCCTTCATATAAAACCTCAATGATTAGATTTTATTGTTTCTGGTGGCATATTGTCTTTCATATCTAGAGTCCAACTCTAGGGACATCAAAATACATGTATGACCCACTTGAAACCATAAACATCCCCACCATTTATAAAATTGTGATATCTCTAGAATCATTGAACTGATCAAAATAGAGGATGAGAAACAAATCATTAATACTTGTTTATGAAGCAGAAGAAATAGAGAAAAATGTTGTCGTGTGCCATGCACCTTGACAACCCCCATTTGGCACTTCAGAGAAAGACAAAACCTACACATTATTGACACCCTATCAACTTAAAACACCTTTATATAATTTAATGTAGTGTCTTGTGTGGGCATAAGAGCCGCAAAGACCGCCCCTCGTGTCAAGCTAGAACATATGCAAGAAAAAAAATAACAAATATTAAATACAAATGGGAAAGAAACAAAAGGAAAAACTCAGTATAATCAACCATACTAGGTCATAGGAGGGTCAAGTCTTATGAAGCTAGTGTGTGTCATCAACCACTTGAATCACCTATAGGTAAAACCACCCACACCAATAGTATTCATCTTCCTCTAGTTCCATAATAAATCCAATAGTATTCATCTTCTTCTACTTCCATACCAGATCGAAATTATTCATATCTCTTGGGGTCCTAATGCTAAAGTCACCACAAGGGTAAAACATTACACCTATGGTACTTACTCCTGGAATGCTCTTTATCCAGAACCAAACATCAATTACTATCCCACAAATTTCCATAATTATAATTCTACACAACCAAAACTAATTAATAAGAGGTACAAGGGAAATAAATTAATATTAGGCTTCTACCCACTACAGTAAGCCTAATATGGTTCCAAGTTTTTCATTTGGAGTTGGAGCTAAAGCTTGCAAGCAGGAAGAAGGAAAGAGCTTGCATTGGTTCCCAACTAAGTCTTTTTTCCATATTTCAAATTTCTCTAGGGAGATCATAGTAGTTTTCGTCTTAGTTGTTTCCTAATCAAGCCACTAGGTCTCGGCAGATTTCTTCTATCCACAAAAGGAATTTATCCATAAAATAACCTTCCAAAACCTCCCATAAATATTCCCTTATCTTGAAATTATTACACATTGTGCTGTCGACACAATCCGAAGGAGGATTATCACCTTATAGTGATCACGCACTAGACCTAGTAATTAGGAACAGAGGTACCTTATAGTTAAATATAAAAGATATGTTATTGATTTAATTAATTTTATATAACATTATGTTAAAAGTAACAAAAAATATTATAGCATGACTCTCATTCATGACATCAATATACTAATTATAAACTTAACATTTTATTTGCATCAACTGGATTTGGGTGAGGTTGATAACAATCATTCCTTCCATAATAATAGTAATATGGCTATGATGAAGTAATATGCGAATTGCTAGACATGTTTTCGGTTTTTATTGCCCTCTTTAACTAATAACTTCTTACTTAGTTGTGGGCTTCATTTGGTGGCCTTTTAGATCGCATCCATGTTGTCTCTTGCATGGTTCAAGATCGTAACAAGCCTCTTGTGCTTTCTCGATACAACCACCCTTGGTTTCAGGAGGATGAATTTAAAAGCGTAGTTGAGGATTCTTTTGTCCATCTTATAGATCCTAATCCACTTTATTTTATAGCTTAAATAGTAGAAAATATTTCTAGGCTCAAGGATGTTGTAAAAATTTGGTGTTTCCTTTATAGGGAGAAATAACAATCTCGTCTAAAGGTTGTGGAATAAGCTATAAATACTATGTGTGATGCTAACCGTAGTGATGCTTTCTTTGAAGGAAGCATAGAGTGGATTTGGTATATGGAACATCAAAGATAATATCTATTTGAAAAGGATGAAATTGAATGAGGGTTGAACAACATAACTACCTAGATAAAGGATTTGGATGATGACACCAAGTTTTTCCATCATTTATTTCCCTATAGGAGGAACAAGAAAAATAATTTGGGAAACCCTAAGGGATGATGGTTCAATGCCACACTCTTTTAAGGGGATTACACTAGAAGAGGTCATATGTTTCAATTTTTTATTTCAAGATCTTGTTGGATGTCTCGTTGAAGTAATTATGTAGGTGATCTCAGAAATTTCCTCTGTTTTAACTAGGAAATGAAGCAAGCTCTAGAGGAGGACATATGCAAAATTGAGTTAAGGTGATACATGTGGATATTGGTGACTATTATCCTATTCCACCTCGAGAGCCTTGGTATTACACCAAGAATGTTGCAACTCCTAGAGGATGCCCTACTTTACTTTATCAATCAGGGGTTCGTAAAAAATTTGAGGTGACAGTGCTATATACACAGCAAATGAATTCTACTCATGCCATATTCTTCTAAGCTATATGAAAGGGTGTTACTTCTAGGATTTCTAGATGAAGTTTGTCACAATTCTAAAATGAGGACTAGCGCTACAAATGATTCAAAGCCATGGTGTTATTCGCAAGTACAGAAATACACTACAACAAGCAAGTGAATCTAACTATTCTGCAATGAAAGAAATCTACTCATTAAACTATCATAAGAAATGAAAGCAACCTAGGAATATTGCATGAAGTAAATTGTTGAATTGAAATGGCATAAAGGAAAATAATCCAATCACACTTTGCTGGGCCAAATGGCTAAAAACACTCTACTTACTCTATGCTCTATATATTATTCTTTTAATCATGCAACTACTCATGACCTAACTATGCTTTTAAATGTGTTGTTTTGGAGCGAGGAGAAGAAAGTGCTAAGGTGACTTATGGAAGGCTTGAACACATGGGTGTAAGGATGAAGGTGTATGAGTGGGTGTATGAGGATGTGGATGGTGGTTTTTGGGCTTAAGGAGGGGCCCACTGGTGCTATTTCAAATGTTGCTACAGGTTTCCTATAGTGCTACAGGAAAGTCTTGAAGTGCTACATGAAACAGTCTAAGGGAAATGTGAGGCCAAAAATAGGTGGAAAAAGGGTAGGGAAGGTGGAGTGAAGGTGGATTAGGATGAGTGTATGGTGGCCCACCCTTTGGAAAAGATCATAACCTCTTGGGAGGCCTTTCTTGTACCCCTAGGGTTCTCTCATGGTGTAGGGATGAAAAATATGAAAACAGGGTTGATGGCGGTTTTGATGGATGGAGGGTTGATGAAGGGTGAGAGATGAAGCTGAAGGTGCTAGTGAAGTTCTCCTTAGTTGTGCTACTTGTAATTGTAAGAAAACTACCTATTCATGCAATAAAAATGGATAAATTGATGATAAAGACAATGGAAAAGATGACTTGAATTTGTAAAGAAAATCTAATATAATCTACAAACAAATATTTAACACAACATTCTAAGAATGTCCATGGAATCACAAAAGCTAATATTATCTATTCCAAGAAATCATAAACTAAAAATCACTTTTGGTCTATAGGGAAGGTCTACCCTCCTCAAGCTCTAATGACATAGATGAGAGGGGGAGGCTTGAATCGCAACTTTATGAAGTTATAACCTATTTTACCAACATGTAAGCAAGCTAAATATACAACAAAAGACAAATGGAAGCAAACAAAAAATAGTAATTGAAAATACAATCAAACTAGATAAATACTCATAAGAAAAACTAGGTAAATGACATGAAAGTAAGGAATTATTACACAAGAGAGGCTCAAGCACATGGATTGGGCCCTAACCCCACAAGCCTAGCTCTCTGAAACTAGATCAGTAAACCACAATCTGAATACTCATTTCATTTCAAAATATAGTCTCATTACATCAATATAAAAGTCTTGAAAAATGATTACAAGAGCAAAGAGCCCAATGGCTTTCTCCAAAGTTTGAATCCAAATGAGCTCTTGCTTAGCCCTTTTTAACCTAAAGCATAGCTACCAACAACTCCCTAAAAAATAGGTGATGATTCCACTTGACTGCAAGTGAAGTATGGCTTTAGTGCACTTAATCTTGAGTTTTCTTGGTTTCCTTTGATTTCGAGTTGTTGGAGGGAATATCCAGGATCCATTGGCTGCCTTTGGGAGTTAAGGAGGATGGAAAACCCCCTAGAATCTCTCCCTACTATATACTCCGAGTCTTGATGATAAAATCTTCACAAAAATGAAATATCTTCATGATTTTCCTACATTTAACTCATGTTAGGTACTCGAAGTATGATAAACCTCAATCACCATCTACACTAGCATCATAAGACCATAATATAATTAAAATGCAAGAAAAAGAGACTTAGTAAGGCACAAATGTGACCATTAAATCCTCAAAATGTACCTAATGATGGAGCTCATCATCACCCCCCTTCTAAATGGTTTGTCATCCTCTTAGAAACTATTCCTCCTTCTGCATTTATTGTAAGGCTTTGATGGACCCTCTGACTTCCCAAGGAAGAAGTGTTGGAGTCCCTTCAAGAGGGTAAAACCCATAATTATTTTTTGCTTCCTCCCATTATTTTTTCTGCTCATCTTGGTCCTTTCGATCACTCAACCCCAACAACAAGGGTGGAGTGAGCTTGAAGACAAGACACTAAATATTTTTGGTCTGCATGGCCCTCTTGTACAATGGTGCTCTCTCCAAGGCACCCCTAAATATTTCTGGTGTGTGGTACTCCATGTTACTAAGGCTATGAGGGAGGTTGTTCCATATTCTTTGGCTAGCCATTATGCACTCATCTCCCAACAACCTAGAAACATCATCAAATTGAGGCATTGCTTGAGCTTGTTTATGGAGGTATCTTTCAGCAAGTTCAGGATCCTTTTCAATACTCAGATGGTTATTGATTCCTCCTCTAGGTTTGAATAGTTTTTCCCTAATGTGTAAGGGTTCTCTATTTTCTCTTCTCATAACCATTCTCATCTCTTATGCTCTTGTATCCTCATTATCCATCCATGATTCCAAAGCAATTATTTTCATATCCCCTATCCTAGGATTGGGGTCCCAAATATTTAAATCTATAAACACAAGGTTATGCATGTAAAACTTTTCCATTTTTGCCTTGTCTACCATACTTGCTTGATTGCAAAAATAAATGAACTGTCTACAGTTTTGGAAATGTGAGGATCCATGGGAGGCTAATGTTTTAATTTGAAAGAGGAGCCATTGCTCTTGTAATGCTACATTATATTCCTGTGCCTTCTGAAGCTACTCCTTCAAAACTGACTCTCTGAGCCTCACATCAGATAAATCCTTCCCCAACTCAGCTACTTTTCCTTCCATGACTCCTATGTCATACTCTCATTTATATGTGGCAAGCTTCATCCAATGATGAGTGCATGCCCTCTCTTCCTCCAACTGATAAAGCAAAGGAATTGTGAACTTTTGAGGAATTAATCTACCCCCCTCAATGTATGTGTAGTAAGAGCTGAGATTGGGTTAAGGGCTATGGTTTGGCACTATTGCACCATCATTTAGCATTGGTTTTGATGATGTGGCATCTTCCTTATCATCTTTTCCTCCCTCTTTTTCATCATGTTTTTCCTCTTGTGTCTTGCCCTCAACTTCTTTGACCTCTTGCCCCTCTATGGCTATAATTTCCTCTTCAACCAAGGCCTTTTCCTCCAAATCTGTGCTTGCTAGAGTTTCCTGTAGAAAAAACATATTTTCTTGTAGCAAACTTTGTTTTTCTTGTTGAAGACCCTATTTTCCTTGTTTTTCACTCGTTTCACTCCTTGGAGGGTCTGTTGTGGTTGCATGACGTGTATGGGATTCCAATCTGGTTGAATGTCTTCTAATATATGTTACAAGGGTCCTTATGGTTGAAGTGACCTCTTGCACCCTTCCTTCCTCTAATATGATTTCTTCCTCCTTTGGTGATCCTTCAATGGTGATAATGCTCTTGGTGGGCGTTTGTGGTTTTCCCTTTCTCAACCTCTGACTCTTCCTAGTTCTTAAGTACATAGGTGTCTTCCTCTTTATTTTTGTTTTCTCAGGTATTCTTAATGCAGTTAGGGTGGCATCTACCTCTTGATATGTGATGTCAGGTGAAATGCTAGTGTCTTGAGGGGAGGTTTCACTTCCTAAGATAGGGTCCACATATTCCTTTTACTCAGTCCGTTCTTCCTCCTTTCCCTCAGCTTTTTCTTGCTCTCTCTTTGTTGTCTCTATGTTTTCTACCTTAATTTCCATCTCTTCTTTTTCTTCATTTTTTTCTACCTCCTCTTCCTCTTCTTCTACCTCCTCTTCAGCCTCTTCTTCTTCTTCTCTTTCTCTAAGGCTAGAAGCAGAGGTTTTCCCAGTTTGGGTAGCTATAAATTTTTCCCTACCCATGTCTATGAAATAAGACCAGGATACAGGTAGGTTCAACCTGCTCAAAGCATCATTTAAAATTAGTTTTATTAGGCCATGATGGGCCAAGTGATGATATTTCCTTTGCATCACTTTATGGCTCATTTCAGTGATGGATTTTAGGAGGAATTGAGGGACATTTAATCTTTGATCAAGTGGCAGCTCTCCTTGAGACCTTAGTTCATTTTAAAATCTGAAATGATACTCGTAGACCACACTAAGTCTACCTTCACAATAAATAAACCTCATGATGTGGAAGGTTACTTCATCCTAGGGGTATGGAAGGCTTTATATCCTCACTCCATTTTTATCTTCAATGTAATCCTCTCCTGGTAGAAACAATTTTTTTTAGTTGCAGTGCTAGGAATTATTTCCTTAACCCATTTTAATGCTAATGGAAAGGTTGTAACTCTGCTTATGAGTTCAGCTTATAATGTGATGGCTAGGCCTTTAATCATAGTGGTGGATCTCTCTTTTGAATGTGACTACAGAGCCCCTGCAAATTCTTTAGCTATCTCATCATTAGAACCTTGTAATAGCTCAAAGAATCCTAACCATTGGTTATTTCAGAAGATTTCCATAACCTGAGGGTGCTACCTAATTCTCTTAATGCCAATAGGATCTCTTCTCTTGAATCCCCCCCACCGCCATTTTAATTCTGTGAGATGGAGGTGGTGATAGGTTTAAGAGTTGTGTCTTGGAGATGGAGGTCTTGAAACAAAATGCAAGAAAATTTATTTTACCATTTAACTGTAAAATTTACTTTTGTTGAGCATGAATTATGTGGGGAAATTTCAATGATGGAGGATGACAATCCACTTACATTGGTCCTCTACTATTTTGGTTTAAGAGATGGAGGCTTTGGGAAGCCAATTCACCCATAGGTGAGTCTGTGTTGCCTTCTAAACCCTTGATGGTCTGCTTCTGAAGTTTTCTGTAGCAGAACTCTGTTTCCTGTAGCACTATGGTGCATGCAAGCCCAAACCTCAATTCTTCTCTTCTAATTTCTCCCACTGCTTTCCTACTCTTCCTGCTTTTCCAAATGCTCACGTAATGGTGGAAATGAGACAAATATTACCTTTATTGGATTTTTAACTAAATTTGAAGCGTTGTGGTGACTCGTACTTAACACGAGTTTCCTCTTTGAGACCGTTGGCCTCCACTTCAGTTAATCATTTTTGACCTTGTGATCAATTCACTTAGTACCCATCCACTCTTACTTGACTCAATTTTACCTTTCGAGGTGGCATGCACTTTTAATTTTCCTCCAGTTTCACTTTACCGAGGTGCCCAAGTTAACTAGCCACATTTTTTCCTTTTAAATTTTTAAAAATTGACATTAAACTATTTTTTCATTATGGATGCACATCGAGAGGTGAGAGGCCATACCTAATCTTACCTGGTGTTGGTGAGGTGTTGAAGGAGCTAGAGCTGGTGGTGGTAGCCTTAGTATTTTATTTCTTTTGTCTTCATTTTTTTATTTTTTTTCTGAGTGAATTTTTTTTTTGAGTGAGCTGCTTGTCTTTTTTGAGTTATTTTCTTACCATTTTCTTGTTTTTTTTTCTTTTGCAGGTGCTGCATGGAGGGGTTTAGGTGCCATGGGTGGCATGCTTATCCTTCTGGAGTCTTGTAATGGTCTCCTGGAGTCATCCTTATCAATTTTCCTTCATCTTTTGGCCTTGTTGTTCCACACACAGATTTGCTACAGGAAACTTTCTGATACTTGTAGTAGCTTGTTTCTTGCCTCTTCTTGCTTCAGTTTTCTCAGAAATGGATGGATATGGTTCATGGAAGCTATGGAGTAATTCATGGAATTAATGGAGTGGAGGATAGGAAAGTGAAATGGTTCGCATGCCAAGTTTCCAATGATTTAGCTACTAAAGGTGAAACTGAGGGTTTAGATAGGGAAACCTTGTGCATGGAGTGAAATAGGGTTTTGGGAATGGTAGGTATAGGAAAAAAATGAATTATAATAACCTTCTTGAAGTTAATAAATCCCTATGCAACATTTTTCCTTCATGAATTAGTTTCCTGTAGAATTTATAGGATTTTCCTGTAGTGTTACAGGAATCCTCTAGCTACCTAATTTTCCTGTAGCAATTAAAGTTTAGGGAAAAAAATGAAATTTTTTCCTATATGAAGAGTGAAATAGATGAAGGTATGTATTATGGAGTGGCTTATGGAGTGTGAAAGAAGAGAATAAGAGATAATGAAGAGAAATTTCTCCTTTGGATCCCAAAAAACTTCTTTAATAAATAACCTGCAAAATAGAAAAAACATATAAATGCATAGGTATTTTTTTATTTTCCTTTTATTTCTTTTTTTTTTTTTTTTTTTTTTTGAAGGCAAGTGGGCTGCCTCCACAGAGGTTTTCAACCCACAGGCCTACCTTGGGTGCCTTAGAGAGGCTTTCACCCAAGGATCTTTTATTCCTAGTTTTATTCTTTTTATTTCTTACTCGAGGACTGCCTCATGGAGGTTTTCAATGCTGGAGTTGGCCTATGACACCTTAGAGAGGTTTTCGCTCATGCCTCTTTATTTATTTTTCCCCTCCAGGAGGCATTGGAAACTATGGACTTTCTGATGACATCCACCTCCTTGTTTATGGAATTTATAAATTCTACCCTAAATAGGGGCTTCTTGTAAACCTTGAGCCAGTGACCATTGACAAGTAGGGGAATTCCTTCCTCATTTATGGTTCTGATCTGAACTGCACCATTATCATAAGATTTTTCCACTATTTAGGGTCCCAGCCATCTTGTCATCAGTTTGCCTTTGAACTCCTTAAACCTTGATTCATACAACAACTCCCAATCTCCTTCTTGAAAGGTATTTTCCTTAATGTTTTTTTCATGCCAAATCTTCCTTTACAGATGAATTACCTCTGTGTGGAGGAGTTCTTGCATCCTGAACTCATCCAATCCATTTAATTGCAATAACCTCTCATTTTTGGCATTTGATATATCTAGTTCTAAATTAGCTTCCATCCTTAAGGTGTTGAATTCAAATTCAACTGAAAGCATAGCTTTCTTGCCATAGACCAGGTCATAAGGAGTGAATCATCTTCTTGTTTTCCAAGTAGTGTTGTAGGCCCAAGTAGCTTCTACCAATCTATCCACCCAATCTTTCCTGTTGATGCTCACAACCTTGGTGAGGATACTCTCCAAGGCTATGTTATTAACTTCCACTTGGCCATTCACCTAAGGGTGGTAGGAAATAGAATTCTTATGCTTTATCTTGTGCCTCTTCAGAATATTCTGAATGAGATGAGAAGTGAATTGTGCCCCCTTATCAGTAAATACTTCTCTAGGGCATCCAAATTTGTAAAACACATTCTCCCTCAGAAATTCTGCTAGATTATCCTCGGTTGCTACCTTCACATATTTTGTTTTAGCCCACTTTGTGAGGTAGTTAGTGCAGACTATGATATACTTTTTATATCCATATGGTGGATCAATAGGTCAAGTGAATTCCATGCCCCATTTTTTAAACGTCTCAAGAGCCACTTGAGCATGCAAAGGAATCTCATCCCTTTGTGTAGGTTTCCCCATCCTTTGGCACTAGTCACACCTGCTAGTGTATCTTTTGGAATCCTGGTGAAGGGTAGGCCAATAGTATCATGCCTGCAAAACTTTGAAGGCAGTCCTTTTTGTAGAAAAGTGGCCTCCACAAGTGTTATCGTGACATGCAGATAGGATATCAAGAACTTCTTCCTCCCTCACACATCTTATGAGAATTTGGTCAGGACCTAACCTGAAGATATTCCCCCCAATCCATGTGAAAGGGACACTTTTTATGATGATCTTAATTTTCTCCTTGAATGAGATATTAGGAGGGAACTTTCCTGCAATGAAGCAGTTAGCTATGTCAACAAACCATGGTGAGAGTGCTGATATAGCAAAGAGATGTTCATTTGGTAGCTGGTCATCCACTATTCCTTCTTCATATGCAGATAGAGCTAACCTAAATAAAAAATATATAACAACATTCTCCTTTCCAGTTTTATCAACAATGGTTAGGTCAAACTGTTGTAAAAGTAATAACCATCTAATTACCCTAAAATTAATGTCTAGTTTGTTCATTAAATATTTTATGGCTGCATGGTCAGTGTGTACAATGGTCTGATACCCGGTGACATAATGTATAAATTTTTTTAAAGCATGGAAAATGGCTAACATCTCCTTCTCTATGACAGTATAATTTAGTTCGGCTTTACACAAGTTATTATTGATGAAATAAATTATATAAGGTAATTTGTCTTATAATTTCCCTAATGTCGCCCCCACAACTTTGTCGGATGCATCTGTGTGGATGTGGAAAGGCAGAGTCCAATTTCGACCTTGAAGAATGGGGGCAGTAGTTAACTTTCCGTTAATGAGCTCAACAACTTCTTGAAAATGACTAGACCAAGTAAACTCAAAATCTTTGGCCGATAAACCAAATAGTGGCAAACCCATTTTACTGAAATCCTTGATGAATCCTCTATAATAGCTAGCTAACCCTAAGAAAATCTTGACATCTCTCTGATCTTGAGGAGAAAGTACCCTTTTGAGAATAGTGATTTTTCTCAGGTCCAACTGTATTCCTGCTTGGGAGATTGAGTGTCCCAGTACATCTCCTGCTCCTTTAAGGAATTCACACTTTTTTGGGCTCAGGGAGAGATGCATCTCAATGCACCTTCTCAACACTTTTCCCAAATTCAATAGAAATTCCTAGAATTCATCCCCATAGGGTGTGAAATAATCCATTTAGATTTCAACAGATTCATGGAATAGCTTAGAGAAAATTCTCAATACAGCTCTTTGGAAGGTAGTTGGGGTATTTCACAACCCAAAGGGTAGGAATCTGTAAGCGGAGGTACCCCAAGGGCAAGTGAAAGTGGTCTTATCTTGGTCTTGAAGGCTGATTTGGATCTGGTTATACCCAGTGAAACCATCTAAGAAGGAAAATAACTTATTTCATGCAAGTCCATCCAGGACCTGGTCTATAAAGGGAAAAGGAAAATGGTCCTTCTTGGTGGCTTTTTAAATTTCCATATAATCAACACAAATTCACCATTTTCCATTCTTCTTCAGGACTAGGACAAGAGTAGATACCCACTCACTGTGTGATATAGGATAAATGAAACTTGCATCCAAAATTTTCTGTAGTTCGTCCTTGAATATGTCCTTTAGACCTGGGTTCATCCTTCTTTGGGGTTATCACATAGGCTTCCATCCTTCTTTAATTTAAATATTATGTCTGCATACTGAAGGATGCACCCCTTTCGTGTCCTTTTATTCCCAAGAAAATGCATCTAGGTTTTCTTTTAAAACATGGCATAAATGATTTTCTTCTTCATCTAAGAGATTTGAGTTGATTTTTCAGAGATCTGGATGGGCCAAACTCTACAACCTTGGTGGTTTTAGAGTTTGAATCGACTGAGTGCAATTCCATCCAAGGTTGGCTTTCAGATTCTTTAAATAGTTTTTCAAGCGTATTTTTAGTGGGGGAATAGTTTTGAGTGACATGGTCGATGAGTTTGTCTTCATCAAGCTACCCTCCTCTAAGAACAACATCTACGGTACAAATGGAGGTAGTTCTATATGCCTCATCTTCTTCATCCTCCAACCATATAGGTAGATCACGATCAATGGAAGGCTGGGTTGGAGAATATAATATCAGTTGTTTAGACAAGGGCCCATTTTTAATAGTCATGTTTCTAGCCCGACAAATGATATAAGCATTTGCAGTGGCTAGCCAAGGTCTCCCTAAGATAAGAGGATATCCATTGAACTTGGTTTTTGGCTATAGAACTAGGAAATATATAGGATACTCCCAAGATTCAATTGAAACCATAACATCCTCAACAATTCCTTCCAGAGTTACTGTGGATCGATATGCAAGTTGCAGAACTATTGTGGTTTTCCTCAAAGTCCCTTGGAGGTTGAGTTTCAACACAGTTTCCTTGGTCATGACATTGATGGAAGCCCTGAGATCAATCATAGTATTGGGGAATATGATGACATCTATGTGCACATATACAGCTGGACTGCTAGGGTCCAGGTACTTTGGAAAGATCAACCTTCCCAACATTAAGTCAAGCAATTGTCCTACTACATTGATGGTGGGGGTATCCTTTTTCTTTCTCCTAGGTCTCTTGAAGAAATTTTCCTTGATGAGCCTATTTTAAATAGGGGCATCCTTAATGGTCTAGAGAAGTGGTATCTTTACACACAAATTTTTTAACTCTCCTAGAAGTTCAGTCTCCTTTGGGGTGTGCTGATTGGAATGGATAAAGTGTTGGGGAAAAGGAGGTTGTTGGATCTGAGTGTTACTTTCTTCCTTTTCCTACTCAACCTCTATAGGTGGAGATGGAGGGTGGTTATCTGGGAGTACTCTACCTATCCTAATATTAATCTCCTATATCTCCACAACATACATTGGATAGGATGTCTCTCCACTATAAAAATTTTGTGCATGTCTATTGTCTGGGTTCAGATTTCGTTGTGCAAGCATTTGAGGCAACTTGGGTGGAGCATCATGAGTAAGCTAAAGTTGAGGTTGGGGTGGAGGTATTAGAGCAGGTGGTCGACTATGTTGAGGCATCCACCCTTCGGATGGAAATTTGTTCCACTAAGGTTGTTGAGGAACACACTTCTAAAATGGTTGGTTCACAAGCTTAGGATGATATGGAGGGTTGTAAGGCCAAGTAGGAGGTGTAGGCCAGGATGGAGGAGTGGGGGTGTACCAAGGTTTCAAGGGTGCATTATGATTATTGTGATATTAAGAGATACCCTACTAATATGACCTAGGGCCTTGAGCCCTTTTTTGGTTGATGAAACAGAGTTGCTCTAGTCCTATTTCCACACCTTGATAGATAGATTTAAGCCCAGGTAAGGAGGGAAAGTTATCTGTGGCATGATTCTCCTCACAGAGTAAGAAAACCTTTATGGCATTTAGTGGACATTCATTTCTTTGGTGTTTTCTGGTACATCTAGGGAAAACTATAGCAAATTCTCTTTCTGCTTCCTCCTGCTTCCCTTTGACCTACATTATGTCCATTTTCAAATAAAAGGTGTGAAGCATGTCACTCTTGAAGTCCTCCATCATATTTCCTATCTCATGTTTGATGGAGTTGGAAGAGGAAGGGGTGTTGGTTATACTTTGGCGAGCTCCACCTTTCTTCTTAGCTTCCATAGAATGGTTCCTGAAGAAAATTTTGATTGTTTCATAAGGTATTTGATAGATATATCCTCCTGAAAACATATTGATGGTTTCTATAACCTCCTCGTTGATCCCTCAAAGAAGTACTAGTTTAAGTGATCCGGGATCAAGGGTACAATTGGCACTCTTATAGTTTAACTTCAACCTATCTTCATAGTCTTCTAAGGATTCATTAGGCCTAGATTTATCTTGAATATCTCATCCTTAGTTTCCTTGGACCTACATTAGTCCTTGTATTTATTGTTGAGGTATTCTTACATCTGTGCCTAGGTAGTGTCGATGTTGTTCCCACATAGACCCATGAACTAGTGCAAGGCTGCATTGTTAAGGGTAGATGGGAATAGCTTTAGCTTCTGATCATCTGAGGAATAGTCATAGGTCCTACAAACAACAGGAAATTAAAACATGAATGTATCAGGATCTTCTGAGGTAAGTCCATGAGAGTGTAAAAGGGCTGAGGGGCTAATGTTTTTCATTTTAGTCTCATCATCTTCCTCTCTAATGGGAATGGATTCTCGGGCTTCAATTTTAGCCATGGTTGAGATAGGTGATGCAGGTTCCTCAGGTGAAACAAGATTTTATTCTTCTCCAATAGGTTCTTCAAAAATTTTAGAAGGCTCACCTATGGTGTGTTTAACCTCACAACCACTGAAGAAGAGTGAAGGGTGACTATGAGGTGATGTGGGAGTTTTAGGTAAAAAAAATCCTTGAGGATCCCTACTTCTACGAGGGATGAAAATCATATTTTTTTGTATTTTTTTCAATATTTTTGAAACAAAATTTAAAAGGAAAGCAGAAAATAATCCTAAAACAAAATCAAAGCATCTACTAGACACTTTCCCAGAAATGACACCAAAAAGTTGTGAGCCCTGGTATTGCACCAAGAATGCTACAACTCTTAGAGGTTGCCCTACTTTACTTTATCAACCTAGGGTTCGTAAAAAAAATTCTGGTGACAGTGCACTATACACAACAGATTCATTCTACTCATGTCATCATCTTCTAAGCTTTACAAAAGGGTGCTACTTCTAGGGTTTCTATATGAATTCTATCACACTTATCAAATTAGGCCTAGCGCTAAAAATTATTCAAATACATGGTGCTATTAGCTAGTATAGAACTACGCTATGAGAAGAAATTACATATAACTATTTTTGAGTGAAACAAATATACTCATTAAGCTATGATAAGAAATGAAAGAAACCTAGGCATCCTGCATGAAGTAAATTTCTGAATTGAAATGGCATAAAGGAAACTAATCTAATCACACTTTACTGGGCCACATGGCTAAACACACTCTAATTACTCTATGCTCTATCTATCATGATTTTAACCATGAAACTACTCATGACCTAATTATGCTTGTAAATGTGTTATTTTGCAGCTAGGAGAAGAAAGTGCTAAGGTGGCTTATGGAAAGCTTGAAAACATGGGTGGATGGTTGAAGATGTATGAATGGTTTTTACAGGTCTAGAGTATGTGGATGGTGGTTTGTGGGCTTAAGGATGGGCCCACTGGTGCTATTTAAAGTGCTGCTATAGGTTTCCTGTAGTGCTATAGGAAAGTCTTGAATTTCTACACGAAACATTTTGAGGGCAATCCAAGGCCAAAAATACAGGGAAAATGGGTAGGGAAGGTGGAGTGAAGGTGGATTAGGATGAGTGGAAGGTGGCCTACCCATTTTCCGAGCTCATAACCTCTTGGGAGGCCTGTCTTGCACCCCAAGGGTTTGATCACAGTGTAGGGATGAAAAATAAAAAAAATAGCGCTGATGGTGGTTTTGATGAATAAAGGGATGATCAAGGGTGAGATATTAAGCTTAAGGTGCTCGTGAATTTCTCCTTGGCTGTGCTACCTGTACCTACAAGAAAAATACTTATTCATGCAATAAAAAGGGACAAATTCATGATAAAGACAATGGAAAAGATGACTTGAATTTGTAAAGAAAATCTACACTAATCTACAAAAAAATATCTAACACAACATTCTAAGCATATCCATGGAATCACAACAACTAATCTTATCTATTCTAGGAAATCATAAACTAAAAATCACTTTTGATCTATGGGCAAGGTCTACCCTCCTCAAGCTCCAATGACATAGATGAGAGGGGGAGGCTTTACTCACAACTTTCTAAAGTTATAACCTATTCTACCAACATTAAGCAAGCTAAATATACAACAAATGAAAAATGGAAGAAAACTAAAAACAATAAATGAAAATACAAGAAAACTAGCTAAACAATCATAAGAAAAAATAACTAAATGACATGAAAGTAAAGAATTATTACAAAAGAGAGGCTGAGGAACATGGATTGGACCCTAACCCAGAAGCCTAGCTCTCTAAAACTAGATCAGTAAAGCACAATCTGAATACTCATTTCATTTCAAAAGATAGCCTCATTACATCAATATAAAAGTATTGAAAACTGTTTACACGAGCAAAGAGCTTAATGGCTTTCTCCAATGTTCAAATCCTAATGAGCACTTTCTTAGCCCTATTTAACCTAAAGGGTAGCTACCAACAGCTCCCTAAAAAGTACGTGATGAGTCCAATTGACTGCAAGTGAAATATGGCTTTAGTGCACTTGATGTTGAGTTTTCTTGGCTACCTTTGATTTCGAGTTGTTGGAGGGAATCTCGAGGATCCCTTGGCTGCCTTTTGGAGTTAAGGAGGGTGGAAAACCTCATAGAATATCTCCTTGTTGTGTACTCTAAGTCTGGATGAAAAAATATTCACAAAAATTCAATATTTTTTTTCCTTCATTTAACTCATGTTAGGTACTCGAGGTATGATAAACCTCAATCACCATCTACACTAGCATCATAAGACAAAAATATAATTAAAAAGCAAGAAAAAGATACTTAATAAGGAAAAATGGTGACCATTAACCCCTCCAAATGTACCTAATGATGGAGCTCATCACCACCTAAACCCCCAGTTAGTTTCATCAATTTCCTTGTTTATAGCAACATTTACTATTTTTAGTAGTTTTTCGGGTCTTGAAAATCTCGAGCAATTTTAACCCCCTAAACTACGTTATTTTGAGGTCTGAAGCAAGCATATAGCTATAGGTAGGGGCCTATGTAAAATCCTCTATTAATTGGAGAGATATTTCCAACAAAGCATCATACGCCCCAAACAAAGATAATATGACAAAGTTACGACCCTGAGAAGTTGGTTGCCTAGGTAACCCCAACTAGGCCCACAAAATCTTGTGTTCCATCTCCCGAGGTTAGGGTTTTGGTTGTTTAGGGTTTTCTCTTGTTGTTCAATAATAAAAATTCCCTTTATCCTCATTGTAACATAGTTCAAAGGTATTTAGCTGCCACATCTCTTCTTAGAGATAAGCTACCATTGCCCAAGCTAATTTATTTCCATTATGTATGTAAGCATATTTCACTTCTTTGATATTAATGAAATGAAGTTTTATTTGTGATGCACTTACGTGTTTATGTTTTTCTATGTATTCTATTGTCTTCTTGCATAAGTTCAAATCAATGGTATCAGAATAGTCTTCTCTTTCTTAGTTTTTCTTTGCATATCCCCTATGAGGCCAGGGTATAGGAAGTTAGGGATCGATATTGTTGAACCTTTGTAAGATCAACATCGCAAACCCTAATGACCTCTCATGGTGGAAGAAAATAAAGACGAAGAATAAGGAGATTCTTTCAAAATATTTCTCGAGGAGGCCCTCAAGAAACAAATGAAAGTGATGATATATACAAATCCTTTGACGTAAACCCACAAATGACACATTTTCATCTGAAAACCACTCTAGATGTGCCACTCCTTTTAAGGTACATGTCAATTTTTGAATTCCCATATTTAAAGGTCAGCTAGATGCAAATGTTGTAGATAAATAAAAAAACTCTGTTGGAAGGATATTTTTCAGTTCATGACTTTTCCAACTGGGAAACGATTTATTTTTCACTCTTGAAAGTCACCCACCATGTCAAGGATTGGTGGGAAACCTACTCTGAGAAAAAGGATGAGGGGGAACCCTCACTTTTCTCAGCCGCACCCATTAGAATTATTTCCGGGACGCTATCAATGAACAATATTACCTTGTGAGTAGCTATGAAGACAAATACATAAAGTGGAACATGTTGTGGCACGGAAGGGACCAAGATTTGTTAGAGTTCACAAATGGTTTTCATGCCTTTCGCATGAAGCAAGGAATCAAGGATTATGAGTAGCATTTGATACTAAAGTAGCACAGTTGTTTTCATAAGCACATCCAGGATGAAATGGAGTTTATGGATATATCCTCGCTTGGTGTCGCCTATCGATGTGCTGTAAAGATAGAGCTTAAGTTTAGACAGAAGAATTGGGACTTTAGCTCTGTGAATCTGAAGAAAGGGAAAGGTGCCCCCAAACCGTGGAACAAAGGATAAAGCCAAGGCAAACAAAACAATTTTAAACAAAAATTCTGGGTCCCTCTTCCAATAGGTTAAGTCCTCCATAGGGGATTGGTTATCCTATGCCCTTTTTTATTCCATGACAGTATCCTTCCAACCCAAAATACTATCAAACCGATGCTCCAAAATTTCTATGACATATGATACAGAAGGAGTATGCATGCCCTAAAAAACACAAATTCCTTACTACTCCTCATTTTCGTCGCTTTGTGCCACGATCGTTTAGATATATTCAATCTGAAGACCCATTAAATATTTGTTTTTTCTAGTGGATCATCCAAACTACCCTTGCAGCCAATTCACTAGATAATGAGACACTGGGAATCGATTCACCACTAATTCACCATAAAAATATGCAATCCTTGTTCCTCCCTAAAACGACAAATTCTCTATTTTTTCCACAAGCTTCGTTAATGATCTGGATTTATGCAGAAACGCAACATAATATAGAAATAACCATAAACATAGAGATGCAGCAGAAATAATGCTTCATTTCATTAATATCAAATAACAGAAATATGCTTACAGACATAATGGAAATAAAATAGCTAGGGTGCTGGTAGCGAGTCCTTGAGAAGAGATGTGGCAGATACAGACCTCTGAATTGTGTTACAATGAGGCTTGAGGGCATATTTATTATTGAGAAACAATGGAGAACTATAAACGTCTAAAAATCTAACCCTAGGAGATGAAGAGCCAAAACTATGGGCCCCATTTGGGTAAACTGGTGTTTCAACTTCCCGGAGACGTAACTTCAGCATATGATCTTCGTTTTACGTGTATGATACATTATTAGAAATATATATCCAAGGACTACAACTATTGTCATGAGTATCAATTATGGAACGAAATCATATTTTTCAGACAAACAATGCCCAAAAAACATCGTTTAGGGCCTCAAAATGGCTTTGGAAGTTCAGGACCCGAAAAACTGCTAAAAATAGTAAGTTGTGCTACAACTTAAAAAATGAAAGAAATGATGGTGGGGCTTCAAATGGAATAGGTGGGTGGCCACCAATGTCCACTTGGATCATTAAGGCCCCAAAACAGCTTCGGGAGTGCAAGACCTAAAAACCAGCTAAAAATAGTAAGTTGTGATGAAAGTTAAAAGCTGCAAGAATTAATGGTGTGGGTCCAAATGGAATAGGTGGGTGGCCATCGATATCCACTTGGATCATTCCTCCCTCCTTAAGAAGCAATGGTCCCCATTGCATTGAGATCCTCCATGAAATGACGCACGTTTTGTTGTCAAAGATGTCATGGACCTGCGGGCAGACATGTTGGATGTAATTAGTAAATTTGGTTTCTTTATCAGCCTCAAATAGTACATGTGTAGATTATGTCTGTGTAGTCTTATGAGGTATGGAAACATTAGGCAGCGGTGTGTTGGGGGTCAGATCAATGGAGTGCTTGTCCTGACAGTGTAGAGGAACCTCTGTGAGTGAGGAGAAAATTTCCTCGTATTCCTTCATGACTTTTTTCATCTGCTGCAATCGTGCAGGGGAGCCTGTTTCGAGGTTGTGGCCACAATATTCTTCTTTCCCTGTGAGCGAGTTGTAAGGAAAATAAATTTCCTAGTTTGGGAAACAATCTTACTACGTTTTTTTGTAGTAGTCAAAGAGATGAAAGGAGGCAGTACTACCTCCGGTATCCTATACAAGTTATTTCCCAAAGTAATAAAAACAGCACGAGGCCTAGACTCATACATATCATGTCACCTCCACAAGTATGGTTGGCCCAATAATACATCAGCTACATCAAGAGGAACAACATCACACAATACCTCATCCGTGAATGGCTTGATACTGTATTGAAGGCGGCACTACTAGCAGATGCAGAGATCTCTCCCTGGGTGGAGCCACCTGATGGTATATGGCTATGAGTGTGCTATGGTTGGTAGGTTGAGCCGCTTCGCGACATCTGTTGAAATGAGGTTCTTTTGGCTTCCACTATCGACAAGAAATTGCAGCGGAGAACCCTTCACCCACATTTGTGAATGGAAGTGGCGCTCCCCCTCCTATGGATCCTCTCGATCCTCCTTCTGGATCTTGGGGGTGGAAATAATGGCACTGGGATCCGCATCAATGATCTTCTTCCATTTTTCATTTCCTTTATCTGGTTCTGACTCAGGATCAGAAAATGCATCTGATTCGGATGCCTTTAGTTCGACCACCAATGACTATTTTTCCCGACACTCATTTGTGCTGTGAGTGGGGCTATTATGAAATTCAAACCACTTCCTTATTTCCTTCTTTGGATTTGTGGTGTTTTTCTGAGTCACACTGCTTTGGCCTTGCCCCTTGTTCTTTGGTTCAGGGGCACCTTTCAGATTCACATATCTAAATTCTCGCTTCTTCTGCTTAAATTTATGCTCAATCTTGGCGGCATAGTGACATGCCATGCCAAGCGATGTAATGTCGAGGAACTCCAGTTCCTCCTGAAGTTTTTGTGTAGATAGCCGCGGTACTTTAGCACCAATTTAATAACCAACTTTGTGCGCAAGGTATGGAACAGATTCGTCATTTCATGCACATCTTTATCCCTTTGTTACCGCATCGTGGTCCAATGGATGTATTTGTCCTCATAGCTCCCCATGGGGTAATATTTTTCCTTGATGCCATCTCATAACAAATTCCAAGTGGGTGTGGCCGAGAATACAGGGGGTTCCCCTTCGTCCTCTTGCTCACAGTAGGTTTCCCACCAGTCTTTGACATGGGGGGCGGCTTTGAGGAGTGCAAAAACAATATTTTCTCGATCAAAGAAATCAGGGACCGAGAAATACCCTTGCAGCAAATTCAACCATCTATCTACGGCGTCTGCATCTATTTGGCCTTAAATACAAGAATTTGAAATTTTAACTGTACCTTGAAGGGAGTGGCGCCTCCAAAGTGGCTGTTGGATGTAGATGCATTGTAGGTGGGCAGTCGTTGAAGGATCTGAGCAAATTTATCCATCATTGCGTTCCTCTGTTTCTCGAGGGCCTCCTCGAGCAATATTTTGATAGGATCTCCTCCTCCCTCGTCTTTCTTTTCTTCTGCCATGGGAGGTCATCGGGGCTTGTGAGGCTGATCTTGAAAGGGTTCAACTAGATCAAGCCCTAACTCCTTATATCCTGACCGCGTTGGGGACATGCAAAGAAAAACAAAGAAAGAGAAGACCGCTCTGATACCATTGATCCGGATTTATGTAGGAATGCAACAAAATACATAAATAACCATAAACATAGAGATGCAGTGGAAATAATGCTTCATTTCATTAATATCAAATAACAGAAATATGCTTACAGACATAATGGAAATAAAATAGGTAGGGTTCTGGTAGCGAATCTCTAAGAACAGATGTGGCGGCTACAGACCTCTGAACTATGTTACAATGAGGCTCAAGGGCCTATTTATTATTGAGAAACAATGGAGAACCCTAAACATCTAAAAACCTAACCCTAGGAGATGAAGAGCCAAAACTATGGGCCCCGTTTGGGTAAATTGGTGTTTCAACTTCCCGGGGACATAACTTTGGCATACGATCTCCGTTTGACACATATGTTACATCGTTAGAAATATCTATCTAAGGACTACAACCATTTCTATGAACATCCATTCCAAAACGAAATCATATTCACCGGAAAAACGATGCCCAAAAAACGTCGTTTAGGGCCTCAAAATGGCTCCAGAAGTTCATGACCCGAAAAACTGCTAAGAATAGTAAGTTGTGCTGCAACTTAAAAACTGAAAGAACTAATGGTGGGGGTTCGACTAGAATAGGTGGGTGGCCACCAATGTCCACCTGGATCATTAAGGCCCCAAAACGGCTCTAGGAGTGCAGGACCCGAAAACTTGCTAAAAATAGTAAGTTATGCTAAAAGTGAAAAGCTGCAAGAACTAATGGTGCGGGTCCAAATGAAATAGGTGAGCAGCCACCGATATCCACCTGGATCAATTAATTTCATATATATATTACTTGTGAGGCGATGGTCTTAGGATATGTGAGGACTTCATGTGTTGATAGCTTGCATTCTGCTTCCCATCTTTCCTGATTTCCATTTATGTTTACCTGCATCATCCCTCCATCAACAGATAGAATAAGGGCATTAAGTTCTTCACAGGCTAACATTATCTTATGGGATGGGTATGTGGCCTATGAACTTACCACCAAGCTCACACATGCATTCCCCCAAAGTCACTCTGCAATTGGCCATCTCATTGGAGGCCTTGTTGAGGATCTGGAGGATATGATAAATCTCAAATTGTTCAATTTTTTTAAAATAATATCCTACTATTAAAACAATAGAAGACTTTGCATCATTTTTATGAGCATCGGAGGACGAAAACACTCTTATAACTTATAGGGAGTCTCATCCAACTTTAATTTTATTTACTCCAAGGGATATTGCTAAGTCCAATCCTTTCCACAAGGCTAGAAGTTCTTCTTTATTGTTAGTTTCCACTCCTATTCCCCATGCATACCTTATCTCAACTTGTTCATCTGGGAAACAAAGTACTCGTCCTGCTCCCACCACCCCTTAGTTTGAAATTTATATCTAATGATAGATGTTATGTCAATTTATTAACTCCTATAAATTTTATTTCTATAAAAAGTGTTAAGTGGATTATTCAAAATGATAAAAGAAAGCTCTATTTATAACTAATACTTATGGAATGTAAATGATAAAAAATATTTTAAATAAAATAAAAAATTAAAAGAGTCCATGGATGTAGAGTAGATGGTGATGAGGTGTTACGCTAAGGCATTATGCGGTGTAAAAGTCACTTGTTCGCAACTCTTTGGGAAAAAAGTAGCCACATTAAGGGCTCATGTGACCCACATCGGATGCGATCACCAAGTGATTTTGATGGCTTAGATGCCCCTAGGTCACGGTTGCTCAAGCCACAAGTTAGACATGCAAATCGTATCAAGGCTCAAAAAACCTAGAAAAATTCAAATAAAATAAATGAATTTGATTAAGAAAACATTTTTAAAAGTTATTTTTTTTTTTTAAATAAAAAATTTAAAACCCCCAAACCACATATCCTAAATTAATAGATTAATAAACAACTTAGAAAATTTTCATATACATGTCTTCATATTTGATTTTAATAAATTAATAAATAAGTTATAAAATTTTCATATACAGGTATTCATATTTCATTTTATTCGCATATATATTTAGATTTCATTTTATGCTAACATTTTCCAAATGCGCATTTATTAACATTTTTAAAAGTAAAAAGATGTATTTTTAATAAAATAGTTAAATCCCCCAAACCCCATCTCTAAATTAATATATTAATAAACAAGTTAAAAATTTGTCATATCTCTCTCTTTCATTTTAATAAATTAATAAATATGTTATAAATTTTTCATATGAATGTTCACCATCTGTCTTCACATTTCATTTTATGTAACATTTTCCAAACACACACATATATTTAGGTGGGTTGGAAAAAATGTCATTATTTTTCTTACTTAAATTCAATTCCTAATTTATTATAATTGATAAATTTATAACATTGTTGTAAAGACACTTATTATTTTTTTTGAATTAATTGAATTCATAAAACTTTCACATTAATAATAAATAGAAATACAAGTTTTTCCTTTTTATTTCTAGTAGTTATTTTAATTTTTTATATTTTAAATTTACATTTGATAATGGATCGATATTTTATTGATAATAGTTACTTTAATTTTAATTATATATATATATATATATATCGAATTGATATCACTTTTAATCACTTCTCATTACCAAACTTTTTTAAGAAATACAATGCTAGAATCCAATACAACATTAGAGATAGTTTGGCTCTAGGAGATTTTTTTCATTTGTTCCAAGAAACCATTTAAGAGAAACATGCAGAGACTAGTGAATTTTGGGTGATAAAAGAAAGACCATTGGGATCCACATTCAAAGAGAAAGAAGACCCTCCACATGAACTCAACGTTATCTTTTGAACAACATATTACATCATGCTCTCATTTGTGGCTTCATTCTAAATAGTTGTATTTAGAAAGGTTCGTCATCCTCAAATCTAAGTGGAAATAAAGGCCCGTTTTCTTATAATTACATATCGTGGCGGGGAATTGAATGAGGGACTTCACATCAAGAAGTGACGTAATAGAGCCCTCGATCACCATCTATCTAAGATCTTGTGGACTATTAATAAATTATTTCAAAAAATAAATTTAAAGAGTTTTATGTATTAGTTTAAAGATCCATATCCATATTATTCAATGTGTTACTATACCAAATCCCACCTAGTGTATCACCTCATTCACAATGTAGGTTGTCAACCGTAGCAGTTAGACCCCATACATGAAATGTGGGCTATAACAAAATATATATTTCACTGCTTTCCCCAACAAAATGACACGAGAAATACACATATTTATTTGTGTTATTGAAATAAGAAAAATAGTTTAAATTTAACATTGATTAATATTTTATCATTTTAATTTTTTCTCCAAACGTCATTTTCATTAACTAGATTGACCTCTGACCTTTGAATTCTAACATTCCATTTGAACATTGAATTATAATTCTCCTCTTTCTTTTCCTAGAAATTATATAATCTGATTTTCACTCCTTTCTAATCATTTGCCTTTTTTTGGTCCCTAAGGATGGGTGGAGTGTCCATCTGAATGGGCACAATCCTAGTACCATATACATAGTAAATATATTTAGAAATAACATTAATATAAATTATCGATATGTTAAATCTATTGTTCTCATATATTGTTTTTCCCTTTGCATGTTGTTGTATTTAGTTGTCGAGTTTTGGTTTTCTTATCCTCTAGTGAACATGTTTAAATGAGAATTTGGTCTTTCCTATATCAATTTGTACAATAGTTTCTTATTTTCATAATGAAAAATACAAAAATGTCGTTACTCAACCTTCATGTGGGATGGGATAAAATGAGTGAATTGAATAGATACAATCTATTCTCACAAAAATGCTAGATATGTATGATTGACCATTGATATGCTTAGTTTGATACGTTTTATTTGTTAAAATAGGAGCAAGTCAAGGCCTACTCGAATACTTTGTCTTAATGGAGAAACTTATTCTATTTTTTATTTTTTCGTTAAATGTTACTTTGGTATCCTTATTTTCTAACACGTTAGGATAAATTTATTAAATTTACTTTTACTATATCAATATCTTGCACATCAAATGTCAATCACTTCCCATGATTTATTTATTTTCTATTTTATGTTACTTATATTTTCTCTTAGAAAAAGGAGAAAACCTAAAATATGTGATTTAATATATATTATGACAACGAGGTTTGGCTATAGTATAGAACTAGATACTTTAGTGGAAGTTTAGTATAGATAAAATAAAATTCTCATATTGGTTGTGATGCAATGAAATATAGATTTTCCATGTATCATCATTTCAAATGCAACACAGATAATATGATGGGGATTCAAATTAAGATCTAGGGCAAGAGTTTTCTAAATTATTTGAGGAGGGACGTAATGGAAAATGGTGTCATACTCTTTTTGAAGACACCAAAATCATCATCCTTGCTATATCCATCATAAATCAAGGAGAATTATCAAACAAGCATGAAACTATAAAATCCATCATTTAAATTTATTAGGCTATTATTAACACAACTAGTCAATAAACAAATTATAATCTTTTCAAAGATACAAGAGCTATCACTATCACAAACATAAATGGGGGATTTTTCAAAGAATTTATGAAACTCTGGAATCCATTGTTTTACTTGTCGTAGGATATGATTGGTGCCCCAATTCCAACCAATTTTTTTACAAAAGTGTTAGATTTGGAATTCAAAGAGAATTAGCAAACGTGAAAGATATTTTCCTATCAAAGTCGAAAAACTTCAATCTCTTACCAAGAGAAAGAGTGATTATTAGTTTCCCATTTTGTTAAAATCCCCACATTGCGTTCAAGAATGAGTATTAGTTGCCCGTTTTTTTGAAATCCCCACATTACATTCACACTAATTGCGTAACAAATTTTACTTGATTTTAATGACAAGGTCATCATTTCTCCTTAATATAACATACTTGGATCTAGTGAAACCCTTAATAGCTCTAAACCAAGCTTCAAGTTTTGAATCTCAATCAAAATCTAGCTCAAATTATTTATTTTTCATATCCATGTTTTTCCACTCCATAAAGGGTTTAATTTATCATGATGTGACCTTAACCTATTAACATAATCCATTTCTATAAATTGAATCCTACTTCTTAATTTCTCACCATTATTTGTGGTGATAATATTCACATTGTCTTGACATCTTAATTGTGAAACAAGGTTTTATTTATTTATTTACTTTTTTATTTTATTTATTTTATTTTTGTTTTTTATTTCTCCCCAATTTGAAATTTCAAACTGTCTTCTCTCTATCCATCTATTTAAGAATGTATTTTTTTGTCTATAAACTATGTAATTACCTCCTTTCCTTGCATATGAACAATTGTCGACTATATGCAAACAGACATTGATGTTTTCCATTATTTCTTAACCATTTATAAGGTGATCTAAATACGTTATTCATAAACCATATTCAATGGATTCTTTATTTGTTTCCTAAGAACAATTCAACACACTTTCTTGTTTTGAAATAATGTGTCATCTAGATTCACATTGGCATTCTTTTCCCATGGGGGTATGCTAGTTTAATTCATTTTATGTCCAATTAAGATGAGGTATTTCAGAAAATATATATTAGTAAAAAATTATTTTATCCTTAGCCATAAATAAAACATTTCAATGTTTATATAAAATAACATAATTTTTTATTTGTTTTATGTGAAGAAATATCATGTAATTGATTTTTTTTCTTTTAATAATTTCACTTTTAATAGGAATATAGTGTAAGTTATTCTATTCTTAATATGAGTAACATTATATATATATATATAGAGAGAGAGAGAGATTATTTAAAATAAGGTATCAAGGATATATTCCTTTCACTTCTTAATATAAGGAAGAGGTGCATTTAAAAATATACTAATAACCTAATTTTCTTTTTAACCTGAATTTGTTTTTCCAAATTTTTCTCTCTATAGATATCTTGTATTTAAAAAATTTAATCCTTTAAAACTATTTAATAAATATAGAGTTAACATAATTTTTTATTAATATTATATTGAATCAAACATAAAATTAAATTAAATTATGTTTTGAACGAAAATTCATACTGAAGTTAAAAAAACACTAACAAAATTTTTCATCTTTATCCCAAAAAAAGGGATTTTTTTTTTCTGGTTGTAAACAAACCCATTGGGGACCTTGAGAAGCCATATTAGGGGCAATGGAAAAAACTACTAGTAGTCATGCTGGCTTTCGAATCCATTTCCAAGTTAACCTGTAAATCTAAAATGAAACGAAGCACAAAGTGGTGCATGTCAATCATAACCAAATTGTGGCATGATTAGATAAAGACAGATATTCTCTTGTAATATGTGACGTAAAAAGCCAACTTTTCATCAGATATATTAACCATTTGGTTCAAAAATATAATTTTGTGGTGGGACATCCAATTTAAATCAATAAAATCTATCTCACTTCCCGCTTCAACAGAATGACATGAGAAATAGACATATCTGTTTTTGTTATTGAAATAAGAACAGCTACCAAGAAGTTTCCCCGACACCTGATGCCTCGCTTGGTAGCCAAGAAGTTTTCTTCACTACAGTTTCAATCGAGCACTAAGAAAAACATGTAGAGCTATGGATCCTGCTGCGCTAAATATAAAATGTTTATCTCCCTCTAAATTATAAGTCTCAAAGAAAACCTCGAATCTATTATATCATTGTTGGACTAAAATATTTATGGTAGTGGTGAAGCTTGGAATATTTTGATCTTCCAATCTAGAGCCTGAAATAGAGAGAGAGAGAGAGAGGAACCAAAATTATTTTTCCTTATTCTCCTTAAACTTCCCAAAACTCACACTTCTTTCAGCTTCCCGATAACAAACTTCAAACTTATTCACGGTTACAAGAGATATAAAACTACTTGAGAGAGTGTGCTCCAAATGAATTCAATTTTATTCCTTTTATAGGATCTTGGAGAGCTTGAATAGGTGTCTCTTGGGCCTACATGATCCCCTTTAGGCCGACTGGATCTCTTCTAGGCTGACTTTCTGTGGAGGTCACATAATTCATATTTGGCTCAATATTAAACCTTTTTACATGATTCAAAATCCCAAGAATGGCCTCTTTAAAAGTACAATGACTATCAAATTAGAATAAATTCTAGAAGTTCTAAATGGGAACTTTGACCTAAAAATTGTGACCCAAGCATGAAACCCATGCTTTAATAAGTCACAATAATAATAATAATAATTCTTTTCTTTATTATTTTGTGTTGGAATGAGTAGAAAAATATTGAACGATAAGAGTTGGATGCATTTTCTATTAACATATAAGTAAATTTATAATACATTCTTGTGACCCTTAGATTCATCTTCCAAGGTCTCTTGGACTCTTGTGACTGTTCAACTTCCATAATAACCCTTAGAGGATTAGGTGTCCAACATTACCCCGTTAATCGAAAGGGGTATATACGATTCCAAGAAGAGAGATATAATAATGCATGAAATCAAGGAGTTTAATGTGCTCTCTAAAATTTTGGCATAAGGAGCTGGTTCAAGGATGACCACCAACACTAGAACGCTTAGTGTAGTTCTCGAAACTCTTTGAAATCTATCAAGAAGAAAAAATATTCTTCTATAGGAAGTGTCCCTAATAATTTCGAGAGGGAGACATTCAACCTGGAAAAGGGAGGTATGCAACCTGCATAAAAAGGGAGAACCTCAACCTGAAAAGGGAGGTCTCCACCTACGATGGTTTAAGGATGACCACCAACCTTGGAATTCTTAATCCAATTATTAGAACTCCTCCAAATTGGCAATACGCTAATGTCTTCTCCTAGAGGAAGTGTCCCAAATTATTTGAAGAGGGAGAAGCTCAACCCCGCATAGATGGTTTAAGGTTGACAACCAACCAAATGCATGCTCAGGCTACAACTCTAAATCTGATATGGAAAGTTGTGTCTCAGACTCACTTGAACTTCTACGTCTCTGGCTAAAACTATAAATATGGTTTGTAGGTTGTGGTTCAAGCTTGCTTGATGTGTCTTGAGGCTTGTATATGACGAACACTTCCCACCTGTCAGATACAAGGTGCGATTATGGAAAAAATATGACTGCAAGGAATTTTAATATCATAGAATATATTATGACATGTGAATGAAACATGTTCTTGGTTGTTCAAGCCCATTTCTAAGAAACAATCCATCTAGGATGAATATTTTTTCTTGCAGGAGGCTTGTTTTGGAAGCATTTTTTTGAAGGGTGAGTGGTTTTATGATAGTGCTTACATGGATAAAGATCAAAACAATGATATTTAATATGACCAACTCGATCACAGTGTTGGAATTTCATAATTTGTTGTTGTGGAGAAGGAGCAGAAACTGTAACAACTGGAGGTGAACTGTCATGAAGAAATCCAACACTTTTAAATTTAATGCGCTTGGAAAAGTCTGGAATATGAAAGGACACCTCCTGTTCATATCCAAGACCTTTTTTGTGCTTGTTATGGACAAGCGCTTCACAAATTCTGATGATGGGCTTGGGAAGTAAAAGCTGAGCTTCTTCATTTGCATGTTAATATTCTCTTGAACTAGGAATTGAATGTGAATCAACCACAACTTTATATTCTTGCTGCTGCTGATGGGAGTCCATCTCAATGTTCTAAAAAAAAACAGGTTTAGAATGATGACTCCACTATTGTGATTCTTCTTGCTGAAGTTGAGACTCCAACTGCAAAAAGTGAATATTTTCCTGTGCATTATGTAGACATATTTTAATGTCAAAAAGAATTTACTTGTTGATTTTTACCATCTCATCCACATTGGAATGTATCAGAGTACTTAAAAACTATAATATATCATCAAGTTTGGCCATTTTCCAAGAGTTTAATTTTGTGGATTCAAATTCACTCCCAAAACCAAATAAATGGGTGCTCACTTTTCCAAGTGTTACACCAAGGCCAAATGAAGAGTTAGAGTATCAACATGACTTGCAGAAGGGCTAGTACTAACACTAAATGTAACTATATTACCAAACCTGGATAATAGTGCAATGCTTTCTTTCACAAACAATATATTACCACAAATACCAAAAAACTATAAAAACAAAATTTATATCTTGTTTTTCAGAGTCACAACATGTAATATCAAGACTGTGCAACTTTGGCAATCACTGGGAAAAGAATAAGTCCCAAGGATTCAAACCAATATCCTCAAATTAGAAGAAATCATGCGTTTTTTGGATGATCTTTTATTTCTCTAGGTGTTTGGTCCCAACAGATTTATAAATTCAATGTTGAACTCCATGATTTAAATGTCAATTCATCTTATAATCCAATGCACATATTTATCCAACGCACACATATAAATTGACATATCAATCAGGAGCAATGAAGAGCATGAACCAACACATGAAATGAGCGACGATTAAAATTATTATTTACAAGACATTAGGAATTCAAACAACACCATTTTGAGTCTAATTTGAAGAGTATTCAACTAGAAATTCAATGCATTACAATGAGTGTTGTCCTTGTTCGTTAGTATTTTTTCTTGTTTGTAGAGGAAGCTTCGTGGTAGAAAAGTGATGTTCACAATAAGAAATTGATTGAAGTAAGAAGGGAAGAGTTCTTGAATCTTTCAATGTTTATTTCGTCCAGTTTCACTAGCAAGGGAAGACATCAAATTGTTTTCATAAAAGTTGAAGACATCAACATTGTGTGTAGTAGCATCACCGAAGACATAAAATGATATTAGATTTCCCAACATTAAAGGAGACAAAGTACATCCAATGATTGAAATAGCTTGTTCATATGCCCATTAAAATAATTTGTACCTTCAGGACGTTTGTATTCTATCCTTTCCACGTTGTCTAAAAGCTCATGAGTTTCACTCCACATAATTTCTATTACAAAATAGTGGATATATTCTCTTGTTTTTTATTTCTATGACAACATGATACTATAGTGAACACAAAACAATCGGTCAATTTTCATTTAATGTCAACATGAAACTACAGTGAAAAGACAAAAATAGGAAAAATTTCATTTAATGTTTCCCACAAAACTTATTTTTCCTCCATAACGTCAATCTTTAAAAAATGCATAGATTTAATAGACAACACATCCAACAAACAAAGTGCATCATGGATCATACTGCATGTGAGGAGCTACTGCGAAGCTCCTCAAGGCTAAATTTCTCTCTGACAAAGAGGGAAATCCAAGTATCCACCATAGTGCAAGTGGCCCTTGACCTTGTCTTTTATCCTTTCAACGTGAGACAATATGGACGGTAGACTAAAGAGATGGGTTTCTAAGAAACTGCCCCTCTTTTACCATCCACCTCTTTTCTATCATTTCCATGTCTTCATTGAATGTGTAGACCATAGATCCAATGAATGCAACTATACCAATTGAGGTGGAGATTAGTATTTTCAATCCTTAGGCAAACAAAAATAGATAATTGTGTCGCACATTTCCATGAGACCAAGGAAAAAATGTAAAGCTCAAGCTCTTGCCTTGCATGATGAAACCCACAACCCTAGGAATCCCTACGAAAGACAAGAAATTTGGATTTTAGCAGGAATACTCATTGCACATAAATATAATGGCAACAAGATCTCCTCCTACTTGTTTGGATTTGAGAAGGGCTCGAGAGACAAAGACAAAATGACATAATTTGGTAATATTGGTATCGCATAAACACAATATTGTAGTAACAATATTCTACATAGATAATAAAGATTGCGAAAGGAAATTTTTTCATCTGGTAGTGGGATTCTGCGTGGAGGAAGAAGTAGATACCATGCAATAAAACACCCTACATGAAGATAATTGAAACTTATCTTACACACATATCAAAAACCATGCAAGAATGTTAGACCAAAGTGCAAGTTATCCAAAAAGTCCCTTCTACGGATAGAAGCGACACCTCTAGCCCAATGAGTGGGTCTAGTAACAAACAAGACAAAAGAAAGCAAACTCTCCTATCTTAAATTATAATAAAATAAAGGAGAAACATGGCCTACCTCACTCCTATGAGGTCGACTATCAATGTTAATCATGATCTCCTCACTTCCAATCTCATTCCTCGCTATTCCTTTCCGTACGAATACTTGCAATAGGGATAAAATGATGACAAACAAGGAAATAATAGTATATTGCATTGTAATGTAAACCATATGACAGAACAAGGACCATCATACTATGTAAGAAATTATAAAAAATCTTATGTAAATCAATACATGATTTTTATTGTTGATAAATTGAAGAGGGAAGCATACAATCTATGCCTTGTTGTTGGAGACCTCCTTTAGAATGGGTCTCCAAGTCCAAGCCAAATACTTCAAGCACTCGCTATCCTTGGAATTTTGACAACGTTTAGGCACATTCGAGCACTAGGAAGGAAACCAACAATGATAAACCATTTGGGGAAGGCATGGAAATCATTTATAGGGAGGTACAAGGGCAAGAATTTAATATTAGGATTTTACCCACTATAGTCCAAATATGGTTCCAATTTTGTCATTTGGAGTAAGAGCTAAAGCTAGCAAGAATTGAGAAGGAGAAAGCTTGAATTTGTTCCCAAGTAAGTATTTCTTCAATATTTAAAGTTTATCTAGGGAAAGCACAATAGTTTTTGTCTTATTTGTTTCTTGATCAAGCTACTAGGTCAGGGTGGATTGCTTCTATCTACAAAAGGAATTTATCCTTAAAAAAATCCTTCCAAAAAGTCCCATAAATATTCCCCTATATTGAAATTGTCATAAATTTTTCTTTCAACATAATCCGAAGGAAGATTATCACCTCATAGTGGTCAAGTGATCCAGGTGGCTCTAGACACCCTCAGGAGACTAGGAGGGCTTAGAAATGGTCAAAATTCAAAGTGGTCGAATTCATCTTGAACTAGGTCCACACTGAAGTTATTGTCACCATGATTCCAATGGTGTGAATGGATCTCCAATCTAAGCCCATATGGAGAAGTTAGAGCGAGTAAAAATTTTGGTCAAAGTTGGGTAGTGGGTCAGGTTTAAGTGTCCCACAAATTCACCATAAACCGGCAGGGGACTTAGCTCCCGAAAATGGGCAAAATTGTGGTCTCGTTAAATTTCCCAGTAACCCTTATTTTGGAAAATTTTTAAAATAACTGATTGCTTCTAAAAAACAAATATATATATATATATTAAATGGCGTGGCGGACCACCAACCTCGCCACCCCCAAACGAACATATTACAAATTTTAAAACATTTTTGGGTCGACCGGCCATGACCCCCACTGAACCCCATGGGAACCCACCTCATAAAACAAAAAAACATTGAATATGGGTTGGGTTGGGACCGTGAGTTGCATACCCTGCCCACCCAAAATTATTCATGGAATATGATTGTATAAGAAGAGTGGAGCTGACAGAAGTTGAACCCTCCCAGCCCACGTGAGTCGGCCCCATAAACATATTAGAACAACAACCAAACAATGGAAATTAAAATTTTGCCCCATATTTAATGTTTGTTAAAAAAAAATGCCAATTCAGTTGGTGTCGATGGGGTTGGAACCCCCGACCTCCACCTTAACAACTCCGCCCACAACCAATAACCCACACACTATTCATTGAAAACTCTGCCACCTTTTTTATATAAACTCTCAAATGCGTAGTATGCCTAGGACAGAGAGGGTAGACCAACAGAGGATGGACCAGCGGTGTAGCAAGGCAGAATCATGTGTGGGAACATTTTTCAAGGCAGAGAATACTTTTCAGAGAATATTACTTGATGCCTGAAAGATTCCATGGGGAGGTAAATTTTCATTTTGTGAGAATGATATGAAGTTTACAGTCATTTTAACTAGAATTTCGCAAGGAACATGATGGTAAAGTCATAATGGCCATCTAAGAAATATATTTTTAGATTCCCTATAGAACAAAATCTTAGGGAATCTTGAGGGCATCAAAAGGATTCCTTGAGGCCCAAAACTTTCTGGGGTCCATTTTCGATAAAAATTATCATGATTTTACACCTCTCAACGACATGAACTCAATGGTGATGTATGTTTCAGTAGTACAACTTCACACGTTTCAGCCAGTTTCTATATTTGAGTGATGGTGTCAGATTATCAAGCATGGAAAATCGATTTTATGCCCCTCGACGCCACGAATTCGATGGTTCAGCAAGATTCAGCAGCTGAGCATCCGCTTCTTCATCCAACTTTAGGCATTGAGGTATATGAAATTTTAACATGTGCCTCTATTTTCTATGATATGTATTATGATTTCTAGATCCTTACTTGATTCATGTTGTAGGATATTTGTTTTACTTCATGTGAGATTATGTCATGCTGATAGGAGGTCCATTGTGAGTGAGAGTTCCTATAGCGGAACGTCCCGTGGAGAGACAAGCCACTCATGTTGAGGGAACATCCTTGTATGACAGAGAACATCATCCATGTACATATCCCCCTTTCCAACACTATATGAAGTGACCTACCCCATTTTGACACCGGTACTGGAGACGTAGCCCACAATGGGTGAAATCCGTTATCAATGTCTCATGTTTTTATGTTGTTGATGGTTGTCTTGTTTCCTATTTCTTAAGCATGCATATGTGTTATTTTGTGCTCTTTTAAAATGAAATCCTAGCAAAATCACAGAAGTAAAAGGTCATGGGAAAATCAAGTAGCTGACGGACCTGGATCAAGTAGTATCAGAGAAGTCTTCTTGCTGACGTGGATTGCGAGTGTGAACAACGATTGAATGTGTAAAAATGGAGGATGGAAAATATATGTATGAGGCCATGCTCAGGATGTTTAAAATGGTGGACATGATGTACGAAGCTCATGAAATATGGGAGAAAGAAGAGCAGAAATCGATGCTTCATCCACAGATTCTAGTGAATAGTCATCGCCCTCACCGTCTTCTCACCATTCGAATGAGGGGATCAAACATAGCCTTCAAGTAGATAACACTTAATTGAAAGTGCCTCTATGAGAGGAGAAATAGGATAAAAAGGGAGTGCAGCTCCAATTGCAAGCCGTTGAGGTAGCCTTGGAAGAACCGAAGTGCAACGATCAGAGCCTTCAAGAAAAGGATGTTGAATTAAGGAAGCTTATATAAGAATAGAAAGAGGATAAGCAAATACTGGAGCATCATCTATGAGCTACAGGCCTTGGAGGAGCTGAAGAACAAAAAGGGCTTGAATAAGCCATCGTCACATATTTCTAAATCGACATCTGAGGTAAACAATTTTGATTTTTCTTCAGTTTCATCTTCACATGCTATCATTTCTATGGGAAATGTGGAGATACCCATTACAGGAATTGGCATGAGAGTCCTCACCAAGATGGGATACAAAGGAGGAGGACTTGGAATTAATGGCCAAGGCATGATTCAGCCATTGGAGGTTGTGCAAAGACCTCAGTTAGAAGGTTTGGGATACATTGAAGGATAGTTCTTGAAGGTGTCAATAGCTTCCAATACATGGTTGAAACCATTTGGGAAAGAGAAGGATGGGAACACTTCACCATCATCATATGACAAAGCACGTGGCAGTGAAAGAGTTGAGGCAAGATATTTTCACCATTATTGCACCAAAGACCAAAAAGAAAGGTCTAACAAGTCTCGGTATTCTAATGTTCATATTGATTCCAAACTTGTCGCTAACAATGAACACAGATCATGGCATTGGAAATCATGTAGTTTTTGTGGATTACATAACCATGTATTTGTTGAGTGTTGGAAAAGAATGATAGCATAAAATAGGATGAGGCATGAAAGGCCTTCTCCACTGCAGGAAAATAAGAAGGTAAAGCAAGTCTAGAGGATGAAGACTCATTGCAGTCATTGCGACAGAAGTGCCCATCAAAGATTCATGTGTTGGAGGCTCCATTCAGAGCAGCGTCTCAAGGAAAAAGTGTTCATACATGAACTAGTTGAAACAATTGTTCAACAAGAAATTGCGCCACAGAGAGATGACCCATTCACTTTGATAGTGAGAGATGGTTTTTGTAAGTTTGGTAGTGTGTTTTGCCTTACTTTTTAAATCATGTGTTGCATGTTAAAATGTAAAAGTGATGATGTTTTTTCCATCACTTGTTAAGAAAAAATGATATTTTGGCCTTGTATAGAGAGTTCGGGTATTGATTCCATTTGATGTAAACTTGATCACAGAGTATGGTTATAAGCTCGTGGCAAGTGTGTAAAATGATTGGGTCATATATTGGTCACTTAGTTAAGCATGTAATTTTCAAAATATTGTACTACAGGTTTGTAGAGGGTGTAGGTGTTGGTTCATCACTTATGGCTTCGAAGGAAAAAGGTGAAGGAGAATGAAGGGTGACCTTTAAGGATACTTGTGGTGTAGACAAGGTGCAAAGAAGCTACAAATTATTTTCATGATTTTGGTCGATCAAAATCTTCTCAATGGGCAGGATTGATCTAGGTGGCTCAAGACACCCTCAAGAGATCAAGAGGGCTCACAAATGGTCAAAATTCAATGTTGTCGGATTGCTCTCAAACTAGATCCAAACTGAATTTATCATCACCCTAATTCCAAAGGTGTGAATATATCTCCAATCCGAGCCCATATGTAGAAGTTAGAGCGAGTCAAATTTTTGGTCAAAGTTGGGCAGTGGGCGAGGCTTAAGTGTGCCCAAAATTCACCATCAATTGGCATGAGGCTTAGCTCCCAGAAACAAGTGAAATTGTGGCCTTGTTAGATTTCCAAATAATCCTTATTTTGGAAAATTTTGAAAATAACTAATTAGCTCTAAGAAAAAAATATATATATATTAAATGGGGTGGTGGGCCACCAACCCTGCCACCCACCAACAACCATATTACAAATGTTAAAACATTTTTGGGTTGACTGATCATGACCCCCGGTGAACCCCACAAGAACCCACCACATAAAATAGACAACTTTGAATATGGGTTGGGTCGGGGCCATGAGTTGTGGACCCCACCCACCCAAAATGAGTCACAACATATGTTTGTATAACAAGAGTGGAGTCGGCGGGAGTTGAACTCGCCCAACCCACATGGGATGGCCCCCAACAGGCGGCCCCATAAAGGTATTAAAACAACAACCAAAAAATTTAAATTAAAACATTTCCCCATATTTAATGTTTGTTCAAACAAAACTCCAATTCAGGTGGGGTCGACAGTGTTGGAACCCCCGACCTCTGCCTTAAGAACTCTTCCCAAAACCAACAACCCATGGGCTATTCATTGAAAAGTTCACCGCCTTTTTTATATAAAATCTCAAATGTGTAGTGTGCCCAAGATAGAGAGGGCGGACCAGCGGAGGACAAACCAGTGGAGCAGCAAGGAAGAATCATGTGCGAACACATTTTTTGAGGCAGAGAATATTCCTTGATGCCTAAAAGATTCCATGGGAGGTAAATTTTCATTTTGTCAAAATGATATGAAGTTTACACTCATTTTAACAAGAATTTCATAGGGAACGCAATGGTAAAGTTAGAATGGCCATCTAAGTAGCATATTTGAAGATTCCCTATAGAACAAAATCTTAAGGACAAAAAAAAAATCCTTGAGGCCCAAAACTTGTCAAGGTCCATTTTTGACAAAATTTATGTCACTTTTACACCTCTTGATGACAGGAACTCAATGGTGATGCTCGTTTCAGAAAGATAGCTTCCCATTTTTCGGCCATTTTCTATATTGGAGTGACGGTGTTAGATTCTCAGGTGTGGAAAATTGATTCTATGCCCCTCAACGCCATGAATTCGATGGTGCAGCTAGATTCAGCAGCTGAGCATCCACTTCTTCAGCCAACTTCAGGGGTTGAGGTATATAAAGTTTGATCATGTGCCTCTTTTTTTTGTGAGATGTGTCTTGATTTCCAGATCCTTTCTTGATTCACGTTGTGGTATCTTTGTTTTTATTCATGTGAGATTATGTCATGCTAATAGGAGGTCCATTGTGAGTGAGAGTTCTTGTAGCGGAACGTCTCATGGAGATACAAAAAACTCATGTTGATGGAACATCCTTGTATGAAAAATAACATCATCCATGTACATTTCCGCCTTTCCAGCACTATATGAAGCGACCTACCCCATTTTGACACTGGGCCCAGAGACGTAGCCCACACTCGGTGAACTTCGTTATCAATGTCTAATGTTTTTATGTTGCTGATGGTTGTCTTGTTTCATCTTGATTAAGAATGCATATGTGTTATTTTATGTTCTTTTAAAATAAAATTCTAACAACATCCCAAAAGTAAAAGATCATGGGTGAATCTGGTAGCTGACGAACCCGGATCATCAGGCCTTGGACCTAGTAATTGGGTAGAGATGTACTTTATAGCTTAATATAAAAGATGTGTTATTGGTTTAATTAATATTATATAACATTATGTTAAAAGTAATAAATAATATTATAACATGACATTCGGTCATGACATCAATATACTAATTTTAAACTTAACATTTTATTTGCATGAACTGAAATTGGGTGAGGATAATAGCAATCATTCCTTCCATAATAATAGTAATATGGTTATGATGAAGTAATATATGAATGGCTAGACATGTTTTTGGTATTTATTGACCTCTTTAATTAACAACTTATTACTTATTTGTGGGCTTCATTGGGAGGCCTTTTAGATCACCTCCCCTTTGTCTTTTGCATGGTTCAAGATGGTAACAAGACTCCTTTGCTTTCTTGATACAACCACTCTTGGCTTCAGGAGGATGAATTTAAAACTGTAGTTGAGGATTCTTGGGTCCATCTTATAGATCCTAATCCACTTTCTTTTATAGCTTAAATGGTAGAAAATATTTCTAGGCTCAAGGATGTTGTAAAAATTTGGTGTTTCCTTTATAGGGAGAAATAACATTCTAATCTAAAGGTTGTGGAATAAGATATAAATACTATGTGTGATGATAAACCTAGTGATGATTTATTTGAAGGAAACATAGCATGTCATTGGTATATGGAACATCAAAGAAAATATCTATTAGAAAAGGAGGAAATTGAATGGGGGTTGAAAAATATAACTACCTAGGTAAAGGGGTTGGATGATAACACCAAGTTTTTCCATAATTTATTTCCTTATAGGAGGAACAAGAAAAATAATTTGGGAGAACATAAGGAATGATGGTTCAATGATACAGTCTTTTAGATAGATTACACTAGAACAGGTCATATATTTCAATTCTTTATTTTAATATCCTCTTGGATGTCCCATTTAATTAATCATGTAGGTGATCTCAAATTTTTCCTTTATTTTAAATAGGAAATGAAGCAGGCTCTAGAGGAGGACATATACGAAATTGAGTTAAGGGCTAGATTTTATCTATGTAGAAAGAAAAAATCTAAAGTCCTAATGGATTACGTATTGAATTCTATATGTATTTCCATGAATACCTTAAGGATTACTTGCTCAAGGTATTTTTGGAGTCTTAATGCCCAAGAAATGTTCCATGAGCTTTTATTTCAACATTTCTCATGCTTATTCCTAAAAATCAATATGGTGATTCCTTTGATGATTTTGAGACTAATATTTCCATATGTACTCTACTAATCAAGCATTCCTCTCCATGATATAGTTGTAGAAATTTCAAACAATATGTATACCAATGGATTCAATCCAATAATGCAATAATCTAGATAAATATACTTAATCCTTCTACAATTAATTTGTAGAAATTAAACACGATCACATAATCACACCAAGTAAGAGAAATAATCAAATCCACAGCACATGAAATTTTCTGGGGAAATAAATTTTCTCAAAACCCCTCTATCTGCACTGTATAAAACCAAGGAATCATGAAACAATTACAATGCAATTTTCTCACAAGATTATGTTGTACTCTACCAATTATCTCACACTTATCCGGACAAAATCGACCAACACTTAGGCAATTCTCAACCTGCCTTGCTTGCGCAATTATAAGAAAAATTGATCCCTATTAATTATGAAATTCAACCTTCCAAATCTTTGCAATACATCATGGGAAATCCTATGGTTTTCTAATTCCACGCCAGAAATTTACTAATAATGCAACTGATAGAGAACATCCCTTTAACGTTTGTCTCAACTGGGTCTTCATCAGAACTGACATGCATGCAACTATTAAAATTAAATCATCAGTCACTTAACAGATCATTGCATGTGAATTAAATCTGATTTAATTCACTGGACCTCTCACTAGTACAACAATCAATTACAACTAGTCAGACTAACCTTAACTCACTTAATTGAGTTAAATGGTTTTTCATGCATTAAAATAATACACTAACTGCAACTTGGACTCTAAAACAAATAGAATCACTCTACATGCTTCACCAAACACCCTCAACTCAAATTTCATGAGCTAACTGAGTCTATCACACTTAGTTAAATATTACAAGTGATTATGAGATAAAATTACAATTTATCATCCAATTTAATTAAGGGAAAAGTAAATTAGACACACATTTCTTGTTGACTTTTCAACAATAGTCTTCTAGATCTATGATTCAACTTTTTAAAGGAATGATGGCATACTTGAATTATGAATTCACATCCAAATAATAGATGTTGAACTATTTCAACTTCCAAATGGAAAATAGTACATATAGATGGACATTTTATTCCATTTTTGTGCAATAGGAATTTGAAAGATCATATCTTTTCAAGTAATAATGATTAATAAAAAAATAATACAAACATTTTCCTTTTGTCTCTACTAGTATTTCAAGAATGGCCGATGTTGAAGGGTTTGGAATTGCAGGGTTTGCAGTGACTTGAAGCTCAACTCTGTAGAGTTTCTTGATAGGGGAGTTTACTGATTTGGACAGTTTCCACATATATGGAAGCTGCAGATATAAAAAATTCACACAAATTATATATATGTGCATATTTTGTATGACATATATTTAGTATCTGACCAACTTTTCAGATATGTGCACCTTTTGTATATACACATATACTAAATTTACACATATAAGGAAGATGTGTGCATATACAAAGATTGTGCATAAACAAAATATATGTGCATATACGAAGGTTAAATTTATGCACAACTTATGTATATGTATATATATAGAAGTTATGCATATATGGTAGATGCACATATATGAAAAAATACAATTATATGCATATCCAGAAGATGCACATATATTTTGTATGTGCACAACAACTGTATATATGCATAAATTTTGTATGTGTGCAACTTTCGTATATGTGAAATTTTTGTATTTGTGCATATCTTTCATATATGCGCAGCTTCGGAATATACACATACAAAATTTTCACATATATAGAAGTTGTTTGCATTTTTTGTAATATGCAAAAAAATTCTATATATGCACAACTTTTGTATATGTGCATATACTGAAGTTACGCATATACCAAAAATATGCATATTTACGAAAGATGTGCGTATGTGGAAGCTTATATGCATAAATTTTGTATATGTGCAACTTACGTATATGCACATATGTAAAATATTTCATATATGGATATCTTATTTATATGTGCATATAAGCTTCCTTGAAATTGAGATGAAACATGTTAAATCATCAAGTCATAAAAAATTGAGATCCATAATACCTATAAATTTGGAAGAGGCATATGCATTAAAAAACTTGATAGACAGAGCACATCAAGAATAGAATATAATGTTTTCCAATAATATAAATCCATACAAGATCAATATCAAGAGAAAACATACTTTCTTGAGCCTAGTCAATAAGAAAAGACAATGTATGAGCTATATGAACTATTGGGATATGTGTGATTGAATATCATTGTTGTAGCCATCTATTATCATGTTTAGTATTCAGTCTATTGGTTGAGTCATGGTGATATCTATGCATGAGAGAGAAATAAATACGGAAGATGTGCATATATAGAATTCACACAACTTCTATAAATGCACATCTTCTATATTGCATATCTTCCATATATGTGAAAATTTCATACATGTGAATATACAGAAGTTGCACACATAAGGAGTATATGCCCATATACTGAAGTTTCACATACACGACACATACACATATACTGAAGCTACACATATATGAAATATTGTTGGAAATTGTAACTAGGTCCAGTCTTCATTTAATGTATTTGAGTCATCATGTAATGTACATCTCAGAAGAATAAATAAAATATTTTATTATTATTATTTTTATTATTATTATTATTATTATTATTATTACTTATTAAAGCATGGGTTTCATGCTTGTGTCACCATTTTTTAGCTCAAAGTCCCCATTGATGACTTCTAGAATTTATTCTCAGTTAATAGAGTCGTTGTACTCTTAAATAAACCCTTCCTAGGCTTTTGAATCATGTAAAAAGGTTTAATATCGAGTCAAATATTAATTATGTGACCTCCACACCAATTTGGCCTAGAAGAGATCAAGCCGGCCTAAAGGCGATCATGTAGTCACAAGAGACACCTATTCGACCTCACCTGGAGCCTATAAAAGGAAAAAAATCAAATTCATTTGGAACACACTCTCTCAAGCAGTTCGATATCTCTATTAGCCATGAATAAGTTTGAAGTCTATTGTCGGGAAGCCCAAAGAAGTGCGAGTTTTGGGAAGTCTAAGGACAAGAAGAAAAATTAAATATTGGTGCCTCTCTCTCTCTATTTTGGGATCTGGATTGGGATATCGAAGTCTTCCAAGTTTCACTGTTGTTGGAAGTAGTATGTTTCCAAAATATGTTGCCTAGTCAAATTTTTTGGAAAGGGGTCGAAATTATGGAGGATGACTTGGTGTGGAGGGAAGTTCTAGTCTTGGTCTAGGGTGAATATTCGCAAAGAATACTATTGAAAGAAATAATTTCTTGACTAGGTTTTCCCCTTGAGGGGGGTTTTTCCCTAGTATATGCATATATCTGGTGTCCATTGATCTATGTGTTTTTGCTTTGGCAATTGCTTGATGAACTAAAATAAAGAAGATATAAAGAATCATAAGAATAAGAAACATCACAAGTAATTATCAAGAATAATAAAATATTTCTGCATTTCTGCATTTCTAACATGGTTTCAGAGCTTTGGTGAAGAAGGAAGAAAAAGGCAGTATTTGGCACTTAATCAAGGAACCACTTAAGTGATAATCTCAGGAAAGGAATCTACTACACTCTAGGAATATGTCTAACATAATCAATGGAGGAAAGAAACTTGAAGTAGCCTTAAACTATAGGTACTGGAAGAAGAGAGTTTATCTCATCCTTGAAAATAAGGTACTGAACTTGGTCAAATGAAATGTAAAGAAGGCTTCAGAGAATTTGAGTGATGGTGAAAAAGAAAAATTCATAGAACATGAATTGATGGCCATGACTAATGGTAGAAGGAATAAAGTAGCACCTTTTCTCATTCATAGCCAACATCGACCATGGTCAAGAAATGTATGAAGCCTTGTTGAAATTATTCACTATTAAGAACATTGGTCAAGTATAAAGTTTGAATAATGAATTAAGAACTACAGAAATAACTAATGAAGACACAGTGGCATCCTTATTTGTGAAGATAGCAAGAATCAGGGATGAATTTTTGGCCATTGATGAATTTTTTCTAGATAAATAACTCATGTTCACTGCCCCATTAGAATTTCCACCTAGTTGGAGTGCATTTTTTGCAAGACTTAATAGTTGGAAGATAGATCCCACTTTTGAAGAACTATGGGCTACCCGCAGTCAGGAAGAATTAAGGATCTCATTAGCTACCAATCCTGAAGGAGTATCAAATACTTACATTTCTCAACATAAAGGAAATAAATCGAGAGGACCAAGGAAGGAACTTGAAATGTCTAAGGTAGAATGCTATCAATGGAATAAGAAGAGTCACTATAGGAGTGATTGTACCGACAATCCAAGAAACAATAAGAGATAAATAGATCAAGCCAATATACAAGGAGAATCAAAGAAATTCAAGCCTGAGGAATCTGACATTGGGGAATTTTGCTACTAAGTCCTTTTTTTTTAGCTTTAGATATCTTATTTTATATGTTTGATGTTTTAGGATTTATATATTTGTAAGATATTTTTGGAAAATAAATTTTATTGCTTATGGGTATCCCTCGGGATTCAGAGGAATCCCTCAACAGCTCCTAAAGATAGATATCTCATTTCCCTTCAATTATTGGATTCATGTACTTATTTTAGTTTTGATTATATCAATAATAAATGCCTTTCTCCATATATTGTCTTGATTAGGAAAACATTTGCTATATTCTCAAGGTGTATCAAGAAGGATATCTCAAGAGAAGGTTTGTCAAGGAACAAAGATATGTATTATACTATAAGACATTGATTTCTTTATATTAAAGGTTTATTTATTTGACATTCTATTACTAACATTGTTATGTCTAGAAATATTGAATCATAATGATTCTAGTTATGGGTGATTCATCACTTGATAAATCTACCCACTCCACTCATATTCTTAACTGATTTTGTAGAACCCTGGACAGGATCTGGAAAACCCTAACTAAAAGTTATGTTGATGTAAATGTCCAAATTGTAAGATTATTAGGGTTATTGTGAAAATCTATCTGAAATTTTATTAATGATGTCTTATTTGGGATTTTGGTATGACAAGGAAAAGATAAATTGTTAGGTTTTAATGATAAGGTTTAAAATCCCGAACCTTTGAAGTTCTGATAATGATGGGTTTACTATGTTTCTACATTGAAGCTCTAACTCGCTAGGGTGTGCCAGAAAATGTAAGTAAGACCCTTATAAGTTCTTAAAATGATTTACTTGGTATGTGTGTGATCAAACCCTAGTTTTTTCTATTGATATTTTTGAAGTCAAGTTTGACTAACACATGATATTCTTATGAATTATTATGAATTCTTAGATATGTGTGTTGACATGGTTATTGATGGTCATATGTTTTAGGATTTGATGGGAGTTTTGTCTCATATTCTAGGATGATGATATTTGGAAGTATAGGGTCTTGTACCCTAGTAGTATTTAAATTCTCTAGTATGTGTGATGTAACAATTTGAGATATATTTAATGATTGTTTGGGTTGTGAGAATGAAATTCTAGGGTTTTGACGTTGAAACTTAGTATAAGTAAAAATATCTAATGAATAAATGATAATATGATGTTTTGAGATTTGTGTAAGATTGTCAAAATATGAGTTTTTATTATTGATTGAAAATCTAGTGTTCGCAAATTATCCTAGTGGAAGGTGGTCATCATAATGACTAAGTTGTGATTGACCCTGATTGATTATTTTGTATGAAATCTAGGATTTGTATGAATCCCTAGTGGGAGGTCTAACATATGAATTCTGAAAGTTGTTATATGTCTTGTAGATCTATATTTAAATTCTCTCTTGGGTTTTCTATATGTTTTATTAGGGTTTATTACACCTTTGAAAGAATCATTGAAACCCTATATAGATTGAAATTTATTATGTAGTCTAAAGTTGATGAAAAAGTCCCTAGAAAGATGTTGAAAAGTATATGTCTATTTTTTGTGATTGAGTTTGGTTATATGATATGTATAAATTTGAAATGCTTCTATGATTCTGAAATGGATAACTTCACGCTTCTATAGATTTGGTTGTACCTGCTACCTAAGTTGTGCAGGTACATAATCTTTAATATGGTGAATATGCTTGTTGATGTGATAAGCATAATGAGGATGATGATAAATCTAATGAAATGGTTAGAAGTCATGAAATATTATCTTATAATGAAAAGAAGAATTTGATTTCTTTAAGGAATCCCATATAGAAGAGATATCCCTAATATTAAGAGGGAGATCAGATGAAGAGATTCTTCCTAGTTGAGAGGGAGGGCATAACTTGATTGAAGAATGAATTTCATAGGATATGTTTCTACATTAGAAGTTAGAGAAGGAATGTCTATAATGAAGGAATATTCTATCAAACATTTAGTTGATAGCACTACTGAGTCAAGGAGAAATATCTAGAACAACCCCAGAGGTTTTTATTTGATTATGTACATGTGGAAGTATATTATTGATTGGATTTTTGTTTGTACAAGTGAATCTCTCGAAGTTTTTGATGGCATGCTAGTAATAGATCAATTTGATCAAGAGAGATTTATTGTACTTGATCTTCTAGAGCAATGAGTGTTGAGGCTTTGTGTGTGAAGCATTACCTTAGAGGACATCTTCATGATGCTTTGTGTTGATGCCTAGGTCCCAAAGTTGGATGGGTGGTGTCGGTCATTGAGGTTTGGCCTCTGATAGACACCTAGTTTTTTGGGTTGATAGTTAGCAAGTATGCCTGATGGTATCTAGAGTAGTTGAAAGCTTGATTCAATATTAGTCCCACCCAGATAGATTTCCCTACTCAGGAATCTACTCTGTGGCATTGTGGTGCCTAAATTGTTGAGTGACCAATGAATATGTTTCCCTTGTCAAGAATCTATTCCATGACATTGCGGTGCCTAAGATTATTCATTGTTCATATAGTATGAGATCTTCCATTGTATATGTATATGATGAATATCTCCCTATTTAAGAGGGAGTGTTGGAAATTGTAACTTGGTTCAATCTTCATTTCATGTATTTGATGTAATTTACTTATCAAAATGTTGGACACCTAATCCTTTAAGGGTTAGTGTGGAAGTTGAATAGTCACCGGAGTCTAAGAGACCTTGGAATATGAATCCAATGGTCACAATAATGTATTATAAATGTACATATATGTTAATAGAAAATGTATCCAATGCTTATCATTCAATTTTTTCTGGTCATTCCAGCAATGGTATCAGAGCCTACTAGGTTTGAAAATTTTCCAGAGCCTGTTAAATTTTCACTCTTCTTTCTTTATTTTTCAGGGTCTTTATTTTTCCTCCAGTCAGACGCCTTCATTTTTTACAACCTTTCCCTCTGCTTTGCTATTCTCCAAGTAAGAAAGCCATGGGAATTGTTACATAGTATTTAGTGGCATTCCCTATTCCTTATCTAAAGTGTCTTCCTTTGTGTCACTCATGAAACAAATGTCACAAAATGACAAAAGCTATGAAAACATGTTCACCATGAATAACATGATCAAAACATCCCTAAAGAAATGGGGAGTCAATACGTTACAACAATTATAGAGAAAGCTTGTAAAAAACCCTAATTTGTAGCCCCAACTCAGTCCTCCCTTGTATTCCCTTGCGCTTGTCACCCTTTGTGTAAATGGTAAAAAACAATGGTAGCATGGGAATTAACGTTAAAATTCATGTTGGTCCTCTTCAGGCATGTTCTCCAAAAATGGAGTAGAAGTTTCTTCCTCTATAAGTCTTAAGAACAAAAATATAGTATTATTTAGGTGGATATTGAGTTGATTTCTTCCATTTTGAGTCCTTGGTCCTACCTTTAAGGATTTTACCCTTAATATATGGACCTTCCTCCCTCTTTTGTGGATCCTTAGCCTCTCCATCCTCCCTATAAATTAATTCCATCTCTTCCCCAAATGGTTTGTCATTGTTGGTTTCCTTCCTAGTGCTCAAATGCACCTAAACATTGTCAAAATTCCAAGGAGAAGGAGTTCTTGAAGTCTTTGGCATGGACTTGGAAACCCATCCTGAAAGAGGTATCCAATATCAAGGCACCAGTTGTATGATTCCCTCTTCAGTTTATCAACAGTACTGTTGGGGTTCCCATTTTTTTGGCCGATTGGCAAGACCAAAAGATGAGACAACATCGTAACCACTTTCGCACCTCAGGATCTAGCCCTCCCGGGTCCGTAGAGGGATCTCTCTATATGAGCAAAGGTTTTATGTCTATGAAGCTCCAAGTTTAAGATGTTAGGCTAGTTATGAGCACATGGTTTCTTTGTTTGATTGTTTGATTTGGTTGTCTGGTTGTCGTGAAAGAAGGGTTCAATGTAAGACCAAGATGAACAAAGACAGATATGGCAGAGGTGAAGTATTCTAGTAAATATTCAAAACCATTGGGAAATGGAGTCAGGAAAGGATTTTCTTGCTAATCAATAGACAGGCTTTCAGTTGGGCTAGTCATCTGAAACATAGGATCTTCAAGATGATTGTGTGATATGGAGAGGTAGAAGGGGAGGAAACAACACAGATTCAGAGCACAAAATTAAATACTAGCTGGTCGTACAAGGATCCTAGTGGACAGGGTTAACTCTAATCCCCAGTGTTCCCAAATATTCCAACCGAATCTATAACAAGAAACATCTAAGAACCGAATTCATTTAATTCATACATCATAGAGCAGCAATAACATCCACTACACTTGGTTAAACCAACCCGAAATCATTTCTTAGATAACATATTCGAAGAGAAACATTAATGGCAAGGAGAGAAGAAACATAGGGTACCTAACAAGGGTAAATCCTATGCCAATATTCTCGATGCAAGCCAAGAGAAACGAAATGAAATGAATTAAAAACAGAGGTAGGAAAACATCACCGTCGCTTTCAGCATCAGGATCCAAAGAAATGTGCTTGTCATATTAAACAACAATACCAATCAAGTACAACATTGCCAATAGCTGAATACTCACACGAAAACATTTCCTTCCACCTATCTTACTACTTTACACAGTAGATTGTGTCTCAATAGAAACTACTTGCAATCTTCGATAACTGATCAACAAACTTTACAATGTTTTTCTCATGAGTTTTATAGCCGAAGAGAAGTAGAGGAGGTAGGTAGAAAACTAAATGCAGCATTAACACTCGTAAGAGGAAGGGGGCCGAATCCCATTCTATTTTAAACTCGTAGCATTAACCTCTAGCATTTTTTTGGGTGCACGAAATGATCTCCTTCAGGGCTTCCAATTACTTCCGATATGACCCCTGGATGTACTCTAACTACAGTATTGTGCAGTACTTTGGTGTATAAACAAAATGACCGAAAGGACTCGCCATGCTTGTGAAACAAATGCTTCGATAGCATAGGATTGCCGCAAGGGGGGAAAAACCTTGCTTGGACATAATATAAACCGAAACCATAATGTGTACTCGTGTCCTTATTCTCGGAAGAAAACATTCTGCCGATTTGAACCCCCGATTTCATGAATCTCTCGCATGCCGTACCTTCTCGCATGATCCTTAGGTTCACCGATCCGTTGCTTTTGCCTCTAAACTCGTTGTATTAAGGTTCAATGCTTCAATACCGAATGTTGGAATCCTTGATCATTAGAGGGTTCTCTCTCCACCGCTCCATAAATGTCTCAATCTGCAAGATCTGGGCTTTAATGGCGCCCGATAGGGCTTGAAAAGTTTCAAACTCGTCCTTTGATGGAATTTATACCACCGCCACCTTTCTTGACATTTCCCCGTAGTACCGCCTTCTAGATTTAATTCTGTCTCGCTCAATGCACTCGCTTACGATGATTCTTATGAATCATGGCGGTTTTCCACCTTTCTCGAAACCCCCGCAAAAAAATGCAACTTGTTAAGAAAACAATGGAGGTGGTGGATGCAACGGGGGGTGCTAGACTGACAATGTAGACTAGTTAAATGGCGAAACTATCGTGAAGACCCGTAATGTGGTGAAAATCATAAATATTACATTCAGAAGGTGATGCGGGAGGAAAAATGAATGAAAGCCTTTGAACTTCGACCCTTTGAATGAAAATATAAGATGGGAGGGGTGAATGTACGCTGAGTCACGTGGCGAGACCAGTTGACAAAGCAAAATAGTCAACAAAGTGGGGGAGAAAAACCAATCTAGACCGTCGGATCTCAAAGGATATCGACGGTGGGAAACATGGCGAAGGACGACGAATAGTGGGCCAGGGGGTATGGTGGCCATGGGTTAAACCTAGCACATCTTCATGGAATGATGACCGTTGGATCAACCGCCCCTGCATCAGATGGTGCACGTGAAAATCACCGCGCATCCATGGATGAATGTTAACACGCGATGGGGTAGTGGTTTTGGAACACAGTGTCGTTGCCACGCGTTGAATGCTGAGAGGAATCGCTGGCTGATCGGAGAATACCGCCCTCCACCCAAAGGCAGTGCGATAGAAACCACTGGGTTTTTGAAGTAGTACGCCGCGGGGCTACCAGGATGGGGAATTATGGACCGTTGATCACGTGCAAATGAACGGCGATGGCACGGCCGGGAGTTAAACGGGGAAAACACGGGCGCTGTGGAGTTTAACGATCGTCGTCTGATCTACAAGATCGACGGTCAAGAACGCTTCCGATTTACGATGGAAATTAGCGCCTTTAGGGCTAGTGCTCGGTCATAGCGCTGGGTCACGTGGAAGAGGAGGGAGCGGGGGCTAATCGCAATTGGGGGAAGTAGAGCTTGCGATGCGATCGGAGGAGCGGGCGAACGACTGATCACATCGCAAATATTCGCGATCTGTAGTCAGAGCGTTCTCAACAGGACGTGCTATTTTGCGATTTGCGATCATGCGATCAGCCCCCAAGGAATTAAGCACTTGGTCTTGGGTAGGGGTTACACGAGAAAGTGGTTGGAGCTTGCGGGAAAAGGGGCTTAGGCCTTAATATGGTTGGAAAGTGGGTTTTTTAACCCTTTATTAGTGCATTCCAAGGCCTAAGGAGGGTAATGATAAAGGGTAGAAGGGGAAAATGGAGCAACAAAGGGTGAGGGTAGGATTCGAAGGGGAATTTGGGGGGGGGGAAAATTGGGATGGAAAGGGGAATTTGCAAAGGGGGAAGAAAGGGGAAACATGGAGAGTTCTGCAGAGGGAAAATTTATCAAAGGCAAAGGCATAGGAGACTTCAAGGATGATGTGTCTTTAGGGGAGATGCATTCCTTGAAGGCTCAAAAACAATTTAGCCCCCTACTTTTCTTTGTCAAAAATTTATAGGGGGGGGCTAACAAAGTGGCTCCACATGGGGATGGATTCTTCTTGGAGTCAAGAATTTCAGAGAATATATCTTTGGAGTAGGCCAGGTTGCTCGTCGCTTGGCACATCCCTTTTTTCTTTGATCAGCTACCACAATATGAAGACATTACATCAACAGAGAAAACTTTCCCAACAAACTACCTACCCATCCTACAATCCTAGAATTTTTTTCTTCTTGGGTGCATTTGAACTAGCAGATCCCTTTTCATCATTTATTTTTATAACAGAAAATAAACCTATTCTAATTCTACCCTTATTGCTCCATGAGACCATATTAGACTATTGGCCTCATACGTTTCTCTACCTAATCTAATATCTACTGGGATTAAACTCTCCAGCAGATTTCTTCTCTACATTCTACAACAGAAATTTAAAAACAACCAAGCCAGGATTAGACTGTCTGACTTGATGTGGATCCAAGGCATAAAGACAGATTGCACATGGACAAAAATTTGTAGAAAACTCGAAAACAAAATTGTGAAGGCTTGAGATCCGGAACTTGTAGTATCCTTCTTTTCTTTTTTGTGACTCAAGTTTTGAGCATGTTAGAGTCGCTTCCTTTTCTTCATTTCAGCTATGGTTTTTGGCATGTTAGAGCTGATTCTTCTTTTTTTCTTTGTCGGTCCGTATTTTGGGCATGTTAGGACCAAACTGCTTTGCTTTCTTTGGCTCGTGTTTTGAGCTTATTAGAGCTAATATTTTGCACATCGGAGGTTCATGTTTTAAGCATGTCCGAACCTCTCCCTTTCCTCTGTTTTTTGAAATATTTTTTCTCTTTCTTTGAAAATAAAAACCGCAATGGTATGTACAATGGAAATGAAAAATTGGAAATTTTAAATTAGAAGAAGTAATGTTTGAGCATCTCCCGCCATTAACAAGACCCCCCAAACAGGGTAAGTTCCATCTAATTCTTGTAAGAAGAAAGCATTGGGACCCACAAAGGGCCCGGATGAGGTATGGACCTTGCCACAAACTATCAAATTTGTTGTGCTTTCCTTTATCCTCTCTTCTCGAATCCCACTTCGTAACCTTATCTCCAACTTTGAAATTGGCGACTTTGGTTCTTTTTGTCAAACAATTTCTTTATATTCTCCTTAACTTTCACTCGCTTCCGTTGTAGACCTCTTCCCTTGTTTGTCGAAGATGGATTGTTTGGTTTATTCTCCTCACCATACTATCTTCTTCTCGTTTGGATCTCCCGGACCAGCTTGATCATTGGTATCCCAAGGCCGGTAGGAAAAACTACTTTCTGTTCCATAGACAAGCTAAAATGGTGACATGCCAATGGACTTCTTTGTTGTAGGCCTGTCACCAAACAAAGCATGTACTAGCTTGTTATGCCATGACTTTTTGTTCTCTTCCAACAACATTTTTTATGATGATCACCAGTGCTCTTGTTTGATGATTCATCTAATCCATTACCTTGAGGGTAATAGGCAGCTGAATGACCAAGTGCTATTTGATACCTATGACAAAAATCAAACCATATTTTTTGGATCCGAAAGTAGTAGCATTATCGCTGATTATTTTCCTTGGGCAGCCCAAACCAAGAGAGGATGTGACCTTCTAGGAAACTAATGATGACTCGAATCTATGGCATTCCTAGTGAGCACGACCTCTATCCACTTAGTGAAAATAATCTATGGCTATTAGGATCCATTTGTGTTTGTGCGTAAGAAGCAGTGGGTGAATCTCCCCTATGAAATCTAGGCCCCATTGTAGAAAGGGACCCTCAACAAGTGATGGGTTGTAGGGGTAAAGGGAGGAGTTTTCTTCTGCCTTCAAAGATTTGGCATTTGTGGTAGGCAAACTATCATTTTATGGACATCATTGAAGAGTGTGGGCCAATAGTAGCCATCTCTAAGTATTTTGTTGGTAGTGGCTTTCCAACTCGTGTGGCCTCCACATTCTCCAAAGATGGAATTCTTGTTTAACCCTCTCTACCTCATTTTCGTGCAAACATTTAAGAAATAGGCCATTAGGATTCTTCCAAAGATAATTTCTCATTCAAAATGCAAGTAATTTCGGCTTTTAGCTTTAAGAATCGGCCTTGGTCTTTGATAGTTCTGGGAGGGGGCATTGAGGTGTGTAAGCACATATAAAATGTCGAATACCAAGGGGAGATCCGAAATTTTTTCCTCAACAAAGGGATCATGCAATTCTTGTTGCTCATCCAAGGTATTTATCATGTTGATGTCTAGGGCTTGTAAGTTTGATTCAGCTATTAGTTTAGCTAAGCCCCGACCTTTAATCGATTTGGTGGGTTTTATCTCAAGGTCTTACTCTAAGATCACAGCTATCCACTTGCCCCTTTTCCCATCTAGTTCCTAGGACAAGATATCTTTGACTACAATGTTGGGCACATAAGCCAGGGTGTGAGAATGCAATATGTACACCCTGAAGTCTTTCAAGGCCTTAATCAGAGCATAGGCCTTAATCAGAGAATAGGCATTGGGAGACGACAAAAGGGCCGGAGAGCCAATGGCCTTCCAACAAGTGGAAGACATAACACAAGTAGAGGCACCTTCATCCACAACGGCCCTATGGATGTTAAGACCATTAATCCCGACTTGAATAACAAGAGCGATCTGATGTGGAAGTCGGGGAGTGAAATTCTCTAAATCGAAGGTGAGAAGACTCGAATCGGCGGGATCAATGCCACCAATTGCGTATAGTAAAGCCTTCCGTTGTGAAGGACAACTTTGAAAGAAACTTATAGTGCGTACATAGTAGTAAGGCGCTTGTGCCAAATCCTCAACAATACCGTAGTGTTGAGCGGCACGAGCATTCGGATTATAAGAAGATCTTCGAAGAAAACCTTTAGAAGGTGGCTTCACAATAGGTTCAGGAGTAGGCTTCTCGATTTCCAACGAACCGGAGACAGTGGGGGGAGGTGGTCCATCCGCAACTACCTTCCCGGTGCCTCGCCGCGATTCGTTGTAATCCTTCGAATGCGTAGCGACAGAGATAGGTGCAACACCATTCGTCATGAAAAACTTGGGACCCAAATGGTGCGGATGGTGACGGTTGTTCAACCATCTAGGTCCGCTAAGATGGGAATGGCTCTTTTAGAACTACCGGAGTCCCTTTGGAGCCTTTGAGAAGTTGACTAACTTTGGATTGTCGCGACAATCCTTAGTATAATGGTCTCCTTCACAAATGAGGTAGGGGTACTTCGGTTTACGTTGAGAACCATCCTCGCATGAGATTTGGATTCTGGTCTCGTGGGCATTGGATTTGGATTTACCTTTGCCCTTCTTTTTTCCCTTTGGAGGTTTTTCCCCCCTTGGCGCGAGGGCCGAACTATGGAACCGCGCCAATGGAAAAAGAGCTATTTTTAGGTTTTTTTGCAGGGAGATGTCTTCAGGGCAATTAAAGCTCATCTTCAAAGGGATGCAATGAAAATATTTTCAAGTCTTGTCTCTAATCACAGGTCATGGAATGAGCCCTCCAATGTGCGGGATGGGGATTGTAGGGACGGTGACAAATTGCAATGTAACAGTTTATAAAATGTAAAAGGGTTATATTCAGCTTATGAAAGGAAAATCCAACTTCAAATTATTTTTTTATTTACTCTTTCATGTATATGAAGCCTTTATACCCTTCATTTTTCCTAAAATCCAAATTCCAGAGTGCTCAAAACCCATTTAAATCCATTGTAAACCCTCTAAATTCAATTATTTTATGCTTTTTTTATCTCACCATCTGGTTCCTTTGTTACGCTCCCGTAGCATTTAAACACTTCAAAAACTCCTTTGTTACGCTTTGGGCCACTTTATTACATTTATATTATTTATCACTTTTCCGCTTTAAATCCATTAATGGGACCTACTTCATCACAAATCGCAAATTATTGGTGCATTCACTTACTCTTGCCTCCTTAAATTCCCAATTACGATAACAATGGGACCCGCCTACCGCCACGTCATACCACACTATCGAATTTATTTGTGGACTCACCTTACCGTATTTTGTAATCGCCATTTCACAATTCCTTTGTTACCATCCGTTGTCGCTTCCAAAAAAACCCAGATTGTGATAACACTAGGAACCATTTCCTTGCCACGTCACTTTGATTATCACATATCGCAAATCATATTGCTAACCATCCATGTTTCCCCCACTGATTATGAAATGAGATAATCATCCGATTGCAAAATGCAATAATCCTCTGATTGCGAAATGCGATAATCTTCCGATCCTGCATTTCCAGATAACCCCCCCCCCCCATCTTTTGATTGCGATATATCACATTGAAATTTCGCCCCAATAATGTATTCACTTTGTTCCACTCGGTGATTGCGATTGTGATATATTTTAAATCTACTTACTCCTCCCGATTATTATAATTCCATTTAATAGCTTCTCCCACTTATTTCTCTATTCCCATGCCTTTCGCTTACTTTCCATTCCAGCACTTCAATTCACTCCCCTCAACTCTCATCTTGATACGTGGCTAGTATCAAAATGATTTCGAAAGTATAGGCAGGATTTCAAAGGAAGTTACAGGTTTTTTTAGGAATTTCTAGCCGCACTTGTTTTAAAATATTTTGATATCTATCAGAAAATATAATAACACCTCCTCAAAGCTCAAAGACAAATATTTTATCTTGGTTAGGGTATTTATTATTTATTCATGTTCATGGACACCTCAGGAACATGATATTTTCGATGTATATCAGCAGGTAGGGGTCTTTTAAACTTTGCTAAATGTAATAAATTGTATCAGAGTTATGTTAGGTTTTAAATTCCTAAAAATAGCGGATCTCTAATTTTTCTTCTTGTAATTTGTTTTTTTTTTAGTGAAGGTGTCATTAGAGGTATTCGAAGTTCTAGCCTTACCATGGAAAACTCGTTGTAAAATAACCTAAAGCTATAAATAGGGAGAATATAGATGGAGGAGAGGTTGGATATTTTGGGTTGGATAGTTGTTATTTGCAATGGAGCTATTGTACAAGATTTTTCTAATGAAATCAAGGACAATGTTGCAGACATAGTATTAATACTCCAGTGGTATGCCTTTGAGCACTTTTTTTTCTCTGTAAACTCATGATGTTTAATGTTATGTTATTAATATTCCGCATATATGCTTCTTTATGCTAAGTATTATCAATTTATTGACATAAAACATGCTTTCCATGCTCTTTTTTTTCATAAGATTTTCATGAAACTGTCTTGCTCTTCTGATGAATGAATTCAATTTAATGCTCATTCTGGTTCCCTCTCATTTCACTCTATACACAATGACAAATTGATCATGCTTCTTATATTACCTACCTAGCCTCATCCCTACATCTACAAATAAACCTTTGAAATCAAATCAAAACCCTAGACCTAGTCTCCTAACTGTCATTCCTATCCAACAAAACTCCAAACAAACAAAAAACTTAATCTATTGAGCATCATACCTAGCTTAAAACATTATATCCAGTCATCCCTTTAACTGCAAAGTGACATAGAGAGGGCTCTCTCTGCTCTGGGTAGGGATAGTTTCCTGACCTAAATTTTGGTTTGTGGTTACCTTTCTCCATCCTACTGTCAACCTTGGGAAGTTGGGGAGAGCGATAACAGTATCCTTGCACCAAAAAATAAACCTGCATTCTTCCACTCCAAAGTGTGTAGTTATTTCCATTGAATATAGGAACTCTATTCTTAGTATACTACATAACCTCCTTCCAGTTATTAGACTGTTATTGAAGGAACCAAGATCTGATACCATTTGTTGGAAATACTGAGAGAGGGGGGGTGAATCCTTATTTATTATCAATTAACACTTTTTAAATATTTTTCAGATCATTATTTAATCTTCAATTATTCTTGATTTTTTTCCTGTAAGAACAGTAAACAATAGAACACAATAGGGAAATGAATTTTAGGTGGAAAACCTCCTCCAGGTCAAAAAGCCCCGAACTCTTTTCTAATAAATTCTTTAATTTTCAGCCCCAACTAAAATGAAAGGTACAACTTCCTAGAATTGTATTAAATAATCCTTCTCCAGCTCCCACTAGAAGGATTCCCCAAAGCCCTGGTTTCTTTAGTAGTCAACTGAATGGATGCCTTGACATCCTAGACCAACCTACCACCCTGAAATGTTCATAGGCTCCAACCTGTAGGTGATTTCATTCAGCAAACTGGCACCTACTTGCCACCCTATAATGATCATGAATAAGACAAGAGTGTGGACTCCTGTACTAGGGACAATGATCCACGATACAATATGGTTCACAATGATTTTCATGAACTGGACCAATCACCGAATCACACTATGACCTGCAACCCAACCATAACATTATCCAACAATGGCACTTATACCTCCCAATAATGCCTCTCCAACTCTAGTAAGATTGAATCTTTTATAATAACGACTCTTTTACAATTTTACAATGATGAATTTTGAAATACTGACTTTCAACACTACCTGCTACTTGACTTGACGTTACTTCTTTGAACACTAACAACTACTCAGGTATTTTTGTGCTTGCTTAAATTAATGGTACTTTGGCATTGCATTGTCTTTCTATTATGTGTCTGAGTTTTCCTATTGTGTCCTAATTCTTGCACATGCAAGACCCAAAACACTATACAAAAAAAATACTTACATTGTCCTGCAAACCATATGTCAGAGAAATATCCAAAATTAAAATGTGAATACGTTCAACATTTATGAAAATAACCCAATCAAACATACATACAAAATACTTACATTTTATTGCAAAAACAAATGTCAAAGATGATATTAAAATCAAAATCTAAACACTAATAATACATACCTTGTTGTAGCAGACTTACCCTTCGTTGTTGATGTGTTTTCCTTAATGTAGTGATCCTTGAATGCATATTTTTTCTTGCCTTGTAGAAGCTTGATAATGAATCTGTTGTATTTGTGTGATTTCAGATCTCCAAGTTCTTAAATTTCGTCCTATGGTAGCCATCTAAGTCATATTTCCAACCTCGTAGGTCTGATCAACATTGGATTCTTCAAGAAATAGTTATGCCCAATCTCCTACGATGACCTGATTATAGACTTGTTCAATAGAGCGAACTTGTACGAAGTGCCACATGTCACGTTTTCAACCTTTGGTCATGAAAATGATATAAATAAAACTACATCCCATCGTCTTTATGTCACATCTTACGAAATTTGAATCTAACGTGCAGAGAGATAGTTATTACAATTTTCCCAAGGTCACCTATTTGACATGAAATTCTGGAGCCTGCAAAAACCCTAACTTCCTCAGATCATTTCTATGAAACTATAGGGAACCAATATTTGAAATTGATACACGGCCTTCATATGGAGTTTTCCCAAATGGGTTTTTAGTTTCAGCATCTGAAGCTTCGTAGAAATTTTTTTATAGCGAAACTTCCATGATGACCTGTTATAAGTAGCAAAATCCTTACATGAGGAGGATATGGGGGTCAAAATTTATATAAATGCTTAGGCTGAGAGGCTATTCAACAAGTGAAAGGTGGAGGGATTTTAGGAGCTTAAAAAATTATTAATTATTGAAAATTCAGTGACCAAAACCACTGATTAGTGTCATGCCATGACCCCATGGGGTTTTAGCCCACTAATTGGGGTTACTAACTTCAAACATGAATATCTCTCAAACCGTGAAGAATTATGTGGCATGAAATATATCAATAGAAACATCTCGACAAGTAGAAACCATCCAAAATATCCTTGATTCGAAATAGAGTAATTTTTCAAGTCAAAATTCCTATGCAAGATCAGGGTAGCCCCTGGTGCTGCTTGGGTTGACATCAATGACAACCACTAATAAAAACTTGATGTGTTTTACATATATTTACTTAAAATATATATACATTATGTTAACCATATTATTTATTGGAATTTGATATAAGTGGAATATAAGGGATAATTCCATCCAAAACAACAATGGATACTCAACAAAGAGGGTGACCACTCTCCATGTAAATTAAGGTGCAATGGAAGAAATTTGGACCAAATGAAGCAACATGGGAACTAGAGGATTCCATGTAGAAGTCGTACCCACTTTGATTTTATTTATAAGTTTAGTTCTACAGAAATTAGAACAATGAGGATGGTTTTTTTTTAAGGATGATGGGAATCTAACATATTTTTTTCTAATTCCAAATTTTTGTAATGTAACTAAAAGATGAAAACATTGGAGAGCCATCATGGATGGCATGCTAAACTATTTGAGGTAAATATTTTTCTAATATAATTAGAAATTTTTGAATTTGAAGATGAGGACAAGAATAGATTGATTATAAATCTGATATATGGGATTGGGATGTTTCCTATATTCCTTGACATTAATGTTCATGACCCTCTATGTTCTAGTCGAAATATGGACTAATAATCAATTATGACAAGAACGAGGAGAGGAGGTACTGAACTTCCCAAACATGGGCTATGCACCTTACAATTGATTCCCTCTTAACTCTTTAGCTCAATAAAGGGACCCTAAACCTCTCATGCGTGAAGTAGTACTCATGAGGAGTATGGAGTATTATATTGTAAATCCAAAATTATTGTAAGATAGAGACTTGTAAACCTGATACTAGAAGCTGGACCAAAAAGTCCAATATTAAAATGTATTAAATGAGGATACGAAAGAGAGATTCCTCTGCTTGAAACAAGTAAATTGAAAAGAAATAAAATATTTCGTTGTGTTTATGCACATGAAGCACTAGAATAAGGAAATTTATGCTATATTTGTTTTTTATTAACCCAAACTTATTGCTTTCTTGGTGGAATCCCTATTTCCTATCCAATGAAGGAAATTTTCCTTCATAATATATACATTGAATTAAAATCTTTGTTGTTATTCACTAAGTGAAGCATCCATTAGACATTGGATATGGTTGGGGGGTGGCTAGTTGTAAGAAATTTGTAGTGTATTTTTGCCTCAATTTGGTGGAGAGTAGTCATCCCTTATTTAATTTCCAAAAAATTAAGGGGAATAGATAAGTGTATGAATTGTAATTTTTCTCAATACTTAATATTTAAATATTATTTTGGACATGCTCTATATGTGTGCAATGGTAGGTTGAGAGTTGTATGGTTTAAAATGATTATGCATGATGCATGATCAATGTACGAAGTAGTTAACATATTTGGCCTAAATTCTTGAAATATATTCCATTATGAATATGAAAGTCATGTGAAATGGGATCCTTTCATCTATGTTGAATGAGATAATTATGTTTTTTATGTTCATAAATTCATAGGTTATCCTTTGATGTGTTTGACCGTGTTATGTTTACATGCCTATTTGTAATCATTTATGAATTTTTGTGATGTATGTTGTTTTTCCAAAGGGGAAGGACTGATAGGTTGGTGGTCCTCATTATTAATAAGCTTTTGGTTAAATCATTGTTCCTTGTGATTTAGAATAAAAAAGGTTAGGATTCCATGGATAGGATAAAGAAGCCTTATTCTTGATGTGAGGATTGGAAGGTTTTGTTAATGATGACACCCAAAATAAAGAGTAGAAGCCCTGATGAGGAAGGAGAGATTCAAAAGGAAAGAACATATAATATTTATTTTGGAAGAGTTCACCAAATAAATTTAAGCTAAAGGATATCCTATAAAATAACTTAAGTGGCTAAAGGATCTCATGTTTAAGCCTTTGTTTTGGAAAAAAAGGAATTTTTTTGGTTTCCCCCCTGTAACGTTGGCAATATGATGCAATATGTTGTCCTTGATGGCAACCTACTTGATGAAGTTGTCCTTGATGGAAACCTACTTGATCAGTTTCCTTTTGATAAGAAACCTATTTGTTAAAGATGTAAAAATGATCTTTCTATAGGTTAGTTCAAATGTGACAAAGAAAGGAATTCCAGTATGTGCTAGAGAAATGAAACAAGAAATATTTCTCAATGTATATGAAGGTCTGAGGAAGGCAACCCACGTATGAAGGCAATGTATACGCTACTTGGTATATAGGAAACATGCGTATAAATCCAGAATTAGTATATACATAGTCTTTATGAAGAGAAGTAGCATATACATGCAGGTATGAAGAATCCAAGTCGCATATACCTTTTGTGCTCTAAAATTATGATACTAAGGGGAATTACTAGGGTATTAGCCCACAGTATTGGGTGTTGTATCTTCAATTTTATTTCATCCAAGAATACCGTCGACACTTGTGTGGTTTTGGCTGATGGTATTGGTAAAGGCTAATCCTATATAAGGAGGGGCAGATCATAGTGCAAGGGTGTGCATGTGTAAGGGCAGTTACGGAATACTTCTCTCTAAAGAATATTTGCATGGGATGAACTCTGTTTTATTGGTAGATCTGAATCTATGATGCAACCTTGGATACAATGATGGATCAAGATCTCTAGACTTGAAATGACTATGTACTTACATGATCTAATTATGTGATGTGTGAATATGGGACTTGGTGCATGGTTGCTGAAGTGGAGTAAAGAAATATGGGTAAGTTTATAGATTTGCATCTTTCTGTAGTAACAACATTTAAAGATCTATATGCTAATTCATCACAGTGAAAGCGCGTATACACTCGGCTTTGTCTTAGCCAAAGTGCGTATGGAAGTCAGGGTTTTCTGAAGCTTGCTGGAGAGGTTATCTATTTATTTACTGTTGTATTTTTGTTGTGTTCCAATGAAGTCTTAATGTAGTTCTAGGTTTCTTAAATACTGTATATGCTGCTAAGTTGAATATGTACAAATCTAATCAATAAGTGAGTAAATATGTTTAGTGATGACTAACTGATTAAGGGTTCTGCAATACTGAAAAGATATCTGAATGAAAGCCTTAGATATGGTTCTAAGAATGATAAAAAATTCAGTATTCTCAGATCTATACGCAGGTTTGTGTCAAGTAAAACACGTATACACGTGGGATCAGTAAAGTGAAGTGGTGTATGTATTTTAAGATAATGAATCATCAGGTTTGAGATTGATTCTGCATACTGATTCCGATATTTGGGTTTATTATTGTGTTCTGTTTATAGTGACCTCAGTGTTCTGATTAAAATTTGGGTTAAGTTTATTGGTTTTGATCTTTATGAAGTGTTCTGTTGAAGCTGTGGGATCCAGTGTGAAAATTGATGAAATGTGGTCTACAGTCGTTCTGAGGGTTGAAGCCTTCAGTATGGAAGTAGAATCTTCTTGCCAGTAGAAGCTGGTGTTCTGATCATGGGATTGAATCTCCCTTCTAGTAGTGGTTGGTAAAAGAGATTAGGGGGTTGCACCTCCCATCCAGTAGCAGTTAGAGAATAGGAGAAGGTTTTAGCCTGGTCCAGGTAGATGCGTGTGTACTGATATGAGTATGCATTAGTACAATAATGTAAGAAATTTTCCATATAATACATATTGAAGATAAAGACGAAAACAACGGTGGTTTTCTCTTGAATTGGGTTTCCACCTTAAAATCCTAGTGTTCATGTGAATTGTTTATGTGTGATTATTTATTCTATTCTTACTGCACATGCTTACTACTTACTAAACATCTGATGAATGAATGATGGATTGATTTAAGTAAAGAATTATTTGCATAATAAGATCTCTGGTCATACGCAAGTTTTCTTAAGGATATCTGTGTGTATATGCTAATTGGGTTCATAAAGTCACATATAGAAACCAGTAAGAAAAAAGTAAACGTTTTAAGCAAGTTATAAATACTGATTCACCCTTCCCCCTCTCAGTATTTTTCCCAACAATTGGTATTATAGCAAGTCGTTCTGAAGAATCTTAATGGCTAGAAGGAAGATTAGCTATGATGAGAAATCAAGATGGGACAACATTTATTAGGCCTCATCTGTTCAATGGAAACAATTTAATCTTCTGGAAGATAAGGAAAAGATATTATCTTGAGTCTCTTGGAGCAGATGTATGGGCTATAGTTGAAGGAGGTTATTAATATCCATCTTCATTTCCAACAAATATAGCTACAAGAAAGAACTATAAAACCAATGCAAAGGTGGTCAATGCATTATTGGGAAATTTGACTGAATCAGAATTTGTCAAAGTCATGCAGTTGAATACAAAAAAGGAGATATGGGAAAAAATAATAATGAGCTATGAAGGTGATGCTAAGGTAAAAAGTGTTAAACTCCAAACTCTCAGAATTCAATATGAAAAATTCAAAATGCATAATGAGGAAAGAATTGCTAGTTTCTTTTTATGTCTAGATGATATTGTAAATCGTATGAGAAATCTGTGTGAAACCATAACTTATAGTACTCTATTAGAAAAAATTTTAATATCTCAAACTCCCAAATTCGATTCAAAAGTGTCTGCTATTGAAGAGAAGCGGGATGTACTAACTCTTACTATTTTTAAACTTCATGAGATTTTGACTACATGTGAAATGAGCAAAGGAGGTCCCTTTGAAGTCAAAGAAGTTGTCTTTAGAGCTATTTCAAAAGGAAAGGAAGTATAAGAAAAAGAAGGATCATGGTATGTTTCAGAATAAAATGAGATAAATTGTGTAAAGAAGCTACAACTTGGCACTGGAAGGTTCAGAGGTAATCTTCCTTTTAAATGTTTTTCTTGTGGAAGAGTTGGTCATTATGCTGCTAAATGTCCCCATAAAGATAAATATGAAAAGGGAAAGGAAGTGGAAAAAAGAAATAAGAAACATTTTATCAATAGAAAAAGCTATTATACTCATGAAGATAGTGATGGTCTATAAAATAGTGAGGAAGGAAACTCCGATCAAGATATTAGACTGCTCATGGCTTTTGAAAGGTCTCTAGTGAGGCTAAAGATAATTTTATGGATGCATTAGAAGAAAATGATTTTCTTGAAGAAATAAATCATCTCAAAATATGTTTGGAAGAACACAAAATTTCCATAGATACTCTAAAGAATCAGCTTTTAGAAAAGGAGAAGCACAATGAGAAATTAGAATGTGAAATAGTAAGTCTAAGAAAGGAAATTGAGAAAGTGGAAAAAAAATATCTTAGATTTGGTAGAGGATATGGAACCTTAGATGAAATTGTCAAGGTACAACGCTCTCCTCTTGTAAAGATGGGTGTTGGATATATCAGAGAATCCTCTCAGTATTCAACACCAAGCTATATAAATGCAACGAAAGCCATCCAACAACATTTTTTCACTCAGCAAATGAAGAAAGAGACCACCCAGGTAAAGCATGACCACTTCAATTCAAGGAATAAAAATAATAGAAATATCAATCTGCAGGTAAACATAAATAGAAGGTTTCATGATTGCAGAAATTTATTCTTTAATGGACAATGTTTCTCATGTCATAATTTTGGTCATAAAGATGCTCAATGTGTTGCATACAAAACCATCATGACCAGAGAAGCAAGAAAGAAAAGAAATAAGACTGGAAAAAAGAAGAATACTTATAACAACTTTTCTCCTCTTCAAAATGAAATTGAAAGTTCTTATTGCAATAACTTTGGACATGAAGAATCTGAATGCAGGAGAAAACTGAAGCCAAAAGAGAATATACCTTCAAATTCCAAGGTATGGAGAAAGAAGGACTTAGAGGTTGAAATTTGTGGCATAGATTTATTTGTAGAAGGGGAAGAAAATTAATGGTACATTAATAGCAGATGCTCAAAACACATGACAGGTGATAAAAATAAACTCCTTTCCTACAATGCTCTAGAGAAGGAAAATAATGGTACCTTTGGAAATGACTCTCCTACTGTCATTAAAGGAAAAGGTTCTGGTTTTCTAAAAGAAAAGGTGAAATCTAACAATGTTATGTATCTGGATGGATTAAAGCATAACCTATTGAGTGTAAGTCAAATTTGTGATCAAGGAAATGAAGTTGTCTTTAGTTCAAAAGAATGTGCAGTACATGAAATTGACACAGAAAAAATGGTAATAAAAGGAACTAGAACACCAAGCAATATGTATGTATTGAAATATGGCCAAGAGCAATGATAATTAGGTAAATATTTAGAAAATTGGCTATGGCAAAAAAGATTGGGACATTTGAGCTTCTCTCAAATAAGAAAATCTAGCAGACCCAAAGCTGTTTGTGATCTTCCCAGCATCACTCTGCCTGAAAATACCATATGCAAATCATGCCAATTCGGTAAGAAAACCAGGGTGAAATTCAATGCCAAAGAAGGATAAAAAAGTAAGCCACTTGAACTTATACATACTTATTTATGTGGACCTGTAAGGAAAAATTCACCTCATGGAGAACAATACTATATTCTATTTATTGATGACTTCTTTAGAATGCGTTGGATCGGTTTACTAAAACATAAAGATGAAGCATTTGAAAAATTTAAGATCTTTAAAGCTCCGACTGAAAATGAATTAGATCTAAAAATAAAATGTCTTTTATCTGACTGGGGATGAGAATATATATCAGATGAATTCTTTGATTTCTGTGAACATCATGGCATAAAAAGAGAGTTTTCTATAGCTGGAACCCCACAACAAAATGGCGTGGCGGAAATAATGAATAGAATAGTTCAACAGATGGCTCGTGCTATGCTTGACGTATCTATAACTCCCAATACCTTTTGGGGAGAAGCAACACATACTGCAATAAATATTATTAACAAGGCTCATGTATGTCTGAACATTGATAAAACTCCTTATGAGCTCTGGTATGATAATTTTCTCACTATAAAGCATTTTAGAGTTTTTGGAAGTAAGTGTTTCATCAAGAACAATGATGAAAAACTTGGTAAGTTTGAGCCTAGAGCAGATGAAGGAATATTTGTTGGTTATTCTTCTAGAAATAAAGCATATAAATGTTACAATAAAATACTTTGGAATATTTTTTATTGTATTAATGTTATAATTGATGAGTCTCTCACAGCTCTTAAAAGGGAAATAAAAACAACAAATGAAGATGATGATGATGTACATTTTCCCTCATAAAATAGCAACAATATAGAAAAAGAACCCAATGAAGCACTAGAAGAATATATATCTGAAAAAGCTCCATCTAGATATGTTCAAAAGAATCATCCAGAATCTCAAATTATGGGAGAAAAGGGACCAGGTGTCCAAACAAGAAGAACTCTTGTAAGATCCCCTAGCTATCTGGCATTTTTATCCACTATTGAACCCCAGAATGTAAATCAAGCTAGTAAAGATGAATGTTGGATAAAAGCCAGGAATGAAGAACATGATCAGATTGAAAAGAATCATACTTGGGAATTGGTTCCAAGATCTCATGGTAAAAATGTTATTAGAACAAAATGGGCATTAAAAAAGAAATTAAGTGAAAATGGAGATGTTGTTAAAAAAAAAGCTAGAAGTTTTTGTAAAGGGTATGCTCAACAAGAAGGTATAGAATTTGAAGAAACATTTTCTCCTATAGCCAAACTTAAAGCCATAAGAATGTTTCTTTCTTTTTCAAGTTTTCAACAATTCAAAGTTTATCAAATTGATGTAAAATCTTCTTTCCTCAATGGTGAACTAGTAGAATAAGTTTATGTAATATCCCAAAAGGGAGAATGCAGTAATACTGAAACACAATATAAGAACTGCAGCGAAGTAAAAAATAAATTTAAATACATGTCAGAATGCACATAAACAGCTGAGACATTTTATTATGTGGATATGATTCAGTTACAATAGTGTACAAAATATGAGGTAATCTAGCAGAAGAGATGGCCTAGAATGACCTCGCAAACATGCTACAACAAGCACTGCATAACTAGAGAGCTGCTGGAAGAAAATACTCTGATGTCCCTTCAACAGATGATGTAAATATAGCTGTTGGATGAAAATGGAAATTTACATCTAAGGAAATTTGGAGCTCTGATGATGCCAAGATTCTAGATCTGGGTTCTATGGTGGCAACCCAAGATAACCCAGAAAGGAAATTCTAGATCTATGAGATTGGGAATTTACCCTCTTGCAGTTTGATCCCTAGTCTGCTAGGCTATGCAGATCTGAAGCTAGATATAAAAAATATATGGATGAAATAGGTCACAAGATCATATCTAAGCTTGAAGGTTTGATCCCTCCACTAGATCCTCAAGCTAAAAGATCAAGATCTAGCTCCTCAATCCTTCTCTGAAGATTGTGGCTACTGCTACAAAAATGCTCTTAGAAACTCTATTGTAAAGGAAGGAGTTTCTCTAGCCTACTGAAAAATATGGCTATGAAGCTCAAGACCAATGGAAATGATGCATACAATGTGAAGTAATGGTATTCCATTGGATTACTAGCTGAAATGCTAACAACTTTCCTTCTCCCTTGGATCTACAAGAATGGACTGCGCAATTATTCATGGAAATGTTGCTGCTGGGAGATGAATAATAGATGGCCTAATGCCTGATATAGATCTGAAGCACTAGAAGGTTGATCTTGAAGCTCAAGGTGATAGGATGAATCCTTCACCGGTTCCTCAACTGAAATATTGAATGATAACGTCCTCCTCTCAAACTGATCTTCATAAATGGCAATTTCTGAATATGGATGTTCTGCAGAAATTAGGAAAAATATGGCACCAATTCCTGATGATGAATGTAGTGCAAACACTCTTCCTTAGAGATCACTCAATTAAAGAGGTGGGATTCCCGCTCGAGAACACCCTATGGTAAACAACACTGCAGACTTAGCTAAACAACATAAGAGTGCATGGAATGTCAAAAGACAACTCCCAATCTGAATAGATCATACATCAATAATAATCTAAAGCATGCCTCCAATGTTGCCTTCATCTTCATTATATAGTTTGTGAACCTTCCCATTCCTTGGCCCACCTCATAACTATGCTATACATGTGGACATAGATCTCTATGTTGACAATGTTGTCTCTCCATGTCCTCCATCATGTGTGAATTAAATGCACTACTCCTCCATAATCTCATCATGAATTCTCTATGATCTTAAATTTTATTTCTTCCATGATCTTAGTTGAATGATTCAACCTCCATGATCTTTCTCATTAATGAGACATGATTTCCACTCCTTTCACATTAAGTAGCTACTCCACCACTCCATTATGTAGATCTAGATCTGAAATATCCACATACACACATCAAAGTGGATTTTATTTATCTTTTGGGTTTGTGGGTCCCTTCACCCTCTTATTTACATAATTAATTAAATTTATAAAGAACTCTAATATTCCAATTATCTTGTGGAAAAATTAGGAATACTACAGGTCTCCCCAGAATAATGTTGCTTGTCCTCAAGCAAATACAAAAGTGGATGCTACAACAAACATCCTCCCTCCAAATGGCATCCTCATGTGGAAGGCCTCCCCATCTATCACAATAGCGGATGCTGTAATGTTCCCAATTTGGGATAGCGACCAAGGCATGAATGGAAAACACATTTTCCAGTAATGGATGTAATAGGATTTGAAAATAGGACTTGGATGCCTTAGAAAAATGTGTCTAAGTTCTAAATCCAAGAGGAGGCTCCAAAGAAATCCTTCTAGAGTGGTTAAATAGATCTCCCACTACTATATGTCCTCTAAAAGTTCCCGATGAAGGGGCTGCAAAAATGTAAGCACAAGAGTTGGAATGACAGTGTTATTTCTCAACCATGAGCATATGAATATCTGAATAGCCAACAAATAATGTTATAGGAGGAAAAGAGTACAAGTTCTTGAGGAAACATCCACTCAAGAAAGGAAATGCAAGCCTCAACAAGACATGTACATGAAATACACGGCCACTGCTATTTCTGCATAAACCCAGGCTAGGAGGATGCAGTTTATAAGATATACTGATCCATATTACATAATAACTGAAATATATGACAATATATGTCTCAAATAAATTAGGGGAGCAAGGCTCTAATGCCTGAAAGAAATAATACAACAATCTTCCAAGGGATTGGCTGAAATATACAAAATGGAAAAAAATGCCGAAGTTGCTGGGAAGCAACTGCAACTAAAATCTGGAACTGAATAGAGAAGGTGAAGTATACCTCCTCCAATGGATCTCCAAAGTGGAAGGCTGATCCTTACACTTGAGATCTCACCCTCCAATCAACAATACAAAACCCCACAGCAAATGAACCATGAAAATAACGTAGTTACTGAAGAAAAATGCACTGTAGGGGAAAGGGAATGAGTTGGCCCAATGCAAAGATCTGAAATAAGCTCCAATGTCTTCCAATCTGATCCTCCAAAGGAAATAAATGCTCTCCCTCTGAAAAGCAAGATATGGAAGAGGTGTTGTGAAGTCTCCACTGCAACACCCTGGAACACAAAATTATGCTACTGCAGCAATAATGCTATCCTGGAGGAGGATGCTTTGGCCTTGAGCCAAGGAGTGTGGAGAATGAAGAACAATCCTTCAAGAGGAATCTCAATAAGGAGAGGGAATCCTAAATAGGAATTCCCCAGAAATTCTTGCTAAACAACCAAGAATGCACAATTGTCTGAATAGATAATGAGATCAATAATCCATAGCATGAGAAATAATGGCTGCCTTGCCCTCCTTTTAAACACATGAGAGCTCCCTCTCCATTGGTCCCATTCTATTAGGGTTTCCTCCTTCAAGTAATATTCCCTCCTCTATCTCTGCACTATCCCATAGATGCTCTCCACCTCATACCTCTGCGCGGTTTGAATTGGTCAAACTTAACCAAGCCTCTTTGCAAAATGTCCCCTTTCACACATGAGGGTGTGAAATATAGTTCCAAGGCTGATCCCCTTTAATACTCAAGGAATTTTATCCATGTTTTTACTATGAATGGGCCTTCTCACCCAATTATTCACCTCCTAAGTGAAAATAGCAAAAGTTAATATTCCAATTTATTGCAGGAATAATTTGGAACATTACAGTCCTCCCCTCCCAAATGTTGCTTGTCCTCAAGCAACTGCAAGGGTAGAATTGGAAAGTCTCCACTCAAGGCATGGAGTTAGAAATTTTATGAGGAGCATCTTCCCCATGTGGATCCTCCATCCCCAAGCAAACATCCAAACAAAATGAGTCACCTCCCAACATGACAACTCCTAAAATCCTCCTTCCACCTCAAGCTCCAGAAATGAAGGTGGGCTGAAAATCTAATCATGGTAAGTAGCATAGCCTACCCCATGTTGTCCTTCTCTCCACTTATGATAATTGTAGAGTGTGTGCTGATCTTGGGCTGCAAAAGTATTTCCTTCCAATGGCAAAGTGAAGAACAATCCTCCAAAGAGTTCTCCTCCAACAATGAAGAACAAGTTGGAAAAAAATGTTTCATCCATGATGAATAGGAAAATATCATCATAGAGTATCCCAATGAGAATTTTGCTACAAGTTTACATGATAATGCATGATGCAAAAAATAGCTCAGAAGGATACAACGTAGTCTCATCCACTGCAACATCAGAAAGTAGCATGGAAAGTGATGTACAAAATCCATCACATCTACTAATGGATATTAAATGGCTGAATGTGTTAAGAATACATGATCCAATACTTGTCCATGATTATACAATGGATGACTATCAAGTCCATGGTCCACCTCAAAAGAGAACACATATGTAGCTGCGGTGGCCATATCTCCTCCCATGCTCCCATTAGAACATGTAGTGCAGAAAATGTGGGAATTTTCTCCCCTCAAGGACACATCCAACTCATGTGTCAATCTCCTAATCATGCTTTCAATAAAAATTGGATCATATCAGCAAATGAAATCATGATCAGCTGAGGAAAGTTCTTGGGGTTTCATGTGATGCAAGAAGGTACCAACAACTCCCCAAATAGTGACAGCGCATTTTTCCAAACTGCTGCTCCTGAAAAGTACAAGGCAAAATGTTTCTTATTACATGGTTAGTCATGCATGTCTTCATATGGTGAATGTTTAGGTGCAACAACTGAACATACATGTGATGATAAAACATTTTCCCAAGGCCACATAAAATATGGCTACCACCATCATATAGATTGGCCCAATAATTAACATGGAGCAATGTAGAAATCTTGTCCTCTTGTGGAGCAATGCACTACAAAGTAATGGTAAGAGTATAGAAGCCAATATAGGTAAGAAAAAACTCCTTACCATATGCCAGAAGTAATATGGTACATGGATCCATCAATGAGTCCTCCATAGTACTTTGACATGCTATGAAGAAGAATGTACCATGTGCTACAAGAAGATAATCCTCCTCATGCTTGGAAACCCAAGTCAAGAAGAATATGTCATAGTGATAGATGCCTCTCTCCACTATTCTATCATCCTCACTTCCTCCTTGTTGACCAAGTGCATCCAAAGTGAAGTGATCCTGGGGACACCTCATCCATAAGTCTCTTCTCCCAAGTGGCAATGCTGTGAGCTTATGCAAATAAGCTCCTGTCAGTACAAAGCTATGTTCTTTAACATGCTCCTTGTTAAAGACTCCTCTAGTAATGCTGCAATACATAAGAAGTTCTTCCCAAGGTGGAAGTACCTCCCTATCATCAAAATCTAAGGAGGTAATGCCATCTCCTATTTCTGCAACATGATACAAAGTGTGAGAGCAAATATGCCCTTGCTCTCCTAGGAACAAGCAAAGCAACAAAGTATTTTGATGCTTCCCCATACTTCCGTCATACAACTCATGTGATGAGGACACAATGAATGATATGAGTATCACATCAACACCATGCATCCATACTCTATGTTGCCCAATGATGCAAGTATCCTGCCATCTCTCCTCCTTCCTCCTACTCTTAGGAAGAGTGTTTTCCAAGTGATGGCCAAAATATTTCAAGAGTAACCAGTACAGCGAAGCCTCATGATGCCTAGTATCATAATTTTGCAAGTAGCCTCCCAACTCCTTTCTCATCAACCACATCCACTCAACCACTTGTGGATGTCCTTTCCTTCTCTTCATCTTGGTACCCCTCTCATGAGGGCTACCATTCTCCCAAACCAAATCTCTGTCTTTGCACTCCATGGGATTTTGAAATGCAACCTTCTCAGGGATCAATGAGACCCTATAAGGATCCAAATTGGTGGTAGGAAAAAACCTCCCATAATGATGTGTATGGATCAAGGAATGTCCAACACAAGCATGCGAGATCTTATCCATCCTAAGATGTTCTCCATATTCTATCTCCTCCTGTGAGAAAAGAAGTAACAATTGCACTCCATGGTGTGTTGAAGTGAACCTCTAATGAGATCTCTCCTTCAGACCTCCCTCTCAACAATATTCCTCCAAAACCAATGAGGTCTTGTATCTGCTGAAAGTAGAAGTTCCTCTTTGAGATGATAGGAGTTCATTAAGAAAGTGTCATATTGAAAGGAGAAAGGGTTTCTCACTCCATGATGTCTACTATCTTCCTTCAAGTCTTCAAACCCCAACCCCAAATGTGGCATGCAATCCAAAAATGGCTCATGAGGATGATGGTTTATTTCCTCCTTGAATGTTTCCATGTTAAAAAGTGTAGTGCAACCAAGCTACTCTATAGTATCAATGGTATTTGACCCTTGGTCATGTAAAATAAAATTTCCACAATTATCAAAGAATTTGCTGCAACAATAATTTGTGGAAATTTTTCCATACCTTGATGATATTTTGGAACTTCTTATAGGGCTGCAAGAGTTCCTTCCTCCAAAGTGTTGGTTTCCCCAACTATTCATGCATGTGGCTGCTCCTCCATGAGTGTTATAGTGTTAGGACAATGCTTCTCATGTTGTGCGAGCTTTTCCTCCTTTGTGCTTTCTCCATCAGAGGTTTGGATAAACCTTTGAGTGAACTCTGCAAAAGTCTTCACCCTTGCATGGCTCAAGTGGCTGCACCACCAAACGTAGGCTTCACCCTCTAAGTGCAGCGTTGAGATTTCAACAACTTCTCCTCCTTCTACAAGATATAGTAGGAAAAATGCCCCCAAATTTCTCACCCAAGTTCTTGCTGTAGATAACCCATCAAAGGTAGACAACAGAAATCTATTGCCTTTGTTTTCTCTTCTGCTGCAGGGTCTCTTCTGTTCCTTCAATTGGATTAAATGAGGGAAATATAGAGTCTCCTTGAAGGCTCTAGGTTAAGATCTATACTCAACAAGGTAATCACTTAGAATCTGATAATCCAAGTGTCCTTCATTCTTCTCTTCTTCTTGATGAGAATAGGAAGTGCTTGGTCCTTCCTCTTCTTCTTCTTCAATATTCTTGACCTCCTTGGAGAGGTTCTCTCTGGATCTGAACACTAATGATAGAAATCTCATATTCTTCAAAATTCTGATCTTCTTGGGCTTAGACTCATAGGCTGAGCCAAGAAAGCAGCTCTGATACCACTATAATGTTCCCAATTCATGACAGCTAGCAAGACATGATTGGAAAACACATTTTCCAGTAATGGCTACTACAGGATTTTAAACCAAGACCTGGATGCCTTAGAAAAATGTTTCTAAGTGCTAAATCCAAGAGGAGGCTCCAAATAAATGCTTCTAGAGTGGTTAAACAGATCTCCCACTACTAGATATCCTCTAAAAGTGCCCGATGAAGGGGCTGCAACAATGTAAGCACAAGAGCTAGAATGACAGCATTATTTGTCAACCATGAGCATATGAAGATTTGAATAGCCAAAAAATAATGTTATATAAGAAAAAAGAGTACAAGTTCTTGAGGAAACATCCACTCAAGAAAGGCAATGCAAGCCTTAACAAGACATGTACATAAATACAAGGTTGTTGCTATTTCTTCATTAAACTAGGCTAGGAGGACACAATTTATAAGAGTTACTACTCCATATTACATAATAACTAAAATATTTGACAATATATGGCTCAAATAAAGTGGGGGAGGAAGGCTCTAACCCCTGAAAGCAATAATACAACAATCCTCGAAGGGATTGGCTGAAATATACAAAATGAAAAAAATGTCGGAGTTGCTAGGCAATAAATGCAACTCAAATATAGAACTGAATAGAGAAGGCTGAAGATGATAAGAAATCTGAAGTAGAACTCCTCCAATGGATCTCCAAAGTGTAAGGCTGATCCTTACACTTGAGATCTCACCCTCCAATCAGCAATACAAAACCCCACAACAAATGCACCATGAAAATAACGTAGTTACTAAAGCAAAGTGAATAGTAGGGGCAAGGGAATGAGTTGGCCCAATTCCAAGATCTACAATAATCTCCAATGTCTTCCAATATGATCCTCCAAATGAAAGAAATACTCTCCCTCTGAAAACAAGAGATGGAAGAGGTGTTGTGAAGTCTCCACTGCAAGACCCTGCAACACAGAATTATGCTGCTGCAGCAATAACGCTGTCCTGGAGGAGGATTCTTTGGCCTTGAGCCAAGGAGTGTGGAGAATGAAGAAAAATCATTCAGGAGGCCTCTCAATAAGGAGAGGGAATCCTAAACAGGAATTCCCTAGCAATTCTTGCTAAACAGCCAAGAATGCACAATTGTCTGAATAGACAATGAGATCAATAATCCATAGCATGAGAAAAAATGGTTGCCTTTCCCTCCTTTTAAACACATGAGAGCTCCCTCTCCATGGGCCCCATTCTATTAGGGCTTCCTCCTTCAAGGAATAAGCCCTCCTCTATCTTTGTGTTTTCCTATAGATGCTCTCTGCCTCATACCTCTGCGCAGTTTAACTTGGTCAAAGTTAACCAAGCCTCTTTGCAAAGTGTCTCCTTTCACACATGAGGGTATGAAATCTAGTTCCAAGGCTGATCCCCTTTCATAGTAGAGGTATTTTATCCATGCTTTTTTTATGGATGGGCCTTCTCACCCAATTATTCACCTCCTAAGTAAAAATAGCAAAAGTTAATATTCCAAATTTTTGCGGAAAAAATTTGGAACATTACAGATGCTCAAAACACATGACATGTGATAAAAATAAACTCCTTCCTACAATTCTCTAGAGAAGGAAAATAATGTTACCTTTGGAAATGACTCTCCTATTGTCATTAAAGGAAAAGGTTATGGTTTTCTAAAATAAAAGGTGAAAGCTAACAATGTTATGTATGTGGATGGATTAAAGCATAACCTATTGAGTGTAAGTCAAATGTGTAATCAAGGAAATGAAGTTGTGTTTAGTTCAAAATAATGTTTAGTACGTGAAATTGACATAGGAAAAACGGCAATAAAAGGAACTAGAACACCAAGCAATATGTATGTATTGAAAGGTGGCCAAGAGCAATCATAATTAGGTAAATATTCAGAAAATTGGCTATGGCACAAAATATTGGGACATTTGAGCTTCTCTCAAATAAGAAAATCTAGCAGACTCAAAGCTGTTTGTGATCTTCCCAGCATCACTCTGCCTGAAAGTACCATATGAAAATCATGCCAAATCGGTAAGCAAACCAGGGTGAAATTCAATGCCAAAGAAGGATCAACAAGTAAGCCTCTTGAACTTATACATACTGATTTATGTGGACTTGTAAGGAAAAATTCACCTCGTGGAGAACAATACTATATTCTATTTATTGATGACTTCTCTAGAATGTGTTGGATCAGTTTACTAAAACATAAAGATGAAGCATTTGAAAAATTTAAGATCTTCAAAGCTCTGGTTGAAAATGAATTAGATATAAAAATCAAATATCTTTGATCTAATCGATGATGAGAATATATATCAGATGAATTCTAAGATTTTATTGAACATCATGGCATAAAAAGACAGTTTTCTGTAGATGGAACCCCACAACAAAATGGCGTGGCGGAAAGAATGAATAGAATATTTGAACAGATGGCTCATGCTATGCTTGATGTATCTGGAACTCCCGATACCTTTTGGGGAGAAGCAGCACATACCACAATAAATATTCTTAACAAGGCTCATGTACGTGTGAACAGTGATAAAACTCCTTATGAGCTCTGGTATGGTAATCTTCCCACTCTAAAGCATTTTAGAGTTTTTGGAAGCAAGTGTTTTATCAAGAACAATGATGGAAAACTTGGTAAGTTTGAGCCTAGAGCAGATGAAGGAATATTTGTTGGTTACTCTTCTAGAAGTAAAGCATATAAATGTTAGAATAAAATACTTTGGAAGATTGTTGATTGTATTGATGTTGTAATTGATGAGTCTCTAACAAATCTTAAACGGGAAATAACAACAACAAATGAAGATGATGATGATGTAAATTTTCCCTCATAAAATAGGAAAAATATAGAAGAAGAACCCAATGAAGCACCAAAAGAAGATATATCTGAAAAATCTTCATCTAGGTATGTTCAAAAGAATCATCTAGAATCCCAAATTCTGGGAGAAAAGGGACCATGTGTCCAAACAAGAAGAACTCTTGTAGGATCCCCTAGATATCTGGCATTTTTATCCACTATTGAACCATAGAATGTAAATCAAGCTAGTCAATATGAATGTTGGATTCAATCCATGAATGAAGAACTTGATCAGATTGAAAAGAATCATACTTTGGAATTGGTTCCAAGTCCTCATGGTAAAAATTTTATTGGAACAAAATGGATATTCAAAAAAAAGTTAAATGAAAATGGAGATGTTGTTAGAAACAATGCTAGACTTGTTTATAAAGGGTATGATCAACAAGAAGGTGTATACTTTGAAGAAACATTTTTTCCTATAACTAGACTTGAAGCCATAAGAATGTTTCTTTCTTTTTCAAGTTTTCAAAAATTCAAATTTTATCAAATGGATGTAAAATCTTCTTTCCTCAATGGTGATCTAGAAGAATAAGTTTACGTAATATCCCAAAAGGGAGAATGCATTAATACTGAAACACAATATAAAAACTACAAAAAAGTAAAAAATACATTTAAATACAGGTCAGAATGCACATAAATAGCTGAGACATTTTATTATGTGGAGATGATTCAGTTACAACAATGTACAAAATATGAGGTAATCTAGCCAAATAGATGACCTAGAATGACCCTGCAAACAGGCTATAACAAGCACTACATAATTGGAGAGCCGCTGGAAGAAAATACTCTAATGACCCTTCAGCAGATGATGTAAATATAGTTGTCGGATGAAAATGGAAATGCATATCTATGAAAATCTAGAGCTATGATGATGCCAAGATTCTAGATCTAGGCTCTATGATGGCAACCCAAGATAACCCAGAAAGGAAATTCCAGATCTATGAGATTGGGAATTTACCCTCTTGGGGTTTGATCCTGAGTCTGCTGGGTTATGCAGATCTAAAGCTAGATCTGAAAAATATATGGATGAAATAGGTCACAAGGTTAGATATAAGCTTGAAGGGTTGATCCCTCCACTAGATCCTCAATATAGAAGCTCAAGATCTATCTCCTCAATCCTCCTTTGAAGATTGTAGCTATTGCTACAAAAATGCCCACAGAAACTACGTTGTAAAGGAAGGAGTCTCTCTAGCCTACTACAAATATGGATATGAAGCTCAATACTGATGGAAATAATGCATACAATTTGAATTAATGGTCCTCCACTAGATTACTAGCTGAAATGCTAACAAATTTCCTTCTCCCTTGGATATACAAGAATATACTATGCAATTCCTGATGGAAATACTGTTGCTAGGAGATGAATAATAGATGGCCTAATGACTGATATAGATCTGAAGCACTAGATGACTAATCTTGAAGCTCAAGGTGATAGGATGAATCCTTCACTAGTTCCTCAACTAAAATATTGAAGGACAACCTCCTCCTCTCAAACTGATCTTCAGAAATGGAAATTTCTGAATATGGATGTTCTGTAGAAAGTAGGAACAATATGGCACCAATGCCTGATGATGAATGTAGTGCAAACACTCTTCCTTAGAGATCACTCAAGGAAAGAGGTGGGATTCCCGCTCGGGAACACCCTCTGTTAAACAACACTGCAGAATTAGCTAAACAGCATAAGAGTGCATGGAATGTCAAAAGACAACTCTAGATCTAAATAGATCATACATCAATAATAATATAAAGCATGCCGCCAATGTCACCTTCATCTTCATTATATAGTTTTTGAACCTTCCCATGCCTTGGCCCACCTCATAACTGTGTTGTCATGTGGACATAGGTCTCTATGTTGACTGTGTTATCTCTCCATGATCTCCATCATGTGTGAATGTAATGATCACCCTCTCCATCATGTGTGCATTAAATGCACTACTCCTCCATCATCTCTTCATGAATGATCTATGATCTTACATTTGATTTCTTCCATGATCTTAGTTGACTGCTTCAACCTCCATGATCTTTCTCATTAATGAGACATGATCTCCACTCCTTTCACATTAAGTAGTTGCTCCACTACTCCATTATGTAGATATATATCTAAAATATCCACATACACACATAAAAAGTGGATTTTATTTATTTTTTGGGTTTGTGGGTCCCTCCACCCTCTTATTTACTTAATTAATTAAGTTTATTAAGAACTCTAATATTCCAATTATCTTGTGGAAAAATTGGGAATATTACAGGCCTCCCCAGAAAAATGTTGCTTGTCCTCAACCAACTGTAAAAGTGGATGCTACAGCAAACATCCTCCCTCCAAATGGAATCCTGATGTGGAAGTCCTCCCCATCTGTCACAATGTGTCATGCATGTCCAACTCCAAAGCTGCCTCTCTAGAATGTATAGAATGGATTCCAAATGAAAATTTAGAGACCTATCCTCATCAATGAGTATCCAAGTGGCAACCATATGATGACCAACGATCTCCTATACACATGAGATACATAAAATGTAGTGGTTTCTTCCCAAAGTGGAAAGTCCCAACTCATTAACTATCTCTCCAACCCATGATACATAGAGTAGATTGCATCTATCAATTCTCACATCATTAGCCCTGTTGGCCATGTAGGAATCAAACATAGCATCAACATAGTGAAACATAAGAAGCAGAGACATATGGATGATAATGAACAATATCAAACCATACTCTCCCAATAAAAGCCAACACAACAAAGTCTTATGTGGCCATGCTAGATCATCATGAAAACAAACAAGAGATCCATACTCTCTCAAAAGGAGCCACCTTAATAAGGCATCTTGATGCCCCATCACATCATCATCATACCATGTACAATGATCATAATACCTCAACAGAAACCAACATTGTAAGGCCTCATGTTGCCATCCTCCAACAATGTCATGCAATGTATGGGAAGAATTCAGTCCATACTCTCCCAATAGTAACCATAGAAACAAGGATTCTTGCTGCCTTCTTACATCATAATGATGCAAATCATGGAGAAAAAATATAATAATGGACATGTAAAATTTCTCATCAACATAATACAAATAAGCTCCCTTATGCCACATCATGTGAGAGTTATAATTTCTCCCAAACCCAAGTACATACATGAACATGAGATACATCCCATATATAAATACATTTAAATACATGAGACATATCCCAAACAAGAATAAATAAAATGAAATAAGATATATCATGTGATGTCCAAACTCTCTCATCAACAAAAAAAGTAACCATGCGTTTTTCTTCTGCATTCTTACAATGATGTGCAAGGCATGAATCAGAAAAATATGATCCATTGGGTGGTAAACATACTCACCCAAGAGCAACCAGCGCAACCACGGCAACCCCTTTCTCGATATCCACAAAAATTCATCCCAATGAGGATGATGTATATCATTCTACAAAAAATTGGTATCCTCCAATTGTAGGACACCAACCTCCTCAAACTATTGAAGAACTTTGGACTCCATGATATGTTGAAATGCACCTCCAACGAGATCTCTCCATGAGACCTTCTTTTCATCAATGGCCCTCCAAAACCAATAAGGTTCTAGATCTGCTGCAGGTAGAAGTTTCTCTTTGAGCTGTGAGATTCTCATTGAGAAAGTGTCATCTAGAAAGGAGAAAATAGTCCTCATCTCAATATGTCTACCATCTATCATCCTTTTCTCAATTTCTTCAAGAATGAAGCTGCCATTTGACTGCTCCCATAAGGAATGGATCCTCTTCTTCTCACTATTGCTCATTAAAAACGTTGTATATCTGCAAAGTGATGCATGTGTTGTCTCAAAGCAAGGCACAATGTTGAACTCATAGGCAGCCATTGTACATAGGATCATACTCATCTGATCTTATGAAACTCTACACTTCAACTCAAAGGGTTGAATGTAGCTCAACAATGATGAACTGGGATAGCTTTTCATTTCCTCCTTGATTAGATCAAGGGTCCTCTGCATTATGATATGTTGCTGCTTCCAATCAACATTTTTTTCTAACCCTTGGTTATGAATTGGCCCTAATGGAATGTCCCCATAAGTTTCAATAATATCTACTGAAATAATATGTGATGAAAGTGCATGCATACCTTGGATCAACTGATCGGTGGGAACGTCTTGCAAGAACACAAGAATTCCTCCAACTGGGTCAATGGTGTCTTCAACTACTGGTAAGAGTGATGGCTTCTCTTCTATCAATGTACCAGCGCTGGAATATTTCTCCTCTTCCTCATGCATATCCTGAATCATGCATGGGACTCTAGGTGTCAAGAGCTCAAGACTATCTTGTAAATATGTAGGTGTCTCTTCTCTGGATACAAGTACTTCTGCAATTGGTGGTGAATGTAGTGACCCCTTGTCAAGAGTGACAAGAATGACGTCCTCTTTTGTTCCCCTAGGAAATGTCTCATTGTGACACATCTCTGGTTCTCTCACATCAAACTTCTTTCTCAACTTGTGAAATAAATCTTAATATTTAGTCACCTTTTCATGCTCCATGTGACCAAACCACCAATCATTGGCTTCACCTAGAAGATGAAGTGCTACAATCTGGACAACCTCTTTTTCAGCCACATGATGTGGCCTGAAAAATGCATCTAAATCTTTCCTCCAAGCCTTAACAGTGCTTGAATAATATCCATCAAATGTAGGCAAATAAAATCTATTGTGCCTCTTTCTTCTATTGTTGCTATAGAATCCTCTTTCTTCTTTGATTTGGAAGAATTGTTGGAGAGTTAGACTCTCCTTGAATGCTCTAGACTATGCTTTGTACTCTTCAATATACAAACTGAGAGTCTCATGAGTCTCAAGTTAATTTATTTCTTCATTTCTATACCATTCACCTTCTTCAAAGAAAGTGGGAATAATAGATCTATGAGGAGATCTATGATTCTCCAGTCTTCTTTGTTGCTGATAAGAAGTACTAGGACCTTCTTCATCAATTTTTCTTCTTGGATCCCCCTTTTTCCTTTCTCTCTTCATTTTTTTGAATTATTTGGGGATATATTTCATGGATATAAGAGTGGAAAACTACAATCCTCCTTCATGGTATATCTCATCTATCTTCTTCTTCTTTTGATGCAAAAGATGAAGTGTCCATAATCTGAGCCAAAGATCATGCTCTGATACCACTGTAATATCCCAAAAGGGAGAATGCAGTAATACTGAAACACAATATAAGAACTGCAGCAAAGTAAACAATAAATCTAAATACACATCAGAATGCACAGAAATAGCTGAGCCATTTTATTATGTGGAGATGATTTAGTTACAACATTGTACAAAATATGAGGTAATCTAGCCAAAGGGATGGCATAGAATGACCCTGAAAACAGGCTACAACAAGCACTGCGTAACTGGAGAGCTGCTGGAAGAAAATACTGCGTTGTACCTTTAGCAGATGATGTAAATATAGCTACTAGCTGAAAAGGGAAATGCATATCTATAGAAATCTGGATCTCTGATGATGCCAAGATTCTAGATCTGGGCTCTATGAAGGAAACCCAAGATAACCTAGAAAGGAAATTCCAAATCTATGAGAGTGGGAATTTAACCTCTTGGGGTTTGATTCCTGGTCTGTTGGGTTATGTAGATCTAAAGCTAGATCTGACAAATATATGGTTGAAATAGGTCACAATATCAGATCTATGCCTGAAGGGTTGATCCCTCCACTAGATCCTCAAGCTAAAAGTTCAAAATCTAGCTCCTCAATCCTCCTCTGAAAATTAAAGTTGCTGCTACACAAATGCTCAAAGAAATTGTGCTGTAAAGGAAGGAGGATCTCTAGCCTGCTAAAAAATATGGGTATGAAGCTCAAGACTGATGGAAATAATTCATATAATGTGAAGGAATGGTCCTCCACTAGATTACTAGCTGAAATGCTAGCAACTTTCCTTCTCCCTTGGATCTACAAGAATCGACTGCACAATTCCTGATGGAAATGTTGTTGCTGGGAGATGAATAATAAATGGCCTAATGAATAATATAGATCTTAAGCACTATAAGGATGATCTTGAAGCTCAAGGTGATAAGATTAATCCTTCATTGATTCCTCAACTAACAAATTGAAGGACAACCTCCTCCTCTCAAACTGATCTTCAAAAATGGAAATTTTTGAATATGGATATTCTGTAGAAAGTAGGAACAATATGGAACCAATTCCTGATGATGAATGTAGTGCAAACACTCTTCCTTAGAGATCACTCAAGGAAATAGGTGGGATTCCCGCTCGGGAACACCCTGTGCTAAACAACACCATAAACTTAGCTAAACAACATAAGAGTGCATGGAATGTCAAAAGACAACTCCAGCTCTAAACATATTATACATCAATAATAATCTAAAGCATGTCTCCAATGTTTCCATTATCTTCATTTTATACCTTGTGAACCTTCCCATGCCTTGCCCCACCTCATAACTATGATGTACATGTGGACATAGGTCTCCATGTTGAATGCCCTGTCTCTCGATGATCTCCATCATGTGTGCACATAATGATCACCCTCTCCATCATGTGTGAATTAAATGCACTACTTCTCCATCATCTCATCATCAATTCTCTATGATCTTACATTTGATTTCTTCCATGATCTTAGTTGACTGCTTCAGCCTCCATGATCTTCTCATTAATGAGACATGATCTCCACTCCTTCACATTAAGTAGCTGCTCCACTACTCCATTATGTAGATATAGATCTAAAATATCTACATACACACATCAAAAGTGGATTATATTTATCTTTGGGGTTTGTGGGTCCCTCCACCGTCTTATTTACTTAATTAATTAAGTTTATTAAGAACTCTAATATTCCAATTATCTTATGGAAAAACTGGGAATATTACAGTTTATATAGAACAACCAGAAGGATTCATTCTGGTAAATGATGAAAAACTTGTTTGTAAACTCAAAAAGGCTTTATATGGTCTCAAACATGCTCCTCGAGAATGGTACTATCGTCTTGAAAAATATATTCAACAACAAGGTTTCACAAAGGGATCTGCTAATAGTAACTTATACAGGAAAATTGAAAATGATAAACTATTGATTATTGCTGTATATGTTGATGACATCATTTTGGAAGTAATGAAGAGTCCATGAGTTAGAAATTTTCTACTGTTATGCAACAAGAATTTGAAATGTCATTACTTGGGGAACTAACATATTTTCTTGGCTTACAAGTGCAACAAGCAACAAATGGCATATTTCTATCAAAAGAAAAATATATTAAGAAAATTCTAAAGAAGTATGGGATGGAAGACTGCAAACCTGTAAGTACTCTAATTGTAACTGGATGTAACCTCAGTTATCATGATGATTATCCCATGGTGAATCAACCAGATTATAGATCCATGATTGGAAGTATGCTTTATCTAACCGGGACAAGACCATACATTATGCATGCAATTGGGATTGTTGGACAATTCCAAGCTAATCCAAAAGAGTCTCATCTTCAGGCTGTAAAAATATATTCAAATATCTACAAGGGACTCAAGACTTTGGTCTATGGTATCCAAAGAATGTTGATCTTACTCTTCATGATTACACAGATGTGGATTGGGCTCGAAATGTTGATGATCAAAAAAGCGCCAGTGGTGGTGCACTTTATATGTGTCCCTGATTAGTATCTTGGTTCAAAAAGAAAAAAATCTATATTTCCTTATCTACAGTAGAAGCAGAATATGTGGTTTCCACATCATTTTTCACACAACTTCTTTGGATGATGCAGAGATTACAAGATATTCAAATAAAATGTTCACCTCCCATCTCCATTCTATGTGATAATACAAGTTCCATTAGTATGTTAAAAAATCATGTCATGCATTCCAAGACCAAGCACATTCCTATCAAGTATCACTTCCTACATGAACAAGTGATTGAACAAAAGGTTAAATTGGAGTATTTTCCCTCCAAAGAACAAGTTGCAGATATATTTACTAAAACTCTTCCCAGGGAAGCATTCAAATATCTCAGACAAACGCTGGGAGTTGTCTCTGCCTCTCTTATCAAATCTACTGAATTTCAGAAGATCAAATTCTGTACATTGGTTTCATAAAGGTGAATCACGTATATATGCGAGTTTCTGTGCATAAAACCACATATGGTTTTCGCTGACAGAAATTCTCTAGGTTAGCTTTCAGAACATTTTTCCATGATGTTGGGTAATCTCTGTTGTTGTTCCAGTATTCATATTATTGTACCTTTCTTTGATATTTATCTCCTTGATGAAGATGCTTTGATGAATTGGTTGTTGAAGGTGTTCAGGACGCACAAGCTTAGGGGGAGAACCTGCTTTTTTGAAAATGATGCATTGTTGGCATTCTGATTGGTTTCTGATTTATGATCTCTCTCTTGAGATATTTTAGTCCTGGTTATAAAAATTCAAATCTGTAATTTTATGAAAAGGTCAATTTGAGACCTATGATGTAAAATTGCTATATTCAGTCATGTAAAGACGTTCAAATTTGTAAACCCACTTGGTTGGGTAGTTGAGTCAATTATGTAATTCCACGTGGTTGGATCATTGATGTAAGTATGACTCCTTTGTGATAGGAAAGGTCATACACGGTTTAGTTATAGAGTCATATAATCCATTGAAAAATATGTCTGAAGATTCAACATGAACTCAGGGGGAGCATGGTCAATACAATGCACATCAGATTTGCATACCTCTTCTTTCTACAAGGAAATAGAAACCTTGTTTCGGTATTGATCCACCATTTTCCCTTAATTTCAAAGGGGGTGATTATTTTGGTGTTTGAATAATGGTTATGATTAATGTATCTATCTATTGTGGTGATAAAATAACATCATGGTTGCCATAAATTCCAAAGGGGGGAGATTTTTGGAAATATAATGCAATTTGTTTTCCTTGATGGAAACCTATTTGATGAAGTTGTCCTTGATGGAAACCTACTTGATGAGTTTCCTTTTGATAAGGAAACTATTTGTTAAAGATGTAAATATGATGTTTATACAGGTCAGTTCAAATGTGATAGAGAAAGGAATTCCAGTAAGTCCCAGAGAAATGAAACAGGAAATATTTCTCAATGTATATGAAGGTTTGATGAAGGCAACCTGCATATGAAGGCAATGTATACACTAATTGGTATACAGGAAACCTGTGTATACATCGAGAATTAGTATGTACACATTTTTTATGAAGATAAGTCATATCTACATGTGGGTATGGAGAATCCAAGTCGCGTATACCTTTTGTGCTCTAAAATTATGATACCAAGGGGCATTACGATGGTATTATCCCACAGTATTGAGTGTTGTATTGTCTATTTGACTTTGTCCAAGAATACCATCAACACTTGTGTGGTTTTGGCTTATGTTATTGATAAAGGATAATCCTATATAAGGAGAGGAAGATCATAGTGCAAGGGTAGTTATTGAATACTTCTCTTGAAGTATATCTGCATGGGATGAACTTTGTTTTATTGGGAGATCTGAATATATGATGCACCCTTGGATACAATGATGGATTAGGATATGTATACCTAAAATGAATATGTAAGTACATGATCTAATTATGTGACGTGTGAATCTGGGACCTCGCGCATGGTTGTTGAAGCGGAGTAAAGAAATTTGGGTAAGTTTATAGATCTTCATTTTTCTGCAGTAACAACATTTATAGATATGTACGCTAGTTTGTCACAGTGAAAGCGCGTATACACCTGGAGTTGTCTCAGTCAAAGCGCGTATCAAATTCAGGGTTTTCTGAAGCTTGCTAGAGAGGTTATTTGTTTATTTATTGTTGTATTTCTGTTGTTTGTCAATGAAGTCTTCATGTAGATATGGGTTTCTTGAATATTGTATATGCTGCTAAGTTGAATATGTACAAATCTGATCAATAAGTGAGTACATATGTTTCGTGATGATTAAGTGATTAAGGGTTCTGCAATACAAAAAAGATATCTAACTGAAAGCCTCATATATGGTTCTGAGATTGATCATATTCTAAAAATTCAGTATTCTCATATCTATACGCAAGTTGGTGTGAAGGAAAGTGTGTATATATGCGGGATCAGTAAAGTGAAGTGGCATATGTATTTTAAGATAATGAATGATCAAGGTTGAGATTGATTCTACATACTGATTTTGATATCTGGGTTTATTACAGTGTTCTGGTTACAGTGACCTCACTATTCTGATTGAAATCTGGTTTAAGTTTATTGGTGTTGATCTTTATGAAGTCTTGTGTTGAAGCTGTGGGATCCAGTGTGAAAATTGATGAAATGTGTTCTGTAGTGGTTCTGAGGGTTGAAGCCTTTAGTATGGAAGTAGAAGCTTCATTCTAGTAAAAGTTGGTGTTTTGATAAAGGGGTTGAAGCTCCCTTCCAGTAGTGGCTAGTAAACAAGATCAGGGGGTTGGAGCTCCCTTCCAATAGAAATTGGAGAATGAGAGAAGGCTGCAGCCTTCTGCAGGTAGATGCTTGCATGTTGATATGGGTCTGCATCAGTACAATAATGTAAGAAGTTTTCCTTATAATAAATATTGAAGACAAAGATGATAGCAACTATGGTTTTCTCTCGAATTGTGTTTCCACCTTAAAATCCTGGTGTTCATGTGTATTTCTTATGTGTGATGATTCTTAATACTTACTAAAAATATGATGAATCAATGATGCATTGATTTAAGTAAAGAATTATCTGCATAATAAGATCTTTGGTCATACGCAAGTTTCTTGAAGGATATTCGTGTGTATACGCTAGTTGGGTTCATTAAATTCGCATACAGAAATCAGTAAGGAAAAAGTAAAAGTTTTAAGTAAGTTATAAATATTCATTCACCCCCCCCCCCACCCTCTCAGTATTTTTCCCAACATGTAACTCAATCAATTAAGAGAATTTTGGGTTTGTGCCCCTTAGAATGACATTTTTTTGAAAATTAAATATCGTATTCCCCATTGATATGGTGGAGTATTTGAAATTTGGGGATTGGATAGCCCCATACTTAGCCCTAGTTAGATGGATTTATGAGAGTAAGGAGAAAGATATGTTCATGAGAATATAGTTGTAATATCAAAATATCAAACCCTCAAGGAAAAATAAGTGAATCATTATGACAAATACTTGTTTGGCATGGCCCCAAGGAACAATTATCAGTGGGAGGAGTTTGATATATTAACAAGGAGCATGAAGTGATGGCACTAAAAATTTGGGACCTCGAAACATTATACTAACCAAATTATCAAGTAATGAGAGAAACTATGGGCGATGTCATGATCTTATGACATGGGTATGGTATGTGTATGACATGTGTCACCTAGATCTGGTATTTTTGACTTGAAAACGTTGTGAATATGAGTGACATGTGACACAAATCAAGAGTGCCCCATGGAAGAGGAAATGTAATCTTATCCAATGTGTTAGGTGGTGATTGGTCATCCATGATTGATGTGGCATGCAAAGGTATCATATAGACATATCAACATATCAAAATTTTGGGAGGACTTCATCTTGGAAATCATTGTTACCTTGATAACCTGATATACATGTCAAACATGCCATGTGTCAAAAATTTCATCCTTTTCCAGGTGGAAAGATATTATTGGGTGAAAAATTTATGAGATGGTGTTCTGAGATGTCTTCATGCCTATATAATTATCAATGTTGAAATGGAAACAATAAATGGCATCCATGGGGCTTCTGATTTAATTTTCCCTTAATTAAATTGGAAGAGAAATTGTAACTCCATCACATGACAACTTGTATTAGTTAACTAAGTTAGAATGATAGATTTAGCTTCAGAAATTTGAGTTGAGGGTCTGATAGGAGGCATGTAGAGTTCTCCGATGATTTTAGGGGTCCTAGTTATAGTTATTTGTGAATTGTAATTAGTTAACTCAATTAATTGAGTTAAAACAAGTTTAACTAGTTCTAAGTGATAGATGAGCTAGTGATAGGTCCAGTGAATTAAATTTGATTTAATTCAAAATGAGAAATAAATTAGTTAAATTATATTTTTCTATAAATAGATGTTTCATGTTAGTTCTAAAGAAGGGCCAGTTGGGATTGGGCTTAAAGAGAAGATAACTATCCATTTTGCTATTAGAAAATTGTACAGGTCATGCATGAGGTCATTAGAAATCCCGGGAAGGATTAAAAAGTCATTAATTGGGAATTTTGTAATTAATAGGGGCTCAAGTGGCCCAACAATGTATAAAAAAGTCTTGGTAGACAAGGGTTGTGAATTGGCTAAGTATTTGACTGATTTTACCTAGATTAGAGTGATACAGTCAATAAAGTGCATGAGTTTATCCGTACATGAAATAACATTGTATTGTTTCATGATCTTGACCATATGTAATATATAGATAATAGGGTTTTGAGAATTTTCTATCCCCATATACATATTGTGTTTTATGATTGATTATTTATTTCTCTTACTTGTTATGTGATTGTGCGATCAAATTTTGTTTCCGCAAATTGTAGAAGGATTTAGTATTTTGTTTTAGTACATTACAATATCAGATTGAATCCCTTGGTTAGATATTCTACATGGTATCAGAATGTCAGGAATCACAATAGAACAAAATAAATTGAGTTTTTTTTTAACAGGTACATCGAATTTCCATATCTATTCTTCGAGACCAACAACAGATCAATATGTCCTTAAATGGCTTAAGAATCGAATATGCAGTTGAGGGTGGTTTGAATTACATAGCATGTAAGGACAAGATGGAGGATACTAGAATGAAGGAATTCATTGATAGTGATATTCCTCAGCCCAGTGTAACATATTCTCAACTTCTTGATGCATTGAAGAAGAATGTAGAAAAGGTGAGAATGATCTTGTTATAGGGAGTTCGAGATCATGTTGTCTCAAGTCTCCATGGAAAGGAAACTTCATATGCTATTTGGAAGGAATTAACATATATTTTTTAGAATAGTAGTCACCATAGGAAGCTAGCATTGAAAGACAAGATCAAAATGATCAATATGGAGAAGGGTGACACGATCAAAAAATTCTTGACAAAGTTCACTCAATGTCCACATGATATTGGAATTGTTGGGGTGATAGTTGCCAATGATGATTTGGTGAGACTAGATCTTCTAGGCCTTCCTAAGAGATGGAATAATTACTAGAATAGTGTGAATGGGAGGGAGAAGCTACCATACTGGGAACAATGGTCCAACTTGGTACAAGAAGAAATTTGGTGGAGCACCAGATACAGATCCTCATCAAATACTGATGATGAAGAGAATTTTTCCTTGGATGGAAAGGAGAAGAAAGGAAAAGGGAAGGTGTCCCATTCCAAATCCATGTTTGGTAAGGCAGGAAAGAAGTGAGACTTGTAAAAGGTAAAATGTTTCAATTGTCATGAGAATGGAAACTTTGCCATAAATTGTCCATAAAAGAAGACCAACAAGAATGCCTAAGGAGGAGGAGCGGGTGAAACTTTGGCTTCATAGTTTGAGTTTGAATTCACTCTCATCGCATGCATGGTGTCATTGGTGATGACTTCTGTGTGGTACTTGGATAGTGAAGCTTCATTCCATATGATCGGAAACAAATAATTTTTTAGTAGCTTGGAGGATAAGGATCTCCAGATGCACATCGAGATGGGTGACGACGTGAGACATAGCACTACCACTGTTGGTACAGTTAAATTCCAGGGAGATTCATGAAATCCACTCACATTAAGCGATTTCATGTATGTTCCTGGGGTAAAGAATAATTTGGTTTCTGTTTCTATGTTGGAAGATCATAGATATGATGTGATCTACAATGAAGGAAAGGTGATCCTTCATTACAAGGTGCTCCCTTATGTTTCCTTGACACTCCCTAACACTTCCTAGCACATGCTGGCACACCCTGGAGCCTCACACATCTTGGATGCATGCCACCCTAACACTTTAGAATGACTCAACACTTCATATCATACCATGTAACTCCCTCCTTAGCACACCTGGAACTTGTTGACACTCCCTGTCACACACTCTTATTCATTCACTTCCATGCATTTTGACATAGTGCTCCTTTTTGTTTCCATGACACTCGCTAACACTCAACACACATTGGAATTTGACACATCTTCGTTAACTTCCCTAGCACTTTAACGGGCCCTGGAACTATCTAGCATATCTTGTCACTCCCTCCTTAGAAAACATGGAACTTCATAGCATGCCCTATAACTCCCTAGCACATATTGGCTCTTGGCACTTGGTGGCACTTGAAAATTCTTCGCATGCGTTTAGATGTCCTGGAATGCCTTGGCATGCTTTAAGATGAAATTTATTTGAGATCAATTATTCACAATTAAGAGAGAAGTAATAGAGGATGATTTGGCACTTAAGACACACTAGAAATTGGCCCTTGGCATGTATTTGCACTAGTGTTGGTATGTCTAGCATGCCCATATTGAAAAGGTAAGGGCATAAATTATTAACCCTAATGTATGTTCATCTATTTTCATTTTAAATTGGAGTTCGCTTTTTTTTTCCTGGCACTCCTTGACACGTGTTCGCATACCCTAACACCTGACACATATTTTCATACCTTAACACATGGAATGCCTTGGACACTATTTGGCACATGTTGGCACACCCTCACACTTCTTGACATGCCCTAACATTCACTAGCATGCCTTGTCACTCCCCCCTTGGCATGTCGGACACTCACTTACAATCCTCGACACACCCTCTTATTCATTCATTTCCATTCATTTTGATGATTTATTTTTTATGGGGTGCATGTCTATAAATACTTCCTTTAAGAGAATAAAAAATTATCACATGATTACTGACAGAAGTAATTGCGAGATTCTACTTGAATGAAATTATGAAACTACACAAGAGATTTTAAGAATGAAATATTTAGGGTTTTTTTGTTTGTTGAAATGGCACCAATAAATGGCACCCAAGGGTACTTATGATTTATTTCCCATTAATTAAATAGGAAGAGCAATTGTAATTTCATCTCATGACAACTTGTATTAGTTAACTAAGTTAGAAATATTGATTTAGCATAGGAAATTCAAGTTGAGTTTCGAGAGAAGGAATATAGAGTTCTACCGTGATTTAAGGGGGGCCAATTACAATTATTTGTGAGTTGTAATTAGTTAACTAAATTAATTGAGTTAAAATTAGTTTAACTAGTTCTAACTGGGAGATAAGCTAGTGAGAGCTCGACTGAATTAAATATGATTTAATTCACAAGTAGTGATTGATCGGTTAACCTATAATTTTATATAAATAGTTGTTGCATGTCATTTCTAAGGAAGGCCCAGTTGAGACTAAGGTTCAAGGGATGATAACCATCATTTGTATAATTAGAAAATTTTATAGGTCAGTTATAGGGTTGTGAGGAAGCCTATGATGCATTTCGAAATCAATTCCAAGGAATTTCCTATTTAATAGGGAGAAAAATCCTCCAGGAATGCATGAGAAAGGATGGTATAGCAGAGGCCGATAATTGGTTAAGTATTTGTACCAGCTAATTTCCACATGCCCATATGCCCCGTTCATCGAATGCATATTTAGAACCTATAAAATCGTGGATGCATATACAAAATCATATGTTAGCTGTAGAATCATTGAAATTCTGTAGCTAATGTAAATAATAAGATAAATAGTAAAGAACATTGTTATTTATGAAATAGTAGATGATAAAGTAACTAATACGCCATAAGCCTTGTGAAAAAATTCCCAAATTAAAGTTATTAAGGTTAAAAAGAGGAGATTGCAATGAAAAAGGGTTGTAAAAAGGAAGAAATTTTGGGGTTCAACACATGCCCTCACACTTCAACATGTCTTGGAAATTCCTAGCATATTTTTTCACTCCCTCCTTAGCACACCTATAACTCACAAAATATCACTGTCACGCACTCTTATTCATTAATTTACATGGATTTGAAACTAGCCCTCCATTGTGTTTCCTTGGCACTCCATAACATTCATTGGCATGCATTGCAACACCCTAGAACCTGGAAGATATTAGCATGTTTCTCTAGCCTCTAGCATGCCTTAGCACTACCTAGGATACCTTGTGACTCCCTCATTAACACACCTGGAACTCGCTGACACTTCCTGTCACAAAATTGTATCCATTCATTTGCATGCATTAATTTGACCTAGTGCTCCCTTTTGTTTCCGTGGCTCTCCCTAACACTTCCTAGCACATGTTGGCAGATCCTGGAACCTGGCACACCTTAGTCGCATGTCACCCTGTAACTCTAGCATGACTTAGTGCTGCCTATCATATCATGTCAATCCCTCCTTGGCACACTTGGAAATTGATGGAACTCTCTGTCACACACTCTTATTCATTTATTTACATGAATTTTTACCTAGTTATCCCTTTTGTTTCCCTGACACTCCCTAACACTTCCTACCACATGTTGGCACACCCTGGGACCTAACACATCTTGGATGCATGTCGCCCTGGCACTCTTTCATGACTTAAAATTTCTTAACATACCATATTACTCCCTCCTTAGCACACCTAGAAGTTGTTGAAACTCCATTTCATACACTCTTATTCATTTATTTCCATGCATTTTGACCTTGTTCTCCCTTATTTTTCCCTTGCACTACCTAACAATCCTTAGCACACATCAATACAACTTGGCACTTGGTAGATCTTGGTATTCTTCCTTAGCACTCTATTATTCCATGGCACTTCCTAACACACCTTTTCACTCCCTACTTAGTAGATTTGGAACTCATTGAAACTTCATTTCCATGCATTTGAAACTAGTCATCCCTTGTGTTTCCCTCACACTCCCTAGCATGTGTTCGTGCCACACTCTGGCACATAACACATCTGTGAATGCCTTAGCACTTGGATTATCTTGGCATGCCTATCATGCCTTGGAACTACCTAGCATGTTTTATTACTTCCTGGCATTCCCTGACACAATTTGGTACTCCCTAGTTGTCATGCCCTCATAGATAGCCTTACTTTCTTGCGACTTGGGAACCCAACTAAGTCATTGGAAAAGAAAAGTTGTGCCAAACCCAAAGTCTCCCTTTCTCTAAAATGGCTTTGTCTAGCCCCTTATTGTAACCATATGCTTTCCTCTTGCAAGTCCTATTCTTCATTCTCGCAACATACTTTATCCTTGATACACCTGGAATTTGTTGACACTCCTTGGTAAACACTCTAATTCATTCATTTCCATGAATTTTGACCTAGTTCTTTCTTCTGATATTCTGGCACTCCCTAACACTCCTCAACATGCATTGACATTTTCTGACATGTTTTAGCATGCATTTTCATATCTTTGCATGCCTTGACACTCATTAGCTATCATGCTCTCACAAATACCCTTAATTTTTTGGGACTTGGGAACCCAGCCAAGTCTTGCCTCAACTACAAAAACTTAACCAAGTTATAGTTACTACAACTAGATTATCTTTTGTTTGCCTAAGAACTGAATATAAATCATATTAGGGTTCTCATGTCAAATTTCTACTTATCACATTGTCACTCCTTCCTTATCACACCCAGAACTTGATAAAAATCCCCTCCACACATTTTTATTCACTAATTTGAATGCATTTGAAACTAGTGCCCCCTTGTGTTTCTTTGGCACTCCTTAGTTATAGATGGTTGAGTATATCTATTTATATTTGTTGACATAATGGTAATTTAATCCAAATCTATGCTGCTACATCCTTATTTGGGAACTTCTCTGTTTATCCATTAGTAACCTTTTCTGTTAATTCTAATTTTTCAATAAAGAAATTGTTGGGTTTCCTATGTTTTGCCAAGTTTAGCAATACCAAAGATAAGACAACATCGAAACCACTTTGGGACCTCAGGATCTAGCCCTCCTGGGTCCAGAGAGGGATCTCTCTATAAAGGTAAACGCATATGTATTTGAAGCTTGATTTCAAGGTATTAGGCTAGTTATAAGGCACAAGGTTTGTTTTGTTTTGTTTGTTTGTTTAGCTGTTGGGAAACATGAAGGAAGGGTTCAATATAAGAAAAAGGGTGAGAAAAGAAGGATTCTAGGCAAAGGGAGATAATTCAGAGAACACTTGAGACTATTGGGCAATGGAGTCATAAAATGGTTTACTTGCTATTCAATATCCAAGGCTTTCAGTCGGGCTAGTCATCTAAAACAGAAGAAGATAGTGTGGTATGAAATGATAAGGAATGAAGGGGAATGACAAGGAAACCTCCAAGGTTAACACTTAGGAATTAGATATAGGGATAGGGCATGCCATTAAACACCTATGATCCAATCCCTAAAAGGCTAACTCTTCAGACAACAAGAAACACTTAAGATTTAAACACAAAGGTGAAACCTAAGATAAGAGAAAGGCTTTGAACTTTCAATGCTTCGGCATCCAACTTAAGGGAACTTAGAAAGGTTCAATTGATTGAAAAAGAACCTAGTGAGATAGAATCAACATTCTAAACTCCAAGTATCCCAATTATTTCAATTTAAACCCAACAAGAACATCTAAGAACATATTCATAAATTCATACATTAGTTAGCAGTGAATAACAGCTACTACACTGGTTAAATTATCTTGAATTAGTTCTCAGATAGTGAAATCAGTAGAAAAAATAAAAGATAAGAAGAGCAGGAGCATTAGGGTACCATGTAAGCGTATATCCTAAGCCAGATTTATGATTCTTACCAGAGAAATGAAATGTTATGAATTACAAAAGGAAAATAGAGACAAAGGCAAAAAACATCACCACTGCTTTAAATCAGGATCCAAAGAAATGTGCTTGTCATATTAAAGAGAAACACTAGTCATATACAACATTGTCCAACAGCTTGATATTCAATCTGAAATCATCTCCTCAGCCTATTTTATGACTTCACACACAGAACTATATCTCAAGAGAAACAAGTTACAATTCACAGATATCCGATCAACAACCAACAGCCTTTACAATGTGTTTTTCTTGAATTATTATAGATGAAAGAGAGGCAGAGGAGGTAGATGAAACATTAAATGAAACATTAAAACAGGGGTAGAAGAAGAGGGCTAGAGACCCATTCTGTCTTAATATCCATGCATTTATTTTTAGTACTCTTTGGCTGAAAGAGTGGTCTTCGACAGGCTGATAGTAACTCTGGGTATGTTCTTTGATGTACCTTCGGCTGAAGTACTATGTAGTACTCTGGTGATTAGAAAAAGGTAGATAAATGACTTTAGGTCTGCCATACTGCATAACAAATTATTTGGAAACATTTTAGGACTTTCTGTCATGGTGTAGATCTTCTCCGGAGCTCGATGTAACATAAAAAACAGTATGGGGCTTGTCCTTTCACGGGAAAGAACCTTATGCTGATGTGAGACACTGATAATATTGTTTTCTATGCTTTAGGCCTCATCAGGCCTTCTGTGTTAATCATAAAGTATTTAATCTGGTACATTTCCCCTTTGAACATTTAATTTAAGCTTAAAATCTTCAATTAGAGGCTTTAAAACTCTTTAATCCTGTACTAACACTCTTTGTCGCTTCATGAATGTCTCTGTCTGTGGAAATGTAATTTTAATGTCCCTGGAGGTTTTACACAGAGTTTATACCCATGATTTGGATAAAATATGTGTTTAAAACCCCTCAGGAGTCTTCCCTGCAAATTGTAGCTCTGAAAATGGCCTTCTCTGCGCTCTGTGTCACTATGACAGTGACTGTGAGCAACGACGGTTTCCACCGCCTGCAACCCTGCAAAACACACAAAAATGTTAAGAAAATCCATGCGGGAGTGATGGTGAATGTCATGGTGGATTGAGGGAATGGAGTTGCAACAAGGATGGATGCAGTGGATGCAATGCAAAACGACTGAAAAATGCAGTGAAACGGTGAAAATCTGATCTGATGGAGGTTTGGTGGAGGAATGCTTTTGAACCGTCCGATTAGATTAGATGGAGGCGATCGAAGGCGATGATTAACTGATGAACTGCCTTAGAGGTTAGGTGGAATGACATAAAATTTTACTGTAAAACATTAAAATTTTAATGTGGGCGGAAGAAAAGATTTTTAATGTAAAACATTCGATTTCGACCTTTGAACGAAATACACAGGGAATCGACGAAAAACACATGAAGTGGGGCTTTAGATGGTGGGACCTGGTATGGGCGGAGGGCGATGGAACATGGACCATTAGATCTCAGGAGGAGATCAACGGTCGAGATGACCCAATAAAATCCTATGGTAGCGCGATGGAAAAATGTGAATGGAGAACGCGATGTAGTGTGGGCCATTGATCTGTACAGATCAACGATTGGGATCTTAGCTAGGCTTTTCGGGAACAAAAGTGGGAAAGTAGTTTTTTGAATGAAAACCTTGGTTTTTGTGAAATAAAGTGGTGGTTTCAAATTTTTCGCAAAATCATGCAATATGCTTTGCCGCTCGACACGTGGCGAAATAAAACCGCTTATATCACGTGAATTTGAACTGTTAAAGCTCGGATGCCAAAGTTATGCGATATGGATGCTGGCGGTCGGATCTGGGGCTGTGAGATTTGACAGTGGGAGGAGGAGCATGATATGGGAGTGTGCCCTATCAGTAAGGTGGGGTCAAGCCGAAGGTGGTTTCAATGTGGGCCATCCGATCAGTGCGATGGATGGTCAACATTTACAGAGGGAAAGAAAAGGTGGAGGAGTTGGTTAGTGGTCGGGAGGATTCCTGACCGTTGGATCCTAGGGGATCAATGGTGGAGATTTAAAGATGAGGCGGAGGAAAAAGGGCCACATTAATGCAGGAGAGTAATCCAGGCTGTCGGATCGAATGGGATGGACGGTTGCGATTCAATCGGAAGTGGAGGAGGCAGGGGCCAAAACTCCGATGGGATGAAGGAGCAATTACATATGGACCGTTGGATCAGCGGTAGATCAATGGTTGCGATTGGATCAAGGGTGACCAATTGGGTAATGTGGAGTAGAGCGAGAGAAAATCCTGGCCATCGGTTCTTGTGGATTCAATGACTAGAATCAAATTGGAGATCAGCCAATCAGGGAATCGGAGGGTGGCACAATAAAAACTTTCGATTGGCGATGGGTGCGGTAGTGCAATGGCTGTTGGATCAAATGGGAATCTACGGTGGAGATGGCCATCAGAGGTTTAAAAAGCAATGAGGCAGGGGTGCAGTAAAACAAGCGCGGATCGTCAGATATTTGCAGATCGACGGCTGGTAATGCTCTCGAGTCCAACAGACTAAATCATTCTCACATCGGAACTTTTCAGTTTACAAAGGGAACAAGCGCTCCGACCAAACTTTCGATGTGATAAGTGCTTTACACCTCAGCACTTGGTCTTAGTGCCTGGGTCATGGAGGGGAAGTGATTAGGGGCTGGGCCGAAAGGGGCTAAGCTTGTTTATGTAAAATGGATGATTTTTAAGCCAAAAAGAGGATTTTTGAGGCTTAAAAGGGTTTTCGGTAGAGGGAAAAAGGGATTTTAAAGCCAAAAAAAGGGTGTTTTTAAGGTTTAAAGGGGAGATGGGATGATTTAGAAGACTTAGGAAGGGATTTTGAGGGTTAAAGGTGAAAATTTGAGAAAGGAGAAAAGGGTTAAAATGGGGAATTTTACAGGGGTACAAAGGGGCAAATGGAGGCTTTTCTGAGAATAATGTTTTGATAGACAGTGAGGATTTCTTGATGGAAACAGCAGTGAAGATATTTTCTAAGGCAAAGGGCACACAGAGGCTTCAAGAATGATATTTTTTCATAGGAAAAGTATTTCTTGGAGGCTCAGAAAAATATTTAGCCACCTGTTTTCTTGACAAACAATTTATAGGTGGCTAACAGTGGCTCCACATGGGGATGGCATCTTCTTGAAGGTGTCAAGAACTTCAGGAATATTCTTTGGGAAGTAGGCCAGATGCCTGATATTTCAACCATCTTTTCTTTCTTTGATTCAACTGTTACAAACATGATGGATATTAATCAGCAAAAAGCATTCCCCAAACAATCTACCTACCCATCCTACAGTCCTAACATTTTTTCTTCAAGGTGCATTTGAATTCGCTGACCTTCTTCATCTTTTTTTTTTTAAATTTTTTTTATTGAAAATAGAAAATAAAATAGTCTAATTCTACCCTTATCTCTCCATGAGACCAAATTAAATAGTTGGTCTCATAGTTTCTCTACCTACACTAATATCTGCTAGGATTAAACTGTCTTGCAGATTTCTTTCTCTACATTCTACAACAGAAATTTAAAAACAGTCAAACCAGGATTAGACAGTCTGGTTTGCTGTGGATCCATGGCATAAAGATAGCTGCACATGAACTGAAGTTATAGAAACTTGAAAACAAAATTTCAAGGCTTGAAATCTTGCAACTTTGAAACATCCTTCTTTTCTTTGTGACTCAAGTTTTGAGCTTGTTAGAGTCACTTTCTTTCCTTCATTTCAGCTCTGGTTTTGGGCTTGTTAGAGCTGATTCTTCTTTCTTCTTTGTTGGTTTAGATTTTTAGCATATTAGAACCAGCTTCTTACTTCTTTTGGCTCAGGTTTTGATCATGTTAGAGCCAATGTTTGCACTTCAGAGGTTCATGTTTTGAGCATGTCTGAACCTCTCTTTCTCTCTTTTTTGAAACATTTTCTTTTTTTCTATGAAAACAAAACATAGTAATGGTATTTACAATAGATATGAAAAATGTAAATTGGAAATCAACAGTAGTAATTCTTGAGCATCCTGGCATTGACAGGACCCCCAAACAGATCTGTACCATCTAGCTCTTGCAGAAAAAATGCATTTGGACCAATGGTGGATTGGATGATGTAAGGACCCTACCACAAGCTGTTGAACTTTCCATGCTTTCCTTTGTGTTCTCTCCTAGAGTCCCATTTTAGAACCTTATCTCCAATTTTGAAGTCACAAGCCTTTGTTCTCTTATCAAACAACTTCTTTATAATTTCCTGCACTTTTAGAGCTCTGTTATAGACTTCTTCTCTTGTCTGTTGGAGATGTATTGTTTGATTTATCCTCCTTACCATGATGTCTTCTTTTGTCTAAATCTCTTTGACTAGTTTAATCACTGGTACCCCGAGGCTGGTAGGAAACACCGCCTCTATTCCATAAAAAAGATGATACGGTGAAATTCCAATGGATTTCTTTGTCGTTAGTCTGTCAGCCCACAAAGCATGTACTAACTTGTTATTCCATGACTTTTTGTTTTCTTCAAGCAGTGATTTGATAATGGTCACCAAGCTCTTGTTGGATGATTCAGCTAACCCATTATCTTGTGGGTAATAAGTAGTTGAATGACCGAGTGCTATCTGATACCTATGACAAAAATCAATCATTTTCTTGGATCCAAAAGGAGCATCATTATCAATGATTATCTTTCTTGGGTACCCAAATCTAGAGAGGATGTGGTCTTATAGGAACATAATGATAATAGAATCTGTGGCATTCCTAGAAGGTATGGCATCTATCAATTTTTTGAATTAGTCCGTGGCTGTAAGGATCCACTTGTGTTGTGCAGAAGAAGTAGGGTGTATCTCTCCTATGAAATCTAGGTCCCATTGTTGAAAGGGAGCTTCAACAGTTATAGGTTGAAATGGTAAAGGAAGGAACTTTCTTTTGCCCTAAAAAATATGGCACTTATGGCAAGAAATTATCATTTTGTGGATGTCATTGAAAAGTTTAGGCCAGTAATAGCTAGCTCTGAGTATTTTGTTAGCAGTGGCTTTCCAGTTTAAATGGCCTCCACACTCTCCTGCATGGAACTCCTGTTTAATCCTCTCTGCTTTAGTTTCAAGCAAACATTTAAGCAATAGACCATTTGCATTTTTCCAGTATAAACATTCATTCAGTATAAAATAGTTTCTAGCTTTTAACTTTAGGAATCTAGCCTTAGTCTTTGATAAATCATAAGGGGCATTGAGGTTTGTGAGCACATACAAGATATCAGAATACCAAGGAGAGTTTTGAAATTGTTCTTCAACAGTAGGATCGGGAAATCCTTCATGTTCATCCAAGGCATCTACCATGTTTATGTCGAGGGCTTGCAAGTTATACTCAGCCATTAGTTGAGCTAAGCCCTGACCTTTGATCAGTTTTTTGGGTTTTATTTCCAGGTCATACTCTAATATTACAACAATCCATTTGCCCCTCTTTCCATTCGGATTCTGGAACAAAATTTCTTTTACCACTATGTTTGGCACGTAGGAAATGATGTGAGAATGCAGTATATACACCCTAAAGTCCTTCAAGGCCTTTACCAAGGCATAGGCCTATTTTTCCATTATGTTATATTTCAAGGGTGCATCCCCTCGCAGATTTGCTCAAGAAAGAAAATAGTTTGCCCATTCTCCTGGATTTTTCTAAAAGAGACGCAGCTACCATATGCTCTATTAAGAATTTACTGGAGAAATAATAAATTTACCGAGAGGAATAATAATCATGAAAAAGAACCAGCAACAAATCATAAACATTAACACAAATATTTTAGCGGGAAAACCCCAAACTCCAGGGAAAAACCCAACCAATGAAATTTCATTAAACATTGGCCAAAACCCTTGCCAATCCGGCCAAGTGAGCCTTCACCACTCACCTCTAGGCCTACCTTACAATGAAGTATTCCCAGCCTTTTATAGGTTCCATTACATGCAATACCATGGGCTGAAAACCATGGGTGCACAATACCATGTGCCCCAAAACCACTACTATTTACGCTAGTCAACATTGACTTTATCCCAAGTCAATTTTACCTAACAATTCCCCCCTTAAACTTGACTTGGGGATTATTGACTAAATCTAGCCAAACCTGCTAGATGAGACAACCCCGCTCACTCTAGCTCTTCCCCCCTCAATTTTTTACCCAGGGTAATTGTTAACTTGACATCCCCCCTATCACCTAGGTCTAACCCAGACTTTACCAGTGATTACCTAGGGGTACGCATGCCATACCAGGTCTTACAACAGTATGCCCATTTACATGTAAAATTAACTCCATTATAATATATATTTTTGTTTCATTGTTGTTGTCTTTGTACATATGAAATCAATGTCCATATAAAAAGAACCCATCTACCGGATTACATGGGTCACCAGTCTCTGTAACCGCCAGTCCTCTAGGAGTTCTCTTCAGATACATGGTTCATCAATTAATTAATCCACGTGCAAACATCCTCTCATCTCTAAATTTCTCAAACCAACTTCTTATCACTGCTAGTCGCCAGATCTGAGCTGTGGCAGCACCATTGTTCTCTTTATCCATTGAGAAACCCTCCATGGAATTCCCCATGGAATCAATCAATTGGATATTTCCTATTTCCTAGAAACACCATGCTCCGTATGGCCAGATCTGCAAAAGGGTGCATTTATTTCTCCATTCACAAGCCAATAAAACCCTTGGCTACAAAAGCGTCCCTCTGAAGCCAAATATGGCTCTGATACCATTTGTTAAGAATTTACTGGAGAAATAATAAATTTACCGAGAGGAATAATAATCATGAAAAGAACCAGCAACAAATCATAAACATTAACACAAATATTTTACCGGGAAAAACCCAACCAATGAAATTTCATTAAACATTGGCCAAAACCCTTGCCAATCCGGCCAAGTGAGCCTTCACCACTCACCTCCAGGCCTACCTTACAATGAAGTATTCCCAGCCTTTTATAGGCTCCATTACATGCAATACCATGGGCTGAAAACCATGGGTGCACAATACCATGTGCCCCAAAACCACTACTATTTACCCTAGTCAACATTGAATTTATCCCGAGTCAAGTTTACCTAACATGCTCGGAGGCAAAGGGGAATATACTGTGAAATATTTGAAAAGTTAAACATTAAGACAAGTGCCTGGGTGAGGGTGCCCGGGTGAGTGCAAGTTTAACTAATTCAAAATATTTTTTAGCCTCTACAGTCCACTTAACCCCTACACCCTTCTTCAGCATGTTTGTCATATTTCTGAGGTGCTCACCTAAGTTGGGAATAAACCTCCTTAAGAAGTTAATTTTCCCAATAAAGGATTGCAACTATTTTATGTTTCTCGGGTGTGTAATCTGTAGTATTCCCTCAACTCTTCGCGGGTCTATTTTAATTCCCTTCTCTGATATAATATGGCCAAGAAGCTTACCTTCTTGAAAGCCAAATATAGTATTCTTAGGATTTAAGGATAGCTCAAAGCTTCTACATTTTTCAAAAACTCTTCTCAGATGTTTTAGGTGCTCCTCATCAGTCTTGGAATAGACTGTTATGTCATCCAGATAGATGAAAATGAAGTGCCCTATTTCCTCCGAAAAGGCTATTTCCATTGCTCGTTAGAAGGTTGCACCAGCCTTCATTAGTCCGAAAGGCATTTTTACATACATAAAAGTGCCCCATGGAGTGGTGAAAGCTGTCTTGAGTTGGTATTCTGGGAGTACTAAAACTTGGTTATAACCTGAAAAACCATCTAACTGGGAGATCCTTTTTGAGCCAACTACCCTCTGTAGGATGTGTTCCATCTTTGGTAAGGGGTAATTGTCTTTAAGTGAGGCTCTATTAAGGTTTCTGAAATCAATGCACAGTATGATCTCACCTGTCTTCTTTCTCACAACTACAAGGTTGGAAACCCAATTGGAAAACCTCACAGGCACTATAATTCCTGCCTCTTACATCTTCTTGATTTCCTTTTCAACTAGAGGAAGTTGTTTCAGGTTAATTTTGTGAAGTTTCTGTCTGAAGGGTTTTTGGTTTTCTTTCAAAGGGATTTTGTGTTGTATAATGTCTGTATTGTAGGATTTTAAGTCCTCATAGCTCTAGGCAAACACATCGATGAACTCTTTAAATAAGTCAATATATTTATTTTTCATGTGTACAGGCAAGGAATTAGCCAATTTAATCATCTTAGGCTTATCCTCAATGCCTATGTTTCATTCCTCGACATCAGAGTCTCAGTGTTCTATAGTGGGTTTCTTCACTACATCGTCAAAATCAAAAAGGTCCTATAAAGGTGCCAGTCCTCTGGGTATATTCTTATCTTTTGACTGCAGCACCTCTATTTCCTCTTTTTCTACGCTTTTATATTCTTCAGTTGGATTTCCAATTTGTTCAGTTAAAGCGTTTATTTATACGTTATGTGGTGATTTTTCTTCATCAGGGGGCTCTTCACTCAGGCAGCTTTCATCAGATTTAGAGTCTAAGTCTGAGAATTCAAACCTATTCCTGCCAATCAAGAAATCCTCTATCTTCTTTTTTCCCTCAAAGACCTGCCAATATTTCTCATTATCAGGCACTGCAGGTCTGTATTTTGTCTGAATGATGATTTTTTTGTCACTAGGAGACTTATGATATGAGCTAGCTATGCAGGCTAATCCATTTGCAATTATGTTTTGACTCCTAGGAACAAACACAAGTTCATACTCTACAAAGTTTTTCAGTAAATCCATAGCATCATTCCTATATGCTCTCAATCTAGGGTGTTTAGCTGTATACTCTCCATTCACTTGTTTTATGATTAACTCGGAGTCTCGTATTACTCATAAGCTATCTTGAGCTCTGTTACCTCACCTCAATTCAGAAAGCCTAGGCAGATAAAGACTGTCATACCTACTGCGATATTTTTTATTATCGGAAGTTCGGATTGAGACATGAAGGAATTCGCCACTTAGGGTACCCAGATGTAACCCACCTCCTTCTCTTGCCAATATTTCTAATTAATACCCATCAAAATTCATTCTCCATAAGGGATCGTTTTCAGGTTTATTATCATTTTCCTCCCTAACGTTGGTTTCAGTAGTCTGTTGTATTTTGGGGTCTACACCGTGGTGTGGAGTGTTTTGTTCTTCATGATATGTATGGGGTTTAGAGAGATGACTAGTCAACTGTTTGTAGTCTTGGTTTTGTTTACTCTAAGTTTCAGATTCAGTGCATTTTTCAAAGGTTTCTTCTTCATTTTCTTCTAAGTCTAGAGTGGCCATTATGTTAAAATCTATGGGCTCTACTCTATTTTTTGCATCTCTATCTTCTGGATCTGGCTCGTCTATGGATTCATCGTTACAAAGGATAAAGGAGTCTAGATCCGTGTGTACAGAGTACAGAGGTGAATTTTTAGGCTTTTTAAGGCTACTAACCATGAACTTCATTTGTGCCTCTCTATACAGTCTCCTAAGCTGGCTAAAGACATGGATTATGGCATATGACCCATCCATATGCATTGTGCCTTGCAGCTTGGCTCCCCATGACCTGGACAACATCATGCCATACTTAGGTGGCACATCTATCACCACAACATCCATAACGATCCATTTGGCTGGAATCTGGGTCAGGTTCACACAGATATCTTTGATTAGGCCAAGACACTTTACTCTGCTAGAGTCGAATGAATATAAATTATCTCTAGGCCTAACTTCTCCATAACTACCTTAGGCATTAGGTTGTGTGATGCCCCAGAGTCATGCATTGCATTGTGAAGGATATTATCATGGATATTGAGGGTGATATAAAAAGGAGGTACTACCCCTTCCTGAAACTTCCCTTCTATCTTTGGACCAAACAGAAGGGCTGGTTGATCATCACTTAAATTGACAGTGTCACTGTTTTCACCTAGATTTAAAGCTTCCAAAATTTGACCTTTGTATGCATCTTGGGTGGCCAACTCAGTGAGAGGCACTGAAATTTTAATCTTGGCAATATCACTTTCTAAATTAAAAGGAGATAGGATCTTTGAAAGTCTCAATTCTGTTCTATTGGCCACCAGTTTATTGACAGAATCAGATTGTTGATTCTCACTATGTACAGTGTTTGTAGCTATTTTATCAGGAGCACTAACTGCCATGCTAGTGCTTCTAGTTTGTTGACTTTGTTTATCAATATTTTGGCTGTATTTCTCTTTGTTCTTCCTATAACTCTTAGCTGCTGATTTGTTGCTTTTAGCAGTCACCTTAGGAGTTTTCTCAGGCCTTTTCTTAATGGTAATCTCATAAGCTTTTGGTTTGGAATTGTCTAAGCTCTTCTTGCTTCCAAGTTCATACTGTTCTCTGACCTGCATGATGGAATTTTCAAATACTAGCCTATATTCCTCAGATTCTAACCTTTCCTCATCCCAATGTGAGTGTGAGGTCTGATTGTCTTCTCTGGAACAGTTGTGGATTGAGTTGTCTATTTCCACCATGTTTATTATGGTTCCCTTGGACTCTTCTATTATCCCCTCATCCTCATCAAGGAAGTTATCTTGAAATGGGGGTATGAATTGTTGATCAGAGTCTCTCTGTATGTTTTGGGGATTGTTTCTCCTAAAGTTCTGGTTCTGGTTTTGATTTTGGTTTCTGTTCTGATTACTGACTGTGACAACCATTTCCATAATTTCTCTCTCTATAATTTTTGGCTAGAAACTGTCTATGCCAGGATGAGATGAGCTTGATGTCACATCCCTGTCAGCATTTTTCTCAGACCTCATTCTGGCTCTCTTTTCAATCAGGTTAGCTTCTACACTCACTGCTCCTTTTTGCATATCTTCCAATGTGTTGTAATATCTCTCGCTAAGCTGGTAGGCCATGTCAGCATCAAAGCCTTTAGGATAGTTCACTAAAGCCATACCTTGGGGAGGTTTCATGTGTGGAGGAAGAGGGTTGTAAACACTGTTAAACCTTGTAGAATAGTCATGGACACTCTCTCCTACATTTCTTTTAAGATTCTTGTATTCTGCTAGTATTTGGAGAGGGTTGGTCTTGACTTCCCATTTGTTTACGAAGGATTGATATAAAGAGGGAAGATCCTGGATACTATTAGGAGGTAGGCCTTTAAACCACTTCTTCACATCACCTCCTAAACTCTGGGCAAAGATTCTCATCTTGACTGTCTCATCATCTATCTCTATATAGTCAAATGAATCTCTCATCCTATCTACATGGTGTTGAGTAGTGGTAGACTCTTTTGCAGTGAAATGTGGGATTTTTGACTAATAATCATTGGGTAAAGGCACCAGAGGTTGTGGTAACACCAGAGGTGCATACCAGGCTACCATGATTATGTTCTGAGGAGGTGGAGGACTGGCTTGAGCAGCAGGTATGTGGATGATAGGAATACTAGGACCAACAACACTCTGTTGAGCTGATTTAGGGTGAAAGAGCCCCAAGTTTTGGATGAAATTAATATCTAGAGGTGTAGATGGAGGGGTCTCTCTATCCCTAATGTGTTGACCACTGTGAGATGGTGAACCAGGAAGCTCAAGGTCTGACTGGTCTAGAGCACTGAATGACCTAGTTCTAGGTAAACTGCTTGGTAGGTCTAAGTCAAAATGAGTGTCTGATAGAGCTGTAAAGTTTTCTGGTGCAGAGTTAGCTCTATGGATGTGTCTGGAAATAGTTGGCTTCCTAGGTGTAGGAGATTTCCTAAGGATGCTCTCAGGGTTGTCAACTATTTCAGGTGGGTTTGGGTTAGGATAAAATTTTGTATGAATGGTTCTTGAAGCCAATATGTTGTCTTCAAACAAAGAAGCTTAATCCTACTTGTTACTTCTAATATGGCTGATGTTGTAATGAAGGCTGGTCTCCCAGTGGAGTCTTATGAAACCAAGATAATCAGCAGGCCTACTGATAACCAGTGGAGTCTTTAATCATTAAGGAACCATGGAGTCACCAGGTGGAAGGTTTAGAATGTTTCAAGAAGGTTACTGTCCACCACAGTGATTAACCACCAAACTCAAACTACTATGGTTTTATTTGAGTTCTTAGAAGTGTTTGAAGGTGTGTTTTACTCAAATTTCCCCAGTGGAGTCGCCATTATGTTTGGAGATGACAATGGGACACAAGACCAGGTAGTAGTGTTTAAAGGAACTCAGAATTTTTCCCCAGTGGAGTAGCCATTATGTTGGGTTTCCTATGTTTTGGAAAGTTTGTAAATACCAAAAGATAAGAAAACATCAAAACCACTTTGGGACCTTAGGATCTAGCCCTCCTGGGTCTAGAGAGGGATATCTATATAAAGGTAAAGGTATATGTATTTGAAGCTTGATTTCAAGGTATTAGGCTAGTTATAAGGCACAAGTTTTTTTTTGTTTTTTTTGCTTGTTTGGTTGTTGGGAAACATGAAGGAAGGGTTCAATATAAGACAAAGGGTGAGCAAAGAAGGATTCTAGGCAAAGGGAGATAATTCATAGAACACTCGAGAATATTTGGAAATGGAATCATAAAAGGGTTTACTTGTTATTCAGTATCCAAGGCTTTCAATTGGGTTAGTCATCTAAAACAGAGGATCTTTAAAGATGATAGTGTGGTATGAAATGATAAGGAATGAAGGGGAATGACAAGGAAACCGCCAAGGTGACCACTTAGGAATCAGATCTAGGGACAGGGCATGCCATTAAACACCTATGATCCAATATCTAAAAGGCTAACTCTTTAGACAACAAGAAACACTTAAGATTTAAACACAAAGGTGAAACCTGAGATCAGAGAAAGGCTTTTAACTTTCAATGCTTCGGCATCCAACTTAATGGAACTTAGAAAGGTTCAATTGATTGAAAAAGACCGTAGTGAGACAAAATTAGCATTCTAAACTCCCAGTATCCAAATACTTTCAATTAAAACCCAACAAGAACATCTAAGAACAGATTCATAAACTCATACATCAGTTAGCAGTGAATAACAGCTACTACACTGGTTAAATTATCTGGAATTAGTTCTTAGATAAAAAAATCAGTAGAAAAAATCAAATATAAGAAGATCAGGAGCATTAGGGTATATCCTATGCCATATTTCTAATTCTTACCAAAGAAATGAAATATTATGAATTACAAAAGGAAAACAGAGACAAAGGCAAAAAACATCACCGCTGCTTTAAATCAGGATCCAAAGAAATGTGCTTGTCATATTAAAGAGAAACACCAGTCATATAAAAAATTTTCCAACATCTTGATATTCAATCTGAAATCATCTCCTCAGCCTATTTTATGACTTCACACATAAAACTATATCTCAAGAGAAACAACTTACAATTCATAGATATCCGATCAACAACCAACAAAATTTACAATGTGTTTTTCTTGAATTCTTATAGCTGAAAGAGAGGTAGAGGAGGTAGATGAAACACTAAATGAAACATTAAAATAGGGGTAGAAGAATATGGCTCGAGGCCCATTCTATCTTAATATCCATGCATTGATTTTCAGTACTCTTTGGGAGAAAGAGTGGTCTTCGACAGACTGATAGTAACTCTGGGTATGTTCTTTGATGTACTTTCGGGTGCAGTAATTTTTAGTAATCTGGTGATTAGAAAAAGATAGATAAATGTCTTTGGGTCTTCCATACTGCATAAAAATTTTTTTGGCAACATTTTAGGACTTTCTGTCAGGGTGTAGATCTTCTCTGGAGCTCGATGTAACGTAAAAAACAGTATGGGGCTTGTCCTTTCACGGGAAAGAAACTTTTGCTGATGTGAGACACTGATAATATTTTTTTTCTATGCTTTAGGCCTCATTATGCCTTCTGTGTTAATCATAAGGTATTCAATCTGGTACATTCGCCCTTTGAACATTTAATTTAAGCCTAAAATCTTCAATTAGAGGCTTTAAAACTCTTTAATCCTGTACTGATACTCTTTACCGCTTCATGACTGTCTCTGTCTGTGGAAATGTAATTTTAATGGACCTGGAGGTTTTACACAGAGTTAACACCCCTGATTTGGATAAAATATTTGTTTAAACCCCCTCAGGAGTATTCCCTACAAATTCTGGCTCTGAAAATGGCCTTCTCTGCGCTCTGTGTCACTATGACAGTGACTGTGTGCAACGACAGTTTCCACTACCTGGAACCATGAAAAACACACAAAAATGTTAAGAAAATCCATGTGGGAGTGATGTTGAATTTCATGGTGGACTGAGGTAATGGCAATGCATCAAGGATGGATGCAGTGGATGTAATGGAAAACGACTGAAAAATGGAATGAAACAGTGAAAATCTGATCTTATGGAGGTTTGGTGGAGGAATGCTTTTGAACCATCCGATTAGATTATATGGAGGTGATTAACTTATGGAATTCCTTAGAGGTTAGGTGGAATGACATAACCTTTTAATGTAAAACATTAAAATTTTAATGTGGGCGGAAGAAAAGATTTTTAATGTAAAACATTCGATTTCGACGTTTGAACGAAATACACAGGGAATCAATGAAAAACACATGAAATGGGACTTTAGATGGTGGGACCTGGCATGGGCAGAGGGCGATGGAACATGGACCATTATATCTTAGGAGGAGATCAACGGTCGAGATGACCTAATAAAATCCTATGGTAGCGCGATGAAAAAATGTGAATGGAGAACACGATGCAGTGTGGGTCGTTGATCTGTACAGATCAACGGTCGGGATCTTAGCTAGGATTTTTAGGAAAAAAAGTGGGGAATTGGTTTTTTTAATGAAAACTGTGGTTTTCATGCAGCAAAGGGATGGTTTCAAATTTTTCCCAAAATCACGCAATATGCTTTGCCGCTTGACACGTGGTGAAATAAAACCGCCTATATTGCATGAATTTAAACTGTTAAAGCACGGACGCCAAAGTTACGCAATATGGATGTTGGCCGTCAGATCTGGGGCTGTGAGATCTGACGGTGGGGGGAGGAGCCCGATATGGGCATGTGCATGGTCAGTAAGGTGGGGTCCAGCCGAAGGAGGTTTCAATGTGGGTCGTCCGATTAGCACGATGGACGGTTGAGATCTGCAGAGGGAAAGCAAGGCGAAGGAGTTGGTTAGTGGTCGGGAGGATTTCTGACCGTTGGATCCCAGGGGATCAACGGTGAATATTTCAAGATGAAGCAGAGGCAAAAGGGCCGCATGAATGCATGAGAGTAATCCTGACCGTCGGATCGAATGGGATGGACAACTATGATTCAATTGGAAGCGGAGGAGGAAGGGGCCAAAACTTCGATGGGATGAAGGAGAAATTACATATGGACTGTTGTATCGGCGTCAGATCAGCGGTTGCAATTGGATCGGGGGTGACCAATTAGGGAATGTAGGGCAGAGTGAGAGAAAATCCTGGCCGTTGGTTCTTGTGGATTAAACGGCCAAGATCAAATCGGAGATCGGCCAATCGGGGAATCAGAGGGTGGCACAATAAAAACTTTCGATTAGCAATGGGCACGATGGTGCGATGGCCATTGGATCAAAGGGGAATCTATGGTGGAGATGGTCGTCAGAGGTTTACAAAGAAATGAGGCAGGGGCATGGTAAAACAAGCGCGGATCATCGGATCTTTATAGATCGACGACTGGTAATGCTCCTGAGTCCAACAGACTAAATCACTCTCGCATCGGAACTTTTTAGTTTACAAAGGGAATAAGCGCTCCGACCAACCTTCCGATGCGATAAGTGCTTTACGCCTCAGTGCTTGGTCTTAGCACCTGGGTCATGGAGGGGAAGTGATTAGGGGTTGGGCCAAAAGGGGCTAAGCCTGTTTATGTAAAATGGATGATTTTTAAGCCAAAAAGAGGATTTTTGAGGCTTAAAAGGGTTTTCGGTAGAGGGAAAAAGGGATTTTAAAGCCAAACAAAGGGTATTTGTAAGGTTTAAAGAGGGGATGGGATGATTTAGAAGACTTAGGAAGGGATTTTGAGGGTTATAGGTGAAAATTTGAGAAAGGAGAAAAGGGTTAAAATGGGGAATTTTGCAAGGGTACAAAGGGGAAAATGGAGGCTTTTCCGAGCATAATTTTTTCACATATAGTGAGGATTTCTTGATGGAAACAGTAGTGAAGATATTTTCTAAGGCAAAGGGCACACAAAGGTTTCAAGAATGATATTTTTTCATAGGAAATGTATTTCTTGGAGGCTCAGAAAAATATTTAGCCACCTGTTTGCTTGAAATTTTTTTTATAGGTGGTTAACAAAAATCACATTTCCAATCAATGATAATAATATATGAATAGAAAATTTTAAATGTATTAATTCCTTATTCTCATTATCTTATTCCAATAATTATTTTCATTAAAATTTCTCCATATTTCTTCCTAACTCCCACTCTGTCTTATGGAACTGTATGGTCATGAAAGTGGGGGCATATGGATCAAAAAAGCTCTGGATGGGGACACTTGTACCATGAAAGCTATGGATGGGGAAATATGGCACATGAAATCTATGTTTGGGGACATACATTTGGCTAACTTGTTTTTAACCAAGCGTAGTCAAAATTATCCACCTTCAAAATCAAATTGATAACCAACAAACACCGTAAAAAGGATCATGAACTTGATGAAGAAAAGAAGGAAGTGGATCATATAAAAAGCATGTTGCAAGAAGAAAACAATAGGGAAAGCCCCTTGACAACCCATCTCAAGGAAAAGGAAAGTCCAAATAAATGGAACAAGAAAGATAAAGAACTTGGCAAGAAAATCAACTCCTCGAAGAGGGAACTTGAAGAAGCCAAAAGGATTAAGTAAGTCTCAAGAAGTCAAATGAATAAGGAGGAAGAATATTGCATGAAATAAGAACATGATATTGTCACATTAAGAGCATAAGTGGACAAGGTGAATCAAAGTTTGAGGATCTTGCAAATCTTGGATGATATTCTCAACTGTCAAAGATCACCACTTATCAAGACAAGTATTGGATATGTTGTTGAGTCCTCATACTGCAAGGATGAAAAATATGAAGATGAAGATAAGCCACATGTAAAAGGAGAGAGAAGCCTCATGAAGTGAAGCCTCATACAAAAGTGAAGCCGCATGTCAAAGAATAAAATAAGCCTCCTGAAGAGAAGCCCGAATTCAAAGTTTTAAACAAGTTGATAGACACAGAAAGTTGGAGGACCAATGCCTTAAGATGTCAAGATGATGCATTCAAGACCCCAAATCATAGAATATAATTCAAAAGCAGAGAGAAAAAAAGCCTTAGATATTCTCAAGGATGAGACACCTTTAGGAGATCATTAGCCTATACCCCTAGGAATGCAGGAAAAGACCCCCAGGTATGCAGGAAAATTATATGGTTATTGTTATGCATGTTATAACTATGTACATAAAGGTGGAGATTGTAGGGAATATACAAGACTAATGATAAAGTATTTTATTAAAACCCTAGAGGTATATTTTTTGGAAAACTAGATAGAGTCCCATCTGCCTATGACAAAAAAATTTACAACAAATTGGCTCTTTTGTTTAGACTAGGAGTATAGTGCTGCCTATGCTACAATTTTGGCCATTTTTCATGAGATTATAGAAGTAGCTTGAAGTGGACCTTGCAGACTCAGAAAGGAAAGACATTCATCGAGAAAAAATACAAGACCAACAGGCTCTAACAAGGAAATTGGGTTTCACAATGAATTTTTGCACAATTGGAAGACATTGTGTAGTAGGAGAGCATATTGTTAGGGGGAAGATGTGTAATGAAATATATTATGCACAAAGAAAGCTCATTGCTGGGGGGAGATTGTGTAATTAGAGAGATGATGTAGCAATAGATCACATTGTTAGGGGGAACCATGTCAAATAAGGATATTGCAAATAAGGACATGTTGGTCACCCTTTTCCATTGATGTCAAAGGGGAAGAGAAACTTCGAAAGAAACAAAGAGAAGAAGCATGAAGTAAATGGGAGCATATGAAACATGTCATGTTATGATCGGCATGTTGAAATCAATGACAAAGGGGGAGATTGCCGATTATATTTTCATTAATGTCAAAGTGGGTGCAGGATATTGTCATCAATTTCCTCGGTATGTTGACATGCATGGTTAATATGATGCATTGATGAAACCCTATCTCTATTGTTTGGAGCCCTTGGAAGATTTACATACCCCACACTTTACTTGCACTTATTGATCATTTTCGTTATGATTATCTTAATGGGACCCATCTAGGTTGACATCCATCATCATGTTGATTCCATTGATATGTGGAGCACTTCAGGGGCCCTCACACTTAGAGGGATATGCTTGATTAAATTTGAATCCACCTAATTTTGATAAAAGCCTCCAAAAAGGGTGATGATGTGGCAATGCATAATTGGATTGGTTATGGATCATGTTTAGAGTGAAAGGGACCTTTATTCAAGCGTTAAATAAAATAATTTTAAGGGATTAAAAATTCTTCTTACGATGGAGGGAAAAATAATTTTTATATAAATCATCATGGTCAAGCATCTTAAAATGAATTTGTTTCAAATGGTCCAAAATTGGAGGGAGCATTTTTGCTCCAAAATATTTTGAAAATTTAAATTATTCTTGTGGATTCCCTCCAAAACATTGGAATTGGCCTCCCTCCTAGATTATTATTGAAAAATATAAAAGGTGATAAATTTATCCTAAATTGGTAAGCAATTGTGAAACTGTAGAAATTTGGTGATAGAATTGCAACTTCTCAAGAAATTTAATCTAAAATGAAGAGACATAATTATACTCTACTATTATGTGGAAAGTAATTCACAATTTAGAACAACATGCACAAACACGCATCAATTAAATATAGAAGAACACAAATTTTTCTAGGGGAACCAATTGGTAAAAACCCCTGAAGGATTACTTGCATTAATAAGTTGAATAAATAATCTATTTCAATTGCATGCTCACTTTGAGCATAACCTACAAATGAATAATTGTTTTCTCTATTGAGTGAGAAATTTTAACCCAGAATTGTTCAATTTCTTCCCCCACACAAGCTCCTATTTCCTTGCGCAATTCCTGAGGAAATTGGACCCCATTCCTTAGGAATTTTCCCCAAAATTATTGCACAATTACCAAGGATTTACCACTGATTGCATCCAACACCTATACACTCAAAACTATTTTACAACTAATGTTACACTACCTTGGAATATTCACCACAACTGAGAAATTTTAATTCCTTGCATGCATGAGCTATTGTTTTTTGATTGATTAGTTAAATGGATGATATATGAGTCAGACTTTTGTCCCATTCCACAAATGACCTCAAACTAGTTCTATTAACTGTTAGAACTCGTTTAACTGAGTATAACTGAAAATTACCGAACTATATTGCTACAAATTAATAATCAACACAAGCAAATTGAACTCCAATCCCACTGAATTGAATTTAGAGATCTAATTGAGCGACAAGAGCCATGTCACATAATTTATTGACTTTACATTGTATGTTGATGTGGAAATTTCAAAGTTTCTCAACTTGACTAAGGATAAGGTCAAATTAGGCCTTTCTTGCTACACTTCTCAACATAAACACCTAATATTTTGATCTTTTTTTAGTGGCCTTATGAAGTATTGATTATTTTGAGGTAGTCAAAATTCTTTGGAACTTTCTTTTGAGTTTATGGTTTCTTGTGGACTAGTTATTCTCTATTTGTCACAAATATGCGAATTGATGCTAAATCATATGGTTCCTTTCTATTCCATGCTTGAGATATACTTATGAAAAAAGAGTTTAGAGTTGTTGAGTACTTGCATAAAACTTGTTTCCTAGCAAGGAGGACTTGTATTGCATGAATCTAAGGCAAGATACATTTGTGACCTAGAATTGGAAGAGTTTTTGGATTTTCTAGGGTTTGTAGGCTTATTGTTTATTGGTTCTAATATTTGTTGGGGTTTTACTATAGAGACTAAATGGTCAAGTCCAAATGTTTTCTGGAAGCAGTCACCACCTTCTCCTTCTGTAACTTTGAGCCCTCGTTAAGGGTAGATATTTGAGCAACTTGTGGACAAATTTGAGATGAGGATATGTTAAGGATATTAATTGATTTGTTTACTTTAAAATGCATTTCACTAGTATATGAACCATTGTGGCCATTAAAATAACTTATTTTCTAAGGCCGTGATAGAGATCACTTATTCCCAAAACTTGTACAGACCCCAAGACACAAGTTTTTCCTTACACATTGTATAAAATGAAAACATATTTCAATAACTAATATGAAGCATGTATCGAGCCTGTGCTGCTAGCTTGAGCTTGCACTCTGCCTGCAGTGCCCTAGCTGTTGATTGCTATATTCTGCTCACGCATGGCCCCTTTGGAGTCCTCCCCGTAGGTGGCCGCTTCTCTGAACTAGGCCCAGGCATTTTTTTCCCTGATCAACTCTTTGGCTCCTCCTCGCCCTAGGCCAACAATCTCCAAATTTGTGAAAAAGCTTGATGGAATCCAGGAGGTAGCCCTTCCACCTTCTATCCCACGCATGGATGCCCTTTATCTTGCTGAGAAGGGCCTCATTGGTCAATTTACTGGACTTTGGCAGGTCGAGCGCAACTGGTCAGACAAAATCAATGGAAAAATATCCATTTGTTTCTACGGCAGAGACTATTTCACCTTCCACTTCAAGACGAAAGAAGATAAAGATCTGATCATCAGGAATTGACCTTATTTTATGGACACCAGGGGCCTATACATTAACAAATGGAAGCCAGATTTTGATCCAGAATTAGATGTACCAAATGATGTTCATGTCTGGGTGCACCTTCCTCACCTTCCCTTGCACTGTTGGGGTGATGACTCTGTTTGAGCCATTGGAAACGCAGTAGGAAAATTCATAGATCCAAGTGAACCGAAGGGTAATATGCAAGCCTGCGCTAGGATTTGTGTCGAGGTGGATTTGGGCAAAGGTCTCCTAGAGGCAATCAAGCTAAAATTTGATGAATAAACACATATACAACAACTCGACTATGAGAAGATGCCATTTAAATACAAGACATGTCATGAATATGGCCACTTTGAAAATCGTTGTTAAAAAATTATTGATATTTAAAACCCGGAGACTGAGTTGCAATGGGAAACTGTCAAGAAAAATAAGACCACCTCTAATCCCAAGAGTAACACCCCCTCAGCACCCCCTCCTAAATCTGACCCACCCCCCTCATCTTCTCTCAAGATCATAGAATCCTCTCAACAAGCTGCTACTTCCCCCACTCCACCCTCCAATTATTTGCTATATCTCTCTAATACCTTCTCCTCTATTTCCCCTCCAGATGAGGACCCCCCCCCACACCTTCTTTCCACTCCCTCCCAGCCTACCTCTCCCCGCCCTTCCCCCGCCCTTCCCCCACCATCCCTGATCCTCCTTCCTCCTCCTCTGACCCTTCTTCAGTCTGAATCACAAGAAACTCTGTGAAGGAGCATGGTGCAACGTTGGAAAACACTAAAAAACATGGGCCTGGAATAAAATCTTCAACGCAGCACCACGATGAAAATTCTCAAAAGGACATAGCACTTGGAACTCAGAACCCTATTGAAACCTATATATTGCGGCATAATATAAAAAATATAGGGAAAAAGGACCAATGAAGGAAGGAAGCTCTTCGATCTGTTTTTATGTAATGATGAAAGTCCTCTCATGGAACTATAGCGGCCTAGGGCACCCCTCCAAAATAACTATCCTAAGAGACTTAATAAATCAAGAAAATTCAGATATTATTCTCCTGCAGGAAACTAAGCAGGGAGATCTTGAAATGAAAAAAATAATGGACAAAATGAAGCACTACGACGGTACCCAAACTGAATCAAGGGAAGCCTCAGGTGGGCTGGCCACCCTTTGGAGCTACAACACTTGGAAACACAAAAATAATACAGCAACCTAGAACTAGATCAAAGTGGTACTTGAAAGCACTGAAGACCACAAATAAATTATTGTTTACAATTTATATGGTCCCAATCATTATAGGGACAAAGAAATCTATTGGCATTCTCTTAAAGTAGACATAGATAATGAATATAGCAGCAACAATATTATGGGAGGATATTTCAGCTTAATCCTACATGAAAACAAGAAAATGGGAGTTTTTTTTTATCTGAATCCTTCTCGAGATCAGCTAGAAGTCATGATGCAAGACCACGATCTAGTTGATATCACTCTAAAAAACCGCAAATATACTTGGAGCAACAAAAGAATTGGTAGAGGGAATATCATGGAGAGGATTGATAGAATTCTTGTTGCTGTCACACTCTTTTCATATTACTCCATCACCTCCGCCAACGTTCTCTCCTTTTCTGCCTCCGACCTCTACCTCATCACCCTCACTTTTGGTAATCATATTTCTCTCAGTCCCATACCATTCAAATATAGTCTAGTTTGGAACAATATCTTGGAAGCAAGGCAGCTGATTCACAATACTTGGATGTAGCATATTGAGGGATCTCCTTCCTTCATCTGGGAAACCAAGTTAAGAAAAACCAAACTGGCCTTGAAGGAATGTGCCAAAATTCATTACAAGGAACTGAAAAGAACCAAGATTGAAATCAAAACAAATTTGGACGCTGTCCATAGCTATATCGACCTACGTGGCCTTAATCAAGAGTGCTCCAACCAGGAAAAAGATCTATATTAGCATCTCTTTAGAGCCAATAGAAAAGAAGAGGATAAGTGGAGAGTCAAATCCAGAAATATGTGGCTTCAAGCAGGTGATAATAATACTTCCATTTTTCACAAACAAGACACTATTCGAAAAACCAGGAACGATGTTTCCTCCATCATTGATGCGGAAGATAAAATTCAGACAGATTAAGAGTTAATTAAAGCTACCACCACCATGCATTACAAAGGTCTCCTTACAGAAACAAAAATTTTGGAATATTTCTCAGATCTATTACAATATCTTCTAGCCATGATTACAGAGGAGATGAACATTGCATTCAACAAAGATATTGATGAAGAAGAATTCCAACAAGAAATTTGGACCTTGCACCCAGAAAGTGCACCTGGGCCAGATGGTTTCTCTATCAAATTTTACAGGAATTATTGGGATCTTATAAAAAATGATCTAGTCAAAATGATACAATGGAATTAAAGGAAGAAGAAAATTGGGGGCTACACCAATTCCACCTTCCTCTCCCTTATCCCCAAAGAAAACTATGCCTCCTCATTCTCTATATTTAGACCCATCTCCCTCTGCAACTCCTCCTGCAAACTCATCACTAAAATCCTTGCCATGCACCTCAAACACCACCTCCACATCCTCATCTCGAAAAATCAAGGAGGCTTCATCTCCCAAAGGAAAATCACTGACTCTATCCTCCTTGTACAAGAAGCCATCCACTCAAGCATTTCTCAAAAAGAAAAACATTTTATCCTCATGCTCAATCTTGCCAATGCCTTTGACAGGGTCGGGCACTCATTCCTTTCTGTTGTGCTCAAGAAAATGGGCTTTGACCAAAATTTCCTTGCCCTTGTTAACTCTTTCATTTTTGGCCCTTGGATCTTTCCCCTTGTCAATGGCAGACCAACACCCTCCTTTCAATCTTCCCGAGGTCTTAGACAGGGATGCCCTCTTTCACCCTACCTTTTTATCCTCATGGAGGAATCCTTTAGTAGGGCTTTGGATCATATGAGGCGAGATGGCCTCATCACGGGCATCAAATTCGGCAACGGTGTCAAAAATATGAATCATTCTCAATTTTTTGATGACACTTTTATGATGGGAGGAGCATCTAGCATAATTTCTTAGTGATTTCAAACCATCCTGGAAAAAATCATGCTCTACTATGGAGGCTTGATCAATTTCCAAAAAAACTACATTTATGGTTGGAATGCCACCAACCAAACCATTCACAGCATTGATAATATATTTGGACTCCCCTACAATCTAAATTGGGACCACTTCACTTACTTGGGCATGCCTGTTATTACTGGCGCTTTAAAGATAGAAGTATGGAACATCACCATAGAAAAAATGAAGAGAAAAGTGAAACAATGGGTCTCCTCACGGATAAATCTTGCAGGGCACATTGTCCTCCTCAAATATGCTCTCTCATCTCTGCCCTTGTATCAATTCACCCTCCTTCAAGCACCTGCTAGCATCCATCACAAATTCAAAGCTATCCTTAGGAACTTTCTTTTACAGGGAGGAAAAAATGAGAAGAAAAAATACAATCTTGTCAAGTGGAGACAAGTAATCCAATATCATGAACATGGATGGATTGGAGTTCGCTCTCCCAAACTTCTGAACAGTGCTTTTGGAGGGAAGATTATATGGATATTAATCAGTGGGAAACACGCATGGTGGAAAAGGGTCTTGGAGGTTAAGTACCTTAACTCTCCCGAGAAACATCTTCTAGACCATGACGTCCATAATAGACCTTGCTCTAAAATATGGGCCCTTTGCAAGAAATCCACTCCTTTATTAGCTTAGAATGTCTCTAAAGTTCCCATGGGGGGTAACTCTATAAATATTGGGAAAGACAGAATTATGGGGAAAACCCCCATCTTGGACAAACCTGGTACTCAATGCATCCTCTCTTATTTCACTAATCTAGGCCTTAGCCTCTTAAGCCATTTTTCTAAATGGGATGACCATTCCTAAAATTGGGTTGGTTGGCACTTTCCCAAATTCCCTTCTCATTTGGAAGCTGATCTTTACAGCCTTCAAACTCACCTCCATGGCGTTGCACTGTTAAAAAAGGCAACATAGATAACTTTCATTGGGATCCATCTGGCTCAACATATTCCATTAAAGCATCCTATAATAAACTATGCAGTGATTATTACCCCGCAAATATTTGGCCCAATTGGAAAGCGGTGTGGAAATCAGAAGCTATCCCCAAGATTAAGATCTTCACATTGATGCTCCTGAAAGGGAAAATTACAACTTTAGAAAATCTCAAGAAAAGAGGTGTGTTTGGTCCATCAATGTGCCCCAATTGCCTAGGTGTTGAAGAGACAACATTCCATCTCTTCATCGGGTGCCTGTTTGTTGCTCATTGTTGGATTGAAATAATCCCCTCCTATCAACCTCTTTGGGAGCAACAAGGCACCATAGCAGAGGTAATTCAAACTTTGAATATAAATTTCCCATGGGGGAAATAGAAGAGCAATATGGCGAGAAGGGTCTGGGACACTCTACCATATGTGCTCTTATGGAACATCTGGCTCACTAGAAACATGAAGATATTCAATGACAAAGAGACCTCTTTTAGGAAGGTATGCAACAAATCGTGGAGCCTTACCCTTGAAACAATATCCTCCAAATGCAATAGAAAAATCGACTTCAGCGAAATTTCTATAGAGGAAAGGAGTTTCCTTGGAAATCTATGGGACAACATTGACAGCTTCAAGCCCCCTTCAAATTAGACCTCTCAAAAAGACACAAGCTGGAAGACTCAACTTAAATATAAGGACTTCAATAAATGGATGAATTGCTGCGCAAGACCTACTCTCTTTTTTGATGGAGCATCAGAAATGAATACGGGAATTGCAGGTGCGGGAGGCATCATCAGAAATGAAAATGGTAGCATTCATATCTCATTTGAATGGGGTCTTGGCACCCTCTCCAATAACAGAGCGGAGGCCTTTTTCCCTCCTCCAAGGCTTATATCCGCTAAAAAAGCTCAAAATTTCTAACGCAATGGTTTTTGGTGATTCTTCCATCATCATGAATATGATGAACAATGATCGACCGATAAACAACATAGCTCTCCAACAGACAATCAGAAGATGTCGCAGCCTCTCGAAAGGTATGGAAGGAACAGCCTTCTACCGCATCCTTCGAAGAAACAATAAGGATGCTGATCAACTCGCAAAAAGAGCTTGTACTCGAATCTCAGGGCAAATATCTTGCAATAATGTCACATATATTATGCCTCTTCCATGATTTTAGTGCAGAAAATATTAATATTTATTCGGATCCCTCCTGCAGAATTCTCTGTTCTCAGCGGAACAATACATACTCCCTCCATTCGCTTCCCCGTGACCTTATCTCTTTGGGTATCCCCTTGTGCTACCTCCCTCCCCCTGTGTTGTCCTATTTATTCACCTAATCCCTGCATCCTCATGAATCCCCTTGCTTGTTTTTGTCGCTATAGATTCCCCCTCATCAGAGCTCTCCTGATCGTGCCTTAGGATTTCCCTTCCTCTCTCTCCCTTGGCTTTCTGTCCCACGTTCCACCTCTCCTCTCTGCTAAATCAACGCTCTCCCCTATCTTACCTCAGCACATCGTTTATTGTAGACTTTGTTATTTTCAGCTCTTTGCTCTCTATTGGACTTGTGTTCTCCTTTTAGTCTCTCTTCACCTTCAGTATGGCTCATAGTGAAGACTGCCTTCACTACACGGACCTGCAAGCATAGTTGGAACAAATCCGGGCTCATTAAAAAATTCTCAATGCCAAGCTGCATATAGAAGTGAACATATTAGATGAAAAGCGTGAAGCAGATGTAAATGTATTCCTCCATAGGGTTAGTTCTCTCAAAAATCAGTACAACGCACTATCCAATTGGTGCACTCACACTGAAGAATTAGTTCAAATACTCAAATACATCTTGGAGAAGAGCACAGCTCCTAGCTCCAGTTTCAACAATGTGAAGAATGATGGAAATGAGGACAACACGGATGCCTCGACAAGGTGCCATATTAGCATTGATTGATCTCCTATTCTAGAATTAAGCATGTATTTTAAGTTTGTTTTTCTTTTATCTCAGTTTGTTCAGATCTATGCATTGTCTATATTTTAGTCCTTCCCGAACAGTAGAAGCAAAGAAGATGTACCATTTTTTTGTAGCTACTTCCTCCGCTACACCTCAAGAACTCTAGCACGTAAAAAAGGATCTTCTCCTTCTCTTTTTTGGAATACAAAATAGCAATCGACACTGTTACAAAAAAAAAATATGAATCATGTATCAATCTTAATATGAGGAATATTCTCTCTGTGGAAAGATAAATTTTTCGGAAGCAACTTCAACACAAATTATGGATTTCTGAGGCATGTTTTTTGCATTCATACAGAATCAATGAAACTAGGTCATGTGGTCTATTCACATAGGTTTTTTCACTCAAGTTGTTAGTATACCTTCACCAATATTCTCCATTATCTTGTGAATTAATTTAAATGAAACTAGAAATATTGAGCATTTGCAAATTGGTGGAGGGTCTGTCTAAACAAAATTGCAGCATTATTATAGCCCTAGGGCGAATAGACTCATGCATGTTCACTATGACCTTTTGTGAAGTGTTTAAGGCATCCAACTGTTAACTGAGATCCTAAAGTGAATTTGTTGTGGACTATTGTAAGGGAACTCAAATTACAATACACTTCTCTGACCAGTTCAATCCAGACACTTGGGGATCATATTTGCATACATGGTAAAGCATTTTAAAAATCACACTCAAATAAACACTATGTATTATCTATGGCAATAGGGTATTTTTTTTAGCACTATAGTGCTTGCAACTTTTCTAATACCTGAAGCATTAATATCAACTTGAGATATAGAAAGTATTTCTCTAAAGGGTAGTATGATCAGTCTAGCCTTCTTTTGAAATTAAACCTTGCTATAAAATCACAGAATCTAATGCCCATAAATTGGCCCTAACTAGCACGAACATTTAGTTTGATTTTGCATCATGATGTCGTAAGTTCTTTGAGCACAAATCTAAGGTCGTTTATTTTAAGTTGAAGGCATGGATTTTGGTCATGTACCTTGATATAAATATGAAGATAGTTCAATAATATCAAATAGTTACAAAACCTAGATATCTCCAAGGCACTCATTAAAGTTTTAGAACTGAGATTCGAGATATTTTTCTATTCCTTATTGGTAGAAATTATTTGATATCAGTTCACATGATTCTTGGTCAGAGATACTTATTATGGAGAGGAGCTCATGTGGTTGAGGATCCACTACAATTCTATGCCCTAGACAATTATTTCATTCAAGAAGTAAAGATTGGTTGCAATCTCCTGAAGTAAATAGTTGAAATCTTAAACAACGGTAAAGACTATATCTTAAGTGCCTTTGGATCCGAGAGATATTCCTACCTATTTATATAGTCATTGAAATATGTTGTGGTTGGCAGCAATAGACATCACAAACATATATTTGCACAAAAATAATCAAATAGATAAGTATCTGTAAAAATAGCAGTGGTTGAAGCACCTTCAAGCAACACTACAACACTATTATAGAGGGTTGAGGGTGATGATGTATGAGCTAATGTTTGCAGTAGAAAAGTGAGTTGTCCTGTTGAAAAAAAGAGAGTATTAGAATAGAAATAAGATAAGAGTTATTGACAATATCATTGAGTTATACTAAATGACCAAATAAATTTTTGATAATGAAAGTGATCTTATGTGGCAGTGATATTGTGATTATCATATTTGACAGTGATACAACTTGATCTTCATACATGATTATTGTATCCTTTGCATTTATATTTGAAAAAGGTGTTTGAAAATGATCTATGACAGTGACTTGTGGCTTATGACTGTGTGATGCATGGGAATGACTCTATGAAAATTTGAAGCTTAGATTAGATCAAAATATGACTAAGTGAAACAATGTGTTGTGGGGTAGAATGATTGAGTAAATGTGCAACAAAGTTTTGAGATGAAGTACAATAGTAGTGAAAAAAATAAACAATTATGAAGTGCAACAATAATAGAAGTAGTGTGGCATCATATATAGGTAGAAAGGAGGTACAAAAATAGTAACAATAGGTGTGGTAGTAGGATAGTGGTAGCAGTGAAGTTACAATGGTAGTAGCAACAGGAAGTAGAAGTTGAGGTGTGCAGTAGGAGAATTGAATTGTACAAGGGGATTGAAGAGTTATGAATCTTTTTAAGATTATTCTATGAATGTTTGAACTATTTCAGTTATTTTAGTGCTTATCTTGTTGAGAATGCGTTGTAATGGTTGTAATTGGTGTCCAATCCTTTTGGACTATTCTATAGGATATTAGAAATATCTTTCTCATTTTGTTGTGTGTAATGACTATCACATCCCTTGTGGACTATTACACTGGATCTTAGATGGAATCATTTGGTTCACGTGTGTCTCTTCCTGGGTGGTACTATTACCTCTCTCTTAGAGGCTCACTTATATTTCTCCCCCCATAGTAGAAGATCCTTTACACACTTGCAATTGGACATTCACCAAACACAACACCCTTTATTTTTTTGAAAGTGCATCTGCATACCTCTCTCTTGCTGAAAAAAAGAGTCAAGATATATATTTAATAATAAGGCAGCCAAGACTTTTTTCTTAATGTGACTCTTATACCAAATAGCATGAGGTCTATTTGGGACTTCATATCAGGTATATCCCTTGAATGTTGGCAGGTTCAGCATTGTCAATAGCTAGATATGTTAAATAAAATGGAATAAGAGTTGATAGCATATGGAAAATATTAAAGGACGCATAATATTAACATAAGAGTTATATAGACCAAAATAGATCACATAATATTGGCTGTAATCTATTAAAGTAAATATTTTAAACCTTAAACAATGGTAAAGACTATATATTAAGTGAATTTGTATCCAATGAATATGTTTACCTATTTATACAGTAGCTGAAAGAATTTTTGAGTGGTAGTGATAGGTATCTCATACATATCTTTGTAGCAAAAGAATAAAATAGATGAGCATTATTAAACATAGAAGTGGTTGAAGCACCTTCAGGCATAACTACAACAATATTGTAGAGGGTTGAGAGTGATGATGCATGAAATAATGTTTGCAGTAGAAAAGTGAGTTGGCCTGATGATCGAAAGAGAGTATTAGAATAGAAAGAAGATAAGACTTGTTAATAATAGCATTGAGTTCTACTACATGACCAAATGATTTTTTGATAATGACAATGATCTTATGTGGTAGTGATCTTTTGATTATCATAGTTGACAGTGACACAACTTTACCTTGATACATTCTTATTATATCCTTTACATTGATATTTGGAAAAGGTGTTTGAATATGATCTATGACAGTGACTTATGGCTTATGTCTACATGATTCATGGGAATGACACTATGACAAGCAAAATATTAGATGAGATCATTATACGACTAAGTGAAAGAATGTGGTGTGGGGAAGAATGATTGAGTAAATGTGCAACAAATTTTTGAGTTGAAGTACAGTAGTAGTGGAAATAATAAACAATGATGAAGTGCAACAACAGTAGAAGAATTGTGGCTACATATAGAAGTAGAAATGAGGTAAAAAAATAGTGACAACATGTGAGGTAGTATGATAGTGGAAGAAGTGAAGTGCAATGGCAGTAGTAACATGAAGTGTAAGTTGAGGTGTGGAGCATGAGAATTGAATTTTACAATGGGAATCAAGACTTATGCTTGAATTATGAATGTTTGTAAGAATTTTCTGTGAATGTTTGTACTTCAGGATTTATTTTCACATGTACTAAGATAGTTTAACTATTTTATTTATTTTAGTGCTTATCTTGTTGAGAATGTGTTGTAATGGTTTTAATTGGTGTCTCATCCTTGTGGAGTATTTTGCAAGATATTAGACATATCTTTCTCATTTTTTTGTGTGTAACGACTATCGTATCCCTTGTGGACTATTCCACTGGATGTTAGATGGAATCATTCGGTTCATTTGTGTCTCTTCCTGGGTGATACTATTACCTCTTTCTTAGATGATCACTTATCTTTATCACCCTGCAGTAGAAGAACCTTGATACACTCGCAATTTTCCATTCAGCAAGCACACCCCCCTTTATTTTCATAACTACATCTGCATCACTCTCTTTTGCTGACGTCAAGAGTCAAGGTATATCTTTAATAATAATGAAACCAAGCCTTTGTTCTGAATGAGACTCTTATACCAAACAATGTGAGGTATAAATGGGACTTCATATCAGGGATATCCCTTAAATGTTGGTGGGTCCAGTACTGTCAACACTTAGATATGTTAAAGAAAAAGGAATAGGAAGTTGTTAACATACATAAAATATTGAAGGTCACACAAGACTAACATAAGAGTTATATATACCAAAACATAGAACATAAGGAGTTTTGAATAGGAGATCATGCATATCTCCAAGTAAGTGAAAACCAAATTTCTTTAAGAGTGGGATTATGTGCCAAGTTAATACCAAGATATTGTGAACCATTTCATATTTTGAAGAGAGTGGGGCCAGTAGCATACAAACAAACCATTCATCCCATAATGAAGGAAAATGATTTGTTTTATATATATTTACTTAAAATATATATACATGAAGTTAACCAATTATTGATTGGACTTTGATATAGGTGGAATATAACGGAAAATTCCATCCAAAACCACAATGGATACTCAACAAAGAGGACGACCACGCTCCATGTAAGTCAAGGTGCAATGGAATCACTTTGGTACAACTCGAGCAACATGGGAGCTACAGGATTCCATGTAGAAGTCATACCAATTTTGGTTTTATGTATAAGTTTAGTTCTATAGATAGTAGAACACTGAGGATGGTTTTTTTTAAGGAGGATAGGAATGTAACATCCTTTTTTATAATTCCAATTTTTTTTAATGTAATTAAAAGATGACAATGTTGGAGATCCATGATGGATGGCATGCTAAACTATTTGATGTAAATATTTCTCTAATATAATTATAAATTGCTAAAGTTGAAGATAAGGAGAAGAATAAACTGATTAGAAATCTAATATAGGGGATTGGGATGTTTCCTATATTCCTTGAAATTAATTTTCATAACCCATGTTGAACTATAGACTAATAAGAAATTGTGAGAGGAATGGGAAGAGGAGGTACTGAATTTACCTAACATGGGATATGCACCTTACAATGGATTCCTTATTAACTCTTTAGCTCAAGAAAGGGAGCGTAAGCCTATCATGCATGAAGTAGTTCACATGAGGCTAGGGAAGTTAATTTTGTGATTCTAAATTGTTGAGTTTGGAGTATTATATGTTAAATCCAAAATTAGTGTAAGCTAGAGACTTGTAAATATGAGATTGGAAGCTAGACCAGAAAGTCCAATCTTTAAATGTGCTAAATGAGGATACCAAAGAGAGATTCCTCTGCTTGAATTAATTAAATTGAAAAGAACTAAACTATTTGGTTTTTTTATGCACATGAAGCACTAGAATCTTAGGGATTATAAAAAATGAGAATGGATTTCCTTCTATGTTGTGAAGGCCCTTAGTGGCTATATATTTTTTTATTAACCCAAACTTATTGCTCGCGTGGTGAAATCCCTATTTCCTAGCCAATCAAGGAATTTCTCCTTCATACTCTATACATTGAATTAAACTCTTTGTTGTTATTCACTAAGTGAAGCATCCATTAGACATTCAATATGCTTGGTGGAGAGTTTTCATCCCTTATTTAGTTTCCAAAAATATTAAGAGGAATAGATAAGTGTACGAATTGCAAATTTTTATCAATACTTCATATTTAAATATTATTTTGGATCCACCGTATATGTGTGCAATGTTAGGTTGAGAGTTGTATGGTTTTAATGATTATTCATTATGCATGATCAATGTACTAATAATTTAACATAATTGGCCTGAAATGTTGAAATAAATTATTTTATTTTATCAATGTTGTGTGAAATGGGATCCTTTCATATATGTTGAATGAGATAATTATGTGTTTTATTCTCATAAATTCATAGTTTATTATTGGATTTATTTGACTGTGTTATGTTTACATGCCTATTTGTAATCATTTATAACATTTCCTGATATATGGTGTGTTTCCAAAGGGGAAGGACTGATAGGTTGGTGGTCTTAGTTATTAATACTCTTTTTCTTAAATAATTGTTCCTTGTGATTTAGAGTAAAAAAGGCTAGGATGCCATGGATAGGCTAAAGGAGCCTTATTATTGATGTGAGGATTGGAAGGTTTTGTTAATGATGATACCCAAAAGAAAGAGTATAAGTTGTGATGAGTAAGGAGAGATTAAAAGGAAAGAACATCTAAGATTTAGTTTTGAAGAGTTCACCAAAGAAATATCAAGGTAAAGGAAATCCTACAAAATAACTTAAGTGCTTAAGGGATCTCAGGTTTAAGCCTCGGTTTTGGAAAAAAATGAAATTTTGTGGTTTTACCCCTGTAACTCAATCTATTAAGAGAATTTTGGGTTTGCGTCCCTTAGAATGAAACTTTTTGGAAAATTCTAGATGGTATTCTCCATTGATATGATGGAGTATTGGAAATTTGGGGTTTGGACAGCCCCATCCTTGGTCCTATTTAGATGGATTGATGAGATTAAGGAGAAAGAGATGGTCATAGGTAGATAGTTGTAATATCAAAATATCAAGCCATCAAGGAAACAAAAGTAATTCATTATGAAAAATGCTAAGAAACAATTTTCAGTGGGAAGCATTTGATCTATTAGCAAGGAGCACAGAGTGATGGCACTAAGAATTTGGAACCTCTAAACATTAGACTAACCAAAGTATCAAGTAATAGGAGAACCGAGGTGTGATGTCATGATTTTATGACATGGGTATGCCATGTTTATGACATCTGTCACCTAGATTTGGCCTTTTGCCACGACAACCTTGTGAATATGAGTGAAATTTGAAACACATAAAGAGTGCCACATGGAAGTGGAAATGTACTCTTATATAATGTGATAGGTGGTGATTGGTAATCCATGATTGATGTGTCATGAGAAGCTATCATATAGACATATAAACATATCAAAATTTCAGGAGGTTTTCATCTTGGAAATCATTGTCACCTTGATAACCTGATATACATGTCAAACATGCCATGTATCAAAAATCTCATCCTTTTCCATGTGGAAAGATATGATTGGGTGAAAAGGTTGTGAGGTGGTGTGCTGAGATTTCCTCATCCCTATAAACTTATTAATGTTGAAATGGCAACAAGAAATGGCACCCATGGGGCTTCTGATTTAATTTTCCCTTAATTAAATTGGAAGAGAAATTGTAATTCCATCACATGACAACTTGTATTAGTTAACTAAGTTATAATGAATGATTTATATTTGGAAATTCGAGTTAAGGGTCTAATAGGATGCATGTAGAATTATCCCATGATTTTAGAGGGTCCGGTTACAGTTATTTGTGAGTTGTAATTAGTTAATTAATTGAGTTAAAATAAATTTAACTAGTTCTAACTAAGAGGTGAGCTAGTGATAGGTCCATTGAATTAAATATGATTTAATTCAAAATGAGTGATAAATAAGTTAACTAATAATTTTTTATAAATATATGTTGCATGTCAGTTCTAAGGAAGGCTCAATCGGGATTGGGGTTAAAGGGAAGATAACTATCAGTTGTATTATTAGACAATTATACAAGTCATGCATGAGGTCACTAGTAAGCCTAGGAAGGATTTAAAAATCATTAATTGGGAATTTTATAATTAATAGGGTCTCAAGTATCCCAATAATGCATAAGAAAGGCTGGGTAGACAGGGGTTGATAATTGGTTAAGTATTTGACCGATTTTTCCTCGAGTAGAGTGAGATAGTTAGCAAAGTGCAAGAGTTTCTCAGTACATGAAATATCATTATATTGTTTCATGATCTTGACCACATGTAATGTACATATAGTGGGGTTTGGAGAAGTTTATCTCCCCATATAGATCTATTGTTGTGAGATTTATTATTTCTTTCTCTTTCTTGTTATGTGATTGTGCGATCAAATTTTGTTTCCACAAATTGTAGAAGGATTTAGTATTTTTTTTTAATATAGTACAATATCAGATTGAATCCCTTGGTTAGATTTTCTACATGGTATCAAAGCTCCAGGAATCACAATAGAAGAGAAGGAATTGAGTATTTTTTTAACATGCGCATCGAATTTTCAGATTTGTTCTTGAGGACCAGCAACAGATCAATGTCTTTCAATTTCTTGAGACTCAAATATGCACTCGAGGGCGATTCAAATTACATAGAATGGAAGGGCATGACATAGGTGGTGTTGGAGGAAAAAATACTGAAGGAATTCATTGATAGTGATATTCCTCAGCCATTTGCAACAGATTCTCAACTTCTTGATGCATCGAAGAATAATGTAGAAAAGGTTAGAAGGATATTGTTAGAGGGAGCTTGAGATCATGTTGTATTAAGTCTCCATGGAAAGGAAAATCCATATGCTATGTGGAAGGCCTTAACATATATGTTTTAGAATAGTAGATATCAGAGGAATTTGGCACAAAAATATCAAGATGGATAAGGGTGACACGATCCAAAAATATTTGACGAAGTTCACTCGATGTCAAGATGAGCTTGGAAGTGTTCGAGTGATAGTTGCCAATGATGATTTGGTGAGAATAGCTCTTCTAGTCCTTCCAAAGAGTAGGTATAATTTAGGTTTTAACCCTGAATAGAAATTGTCTACACACGAATCTTATAACAGAAAATAAACAATAGCGAGAGCATAAAACATAAAACAGATAAACACAGAGATTTTCCCCTGGATCCCAAATCGGGACGACTAGCTTGATTTTTCATTATATTCCTTTTAGTGTTACAATACATATATATAAATGTTGAAGCATACATGAACCCTAATCCATTAACCCTGGATTAGAACATAACCGTAGTTCCCTTGACCAGATCTACAAAAATACCAGGAGCCGAAAACTATCGTACCCCAAAACCATGTGCAAAACCATGCAGAAAACCATGGGCGTGGACTACCCACTGAAAATTAAGGACCAAAAATTTTCGCCGAGGCGCTGCCCCAGACCCCGACAAGGGGGGCTATCTCACCCTCCCATGCGTGCTTAATCATGGAAAGAATATAACACATAGCTATCACAACTCTATGAATGGGAGGGATAAGCTATTGAACTGAGAACGATTGTGTTCCAACTTGGTACAAGAGAAATTCGGTGGAGCACCAGAGATGGATCCTCATCAACGACTGATGATGAGGAGAATTGTGCCTTGGCTAGAAAATTGAACAAAGTAAAAGGGAAGGTGTCCCATTCCAAATCCATGTATGGTAAGGTAGGAAATAAGTGAGACTTGTCAAAGGTAAAATGCTTCAACTATCATGAGCATGGATACTATCCCACAAATTTTCCACAAAAGAACACCAACAAGAAGGCCTCAAGAGGAGGAGCAAGTTAATCTTTGGCTTCACAGTTTGAGTTGGACTTAAATCTCTTCACATGCATGGTGTCATCGATGATGAGTTCTATTTGGTAATTGTATTGTGGAACTTCGTTCCATATGATCAGCAAAAAATAATTATTCAATAGCTTGGAGGAGAAGGATCTCTAGATGCATGTAGAGATGCATGACGATTAGAGGTATAGCACTACCAGTGTTGGTACAGTTACTTTCTAGATAGAGTCAGGTAATCGACTCACAATAAGAGATGTCATGTATGTTCCTACGTTAAAGAAGAATTTGGTTTATGCTGTTATGTTGGAAGATCATGGATATGATGTGATCTTTAGTGAAGGAAATGTGTTCCTTCATAACAAAGCCATAAGAAATGTGTACAAGATTTGGGTTCGAGTAAAGAACCTATACAAACTAGATGTAGAAAATTGTGTTGCATTGACCACGTAAAAAGAGAAGGTGAATAACTAAGACATCAGTGAGTTATGGCACAGGAAAGTGGGCCATCTACACCATGGCACTTTGAAGATCATGCAACAGATTTGAACAGGTCTTCCAAAGGGTGCACTTTCACAGAGAGATACATGAAAAGGGTGTATATTGTGGAAGTATACCAAGGCCACCTTTCACGATAATGAAAGTCAAGCCATAATGATCCTTGAGAGAGTTCACTCAGATGTGTGTGGACTGTTTTTGACAGCTTCCAAAACAAATCACAATTAGTATGCGATTTTTTTTTATTATTTTTCAAGGAAGTGTTGGATTTTCTTCATGCATAAGAAAGATCAGACGTTCTCCAAGTTTTGTGAGTTGAAGAAATTTGTTGAGAAATATATAGGGAAGAGTATTAAGGCTCATAGGAGCGGCAATGGTGGAGAATATATCTCTAAAAAATTCAAGATTGTATATGCCTCAAAAAAAATTCGAAGAAAATTAATAACACCTCATAACCCACAACAGAATGTGGTTACAAAAAAAAGGAACAAAAATATTGTGGGTTAAACACGAGTTATGTTGCACGATGAGGGCCATTATTCCTATGGGGGGAAGCATGCTATAGAGTAGTATTTTTGAAGAACATAGGTCCTCATTGAATTCTTGGGATGAGTACACCAAAGGGGGATTTTTCAGGTAATAGACTGGATGTGTTGTATTTTAAAATTTTTGGTTCATCTGTTTATTTCCATGTAACCAAAGATGCCAGTAAGAAGCCAGAGCCAACAACAGAGTTTGGGATATTTGTGGGGTACACTAATACACCTCACAGCAATTAGGTGTACTTGTGAGCACACAAGATTCAAGTGGTCAAAAGAGATATTAAATTCAATGAAGAGAAAGTCATGTGATTATCCCTTGAGAGGGAGCTTGAGTTGCATGTAGTTGAGGAGATCTTGGCTCCAAAGGATGAAACTCAGGATTTGGGGAAGCCACAAGCAAAGGAATAGAGTGTGGTAGAAACCACTCATGCAGAATAATCCACAAGAGATGGAAGAAAGTGCACTAGAGAGGATGGCATATTTTCTAGATGCGAGAGATAATGTACACGCATCACATCATAGGTAGTGAAGGTCCCTAAAGTGGTACACTAGATACATGTTTCTTATGCGCGAAGGTATTGAGATAGAAACATATTATTTTGAGGATGTAGTGTATCATCCAGTGTGGGTTGATGCCATGGTTGAGGAGTATGACTCAATTATCAGAAACAATGGATGGGGAGTTGTCCCAAGACTTGTGGGGAAGTCAGTTGTAGGATGTAGGAGGAACTACAAGGTGAAGCAGGTAGAATATGTGAGTGTGGAGAAGCAAAAGGAAATATTTGTGGTCAAAGGATTCTCTCAGGTGGAGGGGATTAACTATGATGATAATTTTTCACCAGTCTCAAGGTATTCATCTATTAGATCCATCCTTGCACTCTCAGCACAGATGGGATGGTTGATACGTCATATGTATGCAAATACAAAATTTATTGATGGAGTTATTGAGGAAGAAGTGTACATTGAGTAGCCATAAGGTTTTGAGGCCTTAGACAGGGAGTCACATGTGTGCATACTCAAGAGAGAAATGTATGGGATAAAGAAAGCACCTTGTGCTTGGTAAACTATGATTGACAACTATTTTACTAGGTTGGGCATCACCAAGGGTAAAGAAAATGAAAACGTATATCATATTGTCGTTGATGGTAAGATTTTGATTATTATAATTTATTTCGATGATATAATACTGATAAGTGATGAGAAAAGTATCAAGTCTTGCAAAGACAATATTACAATAGAATTTGAGATGAAGGACATGGGGATCTTGAAATATTTTCTAGGATCAGAAATATGGCAAAGAGATGGGGTGCTATTTGTATATCAGGGAATGTATGCCAATGATATTTTGAGGAAGTTCCACATGGAGGGAAGAAAACCGATGGAGGCTCCTCTAGCAGGAAATTGGAGGAAGGAGGATGCTACTACAGGAGAAGTAGTGGATGCTAGTATTTATAGACAATTTATGGGTTCACTCTTGTATTTGGTGAACACATGACGAAACATATGCTACGCAGTTAACCAACTTATTCAAGCTATGGTTAAGCCTACCAAGCTATTTTGGAAGTTATGGAAGCATGTGTTGAGATACCTCAAAGGCACTACATATTATGGATTGTGGTACAAACATACATGGGGAGTGAAGATTTAATGTTTCACTGATGTAGACTGGGTAGGGAGTCCATCCGATAGGAAGAGAACGTAAGGGAACATCTTTAGCATAGGATCAACAACAGTTTCCTGGTGCAACAGGAACAAAGATCAGTTGCACCTAGTTCAATAGAGGTAGAGTACATGGTGGTTAGTTATGTGGCATGTGATTCCATATGGATGAGGAAGATACTTTTTGGTTTTTAATGGATCCAAAGACGATACATCATGATAACCATATCTGCATCAAACTCTAGGTTAATCTATTTTTTCATGATAGGTACAAGCATATCGATATCCGGTATCACCATATCAGAGATTGTGTGAAAAGGTGCATTATCTCATTAGAGTACATTGCCACAGAAGAGTAGGATGTAGACACCTTGAAAAAGGCACTGGCACTGGAAAGAAGCAAATTCGACTTCAACAGAGGTAGGATTAGGGTAGCAAATAAACCCTTTCTTTTTGAGAGGTAGTGTTGAAATGGAAACAAGAAATGGCACCCATGGAACTTCTGATTTAATTTTCCCTTAATTAAATTGGAAGAGAAATTGTAATTCCATCACATGACAAATTGTATTAGTTAAATAAGTCAGAATGAATCAGTTAGCTTAGGAAATTGGAGATGAGGGTATGATGGGAGCCATGTATATTTCTCCCATTATTTTAGTGGGTCCAATTACAATTATTTGTGATTTGTAATTAGTTAACTCAATTAATTTAGTTAAAATGAGTTTAACTAGTTCTAACTGAGAGATGAGCTAGTGATAGGCCCAACAAATTAAATATTATTTTAATTGACAATGAGTGATCAATTAATTAACCAATAATTCACTATAAATAGTTGTTGAGTGCCAGTTCTAAGGAAGGCCCAGTTGGGATTGGGTTTAAAGGGAACATAACTATCAGTTGTACTATTATAAAATTATACACGTCATGTGATGCGGGAGCATTAGGCAAAGAGAAAATACATTGTATTTTATTAAAACTTAGGGGTTTTTAAGATTTTAGAAGAGCTAGATTTTTATGAATGACTTGAGTGGGTTTTATGTATTTTTAATTAAATATTGTAAATAACTCTAAAATATTTGAGAACATGAGAGAATTTGGTCAGTTGAGGATGTAAAGGGTTGAGAGATTTTTCTAAATATTAATTTAGAAATTACTTTCATTAATTATGGGTGAGAGAGGATCCTTAGGGATTCAAGAGTGATTTTAGGATTTTGTTGAGAAGTTGAAGGGATTAAAATTAAATTAGATAATTTTAAAATTGTATAAATTATCAAGCCTCAAAGGCATTGAAAAATCAGTGAGAGTGTTTGTAGAAAAATAGAGTAGAAGCAGGGCTTTTGCTTGTAAGCCTGCAGGCAATTGTAAAGGGCCAATGATTGAAAATCAGGCCAAAGAAGAAGCATGTTGATGTAAGTGTTGTTTATTAATGAAGAATTTAAATTTCTGAAGTTCATGTTCCATTATTGAGTCTGTGTAGAATTGATTGGGTAATTTAGAATCAAAATGAATCGATTCTGATAGAGGGAGAATTCTGTTAAGACATTGAGTGAATATCGTGTTTATGGTATAAAATGGGCTTTTGGATCCTTTTGAATTGTTGAGTTATATGGTTCTGTTTTAAATTGAATGCAATCGAATGTTTTACTGGGCTAGATTAATACTTCACAGTTCTGTTATCAAATATATGAAGTCCAGGTAGATTTTGGAATGAAACAAAAGTTTATTGAAGTCCGACTTCAATACAGCTGGGACTAAAATTTTGAGATTGAGCATGTTTGAATTTTAAGTTGAGATGCTGTTGTGAATTGGCATCGGATTGAGCAGATCTGTAGCATCAAGTAAAGCGGAGATAGACAAGACTGGAAGGTCGGTTTTGTGTTTAAACCCATTGTATAAGAGTTTTGGTTCGATTGGAAAGAATCAATGTGATTATGGCTTTGAAAGTTACCAATAAAGAATCTATGATATTGCTGAAACACAATCTTCAGCATAGAGAGAAGCAATTCGTTTTTTTTGTTACTCTATGATATCGCTGAAACACAATCTTCAGCACAAAGAGAAGTAGGTTTGAAAGGAAGAAATTCATTTTTCTTGCTGGAATAAATTTCTGCTTATGTATAGTTTTGATAGGTCGATGTAAATTGATTTGTTTGCTGAGAAGCTAGGGCGAAATTGAAGAGGAATCGATTTCTGTGTTAAATTCAACCAACAGGAAATCGATGATGTTGAAGTCCTGGTCGCAGCGTTTTGAAATAACGCAATTTCTAATGGAAGTTCTTAAAGTGAAGGATGCTAAACGCAAGACTGGGTTGAGTCTGGTCGAAGATTCAAACCAAGAGTAGAAACGATGAACTATTTCAATAAGAATCGATGAGTTTTTTTATAAAGGCCCAAGTCATATGACAGTGACTGTTTTATGGATAAAATCTGCGTTAACCTTTGTTTGTGATGTAATGTCAATTGACATTAATTATGAATGGAACGTAGTTCAAATTTGTTTGAAAAGGAGCACACGCAGAAGGGAATTCAGTGTTGAGTTAGAGCATACGCAGGTAGACTCTACGTTGAAATTGAGCGTAGAATTTCAATGGAACGTTTGAAATTTGAATGTATGGACCGGAAGGTACAGAGGCTACAAGTGATGGATGAATAACATTTAAAAGAGCGATGAAAACTGGCAAGGAAACCTTGATGAAGGCGCAGCCGAATCTTGAACAAGATGAAGCAGACTGTAAGTGAAGGAGCGTAGAAATTATGCAAGGTAATAAACATTGTGGGCCAAGAGTTTTAATACATGTTTCTGGTTTCAGAGTTGGTATGAATCATTCATGAGATTTTGAAAGCGTTGAATTGTTATAACGGCTGTGGGATAACCATTATAGTGCTTGTGTTTAAAACCAGAGTCAAAGGGGTTCATATAATGGTTTTGAGATTCAATATTAAATGAAATGATTAAGCCATGGTGGGGATTTTAACTACAATTCGAGTTTTCATGAAGTGGGAATGCAAATGGTTTTATAACCATTGTTTTATTTTGTAAAAGTAAAGCTTCCCTTGAGTTGAAATTTCCAGTGAGTGGATTTACCTGACATAGGAATTGGAATTTCCATTTTATATGCATGGCATTGGAGAGTGGTAAATATTCTGGGTATTGCAGGGTTTTCCTTGCATCAAGTGGTATCAGAGCTTGGCTCTGTTGAAATTGAAGATGTTTGTTTTCTGAATGAGTGCAGGAAGGTTCTGTTGATAACTGAAGTGTGTCTTATTTAAATGTGTGATGAGACTGAAAGGAAGATCAGATTCTAAATCTGATATGCAAAGGTACATAATTGCAGTGAACAAGATTGCAGAAATAAATGGAGGACAAGATCATGTAGGATATTAAAGGTGAGATAATTTTCTTATTTGAAATTTGTGATTAAGGTTTATGGTTGCAGACAAGATGATGGTAGTGAACCTGACATCCAGCTAAAGGTTGGATAAGGAGGACAGCTGAAGTTTTCTCAAAATAAAAGTTGAGTTGAAGAGATAGCCTAGAGAGAGTAGAAGAGAGTGCTCAAGAGGTTCCAGAGGCAGTGAACCAGTACTTACCAAAAGACCAGGTCTAGTGAAGTGGTTTGGTGAGGTAAGTGGTAGCAGGAGAGCTTGTTGTTGCAGAGGCTAGTGCAACTCATGGTGAGTGAGAAACTCATAGAGAAGATGGTCATGGAGGATCAAAGAAGAGGTTCAGAAGAATGTCACAGAGGTGAGATGACTAATAATGTCAGAGAAAGAGAGATTGCAGTGATGAAGGTACAATTGCAGGTACTACAAGAATGGATGCAAGAGTAGAAAAACCAGAATGGAGGATGGATCTTTCCACTGAAGGGAAAGAGAGTGATTTGGCAACCATTATAGATGAAGTTGATGCAAAGTGAGATTGCCTTATTGAAGGAGGAACTTAGAGTTCTTGAGCCAGAGATGGAATTTGAAGATTCCACACGCAGATCTGTTCAAAGGGAAGTGCTTGAGGAAGCAGTCAAGATTGAAAATTTTTGTGGTTTTAAAACTAATAAGTTGTGTATGTTTGCAGGTACAGTACAGGGAGATGAGAAAGCTTTAAAGTTTGTTAAAGAGCAGGGGAGAGAATTGAATCTGAAGTCTGTTAAGATCAATGCTGAGATAGCAAGATCTCAGGAGGAAATGAAGACAAACATGTCTAATCAGAGTATTAAAGAAGAAGAAGGAATACCATCTGATGATGAGTCAAGAACCGGTGAAGGTATGGAAAATTGTGTGAAGTTTCCAAGTTCTACTCCTAATGAAATTATTGAATTGTATAGGAAACTAGATCTTCAGAGAAGAGAATTGGAGAGGCAGAGAACTTACACACAGGATAATTTGCTTAAGAAGCAAGATAAGAAAGTTTTCATGAATGACAGTCGTGAAGCAAAGGATGGAAAGAAGGAGAGACTAGCTGACAGTCTCATGATGAATGCAAATCAGCATACTGATGTGCTAACAAAGGAGTTGGAAGAAAAATCAGAGTAAGATACTGAAGTGTTACTAGAGAAAGATGAGGAGAAAGCCAATGGAGATTTTCTGAGTCCTGAAGAAGAATTAGAGTTGCAGAGAGAAAACTTGGTGACTGAATCAACAAGTGAGACCATTGGGTCTTGTGATTTTGACGCTGACAATTTGATTGTGTATACAGGTGATGCAGAAGACAGTCCATCATTTGGAATTGTCTTGGAAGAAGAAGAACTGTTGCAGAAAGAAGATGAGACAGTCGTGTCTCATAAGCAGAGGCTTGTTACCATGGGTGACAAGAAAGAGTTGGATTGTCTGTATAGCCAAGAGAGAACTGTGGGGAAAATTTTTGGAACTGCTACAGTGATAGAGGATGAGGCTACAGTGTTTGAAGAACTTGATTTGATTGCCAGAATCAATCAAGATGATAATGGAAAATTACTGAAGATTGTCGAAGGGGAAGATGAAGGTTATGCTGGAACTAATTTGCAACATGTTGATGAAATACTTGGAAAGAAATGGCTGAAATGTTTGCTGGAGACATTTGAACAAGAGAAAGAAGTTGCAGGCACTGAAGTAAATTTTCTTGAAGTTGTGAAAGGGGCATATACTAGTTTGTTAAAATTGATTTTGCTTACTAGTATACAAATAGAGATAAATGGATACGTTACTGCAGGAAGAGAATTAAATGATAATTTATTTTCTGAAGATAAATTTGTAGGTGATGAGCAAAAGAATGTTGCAGATGGACAGGAAGTTTGGGAGGGAGCAACATGTGGGGTAGCATCTGCAGGAGTAAAACCAATGTTAGCAACATGTGGGGTAGCATCTGCAGGAGTAAAACTAATGTTAGCAACAATCAAGGAGGTAATAGTAGAAGCAGCCATAGCAGCTGAATTGACAGAAATTGAAGACAACAGCAGTAGGCTAGACATATAGATTTAAAGCATCAAAAGACTGATGATGAAGGTGTCTCAAAAGCAGCAGACAACACCAAGAAAGAAGAAGAATTTCAGCAAGGGAAAGACAAAAGCAGAGTATGAAAGCATAGTTGGAGGTAGGATGCAGAACAAGATATGGAAACCTGGAGAAAAGTAGCAAGAAACAATAGATGATGACTTACAGAGCAAAGTGTGGGATCCAGGCGGACAAAGATTTAAAACACATGATCACGAGATCATGATCATTTTCAACCTTGGGAGTCTAATGCAGGAGCATTAGGCAAAGAGAAAATACATTGTATTTTATTAAAACTTAGGGGTTTTAAGATTTTAGAAGAGCTAGATTTTTATGAATTACTTGAGTGGGTTTTATGTATTTTTAATTAAATATTGTAAATAATTCTCAAATATTTGAGAATATGAGAGAATTTGGTCAATTGAGGATGTAAAGGGTTGAGAGATTTTTCTAAATATTAATTTAGAAATTAGTTTCATTAATTATGGGTGAGAGAGGATCCTTAGGGATTCAAGAGTGATTTTAGGATTTTGTTGAGAAGTTGAAGGGATTAAACTTAAATTAGATCATTTTAAAATTGTATAAATTGTCAAGCCTTAAAGGCATTGAAAAATCAGTGAGAGTGTGAGTAGAAAAATATAGTAGAAGCAGGGCTTTTGCTTGTAAGCCTGCGGGCAATTGTAAAGGGCCAATGATTGAAAATCAGGCCAAAGAAGAAGCATGTTGATGTAAGTGTTGTTTATTAATGCAGAATTTAAATTTCTGAAGTTCATGTTCCATTATTGAGTCTGTGTAGAATTGATTGGGTAATTTAGAATCAAAATGAATCGATTCTGATAGAGGGAGAATTCTGTTAAGACATTGAGTGAATCACGTGTTTATGGTATAAAATGGGCTTTTGGATCCTTTTGAATTGTTGAGTTATATGGTTCTGTTTTAAATTGAATGCAATCGAATGCTTTACTGGGCTGGATTAATACTTCACAGTTCTGTTATCAAATATATGAAGTCCAGGTAGATTTTGGAATGAAACAGAAGTTTATTGAAGTCCGACTTCAATACAGCTGGGACTGAAATTTTGAGATCGAGCATGTTTGAATTTTAAGTTGAGATGCTGTTGTGAATTGGCATCAGATTGAGAAGATCTGTAGCATCAAGTAAAGTGGATATAGACAAGACTGGAAGGTCGATTTTGTGTTTAAACCCATTGTATAAGCGTTCTAGTTCGATTGGCAAGAATCAATGTGATTCTGGCTTTGAAAGTTACCAATAAAGAATCTATGCTATTGCTGAAACACAATCTTTAGCATAGAGAGAAGCAATTTGTTTTGTTTGTTAATCTATGATATTACTGAAACACAATCTTCAACACAGAGAGAAGTATGTTTGAAAGGAAGCAATTCGTTTTTCTTGCTGGAATAAATTTCTTCTTATGTATAGTTTTGATAGGTCGATGTAAATTTATCTATTTGCTGAGAAGCTAGGGCGGAATTGAAGAGGAATCATTTTCTGTGTTAAATTCAACCAACAGGAAATTGATGATGTTGAAGTCCTGGTCACAGCGTTTTGAAATAACGCAATTTCCAGTGAAAGTTCTAAAAGTGAAGGATGCTAAATGCAAGACTGAGTTGAGTCTGGTCGAAGATTCAAACCAAGAGCAGAAACGATGAACTGTTTCAATAAGAATCAATGAGTTTTTTTACAAAGGCCCAAGTCATATCACAACGACTGTTTTATGGATAAAATCTGCGTTAACCTTTTTTTGTGACGTAATGTCAATTGAGATTAATTCTGAAGGGAACATAGTTCAAATTTGTTTGAAAAGGAGCACACGCAGAAGGGAATTCAGTGTTGAGTTAGAGCATACGCATGTAGACTCTACGTTGAAATTGAGCGTAGAAATTTCAATGGAACATTTGACATTTGAATGTATGGACCATAAGGCACAAAGGCTACAAGTGATGGATGAACATCATTTAAAAGAGCGATGAAAACTGGCAAGGAAACCTTGATGAAGGCGCAGCCAAATCTTGAACAAGCTGAAGCGGACTGTAAGTGAAGGAGCGTAGAAATTATGCAAGGTAATAAACATTGTGGGCCAAGAGTTTTAATACATGTTTTTGGTTTCAGAGTTGGTATGAATCATTCATGAGATTTTGAAAAGTGTTGAATTGTTATAACGGCTGTGGGATAACCATTATAGTGCTTGTGTTTAAAACCGGAGTCAAAGGGGTTCATATAATGGTTTTGACATTCAATATTAAATGAAATGATTAAGCCATGGTGGAGATTTTAATTACAATTCGAGTTTTCATGAAGTGGGAATGCAAATGGTTTTATAACCATTGTTTTATTTTGTAAAAGTAAAGCTTCCCTTGAGTTGAAATTTCCAATGAGCGGATTTACCCGACATAGGAATTGGAATTTCCATTTTATATGCATGGTATTAGAGAGTGGTAAAGATTCTAGGTATTGCAGGGTTTTCCCTGCATCATCATGCATGATGTCACTAGCAAGCCTGGGAAGGATTGTGCAATAATTAATTGGGAATTTCATAATTAATAGGGGCTCAATTAGCCCAAGAATTCTTAATCAAGTCTAGGAAGAAAAGGGTTGAGAATTGGTTAAGTATTGGACTGATTTTGCTTAGAGCAGAGTGAGACAATTAGCAAAGTGCAAGATTTTCTCAGTACAAGAAATAACATTGTATTGTTTCATGATCTTGACCATATGAAATATACAGATAACACATTTTTGAGCAGTTTATTTCCCCATATACCTCCTGTGTTGTGTGATTAATTATTTCTTTCTCTTACTTGTTATGTGATTGCATGATCGAATTTCGTTTTCACAAAATGTAGAAGGATTCAATATTTTGTTTCAGTACATTACAAGATGAGATTGAATCCCTTGGTTAGATTTTCTACAATCAATGTTTTGTGAATATTTTTAGTTATATATATATATTTTTAATCTTCGGTAAGCCATTTTGGAGTGTTTTTATCTCAACATTTGATAGATTTAACATTGTATTAGCGTATTAGAAATTTTTGTGCATATTAAACTATTTCTAGGTCGATTCATCAATATATCAACATATCAAAATGTTTAGGGTTTGGAGAATGCACAACTTTTGAAATCACCAATATGGAAAGGCTCTAGTATAGCAAGAAGGCAAAAAACTTGGACCGATGTAGGGGAGATACATGGCTAAGAGTTTCCACATGGTTGTAAAAATAATGGAATGGGTTTTTAAAAGGGTGAAAGTTTAGAGACTTTATGCTAGAATCTTAATTTTAAATGAAATTTATATGGTGGGAAACCCCTCGATGAGCCAAAGATGATAGTGGTATCATAAATATCATTTAATATTATGAGATAAATAATACTTTGACCCCACCTTTGTCATAAAACTTGAAGGAGAAGTGTAATTACACTCCACAATCCTAATATGACATTAGGTGGTCGGGTGTGCTACAAGAATATTCCGCATCACTATAGATGTCATTGAAACTTCTTAGGTGTACCACTTTGGTATTATTTTCCATCCAATGTTTATATGTGACATCTTATTTGAAACTTTATAAAATGGATGGAGAATGGTTTCCTAATTCTCTTCATGTAGGAGATGCAGTTTAAACCCTAACTTGTTGTGATTATTTATTTTTATCATATTAACCTTCTTTCTCTTGAGATAACTATAAATTTGGGAAAAGATCTCACTTTTTAAAACTTAGTTTCATAACTGTATATGGAAAAATAAGTTGTAATGTAAATTTTCTCTTTTTGTTTAATGCCTAAATGTTTGGTTTATCAAGCTATAAATCAATAGTAGTGGTTAACTATTTATATTGATATTTTTAAAAATAATATAAATATTATATCTCTCTTTATATATATATATATATATATATAATCTAGAAATGCCAAAACAAAATTATTCCTCATAAAATGCCTCAACTCTGAAACTATATAAAATGTAATTGAAATTCGATTACATTTTATATAATTTTAGAGTTGATACTTTTTATAAGGAATAATTTAGTTTTGACATTTCTCATTACTCACATCAAAATATATATGGTTGATGTTTAGTATTACTCATGACTCATTTTCATGTAAGTAGTAAAGATAAGATAAGCCACACTTAGTGACTCAACCTTATTACCCACATAAAAATATATATGGTTGCTGTTTAGTATTGCTCATGACCCATTTTCATGTACACGGTAAAGATAAGCCACGCTTAGTGACTCAACCTTATATATTTTAAATTTTAATCAAATAATATTTTATTTTCAAAATGGAGGAATAACCTGTTATGAGTATTTTAATCCAATGTTTCAGACTTCTTAAGTGAGTCCATCATCAGGGGTAAATGCCCAATGTTCTTTGGAAATTTTTTGAGAATTAGGGCAAAGGAATAACAATATAAATAGTAATTTTTAGTAGAAATTTTAATTTTTAATAAGGAGGTCGGTTGGAAGAAAGGCTAATATAATTTTATTTATTTATTTATTTATATTTTAATTAACTTTCTATGTTTATTTATTTATTTAGTTATTTATTAATTTATTATTTATTATATTTTATTTAATAAAAAAAAAGTAAAAAGAACTTTTGACATCCATAAAATTTCTTTACCTTACATAAAAGGAACTGATAAAATTTCCAAAATTCTTAACAAAAAAAACATTAAGATTGCTTTCACTCCCCTTAATACCATCAGAAATATTGTAGACACTGCCAAGGACCCTATAAACCCTAGATTACAAAAAGGCATCTACATCATTTTGTTCTTTTGTGGAAAAGAATATATTCGTGAAACTGGTAGATCCCTTAACATTAGACTTAAGGAGTATACCGCTGACATATCTAGGAACATAACTGAAAAATCCGCATTAGCAGAACATGCCTTCTCATCCTCACATTACATACAAATGGAGGATGCTAAACTTATATCCAAAGATCATTACCTAAAAAGAAAAAAAAAAAAAAGAGGCCATAGAAATAGAGAAAAGGAAAAATATCGCGAATCGCGATGATGGCCTTAACATTAGCAACACTTGGAAAACTCTAATACATCATACCTCTCATGACATCAATTTTAATAATAATAAATCCATAAAGTGATAATGAGTTTAAAAAAAATAATTCTACCTTACCCTATATTATTACCTCTCTAGTTACTAATTAAAAAATAAACAAATAAACAAATAAATAAATAAAACCAAAAATAAAAATAAAAAATAAAAATAAAAATAAAAAATAAAAATAAAAATAAAAATAAAAATTAAAAAATAAAACAAAATAAAATAAATAAATATTATTACCTCTCTAACTATTAATTTCATACATTTTTAATTAAAAAATAAATATAAAAAATAAAAATTAATAATAATAAAAAAAATAAAAATAAAAATAAATTAATTAATTAATAAAATATAATAAATAATAAATTAATAAATAACTAAATAAATAAATAAACATAGAAAGTTAATTAAAATATAAATAATTAAATAAATAAAATTATATTAGCCTTTCTTCCAACTCACCTCCTTATTAAGAATTAAGATTTCTACTAAAAATTACTATTTATATTATTATTCTTTTGCCCTAATTCTCAAAAAAATTCCAAAGAACACTCGACGTTTACCCTTGATGATGGAATCGCTTAAGAAGTCTGAAACGTCAGGTTAAAATACTCATAACAGGTTATTCCTCCATTTTGAAAACCAATTCACCTTGTATGGACTCCCTTTCTAAAAATATTTTATTTCTTATTTATTATAATTTTATTCCATTACAATTTTATAATACTATTATTCATATATAATTAAAACAATTATTTTTAAAACATTTGAAATGTTTTAATGTTAAAGTTATGTTTTATAATAATGAATTTTAAATAAAATAATATATTATTATTATTATTATTATTTAAATTATTTTTTTAATATTTAATGATATGCTTTTTAAAGATTGATTTAATTATATTTGAAATTTCAATTTAAAAATACTATATATTTTTGAATTTTATTATATGTTATTATGATTATGTTTTAATAATTAAATGTGTTTTATAAATATAATAATATATTAGTAATATATTTTTCATTGAATATAATCTAAAAATTGAGTGGTATATATTCATATTTTTATTAAGTATATATTTTGTACATGTATTAAAATTATATTAATATATTTATAAATGTAATATATATATAAAAAAAATAGATAAGTAGGAAAATAATATAATGAAGTTAGATTTCATCAAAATATTTGAAATGGAAACTTTTTTTTGGAGTGAAAATAGATTTTTTTGATGTGTGGATGCTTTGTAATTTCAGAGTTATTTTATTTTTATAGGTTTATTTTTATTTTGTTATTTTTTACTTTCATTTTTTGTTTTATTTCCACTAAGTTAAAATGTATACATTACAATATATTAATCTTTTTTTTTTTTTTTTTTATCTAGACATTATGTTACAACATCTCTACCATACCAGGTTACTTATATATATAACCAACCTAGATGTCATCGTAATAATGGATCTACCAAGCTTTAGATGCATCAAATCTCTTGAGATGAAAATTTATTTTAGAGTGAAAAGAGGTTTGATCTCTTTCTATGCTTTGTAGTTTTAGAGTTAAAATGGATTTAGACTGCTTTAATTTCACCCTTGAAAAAAGAAATATTTCACATGAATTTGTTCTGAATACCATATTCTTATTCTTATTTTATTTCTATAAGTTTATTTTTATTTTCTTAATTTTACTTTCATTTTTTTTAATTCAGTTAAAGTATTTATTTATTTAGACATTATGTTACAACATTTCTACCAACATAGATTTCATCTTAATGCAGGATATATTAAGTAACTAGAGGAAACAAATCCCTTGCCATGAAAACCTCTTTTTAGAGTGAAAGGGAATTTCATCTTTCTTGATGAGTTGTAGTTCTGAGTTAAAATGGATCTAAGTTGATTTAATTTCACGCTTCAAATAAACTATATTCCACATGAATTGGTTCTTCTCAAACCATATTTATATTATGTTACTTTTACTTTTCTTATTTATTTGTGCTCCACATAAATTCGTTCTCAATCATATTTTTATTTTGTTATTTTTAGTTTCCTTATTTATTCTATTTTAACTTAGTTAAAATTTTTACATTATATTATATTAATCTTTTCATTTAAATTTTTGTTTTATTTATTTAGACATTATGTTACTCTACCTCTACCATATATATAATATCTTAGTTTTTATATATATATATATATTAAATTTTTTATATTTTCTTAATTACACTTTATATATTTTAATTTTTAATAAAACACATAATAATAAATATTTAGATTTATTTTATTTCATTATTATGAATTAATAATTAAATGTGAATGATAAATATAATAACATATATTTTTTAAATAGAACATGATAATAATTAATAATTATATTGATTTATTTTTATAATTAATATAATTGAAAAATTATTGTAAAATATATATATATATATATATATATATATATATATAATTTAAAACAATATTTAAAATTTAATTTAAAGTAATATTTAATAATTAATTTAAAATATTGTTATATATATGTGTGTGTTTTATGTATATATATAACACACACACACATATATATATATACCAATTAATTAATATTTTAATTTATTTTATTTATATGTTTTCAAGATAATAATATTATTTAAATATTATTTAAAAAAATTAATATATTGAACTTAACTTTATGTTTTAAATAAATTAAAAATTATTATATAGAAGGCTTCTTTTGGCTTTGAGATGTAAAATCTCTACTAACAGGGGCATTCACGTGATGGCTAAAGCTTATATGACTCCAAATACTGCCCATCATTGACATGGTACCACGCTCACCCACACAATCCATTGCCAATGAGACACAATCACTAGTATACATGTACACAACAAACTTCGGGTAAACACAACATTACATATTGACTCAGAAGGTGAGATGTTCACACACTACACTTACTATGAACTTTGGTATTAACATTATTGGTGCATGTGATTAAGATTGACTATAATATTATAATGTTGATAATTAAATTTATTTTATAAGTTAATTGGTATGATATTAAAATTAGTAAGTATTTATTTCTTTACTACATTTAAAAAATGATTATGGTTAACAAAGTTTTAGATAGATATATTTTCGATTAAAATTATAAATTATTAAAATTAATTACATTTTTTGATATAAAATTTTATAAAATTTATTTATTGTATCCATTTTAGTATAAATAAATAATTAATTTGTGTTATTGCAAATTGATGTTATTCTAAATATTATGTTAATTTTTTTCTTATTTTTAATGGATTTGAACCTTGAGTATAATGGTTCTTGCATAAATACTTTATAACATGACCATCATTAATTGAGTTGTAATGTGGACTAATATTATTGTACTTTTTAATGTTATTGTAATATGTATATAATTTTAAATTTTAAATGATAAATTAATATTAAAGTATATAAAAATATGTTTAAAAAAAATTTAAAAAAAATAAAAAATGAAAAGTTAATTAATAAATAAATTTAAAATCAAAATTTAAACATTAAACCGCCCCAAAAAAAATTTAAAATAATAATAACAACATTTTCATAAATATTACTACCAATGTATTTAAAAGTTAATATTTAAACTAATGTATTTATAATTTAATAATCTAATTTTTATATATAGAAATAATGATAGTAATCATATAAATAAATATTCAAAAAATATATTGATACAAATTACACTTATATATCTACAAATAAATAATACATATATAAATATAACAAAGAATCAACACCATATAAAAGATAATTCCTTACACATACAAAGAATACAATTAAAAAGACACACATAGAAATGTAGCAAAGAATAGTTTCATACACATACAAAATACTTTCACAGAATACAAAGAGTCGATAAACAAGACACATACAAATGTAGCAAAGAATAGATTCAAATCTCTTGAGATAAAAACCTCTTTTAGAGTGAAACGAGATTTGATTTTTCTCGATGTGTTGTAGTTCCATAGTTAAAATCGCGCTTCAAATAAGCTATATTCCACATGAAATGGTTCCCAACACCATATTTTTATTTTATTTTATTTTTATTGGTTTATTTTTATTTTATTATTTTTACTTTTATTATTTTATTTTATTTTGAATGTGTTAAAATATTTGCAATACATTATATTAGTCTTCTCATTTAATTTTTTGTTTTATTTATTTCGACATTATGTTACATCATCTCTACCCTACCCACATATATAATCTCTCAATTTAAATATATAGATAATTATAATTTTTAATTTAAAATATTTTATTTTAATTTAATTTTTTATATTTTCTTAATTACATTTTATATATTTTAAATTTTAATAAAACCCATAATAATAAATAATTAAATTTATTATTATTATTATTATTATTATGATGATTATGATTTAGAAATTACATACATACATACATACATACATACATACATACATACATACATACATACATACATACATATATAATTAATAATTATATTGACTTATTTTTATAATTAATATAATTAAAAAGTTATTGTAAAATTGAATAATAATATATATATATATATATATATATATATATATATATTATATATATATATATATATAATTTTAAATATGATTAATATATTTGAATGATACATATAATAACACATATTTTTATAAATATTTTTAAAACAAAGTATTATAATAATTATCAATTATATTGATTTATTTTATAATTAATATAATTGAAAATTGTTTGTAAAATAAACTATAATATATATATATATATATATATATATATATATATATATATATATATTATATATATATATATATATGTGTATTTTTAATTTAAAATATTTATTAATAATTAATTTTTAAATATGGCTTAATACATATATAGAATAACACATTTATTATAAATATTTTTTAAAATAAAATATTATAATAATTAATGATTATATTGATTTATTTTTATAATTAATATAATTGAAAAATTGTCATAAAGTCAAGTCATATAGGTATATATATTTATTCTATTTTTAATTTAAAATAATATTTAATAATTACTTTTAAAATATTGTTTAACATATATATTATTGTGTTATAATTTTATTAAGTTGGTGTATTTATATGTTTTTAACATAATAATATTATTGAAATATTATTAAAAAAATATTTTAGTATATTGAACTTAATTTTATGTTTTAAATAAATTAAAAAGTATTATATAGATAGCTTTTCTTAGTTTTGAGATGTAAAATCTCTATTAACAGGGCAACAATGTGAAGGTGAGAGTTTATATGACTCCCAAAATGGTCCATCATTGGCATGGGACTAACCGCTCATGGTCACCCACACAGTCCATTGCCAATGAGGCACAATCACTATCATACATGCACACAACAAATATAGGGTGAACATAAACATACAAAACCCACAAACATTACACATTAACTCACAAGGTGACATTTTCACACACTACACTTACTATGAACTTTAGTATTAACATTATTTTGTTGCATGTGCTTAAATTTGAGCATAAATATTATGATGTTGATAAGTAAATTTATTTTATAACTTAATTGGCATGATACTAAAATTAGTAAATATTAATTTCTTTACTTTATTTGAAAAAATGATTATGGTTAACAAAGTTTTAATAAATATTTTTTTTGGATTAAAATTATAAATTATTAAATTAATTATTTTTTTAAACAAAATTTTATCAAATTTATTTATTGTATTTATTTTAGTATAAATAATTAATTAATAGTGTTATTGCAAATTGATGTTATTCTAAATATTATGTTATTGTTTTCCTTCCTTTTAATGGTTTTGAACCTTCAGTGTAATGGTTTGCATAAATAATTTATAACATGACAATACTTAATTGAGTTGTATCTTGTGGACTAATATTATGTACTTTTTAATGTTATTGTAATATGTATATTATTTTTAATTTTAAAATGATAAATTAATGTTATTAGTATATAGAATTTTGTTAAAAAAAAAAACAAAATAGAAAATAAAACAATAAAATGTTAATTAAAAAATAAAATCAAAATTTAAACTAAAAACAAAAAAAAATAAAAGTAAAAAATAAAAAATTAATAATAATAATAATAAAATTTTTATAAATATTCCTACCAATGTATTTACAAGTTAATATTTAAACTAATATATTTGTAATTTAATAATATAATATTTATATATAGAAATAATGATAGTATTAACATAAATAAATAGTCAAAAATATATTTACACAAATTACAAGTAATAATACATATATAAATATAACAAATGAAGAATCAAACACACATAAAAGAATATATTCTTACACATACAAAGAATACAATTAAATAATGCACATACAGATGTATCAAATAATAGATTCATACACACATACAAAATGCTTTCATTGACATATAAAAAATATAATGAAACAATACACATACAAATGTAGCAAAGAATAGATTCATACACACACCAGAAATACATTCATACAAATCCAAAGAATACAATTAAATAAGACATACAAATGTAACAAAGAATAGATTCATACATGTTAAAGAATAAATTTAGACACATACAAAGAATTCAAGTAAACAAGACACATTCAAATCAAGCAAAGAAAAGGTTAACGCACATAAAAAATGCATTCATACACATACAAAGAATACAAGTAAATAACATATTTATAACCCAAATACATTCATTCATATATAGATATATATATCATAAAACCAAAATTATATTTATTATATATAAATAATAAAAACCAATACATAAACCTTTAGATATAATAAATTTATGAAAATAAATAATATAAACATTTAAATATTTACAAACATTTTAAATAATATATTCCTATTCAATTTAGATTTATAAAAATATGAATGTAAATATTAAAAAAAACAACATAAGAAAAAATTACAATTAAACAAAAAAAACAATAAAATAATAAAACCAAAAAAAATAAAAATAAAATTGAAGAATTTATATAAATGTAAGTTAGAAATGGTATGTAAATTATGTGGATATGAGTGATTTTGTCTTTTGTGTTTATGTAGGAAAGATGTTTAAAATATCCAGAAAATGTTAAATAATTTATGTGAATAAGAGGGATTTTTCCATTTGTGTGTATGTGGTGAAGATGTGTCAAATATTAAAAAAAATGTTAAATAATTTAAATGTGAAAAAATGTTAAATGTTAAATAATTTATTATAATAAATGAATATATTTGTATTTGAGCATATTGAAGTTACTATAAACTAAAGATCATGAAAACCGTGAGCACAAGGAACACAACTCAAAGGAGGGTTACAATTTAACCTTCCTAAGAGTCTTTTGGAGGGTTTGAATTCCCCTCCACAAAAAAATAAAGTCTACTCCTTTTATTAATGATAGTTTGTGTTCATGTACATCTAAACAAAAAAATATAAATTGTTCTAATTACAACTTTATAAAACATAAAAATAGATAATGCCTTCCACTTAGGAGTAGCTTGGCGTTCATAAATTTTCTGCAACATACAACATCAAAATGATATTGTTAGCATACAAACTCTTCCTAATAACTTGTAACATAATTAAATGCACAATACATGAAGAAAATCCATTTATATTATAAAAAACACATAGAAAACATTAATACAATATTATTGTGCATTAAAGCAATACAAGTATGATATAATTTATAGATTTAACGTAATAATAGTTAAATTTAAGGAAGAAGAAAAATAGTTTGCATAACACTTGTTCAAACATTTGAAAGTGGTTTGACTAAAAAAAAGTTTGAAATAATAATTAAATAATTTAGTTAGAGTAAATGGAGAAGCTAAGAGTGTCATGGTCAAGATAGAGAAGGGGCATTACAAATTGAAGAGAGCCTAGAGATGCAAGTTTAGTGTAGACTATGAAGTGAAAGTGATTGAAAAGAGGTGCACTACAAGGAATATATGTATAAGAATAAGTTAGTGATTTGAAATGAAGTGTGAGAGAGATTTGCAATGATATATGAAAGTATTTTAAAGCAAGAATATCTTGCACTAAAGTATGAATGTGGTATGTAGAACAAATATATAGTTTGCCATCAAATAGGAGGTAAAATGGTAAACTTTTATAGTAATTCATCTAAATAATAATTAAATACATAATGATAAATATGATAATAATTAAATTCATAATTTTATATATGATAAATTTTTTAAAAAAAATGTTAAAATTTTCTTTGACAAATAAATAAGTCAAAATCAATGACCTCATTTTTTAAGTAAATCATGAACTTACCTCCTTAATCAAGGGAACTAAAATGACAGGCTAGAAATCCTTGGAATGTAAACTACCTAGTGGAGGGAAGGGCTTTACAGGAATTCCAGTATGGAAAAAGAAAAGAAAGGGCACCATATGGACGAATGTAGTTTCTTTGTAATATGAAAATTCCCCTGGAATGTTGAATCACTGAACTTGACTGTTATGATAGGGTGTTATAGCATGGATTTTGATTAAAATCTATAGAAATGGATTGAATTAAATTTGGGACAGTTTTCATACACACTTGGTGTATTTTCTATCTATATTATGATTTATGCCATTATTGTATTTTCATAATCTCTGTCAGGACCTGTGAATAGCATTAAAGAGCTTCTCAAATAGAACTACGATGGCTTCCAGAACTAACAAGCTCTCAGACATGACAGCGAAGTCAGGCTCACAGAATTTACGTTTCTGTTTTTCATGTTATCCTCATTTCATCATCGTGAATAGGCCTGGGTATATCGTAGTTTTATTTTATTAATTTTATTGTATATGGCCCAAAATTCCAGCCCCCCCTCCCCCCTTTTCTTATTGTCTTCCTGTGTGCAACATAAATAACAATTTAGAACATTCCTCCATGTACTCTGAAATTTCTAAGATATTACTTTGTTTCCAATACTAAATGTACATGTTTTCATAGTTTAGAACATATATAACTGAATTATGTGGTTTTTTCTGATTGAGGCAGTCCACAATTTTCCCCGATCCATTTCGCAGAGGAAATCACATTTTGGTAAGATTCATGTTGAATATTTTATTGATTATTTCTCAGGCAGATTCTCTAGGCTACTTTTGATAAGTTTACGGACAAATGAAAGTAATCAGTGACACCTACACTCCTAATGGAAATCTCACCATATATACTCTGCAATGAAATTTTCTGTCACGTGGCTCAGGTCAACTAATACGTCACTCAGGTCAAGGTTGAGAAGCAAACTGACAGAAAAAATTCAACATAAGAAATTATTCGAGTCACAAAACAGAAGAAATTATTGGTGTATGCGGAATAACAGTAGAATTACACTAACTTCTATAACTACCAAATATCTTTTCCTCTTCACTCTTTCATAAATCCCAGAAATAGAAGCTCTCACCATTTTGTGTGATTAAGGATTGGATGCAATAAAGGAAATGGTCAGTAAAAAACAAAAATAAAAAGTTGTTTGATAGTGGGCTTTATGATTCATATCAGTCATATGTTCCAAAGATCAAGACAACCTATATATTAATTTGAAATCAACAGTTATCAATTCTAAAACCATGTCATAATCAATAATAAACTCACAATCATCATTCATAGTACATGATGCTACAACTATCACCTACTTACACTCATTTACAAATCAATTGTCGTAACGCATATATGTTATTACAATTGTATTAAAACAAGATCATTACTTCATGTAATTTTATAGAAAAATGATCTTTCATGTGATTAATCAAACATTCAATAGTAAATAGATGATATAATAGACACCAACACTCAAACACCAAATATATGACATAATTAAACATTCAAGTACAAAGTATACGACATAATAAATCTCATACCTTAATGTATCTTAGGGGAGGCTATCTTGTCTACAATATCAATCTATATTAGCACAATATAACTTCACAACATATCAATCCAATCATAAATAAGGTCATTATATCCATAAAAGTATCTAGCTAACATGCTCACAAAAGAAAATGATAAACAATTTTCATTCATGCATACAATCACATATGCATAGTCATTCTAGACATAATACAACACATTGTTATAATTAGGTCGACTCATGCCTGAATTTCATAACTGTAACCAACTGTATAGGCCAATACAAATTAGAAAAATACATATAGCATCAATATATTAATTTTATAACCCTAATCATTAGGGTAACTAACATATAACAACAGTAAGTTAAATATAACATGCTCATAAACAACATATAACATAATAATTGAGCTAACTACAAGTTAACATATAAAATGCTCCTCAACAACATATAACATAACCATTAAGCTAATACCATTCTTGAATAACAAATGCATGTACATATGATCACACTAATTAACTAACATATATCATGTATGTAACCGTAAAATCAGTAGAATGAAAGGCATACACATAACCATGGTGCATATGACTACCTTGATCACCTAGATTTTATCATACATGTAAGCATAATAATAATATAATGAAAAAGATATAAGTAACCCTATTTCATATAACAATCCATTAACTAACATACCTGTATGGCGATTTGATCTTACCCTAAGGTCTAGTGTTGCAAATTCACTTTGATGGTCTGCATCTCATGCTCTACCTTAACCAACACATTAGCATCATAACATAAAAATATCATCATGATGACCTAGTTACATACAATGACCTTATGCACAACAATCTTCACCAAACCAATGCAAACTTGACCATATGCACCCACTTGACATGTATATCCAATCATGAATGACCAATGCATGTTCAAGATATGACATCACATAAGCAAGCATGCACATAAAACACAGAAGCATGACCAATATGTGACCTAGAATAAACAAGTAATTCATACACAACATGTAGCAACATGTAAGCAAGTGTACATGAACAATACATGGGCATGAGCAACACATAACTGGTCATACACGCATGACAACATGTTGACAAAAACACCATCAACACTTCCATGGTGACACCATGACCACCATGGACAACACAACATGGATGCAAAAAACACATACACCATAGGCATGAGAAAACATATGCAACCAACAAAAAATCATGACCAACACATCGCCCATCCAGTCCAAGGGTTAAACCATGCTCTAATACCTCTCTATAACACCTTGTTCCCACATCTTCCCTAGTATCCGTCCAACCATGGTAAACATGTGATGATAGGATACTATAATGAGATTCAACCTCCCATGTGACCTTAAGGAAGTGGAACCAATGGAAAACACCACCTAAACCACCCCCATTAGGTAACCCAACCATTCATGCCTCTTACCCCTTGGTCGCATTGGCATTTTGACCCTTTTTCAGCCATAGGCGCAAGAATAACACTACATTTTAGGGGCTATGAGGCTATACTTGCAGGCACAACACTGCATGTCAGGGGCTAAGGCCCAAAAATCTTGGTTTTGTGTCTATATCTCCAGCCACCATTTTCGGCCCATAGCCCAGGTCACTGCAAAAAACTTCATGAAAACTTAAGGGATGTTAAATGACCATAGTAAAATGATATGGGAGTAATCAAATCAACAAGAAATCATTTGGACCCCTCCTAGCCATGACAAGAAATTTGTCAAATATTTCAGAAATATTCAATTTATAGGTGTAAACAAGATATTTAAACATATGGGTTTCATACTTATTTGAGAATCACTAAGAATAGTTTCTCCCTTACATCATTAGTTGCAATACAATCTATTTGAACATAGATACATTGTGCATTCATTTACAAGTAAAAAAATAGATAGATTCATACATCATCACTGATCAAATACATGCTTATAACCAAAACAATAACAACAGAAATACGATGGATACAACAACAATAGAATCAAAATAGAAACCAGTACATTTGCATACAAAATACCAAAGGATTGAGCTCTTCATTATTGAATGTAAAAATCCAACTAGAGATGGGATTTTCATGTTCCACCGAACCATAGATTGGCTGAGCTAAGTCTCTCTTTAGCTAATCACCCCCATGCCATATTCCAAGCATGAATGTATGATCTGATCAAAAATATCAATCATAATCAAACTAGGGATTCTAGAGGCCAAACCAACTCAAACCTCAATCAGTGATTCCACCCCACGGTTGGACAACACAATCATCATAGATTGGTATCTATCCAAGCTACTCCTGGGCTCCATAGTGTTTGTTCCAATGAAGGCTCGAGGACTAGTAACTCAACATCAACCATTTCTGAGCTCTAGAGATTTTTTCCAACCAAGGCTCGAGGACTAGTAATTCAACCCAACATATATCCCTCGGGATCCAGAGTGTTTTTCCAAACAATGCTCCAAGAACTAATAACTCAACCCAACATCTAAATGAATCATGAGAACCCACCAGAAAACATTCAATGGAAATAAACCCATAAAACCATGGCTATCCAGGAAATGGAAAGGCTAGGCAAATGCACTGTCAATCCATGAAATCGTCCATGCCAATGAAATATCATAATCAATAAACCACATGCATGGAAAAAATAGCGAGGAAAAGATACATGCAACTTGGTACCTGCACTCAAAAATTGTTTTAGATGATGATCCCAATGTCCTATTGTGCTTTCCCGTTCTTCCTTCACATTCTTGCTCCAAATCACCCTATATCCACACACTCCAAGAGTGCCCCAATAAAAATTTAAACATCTAAAAGTATGAGAGTGAGAGAGAGAATAATGAGAGCTCCAAAAGTACACTGTAAAAAAATATTACCAATTGATCCTCAAATTTTTATTTATTAATGATGCCTATATTTTGTCAAATTTCTATTATTTTCCTTCATTTTCCTCCTCACATGCAACCTGCGACCTTTCACCTCCATTTTCTACTATTTTCCATTATTTTCATAAATAAATTCCAATAAATGCGTAATGCCTTTCCAAATCCTTTGACATTTCCTTTCCCAATTTCCTTTATCCATAATAAACCGAAATGAACACTTGCTAGTAAGTTTTTCTCAACATTGATTTTGGAATACATGACCCATCAATCGTTGTTATTATTTAAACTTTATTACATGGAATTTTCACCACGACTGTTATAGTTGAAAATATTGTTAAGAATTCTAATAAGTTAAAATGAAATGCAATTATGTAATAAAATGGTTAAATCCAATACCAATTCTACAATGGAAGTGATAAGTGATATCAATGGAAATGATCACTGTATTACCAATAACCACCAAGAATCATGGTGTGATCATGGTTGTAGTAGATAATATAAGTAGGAAAACTCACTTGTAAAGTCTTCCTATAAGGAAATTGATATTTCACATATTTTTATGAAAAATATTTTCATATTGTATGGAATTCCAAGAAGATCATATTTAACTTATATGCCAAGTTTACATTAAATTTTGGAAGTTTTTATTTAAAATATTTGAAAACCCTATCAACATTCAATGCAGCCTCATGCCCTCATAGTTATGGAAAAAATAGAAATAGTAAATAGAATATTAGAAAACATACTCAATATGTGTGTTATGCATCAACAAAAGAGATGGGAAGATTTTCTTCTTTTGGTGGATTTTTATTATAATATTAGCTCTCAATAAATTTTATAGATGAGCCCTTTTGAAGCTCTATAGTAGGAAGTGCAATACACCAATAAACTAGGGTAATCTAGTGGATATAGTCACACTTAGGCTATATGTGTTAAATAAAATGTAATAGGAAGTTGGGACAAGGAAAATATTGAAGGTCACACAAGACCAAAATAAATTTTTGTACACCAAAATAGAGGACATAAGGAATTTTGAAAAGGATATCATGTGTATCCCCAAATCAGTGAAAACAAAAGTTCCTTAAGAGTTGGATTTTGTGCCAAGCTAACACCAAGGTACTGTGAACCATTTCATATCTTGAAGAGAGTGGGCTAGTAGCATACAAAATCACCATTT